>JAMAMB010000006.1:0-585130 GCA_023629975.1 Cutaneotrichosporon sp. PL3408A
TAACCCCCTAACCCCCCTAACCCCCGATAGGCTACGTTCTGTGCTTTCAGGCTTTCCATGCATGAACAACCTGCGTGATCTTTGTGTAAGAATGGCAGGATGAAGGAAAGACCCACCGAGTGAATGACCCACGGCACACCAAAGGCCAGTGGCAGGACGAGAGGATTGAGGACGAGAGAGGGTATCTTGGTCAATGTCTCCCAATTATTAAGTTCGGCGATGGACCAGTCGACACCGCATTCCGTGGTTGATTCCCAGAACCACAGGTCATCGGGGACCGGGGTGTTGCCCATGCACTTCCCTATCAGACCCTTACGTATGTAATCATTATGCTGAAGGTCGGGCCAGTAGGGGAGGGGAATTCCATGGTAGAGATGAATTAATCCCAAAGCAATGAGCACTCCGCCGGCGACGAGTGCAAGGTAATTGGCGAAGAAGATTGACCAACTTAGAAATTTGTACCGAAGAGCAACACGCCACGTAGCAAGGCAGAGAACGGACCCGGCCGCGATGTGTAGCCAGACAGAGCCCCGGTAGGCGCCAATCATGTCAAATGTTAAGTACACTTGAGCGTGGAGTGCGGCGGCGACCCTGAAAGGGGGTGGCTGTTCTGGGTAACGAGCAGTGTAGAGTTCCTTTTCCATGATGTAGGCGTAAAGTTCATGGTGTGGAACAAACTCTAAAATTCCTACCACCTATAATTAGAGGTTACTGTGGGAGCTGAACGTACCTCAGCGACACGAAAGGTTGCTTCCGCGCGAGCGAACCAGTACGGAGTAAGTTCCGGGAGCGGTGGGCTGTCATAGTAGTACGACATTTGGTTAATCACCGATTCAAATGAAGTTCTGGTGTTGAGAACCGCGAGCTTTCTCCTCAGCGCCACTGAGGTACTATGTTGCAAAAGCTCGTCAAGATCCCCGCCACGCATATTGAGCCAAGTGGTTTTCCATTCCAAGAAATGACGGTCCAGCTCCCTCGAACCCAGTCGAAAGGACTTCCATGCCGCTATGTTCTGGGGTAAGCGAAGTTGCGGTTGGGCCAGCTTACTCCAAAGGCAGCGTGCAGCAGGAAAAGAGCAAAGTGTAGCGGCGCGTGCAAGATCTCCCAGAGGAGGATACGTCGGGGACTCAGCGCGTCCAGATCGTGATGGCGACCTTGGCTAAACAAGAAGCTCCAGACGCAGTAGATAACTAGGGTATCTCTCGGTCAGCGTTCGTTCCGACGGCCGCCATACCGGAGATCATGCTCGTCCAGAGCTGCTTCGCGTTGTCCCAGGTCCCAGCTGCTTGTGCATAGAAGCCAGCGAGTCGGTTGAATGCTTCGCCGCTTGGTGTTAACGACAGTAGAGATGTGCATTAACCAACTCACATAATCATCAGAGTCAGTGTGCCGTGAAGTCGGGCAAGTAGCTGCCCGCATTTCTTGATTCTCATCCAAAGGCAAAGGAAAATGTGGTGACCGACTTCACAGGTAATGGCACCGAAAAGTAACCCTAACTTGAGAGGCCTCGATGCCTTTGCCATTTTTGCTGGAGGCTGGGTTACCATTATCTTCGAAGTTGCTGCCGCTAGAGATGCGCAAACCAATGACAGACCGAGAGCCAGCCCTGTATGCCACAATGAGGGATGAATCGGCCGTTTCCGTCGCCGGGACAGCATTGCCACTATTCTTAGGAGCCATCATTCTAATTACTCACCATACAAGTACTGCAGGAGAAGGAGGCTGCGGTGTGCTGCATACGTTACGGCCACGGAGGTGAAGCTCTCACACGCCTTTTCTGCTGTCAGCTTTATTCCAGTGACGCCCTGTACGATGGAGTGTCCATTCCTGGTCGGTGAGTCGTAAAAGCTTATGCGGTTCGACGATGTTGTCTAAACTCCACCTTGCGGAAGCCCTGCCAATATTGACGAAGAGTGCCGCGTGGATGATCTTGAAGATGCGGTGGGGATAGTCATCCGCCTCATACTGGCTCTCATAATGGACTTGACTCAGCCACATCCAGTGGATGATGTAGAAGTATCCTCTGTAAGTACATGATGTCCGGCCAAATGCCTACCCCAGGAAGTCGGGATAGATGTCATTGAGGGAGTGAATATCATGAGACCTTGAGAAGAGGGAGAGGACAGCGGCAACGGCGAGCGCTATTGCTGTCAGGAAAGGCATCCTCCACGGCTACTCAGCATATCTGCTGACCGAAAAACATTTGTAGGTACTCATTTGGCTTGCGATCTTTGGGAACAAAGGGTTCAGAAGCGTCGGGGCTGGGCCAGTTGAGGTACAAGTCCTCGTCTTTCCAGGCGATAGCATCACCCAGCGCGCGGTCCCACCATTGTGGGGGCCAACCAAAGATACGCCTCCTATCAATCAGCGCAGATCCTGTGCGTTACTATGGGCACCTGATGGGTTGGCTGCGGCTCCTTGAGACATTTGTTTGGTTCAGACTATATGGCTTCTCTTGGCGGGGGAGGAGGGATGCTGTGGTTGCCTCGGGGTCGTCGGGATCGACAAAGTGGTCGGTCCAGGCATCAGTATACTTGCTGTCCAATCTGACGGATCTCGGACGGGCGCTGGTAGGAAAACGCTGTTGGGGGTCGTCCGAAAGCGACATGTTGCTGTGCTCCGTTACGGGGTATGAGTGCAGTAAAGAGACGAGTGTCGTCAAGCACACAGTGCAGTCAAGAGCAGAGTATTTAACTGAATCACTAACCCCGTCTGAAAGGAGTGGTCACTACACAAGAGGTCTCACGGGGCAGACACCGAGTGTTGAGACAGAGAACAGGGCTTGCGGCGTGGCGTTTGTTCACACAGAAAACACAGCTTCCGGCGTTTGCTCTGTTCGCACAGCAAACACGGCTTGCGACGTTTGCTTCTGTTGCGTATCAACACCCGTGTACCATTTCCCTTGTCACCGCTGAACAGGTCCACTCACTGCTTCTGATAGTTCCCTGACATGGCTGTCCAACCTCGGAGCTAGGCTGAGGTCAGCTACGGAGGTGAAGCTGGCTTTCAGCCGGATGCTGGTATTGTACCTCTAAACATGAAGTGGTATTCAGCAATATCTGGCGGCATATCGTCATGGCATGCCACTCTGCCAAACAACTCCCATGGGCACAGAGGAATTGATCAATCGTCAATGTTCATCAGAATGCATGTGTGTGTTAAAGATGCTGCCCTTCTCCTCGTGCCCACTGGCCCTGGCTCTGTGGGACAAGGAATCTTTCATTGTGGATCCCTTCAAGCCGATGTATCGGTATAGGTGTGCGGTGCCGTGCCACCGGTACCGGATGTCTCCACCTAGTCAGCCAGACCCCGCTCAAGAGAGACATACGAGGATCACGTCCCGGTCACGAGCTGGAAGACATGAATAAACCCCCTGCCTAGACTGGTCGCACTTTGTCCTTGAGCACTGTCCTCCGATCCTGCTACCAAGATTGGCCGACCATTTGCTTGGGCTTCGAATGTCATTTGCGGTCAGGGCAACTCTCCGTTAACACCGGAATCCCAATGTCACGGACCGACGCTGGGCGCGACGGCCGCAGTAAATTCGGCCTCATACTCTCGAATACCGTCCCTGCTGATCTGTGCGGGCCTCCTCAAATCGACAGGATACAGGACCGGCGCCGTTTCCAAGGAAACGCCTAGACTCCAGTACCAGTCGAAACCGTGTTACGAGGACGAGCGCCACTGACCCAGATCGGGAGAGTTGGTGCGAGTAAAGCAAAGCAAAATGAAGATCATGCAGACCTGGAACGTACAATACGGAGTTACGGAGTTACATCCTCAAACGAACCGTTGTCGTCCAGGTGGAGACACCATGAACGGAATCAAAGTCCCGTGAAGGCGGAGTCAGATTTGCCGGGACAAATCCATATTCCATATCTCCCACAAGAACTCGGAAGCCGGGTCAGGACAACAGGCCAATACAGGCTATGGCGGTGCACGAATGCATGTTGTGCGGTGGCTGTTCATTGAGACCATGTTAGCTTTGCGACGGACAAGATGAACCAAAGAACGCAAACAAACGCAACTGGGATGTGCTCATGGCATAGCTGTTGTCACCGTCCGAAAGGCCACAACACTGTGTCGCGGTTACAGGGGTGGTTTGCTCTAAACTTTGAGTGAATGGTGTTCCACACTGGCACGTTCTTACATCCTAGGAGACAGCTCGAACTTAGCAAACTGTGCCCGGCTAGGTACCTGTTAAGCGATAGTTTGTATGTTGCCTTATTGAAGATTGGGCAGGCTCGCATTACCAGTTGCACTCGCAATGGCCCGTACTCAGTCCTACAACATGTAAGAGAGTGGTGGTTCAAGTAAAGGGGGCAGCTACGGTACCCTCCTTCGAAAGTCCATGTCTTCTACGAAACATCATGAAACCCCAATCTGAACCCTTCAATAACTTGATGGACAGTTGTATGTAGGCGCTTCTATACCTTCAGCCGACAGGCTCCATCAAGAAGCTTGAAGCCACTGCGACATCGGGAGACAACGCATTGCCCATTGATGCACGCTACAGCGTGGGGGTTAACCCCTGCGAGGGCAGTGCAGTCCTGTCCTCCAATAGTCGAGTTTCCGTCGGTGGTTACGCCATACTGGCCGTATCGACAGCCACCGCACGACTCGAGCTCTGTTTCAGTGCGGACGCATTCGTATCCTGAACCTTTAGCGTCCACCCTGCAGGGTATGGCTGGGCGAGGACAATGGGGGCTAGCGGCAATGGCTTGTCGGAGGAGCTCCTGCTGGCGACGGAGACCGCGCCGTCTCAATTCCCCCGACACCACAGGGTTGACGCCATAAATGTAAAAGCTCTGCGTATCGCAGGTGGTGGGGCCCGAGACGGTTGGGGTCGATAAGTCACACCTGCAATAGTACTGTGCTCCTGCAGGTACCAAATAAATGTACTTGATTCCGGTCTCCGTACCGACGCAAGCGTCGATACACTCGTGAGGAGAATTGACGGTGCCTTCGATATTCCCTCCTCCAGGAGGGTCATTCGTAGTCACAACGGCCTCACAAGTGTGGAAGTAGAATGGGCCCGAGGGGGAAGCATAGTAGACCTTGAAGAGTTCAGCTGATGCGCAAAGAACGGGTAAACGTACGCTGAAAGGACCTGTCGCTGAGGTCCCACAAGATGCCTCCGAGCCCGCAACGAGCGCCGTCGACTGGGGTCCAAGCCAACTGCACTCGCACACTCCATTAAACTGGTTATAGTAGGCGAACGGAAAGTTTGTGCCAAGCAAGTCTACACATGCAGCCCGACCCGTCAGCCTCCCTTCATGGCTGTCGGAACTTACCAAGCAGTCGGCACCACTCGTTTGTACGTTCGCGTGGTTTCCCCCATCCGGAGAGTGAGTGGCACAGCCCAACCAGGTTTGCGCTGTAGCAATCGTGGCCATAAAAACAAGAGCCGTGATAGAAGCGAACGCAGACATGGTGGAAGTGAGAAAGACCGTGAAAATGCAGCCACGGGAATGATGGTCCCAAAGCGCACAGCTGGTTCTGGAATGCTTGTATATGTTGGGGTGCTTAGGAAGACGTTCACGCTATGGTGTGGGGGTTCTTAACCGGCAACGGCTGGCACTGATCTTTTTTGTTTGTTTTTTTTGTAACAGCTGCACACGAGCATTCAGACCAAATGAGAGTGTACAACGGGGAGGTCGTCAATCTGGTTGTTGGTACACCGGGTACAGCACAGATTGTTCTTTTCATCCCGCGTACGCACTTGGATTACAGCGTGTTTCAACAATTGAATACAACAATGCAGCAATTAGATCATTGTCGTTGGACCAACTGATGGTCTACATTTGGTTCCTCATTTTGGGAAAGCACTTCATTGAATTGAATACAACTCAATGCAGCAATTAAATTATTGTCGTCGGACCGACTGAGGGTCAATGTTCCGCTCTCTATCTTGCGAAAGGATTCAATTGCGACCTGTTTCAGGACAATCCATGTGCAGCAATTGACGCTGATCGAAATTGTGGATCATGAATACATAAAGGAGCGTCGATAATGTGTGCCGATGGGCCGGCTGCAGAATTATATCATGGCCTCGCATTCCGTGTCGGGACGAGTTGGAACTTGCAGAGGTCTTGCGCTTTGTGCGTGAAGGGTGCACGAGGCTTGAGAGACGGAAAATTCGTGTTTCTGGCTGGCCTTGATAGACTGCTGAAGGAAGGCTGCACCCGCCGAGACAATACAGGGTTATTTGAGTACCGCCGAGCGTGTCTGCACGTTTGCGTAGTTGTAGGGCCGAGAGAGATGGTACGAGTCTGATTGGGCATCAGGCCACAGCGAGTAAGATGTTGGGCCAATACTAATTGAAGCTATCTTGCCATAGACGAGCCTAAACGCCAGTTGATTTGTACCGTACCAGCGAGGATCTGCAGTGCGCGAAGTATGGTTAGCTTTTTGCAGGGCTCCTCACAAACAATCCAGAACAAGCGTGTATGTCAACCGAAGGTCAACCTGATCTTCACCCTGCTTCGGCCACATGCAGTTTTTGCGTCGTTAGCTCTTGTTTCGCTCGACCGGGCGAGCCCAAAGGACGAGCAAGTCGTATGAGTAGGCGCTGAGTCGCCCGGCCATGTTCCCATCATGACCTAATTTCAGCACACCACTGCCGGAAGTCCCTGACCCTCAACAAATCGCTGATAGTGTGAAGTATAACACTAACACATGCATTCGTAGTGCAATACTTTGGCGATCTATATACTTGTGGATGCTGTAGTCGGCTTCTCTGTCTCAAGCATTCCTCTATTTAGGGATAGAGGCGCAGTCTAGCTTCAATCCTTGCGGCGACATGCACACTGAATCTACACTGGCATGGGGGCCATAATATGGAATCGTTGGACCATTCCTGTGTTGTACTGTGTTGTTTTTGCGATCAAGTCGAAACGTTGTCTGACATCTCCTTTGGACCCCTCATGAACCGCTCCCAGGCTTCCATCACCTTGTCTAACACGTCGTGTCTCATCAACCTTTGAATGATATCCTTTCTGTCCACCGCCCGAGGGGTTTCGTGTGGGACAAAGTAAGACTCGTCGTCTTCACCTTGTTCCCTTGCAAAGTATACCATGGCGCCTTCGCGGGCTCCGTCTTTATATGCGGGCCAAGGCGATTCTCCGTTCACGAATGAAATGACATCCCTGGTAAACCGATCGCCGGCCTTTTTCTGACCGGGTGCCAAACGCTCCCGATAGTTTTGGAGCAAGAACGCAATGTCGAGAATGTGGGTTGCATGGCCCTTCCACGGCCCATCCCATGGGTTGGGAATATTGAAGCGATATAGGTAAGATTCAGTGCCAGTCTCCGACCTAACATCTGACCAAGTACTTGCGATGGCTTTTGCACCAAGCGCGAAACAAATGTCAGTCGCAAACCCTAAGATGACCTTAAGTGACTGGGAATTGTTGGCTGTGGCGGTCGAGTCCAGACCGTAGCCAGAGGAGATGGCAGGTGCCAATGAGGGGTCGATGGGGTCAAGCGTCGCCTTCAGGTGAGCTGCCAGCGTCTTCGGAAGAATGTCGTCACGTGCGGATAAACGAGGCGCGTATGCGCTGCCATCCATTTGGCAGTCGCCAACCATGACCCTCTTACACCACGCCATTCCGGGAAACAACGTCTCTGCTTCCCTCTTGTCGGCTAGAGCTGAATACGTAGTCGCTCGGGGTATCAGATCGCCATCGACCAACGGAGCCATAGGCACCTTGCGTCCAATCTTTTCCCGGATGTCCTCCATGGACGCGTTTAGACACCTTAGTACGAGGGCGTAGGCGTCTGACGTCTCCGCCTCGCGATTGGTCGCCAGCAGTTGAAGAGCCTCAGTGAACGACCGCTCGCCAAACCCCAGTGACTTGGCCTTTACCAAGGAGGAGCCGCTCATGGCAATGAGTTGGCTAAACAGAGGCTCCTCGGAGTGCAGATGGAACGTGCCTGAAGCTGAATCATTAGCAGAAAGCTGGGGTACTTGTCGGTCGAATAAACCCCTACCTGCGCCTGCACTTTCACCAATAAACGTAACACGCTCGGGATCACCGTTGAATCCGGCTATGTGGTTGCGGATCCACCTCAAGCCGAGGCGTTGGTCAATCAGGCCGTTGTTGGGCTTGTACCCCGCAGAAGCCATTGCCGAGGAGTGTAGAAATCCAGGTACGCCCAAACGATAGCTTTGCGTGTCTCAGCAAGCGGTTGGCAGCATGATCACCAATTTGAGACGCACTTGATACCCACTGCAATTATGGGCTGCCCCTGTTCTACGCTCGCCTCGACAATTCGAGCCAAGTCATATTGAGGATACGAGCTACTTCCTGTGGCAAATGCACCACCGTGAACGAGAACCAGCACAGGCATTGCCGAAGAAGCGGAATTGGCTCTGCTGGGGAGAGCGATGTTGAGGGTCAGACACTCGGTGTCGCTCTGCTCAAACTTCGGTGAAGGTAGAGATTGCTGAACGAGACTATGCTCCCAGCTGCACCCGTTTGCTGGGCTGATGGGAAGAGGTCTGGAAGTAAGTAAACGTTCATCCATCACGCGTGTTTGAGTTGACTTGTGAGCGTCCTTACGGGACGTACCCAAATGTAGTTGCATCTAGCACTCCGTCTCGAACGCGAGCATGATCTGGTGGGTAAGACTCGAGGAGCATACCCGGTGCGAAGCGGTCTCCCAGCGTGGCATACTGTACTCCGAGGAGTTGAGTAACTCCAGGGACCCTGCTGACGCCCTTGATGGGTCCAATGACAGGGTGTTGTAGAAGACATTCGGACATGCTGATGAGTAGTTGTAAAGAGGAAGGGAAGATTGGCATGAGATATACGGCTCATCTTATATGCTCAATTCCCTTGCGATTACCTTCGTCGCATTACCTAGTGTCCATTGGAAACAGGTGAAGATGCGGCAATTGCCGCAGGTTGCGGAAGCATGCCGCCTTAACCCCGGTGACTCCCGCTGTCGAGGGAAGCGGGACAGCGAAAGTGCAATGACTGTAGCGTATCTGACTGTCGGCAAGTCAGCGGTGTCCACCACCGATCACTGCCATCCCTTAAAAGCCGATACCCAGCCAGTCACACATCCATCAACTCCTTCACCAACCACAACCAAATCAAACGCCATGGCCCACCCAGTTGAAGATAAACTCATCAGCCCGTCGTCTATCGGACACTTCGGTATCCGCACCACACCCGATAAGTTTGAGGCAATGGTTAAGTGGCACCTTGACTTCTTCGGGGGACGGTGCGTACTCCTTAAGCCAAATGCAGCCTTCATTGCCTGGGACGACGAGCACCACCGCATGGTCATCGTATCCGACCCCTCACATGTGCAAATCACCAATCGCGACACGGCGGCCACCGTCTATCACATTGCCTTTACACTTAACAGCCTGTCTGACCTAGCCGTGAGCTACCAGCAGAAGAAAGCGCGAGGCATTTTGCCCCACTGGCCCGTCAACCACGGTATGAGCACGAGCATGTACTACTTCGACCCCGACGGAAACGAGTTCGAGATACAGGTCAACAACTTCGACACAAGCCAGGAGGCTCTAGACTTTATGACGACGGAGGAGTACGCGAACAATCCTATCGGTGTAGACATCGATATCGATGACTTCTTGAACAGGATCAAGAGTGGGGAGGACGAGGCAGAGATCAAAAAGAGGCCAGTCATTGGACAGAGGTTATCGCGGTACGAGAATTCTATCTACTTCAAAAAGCCCGTAGAGGTATAGAATGCTGTCTATATTTTCGAGTTGGGAGTGAAGTAAGGTGGAACCTGCGATCTATTACGATGAAAACAAAGTCTTCCACAGCGAACATGAGTATGAGCTCTACCTCAGTTCTCAGGCTCGCTTGTTACGACAAACGTGCCACATGCTGACTGTGAATTCTCATGCAGTCTAATTGCCCGAATGGTTCATGTTTCATTCGGCTGAGTTTATACTGTACATATGCGGGAGCTAAGAAGCATCGTATTATAGGGCACCAAGAGACGGTTTGCTCATCCCGTTGAGCACATCGCCATTGTTGAGGTCCCTCCTCCGAATCTTCGCACGCCGACTTCACTGGACTCCCACTGAGCATGCCGTCATTTGTCTATGCCACGCAGCGGCTACCTATAATGTGACAGCCGCAAACCCAGACAGCATCCGCTCCGCACACCCCGTCTGCAGCTCAGCCGGCAAAGCCGCCCAGCCCCCGCCTCCTGCCCCGCTTTACCCCGCCTCTAACTCCGCAGCCCGGCATTCAAATCCTGTAGGTCCCGCACACAAACCCCGCATGCCCCGCATTCCCCGCAACTCCCCAACCGCAAATCCTTGCAGACTTTGGTCGCCTCGGCCGTCTTTGCCTCAAACGTTCCACTCCTTCCCTCGCCTTCGACGTTCTTGTGCTTGTCAATTCAATCATCCTCATCCACCTGAGTTCCGCAGAATCTGCATTCAAATGCCGCCCCATCCTGGCCCATCCCGCCCCATATCTACCATCCCAAACGAACCTAACCCAAATCATCCCATCTCCACCTCGATACCATTCACCCTCGAACTTTTCACCACTTCACATCATGACTGTGTGCAACAACAGCAGCAAGATAGCCATCGTAGGGGCAGGCCCCTCCGGCCTCGCCCTGGCCGCAATCCTTGAGAAACGAGGCGGCTTCGATTACGTCATCTACGAGAGCAGCTCCGAAGACGTCCCGCCGCGTGGAGGCTGTCTTGACCTTCACCCTGGCAGTGGACAGCGTGCTCTCCGTGAAGCAGGCGTCTTTGAGGAGTTCTTGAAGCACGGCCGGTACGGTGACGCGACTATCCACCGCCTTTTTCGGCACAACGGTGAGAACATGTTCAACTTTGGCGAGGGACGCGATGCGCCTGAGGTAGACCGTTGGGCGTTGCGCAAAGTTCTACTTTCTGGAATCCCAAAGGACAAGATTCATTGGCGCAAGGCGGTGGCAAAGGTTGAGAGGAACGAAGAGGGGGTGGTGGTTTTGACGTTTGCGGATGGGGAGACGGCGGAAGGGTTCAAACTGGTCGTCGGCGCTGATGGAACTTGGAGTAAAGTTCGGCATCTGGTCAGTTTTGATCGCGAACACCTTCTCGGCGTCAGGCTGACTAGTGGATATAGATTACAGACGCCAAACCGCAATACTCTGGCAACCTCTTCCTTACCACCAAGATCCAGCCGACAAACCCATGGTACGAGAAGATGAAGTCCCTCTGCCAGATGGGCTCCATGATCGTCATGGGCAATGGTGTGCACATGTTCAACTCGCGCCAGGGTGACGGGCACTACCGTGTCGACGTCGGCATTCCAGGCCCTGAGGATTTCGGCACGTGCGGCATCATCCCGGATTTTAGCGATCATGAGAACATCAAGAAGTACCTGATGTCGGACAACCTCTTCGGCCCTTACGCCGCCGAGATGCAGGACATCATCAAGAATAGCGAGGGTCCGTTCCGTCCGTGGATCATGTATTACTTCCCCACCGACAGGCTCAACTGGGAGACCGCCCGTGGTGTTGCTCTGATTGGCGATGCTGCACACGTCACGACGCCGTTCGTAGGAGACGGTGTTAACTGCGCCATGCGTGACAGCATCATGCTTGCAGACCAGCTGGTGGAGTCGGGTGTCGGCGACGAGGCGGTGGCAGCTTTCGAGAAGAAGATGTTCCCGTTCGCGATTGACGTCATCGAAAGGAGCTTAGAAAGCCAGAAGATGTTCTTCGAAAAGGAGGCTCCCAGGGCGTTTATTGAGTGCATGAGCTCGGGAAAGGCGTTGATTGGAACTACAGATCATGTTTAGTTTGGTTGTGGCTGGGTCGATGCTGTATTTTTTGCTCCAAATGTCAATTCTTGTTTGCGGGTTAACGTAGGCCGTCTTCAACCCCGGCTCCCAAGGCCGTTGCACGTGTCTCGGTACCGTGAGCCAAATAAAAGAGTGGGTAAACGACAGTAGGGAAGGCGAGTAGTCAGGAGAATTGGGTACAGGCTTATTCCATTGAGTACGGTACTAAACATTCATGGGACTTTAGCGACATCAAGTACAGGAAGAGTCATGGGATGAGTCACAGATAGAGCTCTCCAGTTGTTAGCTTCTGAGGCTTGCCGAAAACCGCGTACTCAAGCAGGGAGGTCCAGTACATATTTGCCTTTCAACTTGTCTCACGAGAGAGTACGGGTCCTGGGGGTTCCACAATAACCTACAACACCTCCTTCTTATACAAGCCGAGGGCTTCAATGATTGGCCGGTCGTTCACCGCAAACAAGTACGCGCTTCCACTATGCAATGTGCAGGTGTGTGAAACCGTGCTCCAAGCGGGTACGCTGAACGTATCCTTACCCTTCCACTTCACCATTTTCGTTTCTCCTTCAGAGGTCGTAATTATTGTGTAGCCTTCGCCTTCGTAGACATGATACACGAAAGAAACCGTTTCTCTGATCTTCATACTTGTCATCTTCGCCATCACCCTCTCCGCTTGCGCCGATATCGTCTTTGACAAGTGCGACCCATTCGTGTGCCGGTAGTCGAGCTTGGCATGGGCGATCGTTGAACCGTTTTCATCGAGTCTGGCCTGCATCTCCTTCCAGGCAAATTTCAGGCCTTTCGAATCTGTCTCCTCAACGAGCTCACTGGGGTATCTTGGTTCGCTGTAGCTCTCTGCGAAATTGACTGGCAAAAAGCGATACACTGGCAGATCCAGTCCATCAAGCCATATCATTGGACCTTTGCCCTCGCTCCCGTGGTCGTGCCAGGTCCAGCTCGGCGTCAGGATGACGTCGCCCCTCTCCATGAGGACTTTTCTGCCTTCTACAGCTGTGAACGCGCCGTCGCTGTCGCCCTCGACAATAAACCTTAACGCAAACGCAGTATGTCTATGCGCAGGGGCCGTTTCTCCAGGAAGGATGAGCTGCAAGCCTGCGTAGATCGTGTCGGTGGTGTAAGGTGCGCCGAGGGTCGAGTTGTTGACTAGCATGAGTACGCGGCGCTCAGCTTCTTCAGCAGCAATCAGATCACCGGCCTGCATTAAAAGAGGGCGGATGGAGGTGTATGGCCAGGTTTGGACTCGCGAGGAGGGATTGGGATGAGGGGGGACCATCTTGTGGAGGACTCCCCACAGAGGCGCGACATGGTGGGAGCCCAGGGAGGTGTAGTACTCGCTATGGTCGTGTTGCTGGTCTGCCATGTGGACAATTGCTGCGGAGATGGGGCAGGTGACAGCGAGTCTGCGGTTTGAGGATCCTAGGGCGGTGACCAGTAAGCCACTCAAAAGGATGGGCTGAGAACGGCGAAAGTAAAGGAGGAGTGCCCTGATGAAAGCGGCATATATCTTTTTCTTTCTTTAGCTTGGATGAGATCGGCTGGAGATAAGAACTGTTATGGCTAACCGCCGTTCAATCTTACCGCCGCATTGAGTGGCGGAGATTATAACAGGCAGCCGGAGTTGAGACGGAATTATCGGAATGCGGAGCTGAGGCGGGGCCAGTATGGCGCCACTTCTCCGCTAAGAACCACCAATCCGTCTACTAGCCGCATTGGTCCACATAATCCATCGTAAATGCAGTCATCGAGCGCAGACATCGTCAATCGACTGCATCATGTTGGACACGATCCAAGGTGCTTGCCTTTGCCAGGGAGTCAAGTTTACCATTAAGGGCAAACCAGTGGATGTGTTTATCTGCTACTGCACACACTGCTCCAAGAACGCTGGGGGACCTGGCCAGATCGTAAGAGTCGCATCGAAAACTCTCTTCCAGAAAGCTGACACCCTAAGTCCGCAAAGCTCCCAAAAGAAACCGTTCAGGTTTCCGAGGGCGAGGGCCTCCTGAAAACTTGGACCTTGAAGGACACCCTCAGCGGGTGCGATAAGCACAAGGTGTTCTGCGGGCAGTGCGGGTGTACGCTGTGGACCATTCCTATGAAGCATTCGGGGACGTATTGGATTGTACGAACGTCACTTCTTGAGAATGGGTAAGTGTTTGAAGGCTTTGAGACCCACCTGTCCACTTGCTCACACATGTTAAACAGATTGGTTACGTTTCCTTACAAGGCCGAGTTCTTCGCCTCGAAGAAGGAGTCAGTAGCGCAGAAGGAGGTTAAGTCGTTCACTACCATGCCAGGAGCATGATGGTATTCAAGCTGCATTTGTACCTGTGACAAAGTAGAGTGGCATTATTTGTCCAGCTGCTGCAGGGCTCTTCACTCACTGCGGGTAACTCAGTACACTTTTATGAAGGACCCAATGCAACATGTCCTCTTACAGGAAGAGAAGTGTCTGTTAAAGGTATCGACAGCCCTCCCTGCTGTGGGGGTGTGAGAAAACATTCTGTGTGAAGACCATTGCTGCTTTTTGGTGGTAACGACGTTTTGTACATGGGATTCATGAGTCTACCAGCCACTAAGTACGCCGGTCACCTACTCAAATACCATCTTGTTCTTCACGCTACCCAACTCTTCCACTCTAACCTCCACCACATCCCCGTCATTCAACCACTTGGGTTCCTTCATACCCATCGCAACACCAGCGGGTGTGCCTGTCATGATCACAGTCCCCTTCTCCAGCGTGGTTCCTTGGCTCACAAACGCCACTATCTTCTCCACCCCAAACAGCAAGTCACTCGTATTTGTGTCCTGCCTCAGTTCTCCATTCACCCACGTCTGCAGTCGTAGGTTTCCTGCATTTCCGGCCACCTTGGGAGACACAAGCAAAGGACCCATCGGCGCAAACTTATCAAAGCCCTTGCTGAAGCACCACTGAGGAACACCGCCGGCAAAAGCGGGATCGCGCTGCCACTTTCGCGCCGAGACGTCGTTCGACACTACGTACCCAGCAACGTGGTTTAGAGCTTCTGCCTCGGAAATGTTCTTGCCGGTCTTGCCCATAACTATGCACAACTCGCCTTCGTAGTCGAGCTGATCGTTCTGCGCCAAGCTGGGAATGGGGATGTCCTCGTTGAAGGAAGCGACCGAGGCACGGGGCTTAATAAATATCGAAGGGTAAGGAGGTGGTTTCCGGCCTCCCTCTTGAACTGGAAACCGAGTCAGCAGTAGCTGGGAAGCCGAGCGAGGGAAGACAGACTGTGTTTGATGTAGTTGAGGCCGACGCACTTGACGATGGGAACGTCATCAGGGGTGAGAAGACCGAGGACCTTCACCACCCTGGCCACTCTGGAAGTTGGCCTAAGATTGAAGATGTCGCTCCCTTCACATACGGTGGCCTCAAGGGTGTTTTTTCCGACCGCCTCGTCGAAAGCGTCGGCTGAGGTGATTTTGGGCTCTCCAAAGAAAGTCTTGCCTGACTCGTCCTGAAAACGAATGAGACGGTTGAATGGCATTATGAGGATAGTCGGTGATCCTGTGATGGAGGCGGGTGGTTGAGGTTGAGCGACGAGAGATCCCGTTGAAATGCCAATGTAAGCACGACGGGCTTGACCAAAAGCAGAGCAGTTAGAGGTGTAGGGGCTTAGAGAACATTGTTATATATAGGAGTGATAGGAGTTCCGCAATGCCTCCGGTTGGTTGCGGCTCGGCCAGTCGAGTGATCTTTATCTCCGCCCGAGAGTTGCGGTGCTGGGCCCGCCGCATCCCGCAATCAGGTTCGCGCTCAGTTGCGGCCGAAGGCTACCGTGGAGAACCAAACGGCGGCTAGGGGCAGTGAGTCGATGCGACGGGCTATGGGATGCTATCACGCCTCATGCACGGGCCCCTAGTTAACGGACTGGGGGATGAAGGGAGAAGATCACCAGCTTTGAGCAGAGGTGTGGTTGACTTGGAGGGGATGCGTAGGAGGTAGGAGAAAGTTAACTCAGTCGTTCAAGAGAGAAATCGTATGTGTGCACAAGGGGCGCCGGCTGGGTTGCAAGGAGTCCTTCATACTGTACCAAGGCTTTGGGCGTTACAAAGTGTATCTAGCTTATTCACTGAGAAATGTTGATTAGAAGCTTTCCCATAGTTTTGCGCCCTTCCAAATCCTGCAAAGTTAGTCGCGTCGAGACCAGTGTGAGTACCTCAGACTCACTTTGTGCGCCTGTTGCACTTGGGAGAGGGAGTAGTAACTGTGAATGTTGACCTTCAGACTTCCCGAGGTGAGCAGGTCAAAGAGAAGGTTCGAGTACTTCCCAAGCTCCTCCTGCGTGGCAATGTATCCAAATAGCGTTGGACGTGCAATCTTGACACACTTTGGCGATAAGCGGCTGAAGATTAGCATATCATGACTACCATTCAGAAATCCTCACTTAAGTGGCAGTGGGGGGATTGGGCCACTGGAGTTGCCAAACCAAACAACAGTTCCCTTGCGCTTGACAACCTCCAGACTTCCCTCCCAGGTGTCCTTCCCAACAGCGTCATACACCACATCGACACCGTTTCCCTTCGTGATCGACATCACCGTCGATACCCAACCCTTGTCGTCTTCACTCCTGTAGTCGATTACATGGTCGGCGCCTAGGCTCTTCACCACAGCGCATTTGTCAGGCCCTCCTGCGGTCCCTATAACTTTGGCTCCAATGTTCTTCAATATCTGCGTCATCAGGTAGCCGGTACCACCAGCGGCTGCATGCAGCAGAACCCAGTCCCCCTTCTTCACCTCATAAGCCTCTTTCGTCAGCGCCAGGACCGTCAAGCCGCTCATGAACGCTGCGGTTGCATCCTCAAACGACAGCTGGCTGGGGAGCCTAACCGTCCTGGAGCTCGGGACGGCAGAGTACTCGGCATATCCGGCGTTGGCGAGCCAAATCACTCGATCGCCGACGCTGAGATCAGACATCTCAGCACCGGGGCCGATAGCGATAACCGTACCTGCCGCTTCACGGCCAAGAACCTCTGGCTTCGGCGATGGGTACAGGCCGGTGCGGAAATACGTATCGATGTAATTGATGCCGGCGATTTCGTTTTTCACAAGCACTTGGCCATCGCCTAGCTTTGGAACGGGATGGTCGGTGCGGTAGGATAGAACTTCTGGACCACCAGTTGTCTCCACTACGACGGCGCGCTGGGTTGTTTGGGTGGACATGTTGGTGATTTGCGTTGGGAAATGGCAGAAGAAAGGCTTGTGTTTTAGTCCTAGCAGAATAACACAAAACATACTACCGTAGACATCATCTCACCCAGCGCAGAGTACGCGGAGATACGGCGGAGTGAGTTCCACTCAAAGCCGAGCTTGTGTCTGCCCTCCGCTCTGTCTCCGGCGCTTGACTTTCTTGAAAATGCCCCTTTCCACGACTCGCGGATCGCCAATCGACCCCATAAACCTCCGCTGTTGGTTCCTCCTCCTTTGTCTCCCGGCAGTTATTGAGCACATTCGCAGATCACACACCAGCGACCATGTCACACTCATGCTGTCTCCAAGGTTTCAAGTGGGATGCCACCCCCCAAGGACGCGAGGAGGAGGAAGGTGGACAAAAGTACTACATCGCCGGCAGCAACCCCAATGCCGCCATTCTAGTAATCCATGACCTCTACGGTTGGACCTTCAGCAACATCCGCCTTCTAGCCGACCAGTACGCTGAGGAGGTTGGAGCCACTGTCTACGTCCCGGATTTGTGAGTCTCATTACACCCTTATCGTTAACTTCAGCTTCGGCGGCGCTGTACTCGCCCCCGATATCTTGAACAATGCCGCTGATTGGGGAAAGCTGGACCTGCCTAACTTTATGGCTCGCAACACGAAGGAGATCCGCAAACCTGAGATGGTCGCCTTCGTCAGCTTTCTGCGGAGAAAGCACCTCCGTGTTGGTGCCATTGGCTTCTGCTACGGTGGATGGGCGGTATTCCAGCTTGGAGCAAGGCTGAAGGACGACAGCACTCCGCTCGTGGATTGCATTGCCACGGCTCATCCAACTTTCTTGACAAAGGAGGAGATAAGCAACGTGGGCGTGCCTGTGCAAATCTGTGCGCCGGAGGTTGATCCTCAGTTCACAGCCGAGCTAAAGGCTCACGCTCTGGCTGAGATACCGAAGCTTGGCGTGCCGTTTGCTTACCAATACTTTCCAGGGCTGGAGCATGGTTTTGCTGTGAGGGGGAACAGGGAGGATGAGGCGGAGATGGCGGGGATGCAGAGGGCGATGAGAGCCGCGGTGGGGTGGTTTAAGGAGTGGTTGGTTGCCGCGTAAGCTGACAGATTGTAGGGATGACATGCGAATCAGTTGCGACTAATCCTGCTATTGTAAATGGATTCATCCTATTACATGTGTGCTTTAACTGAAAGTCTAGACTCTTCGGATCTGGGGTAAAAATAAGTAACAAATTTACTCAAAGTTCTCATCTCACATAACACAGATATCACCGTGTCATAAGATGCAGCATTTGTAGCCCTTCAGGACACGGCGCTTTGAAGACTGCATAAATCAACGGCTAAACTGGAGTCACGCTTTACGTTCATGCATACGGTACAGTATGGTGGATCCTAGACGAGCTGGACTCGTGATTCTTCACCAAACTTCCGCCCATTCTCCTATCGGACCATGCACATGTCGCAAGTTGCCGCCACACTGCCTCCAAGGATCAGCGATGATGCTGTATTTAGCTCGCGCCATGGTCTCTTATTCAAAACCAGCAACGCGCAGGTCAACAATTCCGTTTGATGACGATGAGTTAGCAACCCCGCGACTACTCTAGATTGAAAATGTCGAGCTCCTGGGGCATCGACTCAAGCTGGGAGAGGTACGGCGTAAAAGTCCAGAACGAATTGCCCGGAGGATCGTCGGCATCCCATAACTCCGCTGGCAGGTAGTGATCTAGCACATTGGCATTGCTAGTAATTCCTGGCTCTGCGCCTGCCAAGAGCGAAGAGTCCCGAGGACCCAACAGAGTCGCAGATAGTGATGAATTCTGGA
The DNA here is from genome assembly GCA_023629975.1 of Cutaneotrichosporon sp. PL3408A. Lineage (NCBI taxonomy): Eukaryota > Fungi > Basidiomycota > Tremellomycetes > Trichosporonales > Trichosporonaceae > Cutaneotrichosporon > Cutaneotrichosporon sp. PL3408A. The sequence continues at coordinate 18,820 of JAMAMB010000006.1, forward strand.
TTTGCGCTCCCGCACTGGCAGCGATGTTAGTTGGGCCAGTATCGTTGGGTGCTGTAGACATCCGGCCCTGTGAAGGCCGGTTCTCCGACTCAGGAGCACAAAGTCGGCTCTGCCTGTCAATATCGCTGCTCAGAAGCGTTGGCCGTAAGAACATACCTTCTCTACCAGCAACCTCCTAGCGCTTTCTTGCAGTAAGGTAAAGGACTTGCTAGCAATACTGCTCAGAGCCGTGTATCCGGACAGACAGCGAAGGCAAAGCTCCCAGTTGGCAGCGAGTGACTCCCTCTTCACCATGGTATCATTGAACGAGCATAGCTGCCCCATAAGGAGGGTGCTACCACATGTGTGCAAGTCTGAGCTGTCAGTTCGTCGCACATGACAACCAACTCTTGCGGTCTGACTCACAGCCAACGTTGTACCACCAAGCTGCCAGGCTCCGCGTCCTGTTTGTGTCAAGACATCGGACGAGGCTTTCGGCAGACAAGACGCACTGCGCCGCAATTCCCGATATCATCAAATCTTGAACTCGCGCAACGCTAGGTATCGCCTTCGCATGGGTGGGCGGTAGTATGTGCCGTTGCTTCTGGAAGAGGTGTTCAAGCGCCGGACGAAGAATAAGGACTCGGACATGGAGGAACCTTGATTACTGGTCAGCGTGGTACAGTAACTAGAGACTATGTTACCCATACCTTACATAAAGTCGCTTTGCCTGTGCCGAAAAGTCTGTTGTTGGGACGCTCTCTGAAGGCAAAACGCTATCTAGCAGGCCTTCCTCCGCTGTGGGGTCGTACTGTAGGTGATGGGGAAGAGAGTCTCGCCATTCCATGACCATGGTGTCAAGGTCCAACAGTGACTGGCAATCTGTGTTACCGTCGTCCACAGTGTCAGGCCGTGGCGACTTCGCCATGTCTTTGGACTCCTCCCTGTCTAAAACCTCGCCGAGAATGGCGTAAAGCTTGATGGTCTGGATGTACGATTCCAGCGTGCTGGGGCTGTTTGCAGGCTGGGCAGCACGTTTTCCTAAGTCCTGGTCAAGATATTCGTCGTCGATGGCTTCTGGTAGCCGGAGTCGAAGTTGGTCACTTCCTGTGTTGATCATTAAGGGTCGCCCAAAAAGCGTAGAGATTTCCCGGTCGAGCAGGACGCAGCCATACCAAACGCGGATTCGCATCTCAGCCTCCAGCTGAGTCGGGCACGAAGTCAGGTAACCCTTTCTGCGGGCATCGTGTGGGCTCAGCTGCAGTCCCATATTTTGGGCCATACGAATGGCAAGCCCGGTGATGTTCCAGCATTTCGAGAATCTCTCTGTGCTCTGCAGGTAGAAACCCATCAGGAGGAGCAACTGAACGAGCTCAATCCCAACCTCCTCGTCAATGACCTCCAGCAGATCGATTTGTTGGGTGACGCTAAAAAAAGCTTCAGCTCGTGCCGAGTTCTGTTCGGGAGGGTTCGGCGCAAACAAGGATGCAAAGGCGAAGACTGCATTGACTGTAGCAGGGAAAGTCTTGTCCAGATTTCTTTGCCGGCAAAGGCCTGAACAGCTGGTACCACGGGGCGAGAGTTCGATGTGTGATGATGCGGGTTCCCATAGTAGTCTGTATTGCCTCATAAAGGTCGGTTCGTGAAGGATTGCGCACGTCCGGTGAACCCGAGTGAAGTAGAGCCGAACCAGTTTGTCTGCGTGTCGCCGAAGGGGAAGAGACCACTGTGTTGTTCCCAAAAGCCGTTCGCAGGTACATTCATGTGGGACAGAAGCCACTGCCCCTGCGATCGCAGATAGAGTCTTTAGCCGGGATGGCATGGTGGATGCCACGGACGATTGGCCGATCGCACGGTCTATTGGTCTCATCAGTCTCTCCACCCCGTGAGGCTCAAGATGGTGTGAGGATGTGGATGGACTCTCTTGTGATTGAGGACTGCGAGCGTTTCCAACCCAGAACGTTGAGGAGCTAGGGTCAGGTGAGAAGGAAGCCGCCTGTAACTGGTGGGTGCTTTGCCAATCGACTACATTGGTAGCGGCAAGAACCGGCGACGGACAGATGCCTTGACCGCGAGCGCCGCTGTTGACTTGAGACGGTGTCCTCGGGGAGGATCTTGTTCCCGCATCATTTTGAAGCCAGGTCTCCATCTCGAGATCCGACGCGTCGGCGACACCGGGGTGCCGTCCAGCAGCATCATTGCCTTCTCGAGTTGACGCTTCGTTGTCTGTGGCCTGATTGTTCTCCTCTTGATCGACTGGTGATGCTCGATGCTGCTCTATAGCGTCATTTCGGGTTGTCGACAGAAAGGCAGAGCCGTTCTGGTCGCTCGGGTTGTCGGTTCGTTGTGATCGTTTCTCAGCCCCTTCCAACTCTTCCAGCCGCTTCCGCAGTGATTGGATCATTCTACATTCCCTATCAGTACTCCCATCTGCCAAGTTCCATACATAAAACTCAAGGATCCACTCACCCCTGCTGCCATGATCTCTCTTGGAGTTCGGCCAGGTAAATGCAGGTTGTCATTCGCTTTGTACAGCCACCACAGATGGGGACCGCTCCATCACAGCGTCTCTTGCGCATGCGACATTCCTCGCAGGCCAGTGGGGCACGTTTCCGCGTTGCGCGTCGTTTGGGGCCCCGAGCGATGAGATTGCCACCTTCAAGGGCATTTGGTCGAGGGCGTTTCGATGATGGCTCGGCCATCGATGGCGATAACAGCGAGTGAAAGTGTGGGCGGAGATGTGAGTGGAAGTGTGGGCGGAGTTGTGACGGAGATGGCAGCTGGACAGTATATACGGCCCAGTGTCGGAGTACGCGGAATTAAAATGGGAACACGCCGCCCACTTAGGGAGTAACTGTAGTCGTTCCGATCTCCACTCCATGTTCCGAATTCCGGTACTGGTTGCCTTAAATGCCTTACTCCTTAACTGCTATGAGGATTACCTCTGGGTCACATGTCCTCCTCTCGTTATCCTTTCTCCTTTCTTCTAGATGTCACAGCTGATCCTTTAATCTGGAGCTCGCGAACCTGGTCCGCTGGCTCCCGTTTGAACACCACGATGCTCTGAATCCGCAGCACGGTGCATGTAACATGTGGTGCACAGTTATGATACGGAAATTGCATGATTGCCGCTTGCGACGCGGCTCGTGGTCTGGTTCTTCACCGTACGTGCTACAATGAGACGGACGGGTGGTATCAGTTTGTACGATCTCGGTGGGTGCACTCGACTCGTGTCAGCGGCCGGGGGCAATCGCGCAAGGGCCTCGCCGACCTAGGACGGAGTTGAGCATGTCCGTGTCATGCGCCCGCGCTTGGGTCCTCGGGCAGCGGCAGACATCTCGGGGACGCCTCGTCAGGGTACTTGATGGGATAGAAGGGCTCATCATCAACTTCCGCCGCCACCCAGTCATCATTATACACGTCCATGTCAAGCGTTCCTCCACGTTGGGGAACCATAACTCTTCGTTGTACTGAAAGCGCGATTCACGCGTAACGTAGCACGGGGGTAATTGGTCTAAATATAGCCACTTGACGACCGTGTGCAGGAGCTCATACGGAGCGTTCTTGAGGTCGAGGGGGGGATGGGGAGCACGATATTTGTCTGCCAGGAGTCAGAGTGGCGCAAGACCAGGGTAACATACATAAATCACGGGCCCGTCTTTTGTAAGCGGAAAAATCATCTTCTCGAGCTCGCCGGCAGGAAGGCCGAGGGCAAAGAAAGGATTCGATGGGGGGACTGCGAGCTCCTTGTCTTGAATGGCTCACAGAAGACGCTGCGGTACGTCAGGATGATGTTGTCATCGACAAGGACCCAGCCTTCGTTCATCTCGCGTTTCGCACGGAGAATCCGCAGGCCGCGCTTCATGCGTGGGGTTACAAAAGTTGTCGGCAACACCACCGGCTCTCTAGTGTCCGCCGTGCGCTGCTCCTTGGTCTTAGCCAGAAGAGAAATATATATCTAATAAAGGGTAGGCAGGCTGGGTTGTGTCAGGAGTCGAACAATAGCCAACAATTGCCGCGCCAGGTCTGCGTCGAGGTCAAAGCGGTTTTACACTCTGCTGTTTTGCCCAGGCAACCGACGCCAGCGCTGGAAGACGCGACCCGTTTAGGCGCGACCTCTGGACTGACAATGACACAGGAGGGAGGCATGGTAGGGGACTGGAGATGACGGCGACTGTTAGCTTGGTGGGCGTCCGCCTGGGAGGTTTTTGTGGAAAGAATCTACGACTATGGGCGGATTCCGAGTCCCTGTTGCTGCTGTTTCTGATGTGGGTGGCGGTGTTGCTGCTGTTTCTGATGTGGGTGGCGCTGTTGCTGCTGATGATGGTGATGTTGCTGTTGTTGTCATTGTTGTTTGTTGTTGGATGAATGGAGATCGCGGGAAATGGTCGGCATTATTGGACGGGTATCGCTCCTCAGTTAGCGTCCCACGGTAAGGCCGCAGCGAAAAGAACTGGAAAGAGATAGTCAGTGTATGATGCCCAACAATACCAGAAGTCACCGATCCATGCTGAGGATTACAAAAGAATGCCCCTAAAACCCTGGACCTGTCTATGAGCACCACAATCTGCACTCGCCATCTGCGCCCGAGGACACCAGCCAAGGTTTGTCCGGATGCCACTTAAGGTCAAGCACGCCGAGTCCCTCAGGTACGCGGTGTCCTCGTAGGATCTTAAGGGGCACGATCAGGGGGTTCTTCGTTAGATCGGCGTAGACTGTCGCGTGGAAGACGTGAATCGTCCCATCGTCTGAGGCGCTCGCAAACAGGGGCAACGTCGGATGGAACGCGACGGCTCGTAAAGCGCGGGTGTGGTATCGCAGAGTCCTGAACGGCTTGGACCCGAGGTCCATGTCAAACCATGCAAGCTTCTTGTCATACGAGCCGACGATAACGTTATCGCCAGCGGGGTGAATGTCAAGAGACGAAATCCACTTGAGACCGGTCTGAAGGGTACGCACAAGCTTCTGCGCTGCGAGGTCGTACACGCGAACATAGCGCTGTGTGGCAGCAAAGAACCAGGGCTTGGACGGGTGGAAAGCAACGCGCTGCACTGTGCCCTGTGTCTTCTTGAAAGGTGACTGCGACGCGTGCTTGCCTAGCTGGTGAATCAATACGGCCTTGTTTGCCGCGTCGACGGAAACAGTCGCAAAGTAGTCGCCTTTACGGTGCCACGCCGCTTGCTTTGGAGTACCCGGCACGTCGATGTAGACGAGCTCGCCACGCTCGCGCTGCGCCTCCCCCGGACGGATCCACTTGACAGATTCAGTGCCCGTCTTGCCCGTCGCCTTGGTCGACGCCGCACTGGAGGCAAAGCCAACGTTGGCGTGGGTCAGTGTCGCAGCTGCAATAGACGGCGCGAACAACGCCAGTGGAGCAAGCACAGTAATGCGGTGCTCGACGAGGGCCAGGAGGAGACACTCGTCTGCGTTCGGACTCCAGGCGACACTCTGCACCGGTCCACCCTTGAGGTTCCAGCGCCACACCTCACGGCCGTTTCCTAAGTCCCAGACGCGAACGACGCCGTCCTCGCTTCCGCTGGCGAGCCAGTCACCGCGGGGCGACAGCGACATGCATCGCACACGAGTACTAGCCGGGTGGCGATACTGTACGCAGCTGGCTGTGGGGAATGGGCGCAGCTCGCGCGGCGCAAGCATTTTCGGGATCAGGCTTTCCGGGTCGATGTTGAGCTTGACTTTGCGCGTCCGCGGCGCGAGGTAGAGGTCGAGGCACCGCTCGAACTTTTCCTGCACAAGATTCTTGTAGCCCGGCACAAGGCGAAGCGCACTGTACTTTTGGGGCAGGAAGTCGGTCTTGCGGTCCTCCTTGTCCATCTCTTCCCATTCCTTTCGTTCATCCTCGGTGGGAATGTACTCCTCTGGGGGATTGTAAGACTCGGCCGTCTTTGGTGGTGGTAACTGGGGTGCGGGCATGTACATTGCGTGCTCGGCGTGAGGTTGGTCAGCTTCGGACCAGATACTGTATATCTTGGGCTTCTCCGCAGATGGCTTGCCCGGGACAATACGTCCGGCACGAATCGCCCGTACGATCTTCATGACCTGAGGGTGAGCTCGGTCTCAATAGACACGACTTGGTAACTCCACAGGCACAACGCCTGCGCCTCACCTCGCCTCACCTCACCTCGCCTCACCTCACCTCACCTCACCTCGCCTCGCCTCACCTCGCCTCGCCTCACCACTCACCTTCTCATGCTCCCACTTCGACGGCACAAACCGCCTCTTGGGCTCCGGAGCTGCAGACAGAGGCATTGTCCGCTCCATACCCTCTCCAGTAAACCACTCGATCGTCGGTTGATATGGATCATAATCCGCGTCCGGGTTCTCGGCCCGTTCAAGGCGGCGAATAATATCGAGCTCCTTGTCCGTGAGCTCGACGTTACGCCCCATGAGCTTGTCCTCGGCACTAGTCCAAGCGCCGAGCGTCGTGGTGTTCGCTAGGAACTTGTCGAGCTCATCTCCTTTGGCAGGGCGGAAGATCTTGCGCCCCTCTACATCGTAGCCAATATGTGGGAGATCGTCGTACCACTCAAGGGGAACGTTTCCAATGGTATTAGGATGGTCCTCGGTCGAGCTCTCGGATCCATAGCCCGCCTCGATGTCGCGATACTTCCGCCGGTAGCCGCCTGGGACGAGTCTGGATGGTACGAGGACACCGGTGCTCTCTTTGGCGTGACTGAGCGGTCCCTCCGCACCGACAGAATCGTCAGGTTTGACCGTATTCTCAGCGATAAGTTTGGACAAGCGCTCATCGACCGCATCGTCAGACAGAGTCGCGATAGACGTTGGGGGGGAGCCTTCAGAAGCTCCGTACATTCGTTCAATGTCAGAAGAGTTGTACCCCGACTCGGAGCCATCATCCTCGTCGTCGAGCGGTTCGTCATCACTCGCGTCTCCGTCGTCGGCCTCGTCCCCATCCTCAGCTTCGCCATCGCTCCCACTATCCAATTCGGGAATGGCCTCATCTCCATCGTCCTCATGCTCGTAAATCTCCAAATCCTCGACCTCGGCGACCTCGTCGTCGTCGTCCCCTTCCCCCTCGTCGCTCAGCTCCAGCTCCCCGCCTACAGTGAACTCCTCCTCCACAGCCTCTGGAACGGGCGAATCAGCCGCCCGTTTACGACGTGCTGAAGGAGCGGGTACTGGGGCCACAGAAGTCAAAGCTGAGCGATTAGAGCGAGTAGAGGACCTCGTTGCGCGAGTGGGAGCTGGCAGCGCAGGAGAGGGGGCGACTGGCGGGGCGGCTGGGGGGGCGCTCGCGCGGGCCGCAGCCCTCGATCTTGTGCGCCTCGGCGACGGCTCGGCCGGCTTGGAGGACATGACAGAGGGTGCTGCCGATCTTACCACACGGCCCTTTGATGAGCCTGCTGCCGGCTCTATCCTAGGTCTCGGGGGCATTGCTGTTGCTGTCGATGCTACTGCAAGTCGAGTGTTGTGACATTCTCTTGCACACCGCTGTTCCAGAAATTCTTGTGACCTCCACCGACCCCCCAGCCGGTCACCTGACCGCCACCGCCACGTGAAGGCAATATCTCCGGCATTGCCGCTGATTGTATTGTTGGGAACCAAAACATTTCAGCTTGAAACCGAATTGGCATCGGACTTCGGACTACCTATGGAATCTATTGAGCGCCTCTCCTCACGCAACGCAGCATCAGCACACATCCTGGCACCATTACATGACTATAGAGCTATAGGTAGAAGCATCTCAAAGTCTAGTCGATGCTGTTGCCCGAGCAGCACGAGAACAGGCCCCCCTTCTTCTTCTGCTGGGGCGCAGCAGCCGTCGGTCGGGCGCCGCCAGCTGCAGGCGTTGTTGAGTTCGCTGCAGCAGCAGTAGTGTCGGCCGGGGCGGTGGTGTTCTTGGCAGTCACGTCCTTACCGGCAGCGTCCTTGGCCGCGCCATCTTTGGGGGCATCAGCAGCAGTCGGGGCAGCAGGGCCGGGAGCGGCCTTCTCCTTGTCGGCAGCGGCGGTCGCGGCGGCGGCGTCAGGTGCGGTAGCCCCCAGAGGGACCTCGTTACGTGCAGCACCAGTCGTCGCGGCGGCAGCGCCAGCTCCAGCGGCGCCAGCAGCACCTGCTCCTGCAGCGGCAGCAGTGCCCGCACCTGTCGAGTCGGTAGTCTTTGGCTGAGTTGCTGCAGTGGTGGCCGATTGAGCCGCGGTCGCGCCTGCGCCGCTACCAGCGCCGTCAGCCGCGATCAAGCTGGTTGTCAGCCCTGGTTTCGTTTAAATGAGGCGTAAAGAGTGAGAGTTCCGCTGTTAGATGACACATTGGAATGTAAACGGTTCAATAATCGGCTCTCCACATCGAGCAACACCGACGACAGGGCTTACAAGCACCGAAAGCGGCGATTACCACCCTTGCGCGACACCCTTTGAGGAGCGTGCAACTGTGCAGGTACAGTTACGTGCAACTCCTATGTGTCTTGAGCCGCCGAGAGGGCATGACTTCGTACCAAATGCATACTACAGTGCCCGCCCTCTCGGCAGTACCCTTCGGTCCCAAACTTGAGCCACAACTCTGGCCACTCTTCGTCTACTCGAGTTGAAGCCGCGAGACGACCCGAGCGACTTACTGGCGACCGCGGACAGCCTGAGCGACGATCTTGGTGAATTGCTGCCAGTTAGTCATAGACATTCTGGAATGCTATGCAAAGCACAAGATACTCACCGTACCCTGGGCCCGGGCGACGCCCTTCTCGCCCTCGGTCGGGACGCGCGAGCCGTCACCGTTGGCCACGGTCGAGACACCCCAGGGAGAGGCACCGTGAACCTCGGTGTTGTCCGAGAGGTAGGGCTCCTTGTAGCCGATGGGAACATAGATGCAGCCGTGGTGAATGAAGAAGGGGAGCGTGGTCATGTGAGTGAGCTCCTGGCCACCGTGCTGCGACGCAGTCGAGGTGAAGGTCGAGGCGTACTTGCCCGACAGCGCCTGAGACGCCCAAAGGCCACCAGTCTTGTCAAAGAAGGCGGAGACCTGGGCGGGGGCACGGCCGTAACGAGTGGGGATGCCAAAGATGAAGCCATCCAACTCGGTGAGATCCTGGGGAGTGACCAGAGGGTACTTGGGCTTGAGGGAGGCGCCAGCGTGCATCTTTGTAAGAACTTCAGCGGGGAGAGTCTCCTCGATGAAGTAGGGCTTGGCAATACCTCCAGCGGCCTCGATACCGGCGATGACCTCTTCAGCAAGAGTGGCTGCGGCGTGAGTTGTCAAGCGGTAAATGAGATGGGGCAGATCAATAGCTGCCTCGTCGAATAATCACTCACCGATGTGGCCGTACATCGAGTAGAAGATGACGCCGATCACGGGCTTGACGCCGGCGGTAGTGGCGCCAGCAGCGGCAGTGGTAACAGGAGCAGCGGAAGCCATTTTAGAAGTCTTTCTTCGGTCAGTGGTGCTAAGCAACAAGTGGAATGGGGAGTGGGGGGAGTCGTGGCAGTCACGGTAGTCGTCGGAGCGAGCTCTCCCCGTGTCCCCCTCAGCTAGTCACCGTCCTCAAACAGTATAATACCTGAGCATGGTGTTTTATGGATGGCAGAGCACGGGAAGGGAGTCGAAGCAGGGAGGGGTGGCATGAGGGAGAACCACTGGTGTGCTGGAAACCACCCATCGAACAGCGGTCGCAACGTAGAGCTGCGGCATTGTGCGGAGAGGTACGGGACACTGATAAGGCGTGAACACTCACGTTCGTTGGATGGCGGTTGATTAAGGAGATAGGGAGGTTGTGGGGTATCCAGAAGAGATTAAGAAAGTAATGGATGAAGCGGAAGTTTGGAGAAGAAACGATGCAAGTCTGCGTGGGAGCCTTTATAGGACGAGGAGCAGTGGGGAGCAAAGTTGGACGGCGGTGATGTGATTGTACTCCCTTCGCGACCTACCGATGGCCAGCTAGCATGCCATCTCGGGTGCTTTGGCTGGCCGGCCGGTCGGATCGGGATTGCAATTGGGGGGGGTCGCTCCTCCTGCTCCTCCTACTCCTCCTGCTCCTCCTACTCCTCCTGCTCCTCCTCCTGCTGCATTCAGACGGGCAATAGAACTCGCGGATTCCAAGCCATGTCAGTCAGCAGTGGGTCTTGTGGTTCAGCCATCCAGGCGTCTCTGGAACTTCGGCCTGGGCAATCAACGAGAACGATGATTAATGCACCCGGGCTAGGCCCCCGGATGGCCGGATGCGGCGCGTGCGCCGGTGATTACGCGTGAGTGACCTGGGATTGCTTACACCTTCAGGTACTCCCTGGTCGCTAATCGCTAATCACTTTCATATTTCTAATGAAATCAAAGCAAACTTTATTACCACTGGCACTAGCGAGCTAGCGAGAGAGCTGTCTCAGACCCTTGTGACCATCAGGGTCCAGGAGAGGGAAATGATAATTACAATGACGTAGTGTTCTTACCTCTTTTGGCACACGTTTCTCACCCACCTAAAACTCATTACGACGACGAAATTGACAGTAGTAGTGGTAGTTGCGACTCCTGAATCCATGCGACTTGCCGCCGACTTGGTCCAAGAATGGTGAACACAGCTTCAAGAGCCGCTCCCAACAATGGGCAGAAACGGCAGAAACGCTGCTGCTCAACCCTAGAGTTGCTTAGGTAACCGACTCCACGCCGCCCCCGCCACATACTTGCAACGCTCACATATTATTTTGATTTGGTACACGTGCACAGAGCTCCGACTAAGCTACCAACTGCCCAGAAGAAGCTGATGCGGCAAAGATTTCGAAATTCCGAGGCGCTGGATCCATCTGTCACGTGTGCGGCTGTCCACCGGATGTACTGTGGAGACCACCCCAAGACCTAGTTTCGATGACAATCACATCCAATGTTACTCACCTCAGACGACGACGAAATCACAGTCTTGCATAGTTTGGGTGGTTGCAGTAGTAGTACTCTAGAACTAGAGTAGCCTCCAACTGTTTACAAGCAATTCAAGTAACTACACCCAACGTTTTTTATCAACGAATACTGTGGGGGAAAAGTTACTGACGTCATATTCACGCGGTCTCCACGTGCAACCTCCACCTTCAAGGAGTTCGCAATGCAAGACGCCAACCGGCTCATCCACTTCACACCACCCATCCACTCACATTTATTACCATGGCCTCCCTCTTCAGCCAAGGCTCAGGCTCAAGCGCCAACGGCGTCAACAACATCCCCGCACCGGCTTCAGACGACGACAAGAATCAGCCGCCTCCAGATGCTGCGTCGCGTATTGCAGACTTCGTAAGGGTGCGTACTTTTCCCGAAAAGGAATGAGGCGTGTCACCACGTCTGTGCGTCCGCAGTGCGATGAGGACGAGCAGCACGAGCAGGGTTGGAGTCGGTTCTCCCAGGGGCGCTGAAACTTGACATTCAAAGCTAAAGCCGTTCTGCCAATTTTGAAGTCGGAGTTGGACAGCAGCAGCAATGTCATATTTTTGCGAATAGCTGTGTGGAGGAAGTACTGCATCCTCACTACCCTCGAGGGTTCCGCGCCATTATCTTACGCTTGCTTCATGATCCGACGCGCTGACGAATAGGAGGACCCGAATGCAATGTTTGTAAAGGACCATCTCCAGAACTGACTCCAGCTACACGTTCGACTCGAAGGTCGTTCGCGATCCCTTCGGCGCACAGCAGCATCAGCAGGCGACTGACCTTTGCCGACGGAGGCGTGACGGCGGCCTGAGCTGTGTGAAGGTAGGTCAACCGACTTTGCGGGGTTGAACAGGCCCTCGTGGATGGATGATTGCATGTTCTAGGTGACCGGGGTAGAAACAGGTAACCATGCTCACACTAGATCGCGGCGGAGAGCAAGGCTCTTTTCAAGATGATGCAGACGCTCGGTGAGCCGAGTGTGCTCATAAAATGCCTCGTCGTGATCGCTGACATGGTCCTTTCACCGTTGCTGTGCCATACCACCCCTCGCCGTCACTCGCCTTCGTCCCAACTCTTTCCACTATGGTAAATATAGGCTTTTACTGTGCTCTTCCGGCACTGCCGACCGAGACACACATGGAGTGTCGCCTCATCCCGCGCTCCTCTTAACGAGATGTATTTCTAGCACCAGTAGTCAGAGGCATATGCATCACTCTTGGGAACGCCAAGTAAAAGGGTGAGATGGGACCTACGTCGGAAAGCCCATTCAGCCAGTAAGCACCTTGCACGTCATCGCGGGGGCCCGCCTCACCGCCACCAAACCACAATCCTGGTGGAAAATGGACGACGACGTCGGGGCCTTTCTTCCGCCAACCTCTTGACTCTAGACTGTCCACAACCGCAACGCACGACACGATGCCCGCACCCCCCGTCACCATCTATGTGAGTGAACCGTATCGTCTACGCACGATGGCTCTGATGGGGCACGGTCAACAGTGAGAAGCAACGCTGATTTCAGGTGACAAGCCTTACGTCGCAGCCAAAGGTGCGGAAGCACATTGACCTGCTGCACCGGTACGACCTCGCAGGGGGCTGAGCTGACCATAGCGCGCTGTCAGCCCTTGAGATTCCGTACGAGGTGAGTTTTGAGAGTAAGAGAGAGGCCACAAGTGTGGTCTGAGCGTGTCATGTTGGAATGTGCACATTATCTTGGACAGCCAGCAGCTCCCTGCATCGCATTACTGTTGCCGCTCGCTCTGTTGCTCTACCTTTAGGTAGAAGGGCGTGGGGAGCGGTTTATGATACTCGCCAGTGCAATGCCAACGCGTTGGACCTCCTCCAATGGTCGTTATCGTGGCCCTTAGCTGATACCAGGCTTTCGATCTCGCAATTGACGAAGACGCTAAGCGGCGATGGCAGCGTGCCAAGCCCACGGACAGGGTTGTTGGGCTGCCTGGGTACCTCGTCGGCGGCGAATGGATTGGTGTGAGTCTCAGCGCATTGAGGCAGAGCGCGGGTGAGCTGTCAATGGGCCATGGTTGCACCGCCCCGGTTCCACATGGCTGGTCTCTGGCTACACTGCGCATTGCTCATACCTTTCCTATGACTCACTAACCTCAGACTATGGAAGACTTTGAAGACGCTGTCGAGACTGGCACTCTCGAGTCATTCCTGCAGCAGGACACAGAGCACGCCGATGCTTCCCAGACGATCGGTGAGGCCGAGCTCGACCGCCTCATGCGCGAGATGACCGACGCCGACCTCGACCAGCTCGTCGGTGATCTCAAGGTCGACCCTGCTGCTGGCAGTGACCCTGCGAAGGTCAAAGTGTCGGAGATCGCCAAAGAGAAGCAGGGAGCGAAAGCGTCGGCGAAAGTGGCTGCAATGGAGGCTGCGGCGGATGCGCAGACCTCGGCCGCCGAGTCCCGCGATGCCGCGAAGGACGAGGGGATACTCAGCAGCATAAAGCACACTGTTGCCGATGTTGCGAAAGCCGCCGGGGCGTTTACGGACGATGCGACCGGCCAGGCTGCAGTCGAGGCGCCCACTCCCCGTCTTGAGACGCCTGTGAGCTCATCCACTCCGGCCGCTGGTGTTGCAGATGCGGGTTTCGGTGCCAAGGTGGCTGAAATGGCGAATGCTGCTGGCGCGTTTGCCGACGAGGCGACAGGTCAGGCTGCGGTAGATGCGCCGAGTGAGACGCGCAAGGAGGACGGTCCAAAGCCTGGAGAGAAGACCTTAGACGAGGTAATCGAAGAGACGATGGCTAAAGAGCGTCGCGACTATGATGCCGAAAAGGCTAAGGAGGCCGAGGAGGCCGAGGAGGAAAAGCGTAAAGCAATCGATAAGGAGCTCAAGAAGGATAATGAAGTTGAGGCCGAGCTCATTCGAAAGGACGAGTAGGGTTCGCTATTGCTTGTTTAGTTGCCGGTCTGTCGTCGTGGAGGGAAACGTTTCTATGCATCGAGTCCATCTCATGGCATCTCCTCGTTTTCTTATAATGAATGAACTTCTAAGTGGTTCAGATGTCAAAGCTCTAGACAGTCACGTCAAACACACGGACGGCGCGATCTTCACCTGCGCTTGCGAGTTGTCTCGGCCATATTGATGTAGTCGAGGGCCGCCAAGCCAGGCGCGCCACGGCACACGCATGCGAATGTTCACGGGGTACCGTGGCGAACGACGCGACCTCAGCGCCCTTCAACGTCAAAACTTCAATATTCCCACTCTCCGTCCCAACCGCCACCAGAAAGCAACCTCGCTCGCTTGACGTGGGTGGATGGGGAGTAACGGCAACAGCAGTGGCCGCTTCCGCGAGTTTATGGCTTCCCACGCACTGCCACCTCTCCCCTTCTCCACACCACAACTTGATGGTCTTATCACGTGAGGCAGTCACGAAAGCACCATTCCCCGCCCACGCGCAGTCGAGAATCATCCGTGCATGTGCCCGCTCCTCGCTGGCGAGGGGGGTGAAGGACTGCCCGCTGCACGCAAACAGACGCCACCCGCGATCGCGGGACACTGTCAGGACCATGCTGTCGTCCGGGGAGAAGGCAATGCGCGTGACAGTAAGGGAGTGGCCTGACAGCAATGCGAGATCGGCCCAGTTCGACGCTGAAACGACACGCACGACCGCATGTTCGGCTGAACTGGCGCGGCAGGCTGTTGCCACCAAGTCGCCCGCGTGGCTTGTCGCCAGTGTTGCGAGCTGCGTTCAGCAAAGCCTTTCGGTAAACCCACCTCGTAGCCGTGTCCGTACACCTTCTCGACTTCAGGCCAAAGCGTTGAAGTGCTGAGCTCCTCCTCGGTGGGCAGGGACGTCATGGCTGCCGATACAGAGTCCCGTTCAACTGCTTCTTTGGGCACAAGCTTCGAAGGTACGTCTGACACCACTTCCGCTTTGCCCAACGCGCGGTTTGACAGTCCAAGTGGGGGGACGGTTGCCCCTCGAGGAAGTTGCGACTGCAGTCAGCTTAGGCACATAAGCCGTGCTCACAATCTCAATAGCTGATTTCCCACACACGCCCAGGGTGTTCAGACTTTCACCAAACCCGGCCGTCGCCGAGAATACACGCATGACCTTCTCCTCGCCCGCACTCGCAATAAGGAATGGCGAGAGGAACACACCGTCAACCATATCGTACCCGTGGATTTGAGGTCGCGCAATCTCCGTCCACACCAATTCTCTCTGGTCAATGGTGGCGGGATGGCACGGCGCGTGGATCCGGGATGTCTGGTCCGCGCTGTCAGTCAGCACTATATGTCAGAGGTTCGGTGCTCACCCCGTAGAGAGGAGGTAATTGCCTTCTGGGTCCCAGGCAACACTACGCACAGCCCCAAAGTGCCCAGTCGTTCCAGGACTCGTAGCCCACCCCGTCCCCTTCTTCACCCACTTCTCAACGCCTCCTGTCCACCCTGTTGCGATCACCGCCTCATCTCTCGGGCCCCACATCGCTCCAAAAAAGGCAAGTCCGCGTCCTCCAAATGCACCGAATCGGTGCTCGGGAATCCAGATACCGTCCCTGTCGTGCTCTCCGTCGGTTGGGGACCAGATCACGAGCGAGTTGTCGCTCGCGGACGAGAGAAGCCGAAGACCAGAGTCACCGGGGAACGTCGACCAGTTGACGTTGGTGAGCCCTGCTTCGTGGCCCACAAGAAGGGCTTCAAGCGTGATACTGAAGCTCATCTTCTTGTTCCCGTACTCGGTCACCAGCACGTGGGCCTTGGTTGAAATTTGTGCATTGCTGTCCAAACGTTGCGCAAGATCTTCAAAGGCGTCTCCGCCGGCCACAGCGGGCGAAATACGCCACAGGCGAATGTAATTATCCTGGGCGCCGGTC
Source organism: Cutaneotrichosporon sp. PL3408A (assembly GCA_023629975.1). NCBI lineage: Eukaryota > Fungi > Basidiomycota > Tremellomycetes > Trichosporonales > Trichosporonaceae > Cutaneotrichosporon > Cutaneotrichosporon sp. PL3408A. The sequence continues at coordinate 34,515 of JAMAMB010000006.1, forward strand.
GCCAGAAGTAGGTCCCCGCTACTATCGTCGAGTTCACTGGAGGTGGCGGGGTCAGTCGTGAGCGCCAAGCAGCGTACCCAGTCCTCATGGCCCTCGAGAGACAGAGCGTAGCGACACTGTTGTTAGGAAATTGAGGGAATGGTCGCGCTGTTCAAAAGACGTACCGATCCTTCGAAGACCGTCCACACCTGCACTTTCCGGTCGGTTACACCCATGATTAGGACACTCGAGTTGGATCTTGGTAATGTGCCTATAATCATGTCGAGTGGCAGCTTTCCTCGCAAGTCGAGCTGTTCCAACTCCAAAATGTCCGTTCCTAGTCTCCATCGCCTCACGATACCATCCGATCCGCCGGTGAAGAATTCACCGTGTCCGACAGCGAGGGCCGATACCGATGAGCCCTTGTGGGCGGTGATCACGGCGCTACACCGAAACTTGGGTCAGCAACAGTGACCGGTTAGTCCAAGTGTGAATATAATAGCTCCCTACAATAGGAATCCTTGCAGACTCACCGTCCTTCCGTCCCGGGTCCACAGCCGAACCTCGCCCGCCTGATCCCCGGAGATGAACAACGAGTCGTCTTTGGCCTTGATTGTCGTTACATGTGCCTTGTGTCCGAGGAGCGTAATGTAGACCCCTCGGGATTCGTCTTGCTACATCCATAACGAAGTAGAGATACGATTCAAAATGCACGGGAAGTGTAAGCTCAAACGCAGCTTCAGTCACCTTACGACTCACAATATCCCATAGCGCAACCGTGTTACCTGCACCATACGCCACTATGCCATCTGAAAAGCAAACTGCGCATGACGACGACCTGTTGGCGCCGATGGAAGTGTAAGTTGGATTCAACATCTAGAGGTTGATGTCCAAAACTTCGGTCCGGACCTTTGACTGACTTGTCAACAAGGACTCATCTTGAGTCCAAATGCTTTGGAGGATTCCCTCACTGCGCAGACCTCCACCTTCAACGGAGATCACGAATACTCCGTGAACAACGAGTCCGGAATCAAACTATTGTCTCTTCAACTCGGCAATCAGGTGAACAGCTGCTCATGCTGAGCAGCTTGAGCAGGCAGCTTTAGTAATTTAGCAATCAGCAATTTATCCGCCGCACGGCCACATGGTACACAGATCGCACCTCGGAGAGGGGGAGCCGGCCTCCTGCAGTTTGGTGGTGGCAAGTACGGCGCACAGCACATGCATTACCCCTCAACCAGCTCAGCAGTCGCAATAGCCTCACTGCCGTCGCGGTTGGTGTAGTTTTGTCAGCTGGCTTACGGTTGCCGAGAGCTCCGACACTTCATACGCAGACGAGAGCGTGGGGGTAGATGCCCGCAACACACTGGACTGTGCAAATAGTACGGCGCAAAGGCGTGCATGACGCGTCCTTTAGGACTCTAGCTCGCTCGACCCGTCGTAGCTTACATGAGGCGGATCAGCATCTCCGGGCCGATGTCGTTTCGAGACCCTCGTTTCGAGCTCCTGAGAAACCCATGGAACCGGAGACCGCTTGTTCGACACCTCAGACGCGTTGCCATCTGGAGGCTTCCTCTTTCAAAGCTCACAACTCCTACATAAACGTGCCCGGCATACATGGCTGGCGGCTTGGCAGAGTGCTGAGGCATTTTGAAGGTTTTGATGAGACTTGAAGACGACACGACACCCCCTGGAGCTAAGAAGCGCGGGAGGCGGCAATGCCATGGTGGGACAACCCCGCTCAATGCTACCCCTGTTCAAAGGTGGTTTATCGGATTCGACTTCGCATAGGGCGAGGGAGCGGCCTCGTATTGCAGATATGTACCCGCGACTGGTAGACCAGACGCGAGCTTTCCCGCTCCGCCCTCTCTCGAACTTTAGTCGCAACAGGCACCTATAGACCTAACCTATTCAACGCGGGGCCTGAGATTACATCCATACCAAAGCTATTAATGTTTGTGGCAGGTGGGATGGGACGCTGGGAGGATGAAGTAACGTGGATGAAATTCAGTCATGCTCAGTCCGTGAGGAGTGTGTCGCCTTTCGAAGCAAGGATATACCTTGCTCGTGGCTCGGATGGCATTACCCGTGTAAGGTATGGTTCGATGAGAGATGGGGTGACTGTTCGGCTGGGTGGAGAGTGGAGAGTGGAGAGTGGAGAGTGGAGAGTATAACCGAGTGATCATGTGAAAGTGCGGGGTTGGGTGGGGTTCTGGGCTTCTCGTTCAGTGCCGTCGAAATCCATGGAAAGCGGGACGGCCCCGAGGAACCAGTGGTAGCCCACCTTCCGCCCCCCGGCGCCATTTCAGCCGCCTCAACTCCCCCTCCACCGCCGCCACCTCCGAACTTCGTAGCCACTTCCCCCCCCCTCTCCCCTCCCGGCCGGTGGCCCCTATGGTTCCTCCCTTGTGCCTCTCTTATATTTGGAAGAAATATGGTTGGACAATGAGCGGATCTATCCGAAATTTGATTGGGTGATTTGAGGATGATTGGGTGATTGGTGGGTACTTTTGGCTTGCCTGGCTGGGTGACATTCCCCTGACTAAGATCACTTCCCCCCTGGGCATCACCGCGGCGTACGCGGGTACACCCCGTCCTTGCCCGCCCCTTGCCTGGGTATCACCACCGTACAACCAGCCCAACCAAGGGCCCCCGGCTGGGTTTTCAGCCGACTCGACCACCACTGCACCACATTACACCACACACCACCGTACGACACCTCATCTCAAATATGGCCCTTTAAATCACCTCACTCTCCCCTCCGTCTCTCACTCTCTCTCTCTCTTGTCTCTTTCTCGCTTTCCCTTTCTTTCTTGTACTCCCCTCTCTCAGACTCTCTCAGCTCCACTCACAAGCATTTTGCACCAAACAATCCGCCATGCAGGTTAACCAGCTCCTCCGCTACTCTCGCGCCTGCCCCTTCTTGGGCCGCTCAAGCGTTTCCTCCCTCAACGCCCTCGCCCAGGTCGGCGGCAGCAACGGTCGCGCTTCCGCCCTCACCAACAAGGCTGCTGAGTGCCCCATGCTCGGCCCCCAGCTCGCCCGTCGCGGCTACGCTTCGGTCGCTGGTAACCGTGAGGTCGAGGAAATCCACAAGGTACGTCCGTCCTCAGAGTCGTCAACGGTTGTTTCGGGTGGACGATGCCTACAGTTTCAATATTCACCCTCCGATGTCGGAGTGGCTTGAAAACGGAACCAAATTCTGCTTTGTCTTCGGAATCCCCGGATGGACTGCGTGCTGCGTGCCGAGCTGCGTCCACCATCCGGGTTTATCCGTCCGGGAGATGATTTTCATCGCCACCGCAGGTGCTCTTCGGCGTGCTCCTATACCAGCAGCTACATGTGTGAATACGCGCTAACTCGGGTTAGCAAAAGGACATTGTTTTTGACCCCGCTGGAACGCCAGCTGGCAAGTGCCCCCACGCCAAGGCTGCGCGTGCGGCCGCCGCTGCCGCTCAGCGCGAGGCCGATCTCAAGGCTGTCCCCAAGGCAAAGGCCCAAGCTTCTGAGGTGCCCGCGGGTGTCTTCAACTACGAGTCATTCTACCAGGCCGAGCTCGACAAGAAGCACAAGGACAAGTCGTACCGGTACTTCAACAACATCAACCGCATGGCTGCCAAGTTCCCCGTTGCTCACACAGCCAACACCCAGGTGGAGGTGGATGTGTGGTGCTCGAACGACTACCTTGGTATGAGCAAGAACCCTGTTGTGCTCGACACCATGAAGCGCACCCTGAACAAATATGGTGCAGGTGCAGGTGGCACACGCAACATTGCCGGTAACGGCGCCCTGCACCTCGCCCTCGAGGACGAACTTGCGTCGCTCCACCGCAAGCAGGCTGCACTCGTCTTCTCATCGTGCTACGTTGCCAACGATGCCTGTCTGGCCACTATTGGTGCCAAGCTTCCAGGCTGTGTCATCTTCTCGGACGCGCTCAACCACGCCTCAATGATTCAGGGTGTTCGCCACTCCAACGCCAAGAAGGTCATCTGGAAACACAACGACCTTGCCGACCTCGAGGCCAAGCTCCAGCAGGTGCCCAAGGAGACCCCCAAGATCATCGCCTTCGAGTCGGTCTACTCCATGTGCGGCTCGGTCGCTCCCATCGAAGGCATTTGCGACCTCGCCGAAAAGTACGGCGCTATCACCTTCCTCGACGAGGTCCATGCCGTTGGCATGTACGGCCCCAGCGGTGCCGGTGTTGCCGAGCACCTTGACTTCACTGCTCACTATGCTACCCGCGACTCGGCTGAGCCCGTTCGCCGTTCGGTCATGGACCGCATCGACATCATCACGGGTACGCTCGGCAAGGCGTACGGTGTCGTCGGCGGCTACATTGCTGGCTCATCTGACCTTGTCGACGTCGTCCGCTCGTACGCCCCGGGCTTTATCTTCACTACCTCTCTGCCGCCAGCCGTCGTCGCCGGCGCTCAGGTGTCCATCGCATACCAGAAGGAGTGCATCAGCGACCGCCGCCTCCAGCAGCTCAACACTCGCGCTGTAAAGGGCCAGTTCAAGGACCTCGGTATCCCAGTCGTACCCAACCCATCGCACATCATTCCTGTCCTCGTCGGTGACGCCGCTCTTGCCAAGGAGGCATCGGATATGCTCCTAGCAAAGCACCACATCTACGTACAGAGCATCAACTACCCGACTGTCCCCGTCGGTGAGGAGCGTCTCCGCATCACCCCTACCCCTGGCCACACGGCCGAGCAGGTCGAGCATCTCGTCAGCTCCGTCGACAAGGTCTTCAATGACCTCGACCTCAAGCGCGAGCCGGACTGGATTGCTGCCGGTGGCCGTGCCGGTGTCGGCGCACCGAACGCTACGCCCATCGAGCCTGTCTGGAACGATGCCCAGCTCGGTCTCCAGGACGGTACTGCCCCGATCCAGCTCGCGAAGGGCAAACAGAGCGTTGTGCTTGACGGTGCCGTGCAGGTCGCCAACCAGCGTCTTACCCACCTTATTGATGTCGGTCCTCGTCTCGAGGCCGCTAGCGCCTAAGCAGTGAAACGAAAGAGCCAGCGCAAGCAAGCCCATTCGTCAGGCCTGCGAAAGAGACGTAAGAAGTGATTCAAATAGGAAGGGAAATAGTAAAGATGCTACTTGGAGCTGAGAGAGACATTTACAGGAGTTGCCTGTTTTGCGTTTGAGCTCACAAAGAGACTGACAGGGACACACTCCGGTATGCAGACAAACTACTTGTTGGGCATCCATCTGTTTCCTCGGTATGTGCGTGACTCTCCCTATGTGCATTATGTCCCAATGCTTGGTTCCAGAAGTAGGCCCAACAAAGTGCTGGCTGGAAAATTGGTGGGCAAGCCAGGGACAACAGGTACGAGGCCGAGCGGGCCTATGCTGCCGGGCACCCAATCGGCGCTGTGACCGGCACGCCAACACAACCAACTTCGGATAACTGACAGCGAGACATCTCAACATCTCATCTCTTCATCCATCCATCTCGTAATTAATTGCACGTTAAGACTTTCCGTCTCAACTTGGTCCTAGTTTCCCGGTTCGCTCGGATTCGCCTCATCGCATCGCCCGCTCGCTCGCAATGTCCGCCCTTCTCAAAGGCCTCGCGGCCATAACTCCCCCCACGCCCCAGCCTCTCAGCCGCGAGTATGACGGTCTGGAGTTCAAGTGGCGCATGTTTGTGTTCCGCCCCGCTGTGTTCAAGTTCGAGGCGATCATGCTGGCTGTTCTCGGCGGATATCTCATCCTCCACCTGATTGGCAAGGCGATTAACATGGGCCGAGCCAAGGCAGCGTGAGTGAAGTGGTCGATGCTGTCGCCGAACCACTAGCCACGGCAACACCTCACCATGTCCCGTGGTGTCCCAGCGCAGTGCATCCTGCTGATGTTCAGCATGGCGCCGTACATTCCAACACTCGAGAGCCAGTTCACCGAAGTTCGACCGATGATGTCGTCGAGCTCCGCACTTCACCTGATTTTTGCAACTGGCCGACGAAACGTCCTCTGCCTCCACGCAACTCTCAAGCTCATGCCTTTGCACGACGTTATCCAGATGCTTTGGAGTTTTGTCTCGGGCTTTATCGATCCCACGGCTGACTATTCCGAGTCGCTCGTTTTCCAGTTTACTCTTGGTCGCGGGGCGTCGGGCCTTCAGGGGGAGGCCGTTGGCGTATGGGCCATCATTAACAAAGACGGCATGGCGCAGTTCCGCGAGAAGCGCTTTGACTTGGTGAGTGGAAGCCCATCACTCACGACTGGGACGTAGAGGAAGTGTGGTTGCCACCTTCCGAAGGACCGCTAGCGCCAGATGGTGTTGGACAAACGACAGGGGATCTGCGACGTCCAGGCGTTAGCAGCAGTGCCGGTGCCCTCGATTTCGCTCCTTGCTTCGAGTGTCGCTGACTCCAGACCTTCCCCCGGATGCATGAGTCCTCTGCCGTCCCCATTACCCACGCTCTTTTCTCCGAGCACAGCGATGCCACCGATGTGCTTCTTAAAACTCCCAACGTTGGCATCAGCGAGGTCCTCGCCGATGCGACCGCCGCCCGCATGCTCAAGGCCTTGATCGTCACGGACGCACCTTTCCGCCGCCCAATCAAGGGCCCTCTTCGCCCTGAGCAGCGCGCGCGTGAGATTTATCTCTCGGTCCGCAAGGCGACAACTCCAGCCGAAGTTGACGCCAACAAGGCATGGATCCAAGTCGCCCTCAACATCGCAGACCTCGTTTCCCGTCCTAACCTCCTCAAGCCTGAGGTTGCACGCAAACTCGTGCGCACCCGCCAGGAACTCGACGCTTCGCTAGCCAAGTCATACAAGAAGGAGCAGGAGGAGGATAATCCCCCCGAAATGACAGCAGAGGAGAAGCGCGCGGCCAAGAAGCGTGCGGAGCGCGCCAAGCTGTCGGAGAAGGATCAGAAGAAGGCGGAAGAGCTCGACCGCAAGCGCGAGATGCGCAAGATGCAGAAGCGCGGCATGAAGTGAGCCGATTGGGCTGTCGCGAGTGTCTGAGTGCTCGTTGGATTGTAGGCCAGTGTGTAGAATAGGCCTCGGTTGCGAGCGGTGGAGACATGACGCCGCGTTTGTCGAAGCGGGACCATGACGGAAATGCAGCAGGTGAGCAGCATCAACGGTGTGGTGAAAGTGGGTAGTGCCTTAGCGATGATGGGGTTTGTGACAGTGGCGTTTAGGCAGCTGGCGGCGAGGACGGCCCGTATTCGTTTATGTTACTAGGGAGCGGACCGCAGCCTCCTCTGTCTTACCTGTCAGCTGAGGGAAGTGTAGGCCAGAGGACCTTTGGGTTGGGCTCAAATGCATTACCGCTGTAAAGTTACTACTACACCTCGATCTTCATCTAACGTGGTGGATGTCGAATGCACGGTCGGTAGCAATGACTATCGAATGACTAACCAGAACAGGAGCAGCGGAGAGACCAGAGGTATGGAGGTACAGCGACATGAGAAAGGTTCCCTCCGGGCCACCTCGCTTGCTTCGGCTGCGGAGGCAGCCTGGGCACCTTGGGTTGTGTGCTTGAGCCACTCTCCCACGGCCCCTCACGGCCTCACAAAGGGAAAATTCAAAGAGCGCTCGAGGCGGAAGTGGTAGAGGATGGAGAGGGCCGAAGTGACTGAGGGGGGCAGGATGCGAGGCTGGGCGGGGCCTGGGAGGAGCGAGTTGGGTGCATGGGTGAGAGAGTATGTGGGAGAGTCAGGCGCGGGGGGGAGGTCGAGGCGTCCAGGGAAACGCAGTCGGTGGGACGTAACCGATGGGAAAATGCCGAGGCGGGGCTGGGGGAGAGGCCAGAGGAGCAGCGGGGAGTTGGGAGAGGGGGTCAAGTTTTGCTCTGCGCTGCAGCTCTTCAGCTCTTCAGCTCTTTTGTAGACTGCCGTATCGTGCTGAACCGGGCCAGCTCCGCCAGCTCGGCCAGCTTGGTGCATTCTCATTTATTTGAAGCTGCTCATGGGCGTCAGCTTGAAGGCATGAGGCCAGAGCAGATGCAACGAAGCAACGAGTTTCTGGTGAGCGTTAGTTTTTAAGGTAGTACCGCCGCGTGGCCGCCATCGCCCCGCCATGGCCGCCACGGCCGCCACGGCCGCCACCTTTACCACATTCTACCTGAGCCGTAACCTGGTTCTTCTAACCTGGACTAACCCAGCTGCCAACTGCCAAGCTGCCTGTGAGGACAGGATAGCCCATCCTAGTCCACCTCCCTCTCCCTGCATGCTCTACCGTTTGCCATTGCCGAGAAGCCAAGGACCAAGGACAGACCAAGGGGGGGGGGACCCATACCCGTAAGTAACCTAGTGACCTCCTTTTGGCAGAGAACTGGCAAACGGGTACAACCTGGGCTTCCAGGCTTCCAGGCTTCCAGACCTTCAACCACCACCAACCTCACCACACCTCACAATTACATGTCCTCACCTCATCATTGCCCTCATTGCCACCTCCCTCCCCCCCGGAATCCGTCCCCTTCGCAATCATCATAAAAGCACAGCCCACCATGTCGGTCGCGACGGTGACTGCTCAAGGTAAGTTTGTTCGCTGTGGAAACAATGCCAGACGCAACTCATCGCCACTCACTCCTTCAAACGTCGTCTCCCTCCTTTGTCCATCTTGATCGCCCCACCATGCTCTGTACAACACCCTTTCCCCGCCCATTACCCAGTGCCCATCCCCGCTCACACCAGACGCGGCGCTGCGCAGCCTCCGCGCTCAACTTCAAGAAGTGTATGACATCCTCTCGAAAGTGGAGGAGACACATCCTCGCAAACACAAGCGGCACTCTCCCACAGCGGTCAAGGCCCGCATCGGCGGCATGATCACCCAGATCGACGTGTTGCAGACACGCCCCGCAATCGATGGCCCGTCCTTCCCACACGTTCTCGATCGCATCGTTGCCGTCGCCGATTATGAAGGCCTCATGGCGTTGCGAAGGGTAAACCGCGCATTTCACAAGGCCGCCGACGCCCGCCTCTTCGGCCACATCGCTCTGATCTCTCCATCGCCACAGACCCCGTTAATACCCAAAGTCAAGCATCGCGTTGCAGTCGCGGTTGCGCCAGGAGGCTTCGTGATGTGCACCCCTTCTTTACCGTGTCGTTTCCTACCTTGCCTACCCTCTGATGTGCCATCACCTCAGCGAGCGTCCTTCATCAAAGCGGTAGACTATTATGGGCCCCATCCGTCGCCCCATGTTCAAGATTTGATCTCTGCACTGCGCAAGGCTGGGGGCGTCTGCGTTTGGCGGAGTGAAGTCGATGAACATCTCTGGGCGCCTGACTTGGGCAGACCAAACGGAGCCGTGGATCGCGAAGGTCCCCTCGCTGTATACAGTTTACCTATGGTGAACCGCGATGACTTGACACACCCAATACTGGTGCCCCCGCGTACCACCGCCGTCGTGCATCTCGCATGGCCTGATCGCACTGTGAGGGAATCAGAAGACTTGTCACTGTTCGACATTCGTGCCCAGACCGACAGCGTGACATTTGTCGTCATTGATCCACCGACATCCAGTGTCACCCCCACCGTCGCAGACATGAGGGAATGGATGGGAGAATGGCTCGGCCAGGCTCTTTGTGATGGCTATCGGTCGGACAGCGTTGCCATTACCCACATGGGAATTGCGGTGAACCTTCACGACGAGACAACGAATGGTACAACGAATGGTACAACGAATGGTACAACGAATGGCTCGGTTAAAGGTCCACCGCCCCGCATCACCATTGTTGGCCTCGAAGGGCTGAGCGGCGCGCCTCCCTCAGACCACAAGGCATCAGCCGCATTCGTTCAGCGGTGCCATCAACAGATGGTTGCGCACATGGCCCAAGAGTACAATGTGGTTGTTGACGATCATATTTCAACTATGTCTCACGACGAGTGGCAAAGCGATTGGGCCGACCGCGCCGGGTGGGAAAGCTTGGCGACGACAAAACGCTTGCCTTACGCAAGCAGCGAGGTCTCTTGGGGTTGTAAGTTTGTAACGAGGGCGAGTGCGAAAGCCAGCGGCCTCCCACAACGCAATTTGCTGACATCCAGTCTGGTAGTGGCATCAGCCCTTGAACTTCAGCTATCCTGCCCCTGCGCCTCCTCAACTTCGACGATTCACGACCAGCTCCTTGACTTGAACAAATTCATGACTGCTTCTCGACCTCGACGATTCACAGCCATGAGCGAAGCACCAACGCATCTACGCGACTACGAGCTCCTCATGCGAGGACGCTTCACAGTTGATGGGACGTCTACTCCCTAGCGCGTCATGCCAATGACAACGCAGCACCACATCACAATCCATTGCATAGCACATTACTGCACAGTATGATCGCGACGGCCACCGCATAGCTGACATCGATCTCATCGACCCATTATCATAGCACAAGTAGGTTAGACCCATTATCATGGCACGAGTAGGCAACCATTGCACAAGTGACATTCCCGCCATGTTGGGTGGGCCGTTTGGAGACGGGAGAAGTCGAAGAAGCATAGAGCTACGTGTGTACCTCCGTTGTTACCGGTGGAACATTTAGAACATGCCCTTCCGAGGGGCCCAACTCTCTTCTCTTCGGGAGGTGGGTATGCACTCCAGTTATGCCCAACCGGCGAAACACGACGGCAACAACCAATAGAAGTCGTCATGTGCCCTCCAGCTGCTGTCTCCTTCTGTTCCTCACGCACACACCCTAATCTCTGGCGTTCCTCAACTTTGCAACCGCGGACAGAGCTTAGGGACGAGTCGAGCTGTGCTCCAACAGCTGCTTCCACGAGGGGACGCCTTGCTCGCCAATCCCACTTGCTTGGCCCCGTCGGGGGAGACCTTTCCGTTCCGCGGACTATTCGTCCTTGAGAGTTCTGACTCGTGGGACTCCGCCACAATATAGCTCCCCACAATATAGCTGGTTGTAAATCCTTTCTGACCATGCATTCGGCGGTCGAATAATGAAGCATAACAATCACACAGCGACCTGAGACCACTCTTATCAGCTCAGCTTCCCCCAACGCTCGGCGGATACACTAGTGTACTCAATAGGCATATGCAACCAGGCAAACGTGTAATTCTTGGACCATGGATACAACAAGGAGCCTTGGTCGGCCTCGGCTGAGCTGCTGCTGGGATGCGCTTCCCGACTCACACCATGCCTTGAGGGGGAGGTACATACGATAGACATTCTCGCCGAAACAGTGGAACCGAGCCGTAGTTTGAGTTTGGTCCCCAATCGTGCGGCCGACAGGACTATTGTTGTGGGCCTGCGGGAACTGAAGAGACAAGTGGAAGAACAGTCTCGAAACTGTCGAAATAACTCAAAGTCCTCTGAGCGGGGAGAACGTTGGGGGGTCTCCTGGCTATGTTAACAAGCCTCATCGAGTTTAAGAGGCAAGGGAAGTTCGATGTCATGGAATACAGCCCTTCTTCGGCTCCCGTTCAGTGCAAACAAGAGAAGCGTGGAGGAATAGGTTGCAGTCGGTGGCTCATCATAGAGGGCTGCCGATTCGTAGGGCTCCCGCTTCCCTTATCTACGGCTGACGACCACCGTTCATCGACAGCGATATCCTCGCCGGAATGCTCATGTGCATGGATCATGGCCGCTACTTCAATGACCCAATGTGGCCTGGCGGCCAGATCATCTTGTTAGTCGGTAACATTGCTAACGGTTTTCTATAGCGCGTCGTAGTTTGGCCTCTGGGAGGGCGGTGGACTTACGCTTATTGGTTCACATGCCCCGACCTTGACTTCCCCGACCCACCACTGCCCTCTCTGTAGACTCCAGTTGTCCGGGGCAGAGCAGGAGTAGTGGGCTCTCAGTCATGGTAACCACTGTCATTCCTCTCGACACGCGTCCGATGCAGCTTTCGGTCCATGTTGCAACGCTTACATCCAGGGCAGAGGTTAACCACTGTCGAACGTATGAGCCGAGTTAATAGCGCTGCGGCCATCGCGCCATTATTGGACGGCATTCCTTGCGGTTCCCTCAGACCAGGGTTACAAGTGTTATATCTTCGGTGGCATGCTTGTAGAGTGGGCAGAGCTGGGAGAATCGCTGCTGAGCGACCCTTGTGCAACGTCTACAATTCGGTCGACCACAGCAGGCCAGAAGTGGGCATGCCACCGCAAGTGGGTTGCCAGCAAGGCGCACACATGGGCAGTAATTCAACTCACCCACAGTAGGGGTAGACGAGCGGGGACTCAAATACCACGGTATCTTGAGTAACAACGTATACCGCAGGTGCATGCCGGAAGAGACAACAGTCAAATGAGCAACACCGGTTTGTTTGATGACACGGTATTCCACTGGTGGAAGAGTTAGCCCGAAGACTGGGGACCAGACAGCCGACTCGACAATGTCAGTGCTCAACGAAGGCTAATGACATTGCTGTGGCGGACTTAGAGCCCGCTATTGTCTCTCGCTTCAGAAGGCGATAGAGAGCCCATGTGACAACAAATAAGGGATAGGTGGGCAAAACAATGTAGACGAGGCGAGCGAAGTCGACGGACCATACGGAGCTGACGGGCATCGCAGGGATTGACATTGCAACGGATACTGGCTACTGCAATGGTAGTAAGCAGTGGCGCTGTGCTTCTCAAAGTCAAGTCTGACCTTAACAAACACAGGCAAGGTGAGAGCTCTTCAAAGAACCGCTACGCCTACATGGGGATATTGTTCGGGGACGGTGGTCAGGGGACGGCTTGGTAGTGGCATGGGGCATTCAGGTGCGACCCAAGAGTGGTTAATTCAGAATCGAAGGGAAACGAACCACGGACGGTTGTGCCTCGTACTGCCTAGAAGGCCTCAAAGTAGACATCATGAGTACGCAGATGAGGTCACAACGGCAATTCCGTGCTTCTGGGCAATTCTGAGAGCTGGCTTAGTACGCGGTATGTGTTCTGAGCGTTAGGAGAACCTTACAGAGTCAACTGCGGCAGTGATTTGAAGAAAACAACGGCCAACTGCGCCTACGAAGGGGGTGACAATGAGCGGTTTGTTCCTAGCTACGACTCCCAAATGGTACGTACCTCTTCTTATCTTTTGATCGAGCAGCCAACGAGAGCCGCCCCGCCGCATCTGGCGGACAATTCATGTTTCCATATCGACGTGACCTCCCTGCCCACGCCACATCGGCGTGGTGCCTCAATTCAGCCATGGCCGGCCAAGCTAAGCCACAGGCAAGTGATCGCTGGTCCACCTGCGACCTTACAGTACATACGACAGCATTACGGAAGTAAAGCGTGTTGAAATATTGCGGAATTATGTCGTTCTGCTTGAACGGAGTGTTTTCTCTGGCTGGCGGCCCCATGTCTTCAGCGTTACTGGTAACGTTGAAGGGGTCCTTTAGCGCCTCCGCCTGCGGCTACGTCGAGGTTGTTCGATCTCTCATCTGCGAGTGAGGCGGCGCCAGCATCGCAAGAGATGTATCCACATGGGTCAACCCCAACTCTTTGGAGTGTTGAAATCCACTGCGAGTCTACTTTAGTTGAGTCTCGGGAAGCTTTCCTGCCAGTTGGGAGGAGCCGAACAGCAGTCCGCAGCTCATCCTCGTCTTGGGTGGACTGCGCGCACTATGGTCTTGAGCGCAAATCCATTTGGAGTATCACTACAACCAGTCTGAGTTACGAGTAATGAGCGAATTTACTATCGATTACGCAAACCACGCTAGCAGTTCCGAGATACCGCTTGGCAGGCTTCTCTAACCTCAGCGAGTCGTCTGCAAGCCCTTGGTTACATGCCCCTGACTCCCCGTCGCCCTCGCCCCTTGGGATTTCGGCAGCAGACTTCAAATGCATTTCTACGCCCCAAGGTCAAGGCCGAGGGTTGCGGAGATGTCAGAGGTCAGGCTCAGGCTCGTTTTGGGATAAGCGTTACATCGTGACTGGCGTCGTCACAAACCCGTCAGCGGCTTACGGCGGCAGGGGTATAGGTCGGGATCGGAGGGCAAAGGACAACGGCGGCGCAATCAACGAAGGCTCCCAAAGTCACGCGCGTCCATGCGTAAGAGACAGGGCTGTGGACAACGTGTGATGAGGAACAGAGCGAAAGAAGTGGACTTGCTCTGGCCCTCTGACTGCTCTGGCCCTCTGAGCTGAGTCCGTCGGACAAGAATCCGGTTGCGACCACCTTTGTCGTCCTGCAATAAGTGGGGCATGCTAGTCGCGTCCACATCTCTCACATCCTCGATGCCTTCTTCGTGCTGTTCGTTCGGTCAAACAGTGCGTCCACACCGCTAGATCGCGACTGGACACAGCAGAAGGCAACAGCGAAGTCAGCGTGTGCCTGTGGGTGCTTCAACCGGCCTTGGAGGACAGCTCGAACTCACACTTCTCCTCGGATCACCACACACTTGCAACGCAGTTACGATGGCTCTCTCGATTTCGACGCCCTGTGGCCTCTTCCCGTCTCATGGGCTGGATATCGCTCCGCGCATGCCTCTCCCTCCGTCACTGATCCCCCGGACGCGCAAGATCTCCAGCAACCTCTGCAGCCTTGCCTCGGGAAAGCCCGTTTCCAAGCTGCCCAAAGTCACCACTCTGTCTGCACTAGCGGACTTGTCTCCCGCCTCGCCATTGTCCACAGCTTCTCCCAATTCCCCTTCTCTCAGTGAGTGGGACATCCAGTACGACGAACACGCTGCGCGCCGTCGCACCATTTCACTCCCAACACATGGCCGCCGGGCCAACCCTGCACTCGCCTCGTCGGTTCCCGCTGCCAAATGGCGCCCATGGGGCACTATAGACGCCAGTGCTTACCCGCACATCCTCGACGGCGTCATCGCCGCTGCGGACTACCGTGGCCTCCTGGCCCTGCGCGGTGTCAACCGGGCTTGGCGTGCACGCGTCGACGCCATGCTCTTCGATCACGTTGCGTTGGTCACTCCAGCGGCTGGGCCGCGACAAATCGACCGAACCGTGCATGCACGCATTCGCACTCGTCTCAGGCGGGGAGGGTACACACAGGCCGTCCTCGTGGCCCCACGCGCTCCTCTACGCTTCCTCCCTTGCCTCCCTGGACGGGTGCCCAAGAACGTCTCCGCCATCCGTGTCCTCGACACCTATGACTACAGTCCTGATGAGGGACGCTTATTCGACGCTCTGAGCGGCGACGAGGCAGCGCCCGATGGAGCTACCCTCTCTGGGAGCGGTCTGGCTATCGCGCGGTCTGCCACCCTTCTCAACGGCTCGTTCCCCAGTCCCCCACCGGCGATTCACGCACGTACAGCTGTTCACTACCTCCCAGCCGTGGGCCTTCGGCGTACAACCATTACTGTGGACGTAGGCACTACACGTGTAGTGCTCCGCTTTGTCCCGACTTTCATCTCCCCGTTCGCGACGGAGTGTGACACATGGTTCCTGGAGACGACGGGTCCGTGTGATGTGGTCTTCGTCTTCGATCCTCGTGCCTTTGCATCTGCTCCGAATATCCTGGATCTGAAGTACAACCTGGCAGTGGGTCTTGCGGAGAGTTTCGAGCTCCTCGACATTGTCGGAGTGCCACTGCCCTGTGTCACACTCGTTGGGCTCGACGAGCTGACCAGTGGATCCGAGTATGGCCGACGTGCCGGGGGTCGAGGGGACGTCGCGTTCGTCCGAAACTTCGTCTCTGAGAGGGTCGGTGCCGCTGCCGAAGCTTGCATCGAGGGAGTTAACCTGTCCGAGTGGGAGTCACGGTCTGGGCCCGAAGCCTTGCTCGAGCGGGCCGTGCTCCCTTTCGCTCCTCGGCCTTTCGAGGACTAACTGGTGGCGTAAGGGTATGCTCCGGTGACACTTTTTGATAACCGTCACAGGTGAGTCGAGAACATGAGTGTGACCTGTGGCGCTGACGATCAGGTTGACGATCGCGCAAACATGCGCACGGCTCCAGATCTGCTGGTACAGAACTCTCGGAACGTTGTCCCATTTTGCTCCCTGCCCCTCAACGATGTCGCTTCCTAGCTTTCTCACCATTTTTACTTTTTGCCTCACCCTGTCTTCCGCTCCTACCCCCTCAACGTGCCATCTCTACTTGTACTTGAGCTCCGGTAATATTGTCCAATCATCACTCTCCACCCATTGTACCGTGTCATAGCGAACACTGCTGTTAATCACAAACCACAACCAACCTGCACCTGCCACGACCCACCACGTACTTCATCACGCCACATCTCGCGCTTTAACGTTACTCCTTTCATAGTTTCGTTCCATAGTCTCCTTCCATAGTTTCCGATGGACCATATGCAGTTGTACCGTAACTGAAGTTGGGCATGCAGTGAGTGTCTAATGGTTAACGTGATTTAGCCGTGATTACGACCGGTCCGGCTAATTTCCGGGAACTGTCTCGGCAAATGACGCAACCAACACCGACGATCGCTAGCTGCAAACAGCGGTGAGCAGCGGCGCAGACTGCCCACCTTTGAGTTTGTCTACAGACATAAATGCCAGTCTTTAAAGCGGTCTTGCCCTTTATCAGTTTATTCTTTCTGTGCTACTTCCGGCTCGGCTCTTTGCGTGTTGCTTTGTTTATTCTTTCCTACTTCTGCCTCCTCTCCTTGCATCCTCATGCCAGTCGACACTGAACTCATTCAGCGCCTCGCGCTTTGCGTCGGCCCAAGCGGACGTACCCTCGTGCGCGATGGTGAACCCTTCGTGCTTCACGCTGATACCGGTACGTCTCTCAGGCGCCCTCGGCTGACTCCACGCAGCCTGGGAGCTTTTCCATCGCCTGACGCTCGACGAGGCAGAGGAATACCTTGACAAGCGGCGCGAGCAGGGCTTCAACGCAGTGCTTGCGGTCTGCTTACCTGAGCTGGAGTGAGTAGCCCCGCTCGACACCTCCTTCCACCACCCTGCGTTGATAAATTGAAGCTCACGCAAGCGCGCGTGGCGTGAACGAGTGCTTTGGTCCAGACGGAACACTTATCGCGACCACCGGAGGTGGGGGCTCGATCTTCCATCCCAATCGATACGGCATGCGACCACTACTAAACGACGACCCCGCTCTCCCGAACAATGCGTACTTTGCTCACGTCGATGCCGTCGTCAATGCAGCAGCCCAGCGTGGCATTCTCATTCTTCTCGTGCCCACTTGGGGTCGATGGGTGAATCAGGCCTGGAGCGGTCCTCCGGTGTTGTTTACACCCGAGAATGCGCGCTCTTTCGGGGCCTATATTGGCAAGCGGTATCCCGGATTGCCAAAAGTCCTGGGCGGCGACTCAAACGCAGAGTGGACAGACGTGAAAGAGTTTGAGCGACGAGTCTCAGAGGCAAAGGCGAAAGGGGAGTCCGCATCGCTCGAAGGACTAGAACGAACCCAGTCATACTCTGTGACGGATGCCATGGCCGAAGGGATTCTCTCGATCGATCCTGACACCTTGCTCACCTACCATCCAACAGCACTTGCGTTGCCGTGGTCCCCGCCTGCCACGGCTAGTTCCTTTTTCGGCGACCGGTCTTGGCTCAGCTTCGACTCAGTCCAGTCTGGCCACACAGATTGCCCCGAACCCGTCTTTGATCCCCCCCTTCAGTTCTGGGATGCACGCGCCAGTCACGTCCCGCTCCGCCAGATGTGGGATTCGAAAACGGTTCGACCCATCATTGATCTTGAGGGACACTGTAGGTATAAAATTGCGGAGGCTCTCTGACACCAGATGAGGGCATGCGCATTGGTATCCACCCCTCAGACAAGCCGCTTTGGAACGAACATGATGTACGCTCAGGCAGTTGGCAGTCCGTTTGTGCGGGCTCGTTTGGGGTGGTGTACGGCCACAACAACGTGTGGCAGATGCATGATCCTGAGAGGGAGAAGCGTGAGTTAGGTCGGTTTGCCCTGTTAGCTGTTAAAACACATGCGCTCCGGGGGCTGGAAAGGAAAAAGTCGAGGCAGTACTAATGCCAGTCGATGGTCGCTTCAAATCTGCGTGCTATCCCGTTCCCGACCTCTCATGGCGTGAAGCGCTCTCTTGCCCCGGACCGCGTTCGACCCGCATTATTGTAGAGTATCTCGCCTCACTTCCTCATACGGTGCACGAATCCAAGTCGCCCGCACAGCAGCGTCTATTGTCACATGATGCGCCGGCCGAAGTCGCCCAGCGGGATGGGCGGGTCGATGTCATTGCCTCGGACGCCGAACGGTGGATGCTGGCGCATTCCGGTCATGGGTACGCCTTCGAACTTGACCTCAGCGGGTTCAACGGCACGGCGAAGGCGCGTTGGCTCAACCCACGCAGTGGTGAATGGACAGACGCAGAGAGTGCGAGTGGTGAAAAGCAACGATTTGTGCCGCCGTCCAAGGGAGGCGTGGAGAATGACTGGGTGTTGGAGGTGAAGAGTGCATAGAGTCATAAAGCCTTTCACCCCCAGCAATTCGCAGGCTTTGAGATACATTGCATGGAGGCAGTCTATTATGCACTAGTTCTGCGCTGCGTGCACGGCAACCGGGTAACGACCACATAGAGTCCATGTGTAGAACGACCATCTAGAGGGGGTTGCTACAGCCTATTACATTTGTAGTCTATCGCGAGCTTACTGCGTCTTGCCGGTGATCTGGGCCCGGGCGCGGCTCTCGGCAGTCTCGACCTTTTCCCGAATGACATCGTCGGTGACCTCGTCCTTGTCGCGGAGGCGAACCTCTTTGTGCGTCTCGATCTTGTTATGAGCCCGGGTAAGCAACATCTCAGGAGAGAAGATGGAGACACAAAAGGCGACGGCACTGGTGCAGATGGCCGCGATAAGCAGCGGCCGCATGGCTTCCGTGTATGCCCGATTGATAAGATCGTGCGGCTGCGACCGGCGTGCGCGACGGATGTTGTTGAAGATGGCATCGCGATCCTTTTGGCTCATTTCGGGGAGGTACTTTTTCAAGTTGCGAGGGACGTTTGAGTTCCACACCGACGCTGATATGGATCCAGCGAACGACCCGCCTAGCTGCGACACCATGTGAAGAATGGCCATTGCCGAAGCAAGATCGCGGTGTGGTACCGAAGCCGGGGCAGCCACAGCAGTAGTGGTCATAATGAAGCCTGCGCCAAGGGAAATTAGAGTCTTGCCGACAACGAAAACGGCATCGCTCTGGTGGCCGTTTGCCGTCATAAAGTTGATACCCTCGCCAATGACGCGGATGGCAATTCCCCCGAGCTGGACGTACTTGTACCGTCGGACAAAGTACATGATGATTCCCGCCATGGCCGCGAAGATGCACAGACCGGTGTTGTGGATGTTGGAGAAGAATGTGTAGTTGCGGTCACTCCATGTGGGCTTAATAATGTAAACCCACGAATTGTAGTACGCATCGGTAAGCTGGCCGGAGAAGAAGTGGAGGATGTCGACAACAAGACAAGTCATGAAGGTTCGGTTCATCAGCCGGCGAGGGAAAATCGGGCTTCTTGCGTAAAAAAGCTCCCAGAAGACGAAACAGAAGAAAAGGATCGCACCAACGGCGAACATGGCGATAAGTGATGGGTTCGAATATCCACCTTCAGCCAAAGGCTCCAGCGTGGGTGGGGCAAGTAGGAGGGCTAGGGAGAAGGCAAAGACGACAAGGCCCACAATGTCCGTCTCCCAGAAGAGCCACACAAGAGTTTCCCACAACGTGCGCTTTGGCGCACCGACTTCGCCCTCAAGCACCCGCTTGCGTGCATAGTTGGACGATGCCAGGGAAAGGGCACCGAGGCGCTTGGCCTTGCGGTCCCCCCACCACAGAACGAGGATCGCTGGGCCGACAGCGCAGGGAACGATAATGCCGAACATGCCAAAGCCCCAGCGCCATCCCTGTCCGCCCTCCAGTGAGAGAGCACGAATGCCGGCGGTGATGAGACCGGCCACAAACCCGTTGATGACGAAAGGAAGCGAGTACAGGCCCAGTATTACCCCACGCCATCGTAGAGGGGTCATGTCGCAGATGAGTGTGTGCATCATCTGGTACGTCCCCGTGCGCCCTGCACTGTAAATGGCTTCGCCAGCGACGACCGCGTGGATTGTGGGCGCGGCTGCCACAATGACGTAGCCGATGGTGAAGAGGAAGGCAGAGACAGAGAGTCCGGCCGTGCGCGATATCACGTCGCAAAGCTTAGCTAGGAATGGCAAGGTCACGGCCGCAATGATGTTGTTGATCACCGCGATTAAACCAACAACAGTGTGCTTGCCCCAGAACGAAGTAGCAAACGCGGCGTCTGAGAACGTCAAGCAAGGCCGCATGGCATTATGAGTTCGAGCAACTTACAAATCTGTGTCGTGATGACCGCCAGGGACCAGACATACGCCACAAGTGCGATGGAGAGCCATAGCAAGTACAGTCTCCATCCCTTGCCAAACACCATGTCTGTTGTTAGCGGACGCCATTCCCTCCACACCTACACAACGACTCAATCTTGGTGACACCGATCGGTTGTTCAAACGAGACACGAGTGTCTGTGCGCGCGAGGCCATGGAACCCGCCAGCGTCGAGTGGGGTATCTGGCATTTGTGGTTTCTCGGCATTGTAATTGCTTTCGACGTGAGCGTCGTTGGGTTGTTCAAGGTGAACATTCCCAGCCAAGACCGGGGTGGGCCCCATATTGAACGTGGCCGAGTCTCCTCTGAACATGTTGTGTGTCTGCAGAAACGTCTTTACCGGGCTCAGTTGTGCTGTCGGCGCTGCTGAACTAAGTAGTGATAAGGAATCCTTCTGCGCAGTCGTTTGAAAGAGTGTCGCTACGCATAATTTGCGTATTGCACCAAAACAGACGCCCACAAACCAGCAACAAGGTTAGGTGAGTGTCGGGTGCGGTGGAAGTGATTTCTTCGGGTCGGCTCATCCCCGGAGACCAAGCCTCAGCAGTACGGATTTCGCGGCACATATCCCCTCGACTCAGCCAAACTGTCACTACTTGAGAGGCTTTGTCGTACATACTTCCTCGCCCACGAGGTTCCGTCGGCCGACTGCTATCTGATAAACCAATGCTTCTTTAGACTGGCTTTGCCTCCCCGCGTGTCCCACACGTGAACCGACCTGAATTGAACCGACTATAGGTCCCGTGAACGCCAGCCAAGGCCAATTCTTGATGAAAGTTGAGCGCTTCGTAAGAGCTTCAGGTGGGGCCTGGGCTTGGGTGGATTCAAAGAAGGAAAGTTAGACAACCTCAGAGATCCGATTGGGGAGGAGTGAGTCGCAGGCCGGGTGCTACGTCGCCGCGGGTTCAATGGATTCTGCCATACTAATGCATCCCTGCCAAGCCAGTGGAGCTTTAAGGCACTATTCGAGGCAAGCCTTTGTGGCATAATTGTCATTGGCCTTGTGTGGAGCAGGAGGTCTCGACGGAATGCAGATCGGTCAAATCCTTGGTGTCTTGTTGGGAGCCAAGAATTGTAGTCGGCCGAAAGGTCACCGGGCCCGGGTTATCAGATATGAAATCCCTCCTGTTTCTGCGGACTTGTCCAATCGCGAGAGTTCAAATCCCAATGCGCCCGGCCGTCACTGCTTTACCACGTTACTCGGCATACTGCCCGCATTCACAATGCACACTTTGAGTACATACGATGTGCCAACTGTCGCCCACTTGCCGAAGGGGGGAACCTCTGGCCCGCAGCATGCGCTTCCGGTGAACTGGCCAGTTTCGGCTCAACTCCTCTGCTATTATAGCAGACCCTTAGGGGCGGCCAGCCTCGCGAGTGACAGCCTACGAGTGCTCCTACGAGTGCTTTTGGAGGCAGTTTGGGAGCAATGGCATATGGACGAGAGACCCAGAGTACAAGAGGCCAGATCCATCTGGGTGTCGTCTAACTTTTCTTCCTCATTTCAATTACGAACAAAATGCGCGCCGCCCTTGTCATCGCTGCTGTCGGTGAGTATGGCACCAGGGACGAGACCTCGTGGCAGGTATTTAGATGGTCATCAGCGTCAGAAGAGAATCGGGTGCTCGCTGTGCCACTGGAAGAATGGGGAGCGGACGCGACGGCCGGGGAAAATGTGAGGGGTTTGTCGACGAGCAGGCTGTGATACAGTACGAACATCACAGTCATGCACCACCTGTCGACCACTCCCTTACCAAGGGCACGTAATAGCCCCCAGCCAGCTTTGAGATTTACCTGTGTTTCCAGAGCTCTCGCTAACACCAGCCGTCACTGGCGCTTCTGCGTCCCCCAGCTTCCTCTTCGATCGCCAGTCGAGCGGCATTGCCGGCTGCGAGACCCAGTGCGACCCTATCATGGACTGGGCGTTCATGTGTCGCACCGACATGAACAAGTGCATGGAGGAGTGCAACGCGGAGCTCATGAGCCAGGCGGACTCGTGTATCGAATGCATGAAGACCACCAACCCTGATCAGGCCCAGATGATTACCGCCCGTGTTGACTCCGTCCGTCAGATGTGCGGCGGTGAGGCCGCATCGGACTCCGGCTCTGCTACCGAGGCCTCCGCTGCTGTCTCTCAGACAGCGGCCGAGTCTAGCCCAGCCACCGACTCCACTACCTCTGCTGCTGGCTCGGCGACCGCGCCTGCTGGTTCCGGCTCTGGCACTCCAGCCTCCCCTTCAGCCTCAAAGCCTGCCGGCTCATCTGGTGGCTCCGCATCTCCATCCGCTGCCAACCCCTCTGCCCCTGCCCCATCCCCCTCTGCAGGGGGAAGCGGCGCAACCAAGGCCTCGGTCTCGTTCGGCGCTCTGGCCGCTGCGGTCCTCTCCTTCGTCCTCTAAACCGAAGTTTACACCTTAGATTATCCATTCGATGACTAGCGATGTTAATGGCTCATTAGTCTTCCAGCTGGCTTGCCGCTGAATCAGTCTTGTGCTGGCGTCTGCCTATCAGTTTGGGAGCATCATTATTCATGTGCCTGCCTGTGGAGCTGTCAGTGATGCATAACCGGCATTGAGCTCCATTCGATCCGAACCTTGGTGTCCTTGCCTATGGTCTCCGAAAATGACACGGCTCGCCAATGGCGGCCAGGGTTCCTGTGGCTAATATGCGTTCCTGCAAAAGCTCCATCCTCATAGTCTTCCAACAGTATCTTCTTTCATACTTCTACCTTATCTTCGCTGCAGCCCCTCGACGTTTAGAAACTACCCGAGCGCCACCGCACATGTAGACTACAACACAGGCAGCACTCTCGCTAAAGTCCGACTCCCACCTAAGTGTCACTTCACCTTTATCGCGCGTACACACCCTCAAAGACTCTGAGCCTCCGTGCGGCTGCGCTCCTCGGCCCTACGTTGCTGAATCGCCTCTTCAAGCTGCTCCTCAGCATGGGTGCGCGTCGTCGACCAGCGCCAGGCGGGGACCTTGCGTTCGTACAGCTCGTCGATCTCAGAGGCCGAGCGCCCCTTTGTCTCGGGAAGGTAGATCCACAAGAGAACGGCAATGGGAGTAGACACTCCGAAAAACACGAAACCAGCCTTGAGGTTCATAGCGAGAAGCATGGGAGGTCCAGCGAAGTTGGCGGCGATGGCAAGCCCAGCGTTGATGATGTAACACAGGGTGCCCGTCTTCATGCGCAAGTAGGCTGAGGGCAGCTCAGTGACGTATATCGTTTGGCTGTTGCCCGAAATCGTACAACAGAAAGCCCAAAACGATGTTGTAAATGTCAAAGCCTCAATACGCCCACGCGTTGTGACGGGTAAGAACGACAAGCAGCCCCAAATGAGCAGCGCGATGGCCTGGAACGACATTGCCCACGTGACAAAGGGGCGGCGTCCAAACTTGTCGAAAGTAACGACCATGAGTAGGACCGTGCCGACTTGAACACAAGACGTGATGATGATGGTCTGGAACGGGTTCGGGAAACCAGCGAGTGCGTATGTGTACGTTGAGTAGGTGTACATGATGGGGAAGCCGCCGAGCTGGAGGGCCGCAGCAATGATGACGGCAGCAAAAGTACGCCGACCGTTCGTGCCCTTGAACAAGTCAGTCCACCCGGTCGCCTTGTTGCGCAGTATAGTCTGCCGCTCGTGTTCAATGGTTTTGGCAATAATACCGTACTCTTCCTCGTAGTCGTAGTCGGGGATATTCCCGTAAAGCGTCTTGAGGGACTTGAATGCTTTCTCCTTCTCGCCACGCCGAGCGTAAAACCACGGCGACTCGGGAATGACAGCGAAGCAGACGCCCATGAGCGCAACGGGGGCCCACGTCACGTAAACTGGGAGTTGCCAGTTCATCGGGTACTTAAGGGTGAGGCTGTTCATCATGACCGCGGCCAAGACAGTTGCGAGCGCTGCCCAGAAGATGGCGGCCGAAAGGACAATGCCGCGGATACGCGTAGCGCAGATTTCCATTCCATATGGGCCAGCAACGACCTGAACAATGCCTGTACCTATGCCGGTGAACATGCGGCCAACCATCTAATTATTAGTACACTCTGTCATGACGCAAAGGTAAACGTACCCAGAGCTCCGGAGTTCTTGCAATTGTGAGACACACCATGGCTATGGCAATGAAGAGGAACGACAGCAGAAGAGCAAGCTTGCGTCCAAATCTGTCACAGACGCTGGGTCGTCAGAACAATCTGTCTGGTTGGTACCCACAAGGAGATCCAGAGACAAGCAAAGATTTGACCAGCGGCCATCATGACACTCCAGGCGGATACTACTGTTAGTTCGCTTCTAGGGTGTCACCGTGACTCACCCCAGTTGGGATTCAAAGCGGCAACACCAGCCTGCGTGCCCTCGCGAGCAGGGTCGCCAAATTGCTTGATGAAGCCTGGGTTGGCGAGAATGGCACCACTCATGATGATCTCAAAGTACTCGAGCATACGACCAGTAAAGACGCAAAAGCAGACTAAGAGCGAGCGGCGGAAGACCCACAGAGCTTGCTTAATGGTCAGGTTGTCGTACCGAGACTTCACGAGGCCGTCACCGTCCAGTGCGGTCACATGGACTTCCGCAAAAGAGCCCTTCTCATTCTCGTCGATAGCGCCCCGCGCCCCGTGGGGAGCATACTCGAGCTGCTCAAGTGTAGAGGTTGGTTTGTCCTGGGGAGCCGACATGCTGGCGATATGTGGGTTGCGGGCGTCCTCCAAGAGGCCTGTCCGTTCTTCTTAAGAAGGGCGGATGGGAGTGGCCTGGAAGTCACTCATGACACTTAGTGCAGTTCCCTTGCGGCTCTTGCCGCCCGGATTGTGAGTTGCCATCGCCGGTAAGCATGTGACAGACATCGGTCAGGCTTGTCAAGTGGAGGAAGGCAAAGCAATCTGATCTAACCCGGGCTTGTTACCAGTTGACCAGGAAGACCGAGTAGCTGTGATTGCGGATGGCCCATGCGACCTCCAGGGCATGCGTCCTGAGAGGCCCCGCGGAGACTTCAAGTTGATCTGTGTCCTGTTTGTGGGGTCGCGAAATGCAACAAATGATGGGTTGTGCATCGAGCATGGGCGAACAGAAGCAACACGGCAAATGGGCGCTGCGGTATGTAGTGGGTAACTGGCCAGTCGCTCTGCCCGTATATCGGCCACTCGCTGATGGACAGGCGAGATACCCCACAACTCTAATTTTCCCCGCGCGCTCCACATATCAGTCGGGCTGGGCGCTTTGAGATGGCCGCGCACCCCGGCTTTTGGCGTTGCCCGGATAGTGGCGCTGGAATGAGGTCCGTTTCGTCCTTGTGAGTCCTGCCAACGGGTTGGAGATCCAACCAGGGCCTCCCATTTAGCGGCGTCTTCCAATCCAAAATGTGTGGTCTGTGCATTTGACTGTACCAAGAACAACTTGCTTGGCAAAGTGCCGTCAATTTCGTGCCGGAGCTTACAGTAGACTTCCGGTCACCGAGTCGGCGACAGTCACCGCTTTAGAGATTAATAATGATAATGATAATGTCGATCGCGAGTGAGTCAGTTGGCATCAATGCCCGGTCCCCCCTGACCGCGTGCTAGGGTGGCTCATGCGTCTTCCGGAACATGTGTGAGGTTGTTGCCGTGGGGATGAGGAATGCTTCCTCGGTCACTGGAGCTCGGAGCGAAGGTTGTGTCGAGTGGTTGTTTCGTCAGAGACACCAACACCAACGCAGGCATTGGGGGAATCAAGCTCCACTTCCGAGAACCATCATTGTAAAGCAGTGTACATGGACTGTAATGCCGCAACCACTCTTTCGACCGACTCTGGGTGTTGTAATTGTATGAGGGCAAGGGGGAGAACGCTGCGATCATTGCACCGGGCCTAGCTGGAGGGATTTCGTTTAGAATCGGCGACACTCAATGCAGGAGCATGACCTTACGCCAAACGAAACCTGGGGGTGTAGCGCTGAATTTCAAGAACAGTAGGCAATATCTGCGCCGTTCAGCGCGGTGTCCGAATTGGAAGACTTATCTATATTCCAGATAAGCTGCCACTCCATGAGTTGTTGAGCTGTTGAGAGCATCGCCGAGGTGTTCGTCTATCTTATCGAACTACATAAGTTGGGTCCTTGTGACCGTCGGCGATGAGCACATTGACCTCTGGCTCGGGCGCCGTTGAGCTGGGGATCCGAGGGCATTCGCCATCGCGACGAGTGAGACGACTTGGGCGGCTTCTATGACTGACATATTGTAAGTGGCGCCCGCAAAAGTGTGTGGTGTACATGGAATCATGCTTGCATGTGACCCTTCACTACCCGTTGCATGAGCTGAGGGGACTGGTGTGGACACAGCACGACTAGAGTGATGTCGCCGCGTCCCCAATTCGCAGTGGAGCTGCTGTTGTGCGCCAACCAGGGGCAAACACCATTGCAGGAGGACGCCAAATCCAACACGTTGCCAGTTTCACCACCGAACACTTAGCAAAAGTGTGAGTTGGAGAAGAGTCCGGTCTCGATGGCAGTCGAATGCCCTCTCCATCTGGGTAGCCGGCGTGGCCATCGTGGGGATCATCACCCGTTGTGAGTTTATGTTGGTTTTGGGTTCGAGTCAGTGGGAAGTGGTTTACCTCATCTGGAGCGATTGACGGAATAGAAGGGTAGCTGTATTCGTACTGCCACTTCCAACCGTGATGTGGTCATGCAGTCAGATACACCGAGAGCGGCGCACAGCGAAACGGCTGCGCGTTCATGTCAGCATGCCCGTTCCATGTCAAGCGATTCAGCGCATCAGTGTCAACCACCGCCATGTGATGTCATGCTGCATAAACCATACTCTACACACCTCTACTCTACAGCGAAAGGTAGTCGCGCACCTCCTGCTCAGTAAGTTTGCGGAATGTCGGGGGCGCGCGGCCACCAGGCGGGGCGACCTGCTGCTCAGGTGTGGGAACCGTCACGATGCCAATCTCGATTGTCTCAGCTGTCATCTGGCCCTCGAAACCTTCCTTGAGAGTCAGGAGGGCAGTGTGAATCGCGTCTTCGAGTGACAGGTCGTCGTTGTATCTGCAATCAGTCAAAAGTACACAGTGTGTGGATCACGGCGAGTGGGAACGGCTTGGGCAGCTACTTTTAGAGATCTGCTCACTGAGGCGGTTTGCCGTCATAACGCCTTGACACATGCCATGACGCCTCGGAACACCTCTGACCAGGCTATGCAAAGGCACACTCACCGCTTCTCAAGGAAGGTCTTGCCATTAACCATGTTCTTCCCGATCGCGCTCGCCTTCCACGCCCAGTAAGATCCGGAGGGGTCGACCTGGTACAGTGACTGGCCGCGGTGCGCATCCCAGCCGGCGATGAGCAGGGAAATACCGTAAGGACGAACACCACTGCGTGTGAGCGTGCTCTAATCTCGAGGGGCAACAACAACTGTCACCGAAGCGCCAGCATGTCCCTCTACGCTCCCGTACGCCCCCGCGACTCACCCAGACTGTGTCGCTTTCTGCATGACCGCCGCGACCTCCTGCACGAGAACCTTCGTTGGCGGGTACTCGCCATACACCTTCCAGTACGCCTGCGCGATCTTGCGCGCCTTGGTAACCAGCACGCGGAAATCAGGACCCATTCCCGAGTACACCATGCCAATGTTGGGGCAGATTGTCGCCACCTTCTCGATGATAGAGGTGTCGAGGAGAGCCGAGACGTCCTTCTTCTCCGTCGCGAGCACGACACCGTTCGTGGCTTCAGTTAGCACAACAGGACTAGGGCCAGACGAGTGGAATAGGAGAGAGAGAGCGAGAGAGAGGGAGAGAGCAAGAGGAAAGCGTGATACACTTCGAGATAAAGCAGCCGCACGCCACTTTATTCGAACGACTCACCCTTGATGCCCAGCGAAGTCGTTCCGCCAGCGACAGCCGCGAGGGCGTGTTCGATCTGGACGAGCTTGCCCGACGGCGAGAAAGTTGTGAGGGAGAATCTGGATGTAAGCCGAGAGTCAATGAGGGAAATGCTCACGAGTATGCTCCGCCGCCTCCTGGTGCTGCCATGATGGTTTATTTGGCTGTGGTAGTTGGCGAAGAGTAACAAACGATGCAACAACACCGCAAGAACGACGACGATGACGCCCAACTTGGGATGAGGGATAAGGGCAACCACGACACTGACGAAAGCGCGACACGGGTGCAGTTTTATTCATGTTACCCACTTAAAGGCGTGATTGCCAGCCAGCCAAGTCACGTGGTCAAATATCTTAAATCCTGGATATATCCCCACATTTTTCAGGGATCAGCGGCTTGTCGGCCCGAACATTTGCCACCCACATGACCCACACACTCGCTCGGCCACGGCGGCGGTTGACCGGTAAGTGACCGGGCCGATGATGCCGATGTGATTGCTTTTGCGAATTTGAGAGAGGTAGCCAATTACAACTCTGTCAGTTGTTAGCTAATACACAATAAGGCAAGTTAATTCCCGTGATTAGACCCAAAATTCCCGTTCGGCCTCTCTGTGGACGGGAATTACGCGAATCTCTGCTCACATGATAGCCAACTTGCGGCAACCCGATCTAACGACAATATCCAACACTCTCCGGTCTAGCAGGTCTCACTCGCTCCAAGCGCCGCACCGAATCATACCGATCCCGCCCACAGACTCACGCAACTATCCACCGAGCAGGCACAGACCTCCGTCTGCAGTCACACTTCACCTCTCATGCCCTTGCAAACAATTGCCCCCAGCATGGGTAACCCACGTACAACTCACTATAAGAGCTATCGCTGGCCCTCCTTGGCATAAAAACCCCTTACCCCGCCTCTCCCTTCTCACTTCACCGCAACAGAGACGAACCATGGCACAGTTCCAGCCAACTGACCATCCCCACAGGAGATGTGAGCTGCCGCTACCCAGCGGTCATTGTGTGGCGCAGCGTCGTTAACCTCAGTCAACCCCTTGATTGGGAAACATGTCCTCGTATCTCCCCACCGCACAAAGCGGCCTTGGAACGTGAGTTTGGGCGGGGACGCTGGAAGATGAAGCGGCCGATGAGCATCGAACTGGCGAACGGAGAAAGTTGGTGCGATCGCCGTCAGGGAACCCCGGATCTCGTCGGCGCCGTGTAATTGGTGGCGTCGGAGGCTTCCCCAGATTCATGACGTTGTGAAGCGAAGTCGACGCGTGGGGAAGAGCGACACTTGAAGAGCACCAATATGTGCAGCTCGACTTGTCACTGACAGCAGGGCCAAATGGAGCCGCCACTCAAGGAGAAGCTCCCTTCGTACGACGAGGGTTGCTACCTCTGTCCCGGGAACACACGGAAGAGCGGCCATGTGAACCCAGGATACAACGACACCTATGTGAGTTGTGCCGGGAAGGCAGAGTGATCGTGGGTGCCCACCGCCACATTACCACATGCCGTCGCGTCGTTCCTTGACGCAACAACAGCAGGAGCAAGCTGTTGCCGTTCTCTCCTCGCTGACTGCCAGGTCTTCGCCAACGACTTTCCAGCTCTCCTTCCAGACGAACTGCCCATCAACGATGGGCCAGCTCCGGCAACCTCTGCGGCCACCGCATCTATCAACTCCCTGTTCGCAAGCGAGCCCACGCGGGGACGCTGCTCTGTGATATGCTTCCACCCACGACACGATCTAACTCTGGCGCGCATGAGCGTGGCCGAGATTGTTGCCGTCGTGCGAAAGTGGCGCGATGTTTACATCTCCGAAGGCAAGTTCCTGCGCTCAACCGGCAGCCCCGACGGCTACGTGCAGATCTTTGAGGTGAGTCAACAGCGTGGTCCAAGCTGATGGCAGAACCGTGGCTCCATGATGGGTGCCAGTGCGCCCCACCCACATGGACAGGTGTGGTCGTTGTCATACGTCCCCGATGAGCCGGCCACCGAGCTGCAAAACCTCGCCGCCTACGCCCAAGCTCACGGACACAAGAAGGGCGTCAATGGTCACGCCCACGTCAACGGAGGGGGCCACGCCGCTCCCTGCCGCGGCGATGGCGAGCCATGCCTCCTCTGCTCGTATGCGCACGAGGAGGTTATCAAGGGCGAGCGCGTCGTGGCTCTCGACGAGGAGGGCGGCTGGGTAGCCTTGGTACCCTTCTGGGCCGTTTGGCCGTTCGAGACAATGGTTCTTCCATACAAGCGACACATTCCTTCGCTCGCTGAGATGACGCCCGCCGAGGACGAGGGCCTTGCCCGGGTACTAAAGGCGCTGCTCGTGCGTTACGACAATCTCTTCAAGAACCCATTCCCCTACTCAATGGGCCTTCATCAGGCGCCCCTGCAGAGTGCGAACCCAGACAGTGACCCAGCGCACGCACATTTCCATTTCTATCCCCCGCTGCTCCGCTCCGCCTCCGTGCGCAAGTTCCTTGTTGGCTTTGAGATGCTCGGCGAGACCCAGCGTGACCTGACAGCGGAGCAGGCCGCCGCTCGGCTCCGAGATGTCGACGAGGAACACTACCATGACATTGAGAGTCGAGCAGTCTCCCGAGTTCCCTCGCCATCCTTGAAGCCGATGCAGCCGATCCATCCCCAAGAGGGGAAGCGCAACGCCGACCTCCCCGTCCCACAGTTCAAGGACCTCGCCGAGGTGTACCCATCTAACGGGGTTCTCCGGGAAGGGTGAGCACGCTCGGCATGAGCTATGACTAACAGGTAGAAAGCGCTGGGACGACCTCGCCAAGCAGTTCTCGGCCCTGTACGGCTCTGCACCATCCCATATTGTCCGGGCACCAGGCCGCGTCAACGTTCTCGGCGAGCACGTAGACTACTCGCTCTTCCCCGTCCTCCCTGCCGCCATCGAGCAGGACATCATTATCGCCATGCGCGTAACATCGTCGAGTACGCCCCGGGTGCGAGTATCCAATACTCAGACTTCGTTCAAGGCCGCCGAGTTTGCCCTTGTCCATAAGGACGGAGCGTGGGACGCGGGCCTTGTGCCGCCCAAGGACGGGGGTGGTTGGGAGAACTACCTCAAGGTCGCGATTCTCGAATGTCTTGAGCGTTACTTCCCTGGCGGGAAACCCACCGCAGGTGCCAGCGGTGCCCCGGTCAGCATAGACGTCCTCATTACTGGCAACGTCCCCCATGGAGCCGGCTTGAGTGTGAGTCATTGCATGCGCTCCTAGATCCCAGCTGATTTCCCAGTCCTCTGCTGCTTTTGTCGTCTCCTCCGTGCTCCTCTTCCTGACTGCCAACGGCCTCGTGGGCAACGTGACCAAAGGCGATGTCGTCGCCATGGCGATCGCGTCTGAGCACCGTATGGGACTGCGTACCGGCGGGATGGATCAAGCCGCTTCCGCACTGTCGCTCAAGGGATCCCTACTTCACCTCTCTTTCCACCCCAAGCTGGACACGGAGCCGGTACCTCTTCCCGGTGGGCTCGCAGTCGTCATCACCAACTCGCTGGCGCCACACTCACTGGCCGACTCAGCCCCAGAGCGATACAACCTCCGCGTTGTCGAGGTCCTCTGCGCCTCTCGCCTCCTGCTCAAGGCGTGGGATGTCAACGCTCCACGATGCACGAAATCAGGAGAAGCTGGGCGCATCTGGCTCCGCGAAGCCATCGATTTGCAGGGCAAGAAGGGTTCTGACGCCGACCTATACCGCCGCGCCTTGGCCTCGCTGCCCTCCGTGCTTGGTATCCATCCGGAAGGGTGGACACGGGAGGAGATGATCGCTGCCAGTGGTTTGAGCGCAGAGCGTTTCAGAGAGACGTATCTCGACTTTGTGCCAGTCCGGGCTGAGCGGTTCAAGCTCCTCGAGCGCGCAGAACACACCTTCGCGGAATCGCTCCGCGTCGAACGCTTCGTTGAGCTCTGCAACGCGACTCGGGGTAGACCAGCAAGCAAGGAGGTGGCAGCCGAGCTTGGTGAGCTTATCAATGACTCGCACGAGTCACTCCGGGACTTGTTTGAGTGTACAGTGCCGGAAGTAGAGATTCTGCGCGACGTGTGCCTCAAGCACGGAGCTCTGGGAGCTCGCCAGACTGGTGGTGGATGGGGCGGGGCGGTCATCTCCCTTCTCCCCGTCGATGAGGTGTCGCGGTTCCTTGAGGCTGTCAAGTCTGATTTCGAGCCGTACAAGGCGCTTTCTAAGGCAGAGCTGGAAGAAGCTGCATTTGCGACACTCCCGGGCGTTGGGGCGGGTGTGTACGCAGTCAACTAGAGGTTTCGATAGATTAATGCAACGTAACGTCTATCATTCGCGTCGCGTAGAGGTATGTATTATATGATACGGTGGTGAGCATGCTCCTCTCTTTGTCGGGCAAGGACAGTAGAAGAGTGGCGAGTTGTAATGTGGCGGAACACAGGGGAGATTTTGGAACACGGTTCGCGGGTTCGCGGTCCAGGCACGGGGTGCGTGTTCTGTGCAAGGGCTCAGGGTGAGACGAGAAAAAAATGTACAATGCACAGTAGCCGCTCACCCAAGACAAGACGACAAAGCTTTATCTTTGCGACCTCGGAGCCCTCGGGGGGGGGGGGGGGGGGTGACACCCAGGAGGATTTGGGCGCGTTTATTGAGCATTGAGTAAACCCCACCATGAATTGCGTCGTCATTGAGTTCCGGGGAGGAGCGGGAGGGCGTTTTTCTGCTTAATTTGACCTGAGCAGCCGGGTGTTAGACCGAGCGCCATGGATGGTGGGTTCCTTGCCTTGCCTTCAATAATGGGAGGCATTCCCTTAAGTGCATGCACAAGCTCGTGCACGATGGCGAGCGCACGCTACAGGCCGCAGACCGCAGGAGGCTGTGGTGGGATGCAATGGAGTCAGGGGCGACGAGGGCAGACCGACGTAGAGGACACGACAGCGACGCGGGATGCATCGATATTGCGTCGCTACAGAGGGCTGCTGCTGCGGCGCCAGGTGGCAGGCGGATCAAAGTGCAGTGCCCCAACTCATTACTTGACTCTTCTACATCACCTATATTCTCTTGCACATCGACATCAACCTATAACACTTCCCAACGCCATCAAGAGAGGACGTGAGTATCATATTATTATTGTGCACGACACGTGCTGTGCGTGGCGTGTCAACCCCACGGCCCCCACAGCGCCCACACGGCCACACACCCGCCACGTCTTGCCACCCCCCGTCCCATCAACAAAAATAATTCCCCATCGCCCTGCCACGCCTCGGCGTTCCCTCCGAACGGTCACTCCTTCTCTTTTATCATCGCCACTCCGAACGCTGACATCTTTAGTCTCCCCATCCTCTCTCTAATCTCCCTCGACGACCAGTGCATGCCAGAATCTGGGTCTCCCTCAGCACTCCCCTCCTCGACCTCCCTCTCCTCCCCTCCCTCATCTCCATCTCCCGTCTCAACTCCTCAACCCCCCCCAGCCGAGCCGACCCGGCACGCTCCTTTATTCTCTCTCCGCCGCCGACGCCTCTCCCTCTCGCCTTCAGACCTCAAGCCGACGCGGCAACAGCCCACCGTGCCAGGATC
Source organism: Cutaneotrichosporon sp. PL3408A (assembly GCA_023629975.1). Classification (NCBI taxonomy): domain Eukaryota; kingdom Fungi; phylum Basidiomycota; class Tremellomycetes; order Trichosporonales; family Trichosporonaceae; genus Cutaneotrichosporon; species Cutaneotrichosporon sp. PL3408A. The sequence goes on from JAMAMB010000006.1 coordinate 68,114, forward strand.
TATGTTCTCGTCTAGAAAATATACCCCGCTTCCCACAAGTGCGGAGGGGAACGGGCACCGCCGCAAGCGCGTCGGGGGGTTTGCCGGGTGGAAGCGGTACGCGGCCATCGCTGCCGTTGCTGCCCTCGTCATCATCGTGGGATACTCGTCGATGGGCGGTGAGCGACGGGACGTGGCTGTGAATGGTAAGTCAGCGTGTGGTAGCGGGGAAAGTACAGGCGCGTTGGCCGCTGCTTTGACAATGAAACCGTCGTGCAGTTACTGATAACAGACCCCTACTCAGCTGGCACCGAGCCCGTCGCGCAGGAGGACGGCGAAGACGAGGACTACGTTACTCCACCATCACGGCCAACGAGCACCAAGGGTGACGACACGTTCCACATCCTCCCCATTGACGAGGAGGATGGTGCTGGCACCGACAAGACGCCCGTAGGGACCGGGAAGCCGCAGACTACTACGTCGGCATCCGACGACGACGACGACGAGCAGCTCCCCGCAGACCCATCGGAGGGCGGCAAACATCCCTCCTCGTTCGAGACTGACCCTGACCCAACGTCCACAACCTACTGCTCAAAGCCTCTCGGCAAGAAGCCGATCGTCCAGTACGCTCTCACCATCGACGCGGGGTCGACTGGCTCGCGTATCCACGTCTACAAGTTCCACAACTGCGATGCATCGCCACAGCTCGAGTATGAGACATTCATGATGCTCAAACCTGGCCTTTCGTCGTTCAAGGCTGACCCGTCTGCCGCCGCCGCCTCTTTGGACCCGCTCATGGTCGAGGCTATGCGCGTTGTTCCCAAGGAGCTGTGGGGCTGCACCCCTGTCGAGGTCAAGGCCACTGCCGGTTTGCGTTTGCTTGGTGACAAGCAGTCCTCTGCCATCTTGGACGAGGTCCGTAACCGCCTCGAGTCAAAGTACAAGTTCCCTGTGCCCGAGGGCGCCATCGAGATCATGGAGGGCAAGGACGAGGGTGTGTACGCGTGGATTACGGCCAACTACCTTATGGGCAAGATTGGCGAGGGCGCCAAGTCTACGGACACTCTTGCTGTCATGGATCTGGGTGGCGCATCGACTCAGATCGTCTTTGAGCCAGACTTTACCGCCTCCAAGGACGACTTCCACGAGGGCGACCACAAGTACCTTCTCAAGTTTATGGGCCAGGAGCACATCCTCTACCAGCACTCATACCTTAATTACGGCCTCATGCGCGCCCGCCGCTCAGTTCACAACGTCGTTGCCTTCATGTGGTCATTTGCTCGGGGAGACGACATTGAGTGGGACTCGCTTACTGCGGACACTGAGATTCCCAACGCCTGTCTCTCGCGCGGCACAACGCGTCGCATTGAGCTCGACCCTCCTGGACGTTCGCCGATCAACGTCACCATGCACGGCGGCAATGGTGGATACGAGGCGTGCAAGCGTACTGTGGAGCTTGTTATGGGCAAGGATGCGTGAGTGCCAAGCTGTGGACGATAAGGACGACAGTCGCTGACAATAGTCTCTGCAAGGTCGAGCCGTGCTCCTTCAACGGCGTGTACCAGCCCGCTTTGATTGACCACTTCCCCAAGGGCAACTTCCTTGCGCTCTCGTACTTTACCGACCGTATCAAGCCACTCTTGCCCGAGAACAAGGCCACCTCGCTCACTCTCAAGGACCTCAAGTCCATTGCCACCGATGTGTGCGACGGGCCCATGGCTTGGAAGAAGCGGTGGGGCGACAACAAGACGGCGATGGAGGAGCTCGAGGACCGCCCAGAGTACTGCCTCGACTTGACATTTATGACTGGTCTGCTTGGTCTCGGATACGAGATCCACGACGACCGCAAGCTGCTCGTTGAAAAGCAGCTGCGGGGTGTCGAGCTTGGCTGGGCGTTGGGCGCTGGTCTGGCGCTGGTCGAGAAGGCCGACTTGAAGTGTTTGGTCTAAGGTCCGACGCTTGGCGAAGCGAAGCGCGGTAACAAGAGACAGGTGCCCGACCATGAGGAGGCGCGTTAGACTGGGCCGAACCCAGTTGTGAGGGAGCGCGACGGACAGTGCGTCAACCCCTTCATTTTAGCTATTACATTCGTTTAGGTCGCGAGCAGCACTCGCAACCTCCATGCTCAACCCCAACCCCCCCCCCCCCCACACATAGAGACTCTACATGCACCGGATCAGCATTATCGTCGGATGTATAGTAGGCCGATTAGGATAGTAAACGGCGTTTCCGCAACCTGGCCGAGTTGCTTGCTGACCGAGCTCCTGCAGGGTGTGGAGGTGCTTGTCTCGGGTCTCGAACTCTGGAGTTTCAGGGAGACTAGGGGTAACAGACTTCCTACACGTTCCGTTTCATCTGGGTTTTATGGCATCGAAATGCGGCCATGCTGCAGCAGCTGCTAGGGCGTTGAATGTTTTGATGATGAGATGAGGAGAGATTTAATGCTGGGCCGTGTCATCCGGGTGCCTCTTAGCAGGGTGAACGAGGGTAGGAGGGTAGGGTAGGAGGGTAGGAGGGTAGCAGTTTAGGAGGGTACGAAGACTGGAGAGGGGAGGACTGGGAGTAGGGGAGAGGTGAAGAAGGGAAGAGGGGGGTAGGTGATATGAGAGGGAGGGTAACACACGGGGGCGGCGCGTGCTGGGTAGTGGCCATTGGGTGGGGTGGCCTGGGTGGATTACCCTTTGTGTGGTTCCAAACCCAATGCCCCGTGTTGGATATTGGATACCTGTTGTGGATACCTTTCAATCTTCACATCCCCCCCTCCATCCCCTCGATCCCACCGTATCCCACCACTACCATCACGGCATGAAAGGGGCAAACTCGACACATTCGACGCATCCGACGCATCCAACCCATCCGACGCATTTGACGGACCCCAGCACGCGCCGCTTCAACCGCTTTCAATCATTTTCCATATTGAGAGAGAGAGAGAGAGAGAGTCAGAGTCATGGCGAGATTCATGGCGAGTAATGGCCCGAGTTGCAGGTGCATGGCAGCGCATGGCAGCGCACAAGGTGACGGAATCGACCGACGCGTGACCACGCACCATCCCCCCCCCTCTCTGCTTCTCGACCACCGCAACTACCGCCACCCACACTACCACTAGACTGTTGGGTTCTTGGGTCCTTTGGGTCCTCGCTTCCCCTTAAGCCCCCTCCCCACCTCACTACCAGCTACCAGCTACCAGACTGACAGTGGGATTGCTTCTCTCTCCACTCACCCTCCCTTCTATCCTCTACCTTCCATCCCCGACTAACGCGTACCTTGTGGTGTTGACAACCACTTCATCCTCCACCACCTTGTGCTCTCTCACCTCACACCTCTCACCCTCACACCCTCACACCTCTCACACCTCTCACACCTCTCACACCTCTCACACCTCTTACACCCCAACCCAACCCATCCACCCATCCTTCCATTCGCTCGTTACAGAAACCTCGACTTGTTCTACTCCTGCGTCGCACTCTCCTCTCCCCTCTCACTCTCTCTTCCCCTCCCTCTCCTTCCATCCTTCATCTTCAACCATCCACTTCTTTGTAAACAACCACCGACCAGACCCAACCCCGTACCCACGCTCGACGCGTCAACGTACTCTCTCGCCTCTCGCCTCTTCCCTCCACCTCCAACCACAACAATAACAAACGCCGGCGCACGGTTCGCCCAGTATCAAACCCCCTCCTTGTCACGACCACCACCCTCCGATCAGCGCTCACAACGAGGTCAGCCACGTCACACTCAACGTCGACGAAGAAGACGAACTGCTCGAGTTCGCATCCTCCCCGTTCTCACCGATAGCCAGAGACCTAGATTGTCTCACCCGACCAGCACACAGTCTAGGCTAGGTCGCCGCCAACGCTGTACCAACAACCAACGCTACCCGAGGAATTAAGACCATTAGCGAGCACAGCCACAGACTGCGTTGACCGCAACAGTCCTAGCTTACACGCACAACCTCTTCACATCACCTCCCTGACACACTTGCCTTCTCGCTGTCACACTCTCATACACAACCCCATCTTCAACGCCAATGCCAATCAGCCTCCTTCGCAAGCAGCCACCCCGGCGCAAGCCCGACGAGCCCATCCCAACGCTCGCGGCATTGTCGTTCCCCGAACCTCAGCCACTCATCGACACTGACGCGTGGAATAGACAAACCAATGGAGCCAACGGGGCCAACCTCACTCCTTCGGGCGCCTCGGCTCACAGCTACAATGACACGCAATACAGCTACAACAGCACGGTCCCCCGCTCCATTCCCGTTCCCGGAGCTCACGCGTACGACAAAGGGACAGCTCTGTCCGCGTCCCGCGGCAGACTTGGAGACCAAAAGGAGGACAGCCGCAGCCGCGCACCCAGCCAGATTAGGGACCAAACGGGTGCCAGTCCAGACTTCCACCGCCCGTTCTCGCCTGCGCACATTGTTCCCGTGCCGAATGCACCGGGGATGACGCGGGCGGGGACGATGCGGCGTGCAAGGCAGCGCCGGGCTGCTGCACTGACCGTTGTGGTGGCTGGTCCGAGCGGGGCGGGCAAGACTTGGTAAGTGGGGGATGTGTATGGTGTGGCGTGTGTTTCTGGGGTGTCTGGCTAAGTCCGCTAAATTGAACCGCCTCTGGCTTTTCGCCTAAACGTGGATGGTGGTCTGAGCACGCTGGTGACTCAGAAGCGCGTAATGGCACATTGGGGGATGAGAGTGAGCTGACACCAGCCTGATTGACGCGCTGACTGGTGTTCTTGACCCCCAGACCCCGCGTTTGGCCCTGCGCAATGGTCCCACGACGAGTGTGGTGCGGCACGATATCAATGTTGCAGACGAGCGCCGCGGCGTTGTAATCCTCGATACGCCAGGTATCCCGCTCCCAGAGATCGGCGCTGCGAGAGGCGGGACGCGCGCTCGCGCTCTCCGCGCACTGATTACTATGGTCGAGGACCGCCTCAATAGAGTCCTGGCCGAGGAAACCAAGGTTGTGCGCCGGAAGAGCGATGGCGGGGAATTGGTGCATCTGAGTGAGTGCGCGAGAGAAGGGCGGAGCGAGGATTGAAGAAGTCAGCGGTTCCATTGTCCTAACTCCAGTCATTTATGTCATGGACGCACGCACAATCCTGAGTCCGGCTGCATCGGTCGAGATCGACTGGGACACTGTCATGGAGCCGCCCGCGAACAAGGGTGCCCCGACGAGGCCCGAGAGCGAACTTGAGCCCGATGAACCCGACGTGGCCGCCAGGCTCTCTCCGGACGACATCGAAGCGGTGAGTAAAACCGAGCGCAGGAAAGAGGGCCGCAGCATTTAAGAGACACGCCATCTAACATGCAGATGCGCCAGTTCAGTGTGCGCGCCAACGTGCTCCCCCTCCTCACCCACGCCGATGCTCTCACCTCGACCGAGCTCGAGGCCGTGCGTACTGCCGTCCGGCGTGACCTTGCTACAGTGTTTGGTCGCGACCCTCTGGGGCCGTATGGAGTCCTCTCTGCAGGCCAGGTGAGTGTTGAGTGTTGACGCATTGCCAAAGACTCTCCGAATCCCTTTCCATTGACATCCCATTGGGCTTTGGGTCAACCATGACTGACATCAGGAATACGAGGACGAAGGTGACGACCCCGACGCCTCCATGCGTGATGCCGATGCTGCTGTCCCCTACATTGTCTTCGCGCCGGAGCCTGGGCCCAAGTTTACGCGCTCGTTCCGCTGGGGTCGGGCTGACGCCGCCGACCCGAAGCACACGGATCTCCCCGCTGTGCGGAACGCGATTGTCGACGCGACCGATTGGCTGCGCCAGACGACAAGGGAGGTCGTGTATGAGCGCTTCCGAACCGAGCGGCTGCTGAACGCGCGAGGAACTAAGGGGATGCGTGTGTAGCGTGCGAGTCGTAAGAGCAGTCGGGGGAGCGCGTGAAAATCGCGAACGCTGCAGACGTCACTGCCACCCATATGGACCTCCGTGCCCCAATCCCACAACCCTTACCTTCAAACAGATCTGTTCTATATTAGTTCCTAGCGTCCTCTGGACGTTGGACATCCTGAATTATCCTGAGACTGCCGCTGGCGAGTGGTCGTGCGCCGACGGCGCTGTTAGAAACTATGAGTGTTTCAATATAAGTTATGTTATGCATGCTGTCGACGTTGATCGGAACTGTCGCAGCCGCACCGCTTCGATAGTGCGGCGAAACAAGAACCGGCGTCACCCACCGCTACTCTAGCTTGGATGTCGGGTCCTGTTGACCGCCGCGGTCACTAGTCATCAAAGTCGCCTGCTGTCAGCTTCCGCCCCTCAACTCGCGACCCACCCTCATCCATGTCCTTGGGCACTTTAGGCTCCTCGTCCTCGCCATACTGCATCATGTTATCCACATGACTGAGCACGGTGTTGACCGAGTCCTCATCTGTCACGTCGAGGGGGAGGAACGATACGATGTTTTGGTCCTCTATCAGTCCCACAACTGCGCGATTAAGACCGTGGAATTTTGGATTTGTCACCGCGTTAACGTCTCCCTCCAGCAGTCCCGGGTCTGGGTCGAGATATCTCCCCACTTCACGTTTGATCCGCCCCTTGCTGTCTTTGACCAGGTCCATCTTGCTCATGAGGCACAGCATCGGGATGCCGAGAGAGAGCATGCAGCTCATGGCACTCAGGACACCCGCGAAGAATTTTGCCTTGTCCTGCATGAATTGGGATTCGACGAGGTACACGGCCGACGTGCGGAAACCGAGGCGGCGATCTAAGAAGGAAGCCAGTTGGGGAAGGAGAGGGATATGGGTGTACAGCTCGATTTGGCCCGGGCAGTCGATGATCAGATATTCGTCTTCGTATGAGCCCAGTTCTTCTTCCAACCAGTCGAGGTTGTTAAGGAGGTATCTGGGGTCAGCGAGGAGGTTGACTAGGTCTGCTGGACATGCCCGGGGCGGCATTCATGGAACATCTCGGAGGCTGTCGGCACTGTAGCAGTCGCCAGGTACTCACTCAAAGCAATACACCAGCCCTCCATTCGGTCCAAACTCAAGCTCCTCCATCACATCCTCCAGACTGATGAGATCACGGATGTCGAGGACTGGCTGCGTCTCGAACCGCTCCGCTGCCGGATCGAGGTTCACGAGGTGCACTTGCCGCCCGAGTGTCGCAGCATGCGTGATGAGTGCAGAGCAGAACGTCGACTTGCCCGCCCCCGCTGGTCCTGTTACTAGTACAGCGTAGCGCATGGTGGACGGATCGGTGGCGTGCGTAGAAGGTGGATGACGAAAAGCTCGATAAAGGCCGGGGACACTGGTTGACAGCTGGACGAACAGGGCAAGCGTGCAAGTGTGAATTCGTTTCAGAACAAGAGAACCAGCTAACCAGTGACCAAGATGCGCAAGTTGTGAAAGGTTGCAAGTATTTGTTTGGGGTCGAGAACGTCACCGAAGGTTGTGCGCAATGTGAGCACTCTGGTGGAGGCCAAAGTTATATGGCACCTCCACCGGGGGTGTAAATCTCCCACGGTGGTGCCAGGGCCGATTACGGTGAAGCTGCGTTTAACGTCAAGGTCCACCACGCTTTGCGATCTCCCACTTTTGCCCGTCTCTCTTCCTAACATTTACAACACCCAGGCAAGATGACCAAGCACAACGAGTGAGATAGATTGGGGAATCTGAGCTCTTATGGCCAATGGAGTCTGGGCTGACGGCAGGAACAAGTACACCTTCACCCCTCTCCATCCTTTCAAGATGGACGAGCCCAAGACTTGGTGAGTTGACGAAAGAAAGGGGGCGTGGATCTGGGAGGGATCGCACAAGGACAGAGTTCAGAACTGACTGCAGGGCGTCGACTATTGGTACGTTCAGAGCTGTGAGGCTGCGCGAGGAAAGCAATTGTACGGATTGTTGGGTGATGGCGGCGACTGCGGGTCGCAAAGGAAGGGGGTTGCTGCGTCGGCCCCTACTACCGGGTCCTTTTGAGTGGTCTGGAGATGACCATGCTAGAGTATGCCCCGCTATGGTCTGGAGAGCATGCCTTGTGTTACGAGTCTCTTGCTAACTTCATTAGGCCACATGAACTGGGACACGTGAGTGATTCCTTGCTTTTGTGCTGACGCTAGTGACAAGATCGTCTTCTCGAAGCGCTCTCTCCTCGAGTTCCTCAAGTGGGTTTCTCCAGCTGACAGTGGAGCTGAGCTGATCCCAGGTCCTGCCAAATGACCGTTGACACCAACTTCTCCGAGATTCAGAAGCTGGTAAGCCTTGCTGAACACAGTGTGCGTAGCTAACCCGCAGCCCAGTGCGTCGATCGGATGATGTGGGGAAGAGCTCACGACAGAGTACGCAACCTTCGGACGCATGTCCAAGGCCCTGACTGACGAGGCGGTCAAGGACTTGGTTGAGGTACGTTTCTCGAAGGTCCTGGAGGTGACTGCCTGTACGGCATCAGCCAGCCAGACTGTGCGGTACAGTCTCCGCAGCACTGCTCTCTTCCAAACCATATCCACAGCCCCGCACTTCGCGCTCTCGCTGACAACAGGCTGAGATTGCCGACCACGAGGCTGCCGAGCAGGACGGCGAGGATTCCGTCTCTCGGCCGTCCCGCAAGGTCGTGGACCCACCCGGAGGCAAGCAGAACTTCAATGTCTATGGGGAGGAGTACGCCGAAACGGACGCTCTCTCCCTGGCGCCGCCCAAGGACGGCGGACCTGGAGTTGATGTGGACATTGACCGCATGGAGCACCTCAAGGTCCACGTCGAGCCGGAGGAGGAGGGCGGCGCTCATATTGAGGACATGCCCGAGGAGGCGAAGATCGAGGCGGTGAAGGAGGCGGAGAAGGCGCTCGACGAGAAGGAGAAGGCCGAGGTGCGCGAGAGCAATCCGCCGCCCAACTTCCGTCCGTCGCGTAAGGTCCGCGAGGGTGAGTACATTCTCGCACTAGCCCAGACTGCTGACTCCAGGTCCCGGCGGCAAGTCCCAGATGGGTGCTGCACGTGAGTCACCTTTCTTCTCATATCCATTTTGGATCATAGTGTACTAACTGTCAGTGTTTGGCGGCGTCGAGGACGAGGAGGACGTCGATGCGCCCCGCAAGCGTACCGACAAGAACGTGAGTGTGCGGCGACGAGGGAGCCCTAACCCGCGTCCTGTAATCCTGAGAACGCCACTGACGACAGGCGAGCAGCGGTCTGTGGTAATTCCTAGCCATGAGGGATCTGTGCTGGTATGAGAACGGGTCCGCGCGCCCTGCGCCCGTTGATAGATGGGTACATCGATGCATCTTCTCGTCTCTTAAACTGCGTGAGATAAGCCGGAAGTCGCAATCATCTACGATGCGCGTAACGAAGGGGACTGAAACCTAATCAAAGTCTGATGCGATTACAAAAGATCCCATGCGACATCAGTGCTTGAGAATCGTGAGGTTATGCCAATTTACCCTGGACACGTACCCCTGGCCCAGGCGACTGTACCTCCACATCACCACGTCCTTGGCATCCTTGGGAACACCATCTTCCATCGTTCATCCATTCTCCATTCGACTTCGAAGTTCCGACTTCCTGACGGCGAACCGACTCCCTACTCATCACCCATCATGGAGCGTATTATGCAGAATCCAGAAGAGCTGATCCGGTAAGCTAGCAATTACGTATGGGGCTGATGGCAGTATCGCGAACATGTGCGTAACTTGCAGGGAACATGATGGTGGTGCGACTCGCGGTGGGATCGGAGGCCAGAGGTCGAAGCAGCGGATCCGATGAGGAGGCCAGAGGAGATCGTGAACTGTGGTTGATGGGGGAGGTATGAAGGAGCTTGTCGATAGCGTGAGAGCCGAAGCGGTCATGGATGCTTTGCGCCTTGGCGCACCGCAGAAGGCAGTACACCTCGCGATGAACAAGGAAGGTGGACAAGGGGAGACATATCGCTTTGGCGCGTCCTCACGCCCCATTTCGGCGTCTGTCTCCCTGTTCTTCGCCGCTCCGAGGTGTTTGCTCGTCCGCGGCTGACCGCGGTGCCCGGAGACACTGGATTCCGAGAACGTCGGGTGCTCCATCGGAACGTCGGACCTCAGCGCCCTCACTCTGCCTCTGAGAATGCCTTGCGGTTGATGCGTTGGGTAACTCAGCTGACATCAGCGCGGTCGGCGGCCTGTGTATCGCTGGAGGGGTGGGCTCGATGATCCACCTTTCGTTCTCAAGTATCATCATCGGCCTTTATGAGATTTTGTGAGTCTCAGAGTCGCCGCGCGCTGAGCTGTTCTCCACCAACCTGTGCGGTCTGTGGAGGCTGCGGTCCGATTGGGGCCAGTGTGCAGTCCAACCGCGTCCGGCTACCACGGCTTTCGGCGACTGTGTCTCCCCGCTAACATTAGTGCCGGAGTCGTTATCATGTTCCTCGAGATCCGCAAGCCGAGCGAGCACCAGAAGAGGCTCGTGGCGCAGTTTGCGAGCTTCATGCACAGCTTTATCGGACGGGGTGTTTGTGAGTATTGTTCTACTTCACGCGTCTGGCTTGCAGGATAGTCACCTGCGCCTGATCAATCGCATGGGTGTCGTTGAGTTCCAAGGAGATGGACGGTGGAGCTGTCGGGGTATCCGCAGCTCTGCCTTCCAACCCTAGTCCCGACGCGCTAACCCCAGTCTACCTGCTCCTCGGTGTGCTCATGCTGAACTACTATACGATCCTCTACGTCTGCGGAACTGCCGTCGGCGTCATCGCCTTGGCGTTTATCGGCCTCCACTTTGTCCCAGCCATTGAGGCCCCGAGGTGAGCCTCTCCCTTGCTCTCGTAGCCACATCGCTGATTCCAGCACAATGCAGCCGCCCACCATCGACCCCGAGGCGCAGCCCGTGTGGCAAGCACCCACGGAGTAGACCCTTCATTCGGCTCCCCTTGGCCACCCTTAAAACATCTAGCACCCCTGCTACCCACTACCCGGGCTGGAGACATAGCCCTATAGAACGAATGCACTATCATCGTGGTGATACAGAGTCTATTCGCCTACTTCCTCCTTGCCTTCGCTGAGTGTGGATGCCGTCTTGATCTCGCCTTCCAGCGTCGTCTTCAGGTCGTCCTCAGTTTTGACTTCACCCTCGGCGTGATCGCCGTCTGCACTCGGAGCTACTGTCTCCTTCGCTTCTTCCTCTGCTTTCCCTCTGCTCTCAGTCTCGACCCTCTTCTCTTCCGCATCCACTGCTCCGGATCCCTCCCCCGCGCTCTCGCCAGCCCGACCGCTCTCGTCTTCACTCTCACTCGCAACCGACTCACTACGCCTTGGGAGTGGCGCAATCTCGCGTGCCGCCTCCCCAACCACCGTTGTACTGCTAATCGGCACAGGCTGATCACTCATCCCATGTGGCGTCATGTTCCCGGCCTCTCCGACGCCCGTTGCGCATTCTTCGTTGTCGTGGTGCCCATTCGTCGTGATTGGGCCAGAGTCTAACTCATCAACGCGGCCCAGATACGGCTGGCTTCCAGGATCGCTGGAGCTGCCTGATGGCCCCGAAGGAGGGGCTGCTGCCTCTGCAGCCGTGGACCCCTCCCCTCTGTCGTCCACACCGTTCTCCCCGCTGTCCTCGGGCTCGGGTGTTGGGCTGCGACCGGCCCCCTGCTGCGAGGCAAACACGCCCGAGCCGTCGCTCAGCATGAGCGGGGACATTAGCCCATCGTCGTCGTCCCCACCGTTATCGACGTCCATCATCGGTTCACCGAGGGCGTCAGAATCGCCAGAAGGGAGGAAAGGGATTGGGCTAAACATGGGCGTCATGGATCCCGGCGGAACAGTGCTGTCAATGTCCATGCTTGGCGCCGAGGCCGCGGATGGAGACGAGAATTCCTCCATTGGGGCCAGAGCAGGTGGGGGGACATAAGTGTACGATGGTGGGGCGTAGGCGGTCGTGACATTGAGAGTTTTCTCGACAGCACGCAAGAACTTGCCCAGTGAAGAGTGAAGCTTGTCCGGCGCGATGAGCAGTTCGGCCAACCGCTGGACACTGAAGGGCGGGCTGGAGTTAGCACGTAATAGCTACAACAGACACCTGGGCAGCGACTCACAAAGTCAACTCCTCAATCCTGTGCGCGACCTTTTCTACCTCCCTCTTCCCTTCCTCCTCGTCATACCACCCTGGCAATTTCCTCCCGCCAATGATCACCTCCTCATCCCACTCGTCTTCAAAGGGATTCCCCCTGGCCGCCGCAGGTGTGCCGTTAATGCGCGACTCGGACGATGTAATGACCATCACATGCGGCCGACGGCGGTTCGGATCTAAAGGAGGGAAGGGGGGGATTACGAGGCCGCCGTGGGTGCTGGGTCGCAAAGAAGGATCCGACTCGCCCTCGGGTGTAATGAGAACATGGCTGTGTTCTGACTGCTCGGCACGCTGGGTAGTTGGCGAGACTGAAGTTATGGGTATCACACCAGTGTAGCTCGGTGGCGGCCCCTTTTCGAGAAAAACTGTGGGTACGGCGAGAAGGGCGAGGTAGAGTCGGTGTCGGAGTGTTGGCCAGTCGCAACTACTTTTGTTAGTGGGTTACATACAAGAAACAAGTGGAACATACTCAAACGTCGCGGTCTGGACTAGCTTGGCCAGTACGGGATCGGCATGTTCTGAGGGTGAGCATGAGTGAGATACAGGGATTGTTGATGAGCGGGCCGATGAGTGGGCCGTCGTGTGACATACCCAGTTCAGGACCGGTCCGCGGATTAGTCGGCGCCATAATAGGTATAGGGCCGGAGCGGGCACGCAGACAGCGACTAAGAAACCACTGGACAGGAGAGCGAGCTTGTTGAAAGGGACGATGGATGCCGAGTAGGAAAGATTAATGAATGGAGAAGGGGAGGATGGAGAATGAAGCGAGCTCTAGCGGAAGCCACTGTGTCGGGAACAAGGGGATGGTGAGGGGCAAAACAACAATGAACAATAAAAGGGGAGGGATTGTTAGAGTGTGTGAGTCTTTCTGCAGCCACGCGAGAACCACGTTAGATTTTGAACACGTGAAAGGGTTAATTGAGTACGTAATTTATCCAGGATCCGTGCCTTGCTCGAAAGTGCTGGAAGCTGGAACTGCGGCTGAGTGTCAGGGCCATTATCTCAGAGATAATGTGGGATGAAAGCAATGCGCTTCCTCTGCGACGGAGAGAGAGAGAGAGCTAGCAACCTGGCAGCTGGCAGCTTGGTCCCCAAAGTATCAAGCAGTATGTAGATGAGGTAGCGAAGATGGTGCATTCTCAACACTCTCAGCAATGTTAAGTGAAGAGTAGTAATGTGGCTAGAGATGAAGCCGAAGAAAAGTGGACAGCGGAGCATGGAGGCGGCCGAAGGGGAGCATCATCGGGGTTGTGCTGCCAAAAATCTATGTATGTCGGGCCATAGGGCTTGGTCTACGGTGGCACGCGGGACGCGGGGGTGAGGTAGATTGAGTGACCGTGCCCGCCGGCTAAAATCCCCGCCACCTCGTTTTGCTTACTCCTGAGCCCCTCCCTCCTGGCCTCCTGGGCGGCGCACACTTTTGAAAGGACCCGTCCTACGCTTGCTGACACTTTGTCTAGTTGATACCAGAGTATTCTCTCTTCAAATCCACTACTCCTTTCATCATCATCATCTCCATCTTCATCCCCATCTCCATCCCCCTCATCACTTCCAGTCGCCCGACTCTCATCTCTCCCACCTCCATTTCACCTCTCAATCACCTCTAACACCCCCACCACCCCCACCACCCCTAAAAGTACTATTCACAATGGTCCGGGAGACGTGAGTTCACTCGCCAGCGCCATCAACCTTGCCATGGCCACCCTCAACCACACACCGAGTATTTTATGCTGACACGTTCCTGTTTCATTTCTCGGACTTGCCATTCTTGCTACCAACCTCTCTACCGGCACGCTCCCCTATTCCTTTCACACCGCACACTACCCACTGCAGCGAGTACTAGTGAGTTGTTCACGCGTCGCTCCCTGTCCTACCCAGTGCTGACCGTGCTTCCGTCACCTGTGAACACGCCGATATGACCTGTCACATTTTCCCTCCACCCCTTTTCCCCACAGCGACCTTCTCGGCGTCAAGCCCTCCGCCGGCGATGAGGAGATCAAGAAGGCATACAGGAAAAAGTAAGTAATCTTTGCTACGAAGCTGCTCCGAAGCCAGAAGGTGAAGCTTACACTCAGCGCGCTCAAGCACCACCCTGACAAGGGCGGCGACCCCGAGCTCTTCAAGGACTTGACGCACGCGTGAGTGCCTAGCAGCTTTACTAAGCGAAACGAGGCGTACTAACTTGCGCGTAGGTACGAGGTGCTGTCTGACCCCAACAAGCGTGCGATCTACGACCAGGCCGGAAAGGAGGGCCTCGAGGGCGGCGCCGGTGGCATGGGCGGCATGGACCCCCAGGACCTGTTCTCACAACTGTTCGGTGGTGGCGGCGGCGGCTTCTTCGGTGGTGGTGGTGGCCGTCCATCCGGACCTCGCCGTGGCAAGGATCTCGTTCACCGGATCGGCGTGTCGCTGGAGGACCTGTTCAAGGGCAAGGTGCAAAAGCTTGCTCTGTCCAAGTCTGTTCTCTGCAAGGGCTGTGACGGTCTCGGCGGCAAGAAGGGCACTGTCAAGACTTGTCCAGCCTGCCGTGGCCAGGGTGTCAAGGTCATGTTCCGCCAGCTCGGCCCAATGATGCAGCAGATCCAGCAGCCGTGTAACGAGTGCGAGGGTACCGGCGAGATCATGGACCCCAAGGACCGCTGCAAGGTGTGCCACGGTAAGAAGGTCAACTCGGAGCGCAAGGTGCTCGAGGTCCACATCGACAAGGGCATGAAGAGCGGCCAGCAGATCAAGTTTGCGGGCGAGTCGGACCAGGCTCCAGGCATCACGCCGGGAGACGTGATTATCGTCGTTGAGGAGAAGCCCCACGAGCGGTTCCAGCGCAAGGGCGACGACCTCTTCACCGACGTCCACATCGACCTCCTCACCGCGCTTGCCGGCGGCGAGTTTGTTATCCCCCATCTTGACGACCATGCCCTTCACGTCACCATTGTGCCGGGAGAGATCATCAAGCCGGGCGCACTCAAGTGCATCACTGGCCAGGGTATGCCTTCCTACCGTCACCACGAGCTTGGCGACCTCTTCGTCAAGATTTACGTCGACTTCCCCGACCACCTTGACCCCAGCTCATTCCCTCTTCTCGAGAAGGCGCTCCCCAAGCGCCCCCCGCTTCCCAAGCTCGACCCCAAGATCCACACGGACGATGTCACGCTCGAGGAGCCCAACGACCGCCAGCGCCGCACAGCTGCCAACTCGAACGGTGACGACATGGACGAGGACGACGATGACCGCCCGGGTGTCCAGTGCGCTCAACGTGAGTATTCTTCGGCGGAGCAACGCCGAGCGGCGCTTCTTGCCTGTTCTTTCCAGAACGCCTCTGACATCAGAATAAACGTCACTACATTCTGCATCAACTCATCTGTCGCGACCGCAGTGATTGCCGCCGCTTCATATACCCCGACTATGACGAGGTCGACCGTGATAGAGCAGCTCCGATTCATGTCTTTAGCATTGGTCGATATGCACAATTACTGTATGACTGTGGCCGGAGCGTACCGGGGCATGGGTGTGGGAGTTGTGGAGTTGTGGAGTTAGGCTGGCGGCGACGCGTCGCGACGTCTTGTTTCAGCAGCTCGGGTGCGGCGACGTCAGCAGAGGTAGCGCTGCCGTGACTAAGGAACTAACTGATGACACAGAAATGGAGAAGTGGCCTGCGTCATCCATGAGCAGCTCGCTTACGACGTGGGGCAGGCTGGATAGCTGCGGGCCTCCGGCCATCGACGAACCAAAAGTCACACGGAATCTACTGCATACCGCGGCGATGGAGTCCGTCCTCCTCTCGGTGAAAAATACACTATGCGTGCCTGTTATGGACCACCGTGCGTGCCTGTTATGGACCACCGTGCATTGTCTCGTTTTAGATATCTTCATTCTAGCCTAAGGCTGACAGCGTATATTGTCGAACTCAGAGATAATGTATACAGTTCTTCGGCTACAGGTTTGCGAATTGAGCCGAGTGTTGCTCCGTGGCTCGCAGCACTTCGGCGACCTTGTGTCGGACCTGTGGAAGCTGAACTTCACTTGATAATGAACAGCTTTCCACAGGGTATCGAAGTATAGTGTTTACAGACGCGATTCCTATGTCGCTCTGTTGATCAGCCCGGTCTGCTTGCCTCTGCCTGGCATGACATAGATCAACCTGCCCCAATCTTAACGCTTGGCCGACTTGGACCGGTTGGCTGAACATGGTCCCGACTCCAGTGCTGATAACGCGCTGGCAGTCATGGGCAGCTTCCCCGTCTATGAGCAGTGACACCGTGGTCGAAGTGGCAAAGAGGTCTTTACCACGGCCAACACACCCATTTCTGTGAATGAGAGCTCGGAAGGGCTCAGCGTTCCCACTGCCTCAACTCCCTTTTCCTCGATGATGAGCCGACGATTGCGGAGATCCATATGGTCCGCGATCTTGAGATCCCAAATTAATCGAGAGGACAGGCCGTTCTCACATGACTCCATGACTCTTGCGGCCTGCGACTCGCCTCTGATCATTTCAGATAATGGTCCTTTGTTGCAGCGCCGGCCCACACAGCATTCCCAACTTGTGTCCCTGCTGTTCGGCTCCGGCTCTTCTGCTGTACACTCAGACACGTTCCCGCACTCACGCAGCATGCCCTGCAGACCAGATCAACGTGTCGATCGCGCAAACAACAGGCCATACCAACTCCGTCGACCTCCACCGTACCGATCCTCCCACTCGCCACCACTCCCCCTTCTTGCGCACTCCCTTCCCCACCGTTCCGCGCACATCGGGCCGCAGCCGCAGCCGAACAGCAGGCAGCAAAAGTGTGCCCCGGGCAGGGTTTGAACCTGCGTCTTTGGTGTCGCGCTCGTCCGTCTGGGGGTGTAAGACCAATGACCTAGACCACTGGTCGACCGGGGCGGCTGCCTAAACGGCGTTTTTGGTGTACGGCGTTTCTGGTGTTTTGATGGCTCTGGAAGGCGGTGCAAAACGTTCAGTGTCAGTACCGTCTTAATCGTCGTCACTCCTGAGGTCGAGCTTATAGCTCTCTGTCGTCAAACGCCAACGCGTTGCTGAGAATGAGGGCGAATGAGGTCAGTTGCTGTGCGTGCCGAGGGGAACGGTGACATTGTCAATAGGTTTGTCAATAAGCTCCAAAACTCAACGCAGGCAGGACTCAACGCAGGTCGTAAAGCAGACCGGCCAAAGCAAACAAAGCAAAAACAAAACACTACTGGTTTCACCTGACGTGCAATGCGTGCAATGAATACTCGGCAGTCAATATGACGATCCTCGGGTCTGGCCCCTACCCATCTCACAACCTCCACCTCCACTCTCCGCTGCTTAGCGTAAACCCACCTTCCCTCTCAGTGACCTTCCCTTGACCACCACCCAGGTTACACCCAGTCAGGCTACCCCCAGCCAGTCTCGGAACGAAAAACGATATTCTGCCCCGTACAGGGGTCGAACCTGTGCTCTTCGGTGCTCCTACCCAATTCCCCATGCCGATGGTCACCAGCGAGGGGAATCAAGGTCTTAAGACCGACGACTTAACCACTAGTCGAACGGGGCTTGTTGCTCTGCGGGGGGGCATTCAAACAGCCCTTTTAAGCTGACACTGGGCCCACCGCAGCCCACCGTAGCTACCGTAGATGCCCCTCACCCGGAGGAACCTCCCTACCGCATACCGCAACCGGCACGACCCCCAACTCACCCCAACCAGCGAACGTGAGGCACCCCACTGACGTCAGCATCATACACGTCGTCGGCGATGGTTGTGGTGGTGAGCAGCGATGAGAGGGAGCGAAACATGACGGATGTGCTTTATGGATAAGTGGATTTCGTTTGAGAGCTGAAAGAGAGGACGTGTAAGTCGGATGTTACAATTCGCTCGATGATAAACAGCGCGTCCTCACCAGGAGGACTACCTCCACCACGAACTATTTACCTTTCCTCTTTTCTTCTGAATTAATCCGCCACGTGGGCCTTCCCACCTCTGGATGTCATGCACGCAGTCCACACCAAATAATGCATACACCCAAATGCAGTCTTGGGTGGAAGGTACATTGTACACAACGTCACAATCTCGACTCATCCTCGCCACATCTCACCGTCCACACCCCGACGATGAGTGAAAGGCCGGAGTCGCTCAGCGACGCAGCCATGGCGGAGATATCTTCCGCCATCGAGTCGTTGCAGAACGGCGCCGGCGACTCTTCAACTCTGTGCGTCGCCGCCATTCATCATATCTCCGCGTTGTCCTAACATCAGTGCTGGTGCAATCGTCGCGCAGACGACTGCCGCAGCAGGCCAGCCGGTCAAGTCGATCCAGCTCGCCCACACCCTCCTTACCCTCGTACGGTCTTCCGTGGCCGTTGAAACCATCGTCCTTGTTCTCAAGGAGGCGTTCAACGGCCTTGATGGAGACGAAGAGCGGACTGGTGTCCTCGCCGCGGCAGTGCTGGAAATGCTCGACGCGCTCAAGCTCGTGGCAGACGATATCGACGACCTTGCCAAAAACGATCCGGGAGCGGCTGACCCAGAGACCGCAGCCAAGGCATCGGCTGTAGTCGACGGGCTCCTCGTGAGCGACCACTGCGACCTGGCTGACGATAGACGAGCGGCTTGCTCCCAAAGCACATCGCCAACCTCATCCTTACCCCTCCCAACCTCCTGCCTCTCAAACTGCATCCCACTCCGCGCATGCCCGACGTATTGCGCCGCGGGTACACACGGCTGAGCACAAGCGTGCACTTCAAGCAGCGCACAACCAACCTCCTACGCGAGAGCAGCGAAGGCTTCTCCCGCCTCATCGTCCTCCTCACAGGACCGGTGTCATTATACACTGCGCCCGAGAGCGACGACGAGCGCGTTGCCCGAGCCAAGCGCGTGTGGGACAGTGTGCGCGACCTGATCGGCTTCTTCAACCTTGCCCCAATCCGCGTCTACGACCTGATCCTCGAAGTTGCGTCATGTCACATTGAGAAGCACTGGCCGTTCTTTCTCGAGCTCCTGCGCCAGGCCGGTCTGGCACCGAAAAGGGAGCCAGAGGGGCCAAAGGGGGATGACACTGCGGGTCAGGCAGAGCGGATCGCGCATGCCCTGGACGTGACAGAGGACGACGACACGATGGTCTCGCGCGCCCTTGCGTTCCGCTTCCGCTGGTACAAGAACACGGACAACGGTAACATGCCCTTGCCGCTCCTGTTCCTAACAGCGCTACTGGTCAAGCACGGATTCGTGAAACCCGGACATTTGTTGCCCGTGTTGAGTCCGGACGACGACCGGATGGAAGAGATCGAGAAACGCTTCCAGGGCGCCATGAGCTCAAGATCGGGCGCAAACAACGCCCTAGTCAACACTGTGCTCGTGGACGATGATGCTCCTGATGGTGGGACGTCGACGCCCGCGGAGACCGTCGAGGCCCCAAAACCTGAGGCCGAGCAGAAGATCCAGCTTCTCCAGGCGCTGCTTGCCGTCGGAGAGTCTGACCTGTCGCTCTACCTTCTCGCGCAGTACCCCTGGGTAGTTGGCGCTTATCCCCACATTGCTGACCTCATCATTCGCAACCTCAACCTCGCAATTTCCGACGTGTACGACCGCATCGTCACCAGATGTCCGCTGGGGGACGACGTGTCACTTATCGCCACTGGCACACCGACAGTAGTTCTCACGACAATATTCCCCGTTCCACCACCAACAATGACTACCGAGTGGCAGTTTTTCTACAACAAGTGGGCCGATGGGGTCGAAGTGTGGACGGAGGTTGAGGACGTTCACCGAAAAGGAGAACGGTGGTTTGCGCTGCTCAAGGGGTTGGGTGCGCGCGAGGTCGAGCTCATGGTGCGGGTGTGCCGCATCATGGCTGAAGTCTTCCGCCAGCTGCGCAAGGCCAAAATCGAGGCGAATGGGTTCGACGCAGCGCACCTCACCCGCGACCAGAAGATTGAGCTCCTCCTCACAGCGCAAGACCTGAATCCGTGGCGTGGTCTCATCCGCCACACTCTTCTGCCTGCCCTCAACATCTCCCAGTCGATTGGCGCCCCATTCGCCCACGAGCTGGGCGAGGTCTTCACCTTTTTGGATTGGACGACGATCGCGTCACTGTTAGGCGAGTGGCGCGACTCCACGACCAACGTCACAGCTCGCTCTGCAGTTCTTCCCGCTGCACATGCTGCCAGGCATTCGACACAGGAGGTCAAACAGGCGTTACAGCGTGTCACTGCTTCGAGTTCCAACAGCGCGCCCGGGTCATTGACTGGTCCCCAGACAGCCGACAAGGGGCCAGCCCGTGCGCTGGCAAAGCATGGCCACGGCAACCCTCTTGCACTGTGGACGACTGGCAACGGCCAAGTCATGTCATACGGCAGCGTCGGGAGCATCGGCGAGTTCTTCATGGAAGTCGCGCGCTACTCTGGCAGCTTGAGCAAGGAGGTCGCCATGTTCACATGGGTCGACACGCTAGCTGCGAACAAGAATGCTAAAACCATTGAGAACTTGGCGACATTCGTCGGCATCATCAATCGGCAGTTCGTGTTCAACCTCGAGCCATTGTTGCTCCTGATCGCAACAGGCATCAAGAAGCACGAAATGTTTGCGCTCCCGCTCGTGGAGAAACTCCTCACGGGAATGACGGGCGAAGACATTGTGGAGAACCACGTGATATCGATCCAGCAGCTGCTGTCGTACGCGTCCGGTCCAGAGATGACACGAGAGGCGTTCTACGCATCCGAGAACACGTGCAGCACGGATCGTCGTCCTGTGCGCTCGCGCGAACTGATCGCCGCGGCGAAGAAGAGTGTGCCACGTTTCGTCAAGGCTCTCGCAGACACGAAGCTCGCTGTGCCCATCCTCGTCGGACTTGCGCGCCTCGCCACCGAGGCACTGGCATACCAACCCGGAATGCCTGTTAAGATGATGGCCGACCAGAAGGACGCAACGCGTGACATCTTCTCCCTGTGGTGCGGCTTCGTCGCCGAGAAGCTCGAAGAGCTCGGCTGTGCTGACCAAATCCCGAGCCTCACAGAGCTGCAGGGCGACGGGGGGATTGACGAGCAACTCTGCTGGGCGATCTTACGACCCAAGCTCCGCGCGGCGCTTGCTAAAGCTGCGACCGAAAACGGACATGCCAACGGCATGGATGTCGACGAGGATGGGTCCGGCTGGTGGCCTCCGGCGCTTAACGACACGGTGCACCAGGCGGCCAGTTTTATGGAGCCGGCCATCAAGGCAATTCTCGGACCGTAAGTACTCGAGATCGGTACTATGTTGGCAAGATCTAACGATCGCAGGGGCTTTTTTGTGCGCTTCAACTTACTTCGCATCTCCGACATTGCGCTCAACGAGGGTGGATACAAGGCCGCACGAGAGAACCTTGCGAAGATCATCCGCCAGCTCCAGATGGCATCGGCGATGAACAAGACACCCAAGGATATCAACAGCGAGATCCTGCGGCTCAAGCAGCGCGATGCGGACCTCAAGGCCGAGGAAGCGAGTCAGAAGGTGCATGTCGAGCGCGTGCGTGCCGAGCTCCAGGCAGAAAGCCAGCAGTGGTTTGCGAAGTGCGTGGAACTGGGTCGTGACGGCGCCCTTGCCAACCAGCTCCACGACCATTGCTTCTACCTCCGTGCGACCCAGTCACCCGCCGACGCCATATTCACCGCCCGCTTCATTCGCTTGCTGCACGACCTCAACACGCCCGGATTCTCCACGATCCATGCGTACATGTTTGTGAGTACCTAGTTTTCCGCCCGACCTAACTAAACCCAGTTCCTCCAAGACAAGTTGGCGTCCAAGATTTACGAGAGCACCGAGTCGGAGGCACGTAACCTCGGTCGCGCGCTCATGTTAATGCTCGGCGACCTGGAGGCGTGGCACGCCAATGAGGCCAAATACTATGAGGAGGCCCTTGGTGGGCCAGCACCCACAGCAGACATCACGCCAGACTATCCCAAGCAGGGCATGTATGTGCGCACCAAGCCCGGAGAACCGAAGCGCCCCATCCTCCACAGCATCTTCAAGGACATGCTGGGCAAGATGCACAACGGCCTCACAAGCGCGCTTCTCACGGCATTCCGGGATGGCATGTTCCACTCGCCCAAGAACGCTGTTGTTGTCGCTCTCCAGCTCTTACCCTTCTTCCCGGTGATGGAGCCGAATGCAAGAAGCATTGAAAACGCTGTCAAGGCATTACTGGCCCGGACAGATGGGTCGATCCCTAAGGAGATGAAGCCTCCTTTCAACTCGTACCTCTCTCAGCTCAAGAAGCGGAACCAGGAGCACCCGTTCGTCCCCGCAGCCAAGTTCTATCCTGTAAGTTGGCGGTATCTTGCTGCAGCTCACACCAGACTGCCGCCAAGGCCGCTGCTGCCAAGAAAGCGAAGGAGGAGGCTGCGAGAAAGGCTACCGAGGAGGAAGCGAGGAAAGCCAAGGCCAGGGCAGAAGAAGAAGCCAAGTCAAAGGCAGAGGAGGAGGCCAAGGCCAAGGCAGAGGCAGCGGCAGCTGCCCCGAAGGACGAGACGATGGATGTCGACTCTACGCCAGACGCGAAGCCCGACGCGTCAGACAGCACGGGAACACCCACGTCAACGGCAGAAGCTCTGCGCGCCAAGCTGCTGGGCACACGCGACGCGAGGAAGGCGGCAGGCACGACTGCCGCGGGACCTGCCAACGCAGCAGCATCATCACAGCCGTCTGAGACGTCACAGGAGCATTCGCGCCCTGCGGACTCTCCCACCACCATGGCACCGCCGCCCGAACCGTCCATCGAGGATGCACGCGCTGCGGCGCGTGCGAGGAGATTCGGTGCGCTGGCTCCAACTACGGGCAGCGCGCCGGGCACACCGCGGGACGAGAGCCGCTCCTCGACGCCACGGGCCACACCGCCTCGCGAACGTGCACGCGCGGGCACGGATGACAGCCGCGTGTCCGAGCGCTCGAGGCGGCATGATGAGCGGCGCGACAGAGATAGGAAGGACAGGGACGGCCGCGATCGTGACAGTCGGGAGCCGCACAGTCGCGACGGACACGAGCGGGTGGGCGATCGTCGTGACCGCGACCGCGAGGGACGTCGTGAGGAGAGGGCACGTGGAGACCGAACCCCGCGCGACAACCGTGAACGGGAGCGTGAACCTCGTGAACGCCGACTGGAGCCACGGAACGAGGAGCCTGTGCGTGATCCACGTGCAAGGGAGGACCGTCACCGCGAGGAGCCGCGTGGAGAAGGACCCCGCCAGCGGTCGAGGGATGACCGGTACCGCGGTGAGCGTGAGAGGGATGGTCGCGATGTGGGGGACGTGCGCGACGGGCAACGCGATGCGCGGGAGCGAGACAGGCGAGACCACCGTCGTGAGGAGCGGCCAGATCTCACTTCCGCGGAGGCGCGACCCGACTCACGCGACAACCGCGACCAGACGCCGATTCATCGTCCTGAGGGGCGCGATGAGAGGCCACAGCAAGCCCAGCGCCAGGATATGCGTGAAGACCGCCGCGATGCGCGTCCAGATGACCGCCGTGATGACCGCCGCGACCGTCGGGGCGACCCACGTGACCCGCCTGCCCAGAACCAGCTTCCGCCGCCCTTGATCCGTGAGGGACCGCCTCATCGTCGCGAGCGTGAGCGTGAGGGCGACACGCGCAGTTCCCATGCACAAGCAGACCGAATGGACCGCTTCGACAGCCGTGACGGCCGCGATGGGCGCGATAATCGCGAGCGCCGGGACGACCGCGAGGAGCGGAGAAACGAACCGCGGGAGGACGACCGGCGTCGGCGGCGCGACGAGCTTGTCCGCGATCCTCGCGACTTGCGTGATGCCCGAGATCGGGACGTGCGCGACCGAGATGGGCGAGATGGGGGACGTACTCCACGCGACCGCGGTCGGGAGCTGCCTCGCCGCGAGGAGCCGAGGGAAGGACCACGTCGCGACGTCCCCGCTCCTGCTCCGGCCGAACGAGCACGCTCGCCGGCGAAGGACCGCTCGGGCGCGCCTTCTCGGGAGTCGCCTCAACGCCAGGACGCGCCACAGTCAGAGCAGACTGCAGCCGACGGCGCGTTGCGAACACGGTCCCAAGCGCAGCAGGCGCAAGTGCCAGACCGCCTGGATCGCGACCCCGGTCGCCGAAGGCGTGACCCGCCCTCCGGACCCTCGGGACTGCCTGACAAGCCTCGCTCTGGTCCATCCGGTTCCCACGATGCCCGCGACGTCCGCGACGCGCCACCTCGTGACGCACCTGCACCAGCCCCGACGGCTTCCACCTCGGTACTGCCTGAGAAGCCGCTTCCAGAGAAACCCGGCGAGCGGGCGGAGACAGGACAGGGGCAACGGCAGCATGTCCCGACGCCTAGTAGTGGTCGAGACGTGCCAGCTGGACCAGCGCAGCCCAGCCGGCGCCAGCTCGAAAGAGACGCGCGTGATCGCGACCGCAATAGACGCGGAGGCGGCCGTGGTGAAGGCGGCGTTCAACAGCAGCCAACCCAGCAGCAACAGTCCGCCCCGCAACAACAACCAACCCAGCAGCCGCGTGAACTGCTTCCTCCGACATCTGCTGGTAGCTCGCTCATGGCGCGTATGGGCCTCGCACCACAGTCATCCCCTGGTGGTCGGGAGAGGGACAGGGACGACAAGGATAGCCGGAAGCGGCCCTTAGACAGTGAGTGTCCCCAGTTGGGCGTCTACTGACTTGAGTAGCTGAGGGCGCCCCCTCATCTCGCGAGGCGTCGCCTGGGACGAAGCGACACCGGAGTGGAGGGTCGCGTCGGCGTGACCGCGAGGAGCGGAGTGACCGGAGTGGAGTCCGTATGTTCCAGTCCGCGATGCGGCAGTCGGGTGAGAGTAAGAAGTGAGATAGGAAGCGGAGGGGGGAGGCAGCATTGCATCATGTAGCTAGGGTAGCATGCCCGATAGCACTACTACTGTAGGCATTGTATGATATCTCATGGTAGCTAGCATCTCATCACTGGCTGGAGCACTGGCCGACTGGACCTGGTGATAGGTGAAGTGACGCGCGACAAGTTATAGGGTGATGAGTGATACGTGATACGTGATACGTGATACGTGAAGGGGTCTAGAGATTGCAAGTTGGAGGTTGACCCCGTTTTCTGGCTCCCCGTTCAGGGGAGATGTGATTTTAACTTGGAGAACAATTACGTGTGAGTGATACGAGGAGGGAAGGAGGACACGTCCTGGGTGACCCTCAGCCCCTTTGCACCACCACAGCACCACCACTGCACAGCACCACCCACCCAGGACTGCTCGACGACTGCTCGACACTGGGCACTCCATCGCGGTTTCGCAGCCTCGGCATTGACATTTGACCATCAGAGGCATTGGCATTGACATTGACATTTTACTCCTCTACAGCAAACTACATCTCTAGACAAAACATCCCTACATCGCGCAGCGACCAGCGAACAGCGCACAACCTCTAACCTTCCCACCCCTCCTCCTCCACTTCTCCATCACGTCCTCACTTCCATCTATCCCGCTCGACGCGTCCGATAGCCAACACCCGCCCTTCGACCCCTCACTCCCTTCTTCACCCTCTCCAACCCCACTTTTGGCTTGGCACGCGGAACACGAACACGAACACACGAACACACGAACACACGAACACGACCTCCAATCCTCCAACCCTCCACAGTCCAAAAAAATCCCTCCTTGACCACGTCTCCTGTCAATTCTCGGTTGCTGGTCCGCCCTGGTATCTAGATCCTTGCTTGTTCGGGCCACCATCGGCCGTGACACCTCTGTACCGTACCACCGCCACCCCACGACTTGGACGACGCCGACGGACGCGACCGAGCCACGGGAACCAACCTCACGCTTTAACATCGATCTGGCGACACGACCAAAACCACAGTCAACCAGAGGCTACGTAACGCGTCTCGACGTATCTGACGGAGGAGCGGCGCATAAATCGTAAGTCTGCATCACGCCGAGCCTGCATCACGCCCCCTCCTCATCGCATCGCATATCGCACTCAGTGGAGAGGCAGAACTGTGCCGCATCACCGGAGACGGGGCACGATTGCATGTGGTCCGCTGTCATATCGAGCAGGTGTTGCGGTGCCCAGTCGTCTCATTTGCACCACATCCTTGTTGGCCGTGTCCGTGTCCTTGAGATGTGCCTCACCCTCAATCTCGCCCCCCTCAAGCAGTCTCACCTTGTCCCGGCGCACGTCTTAGCGCACGCTGCATTTGAGGTCCGCGAGGCGCCATGTGCGCGTTGCTGCTGTCCAGCGCCGAGAAAACATGAGTGTCTCGTCCGTTGCGTGTGGAGAACCTGCGAGTTTGACACGCACAAGACATACAACACGTCCTCACTCCCTCCAATCCATCCCCTCCACCCAGTCCCTGTCACTCCTCTCCCACAGGTCGTAACCTCACCAGTTCTCATGCTGACGTCCGTCTTCCCGTCGCCTCTATCTCGCGCCCGCTTTTATCGCCTCCGTCCATCTACGGCTCTCTTGATTCCTTATCGCTTCTCTTGCCCTGTGGCTGTGCTATTCTTGATCGCCACGGCGTTCCACTTCCAATTCGATTCCGTCGGTCTGTTCGTGCGCGGCGCTTGATTCAAACCTATGATCTATCTTCTCGCTTCCGCACTCGATCTCCGACCCAAACTTGCCGCTGGATCGACTTGCCCTCCCAGATGTCGTTCTTCCAATCCCTGTCGTCCATGTTCGGACGGGGCGGGCAGTCACGCCCTAACGTCCAGGAAGGCTTCTCCCTTCCCACAACGCAGTTTGATTCGCGATTGAATCCCGGCACTGTGAGTAACTGATCGCCCCATTCCTCGCCGAGCTGACACGTAGCAGCGCGACTCAACCCCCGGACCTAGTCGACGCTCAAGCTTCCAGCCAGGAGGGCAGTATCCTCCTACCGGTCCCCAGCAGTGAGCGCCCATGACAGGAACGACAACGAACGCGATGCTGACGCGATCTAGACACCCTCCCCTTACTCACACCTTCCACCGTTTGCGGAACGCCCTTGTCGATGACTTTCCCGAACTCATCGATTCGCTGAACCCACCCGCTTCCGCTGCGACGATCAGCAACTTCGAGCAGGAGTTAGGAGGGCCACTCCCACCCGCTGTTCGCGAGTCCTTCCTGACCACCGATGGACAGGACCTCGAGGCCAATGGAGTCGGCCTCTTCTACGGCTTATATCTCCTACCCCTCGACGAAGTCATTCGCGAATGGCAGTTCTGGCGTCAGGCAGAGGCGGACCCAGCAACGGGTGCTAACCCGGCCGTCCTCGCTACCATGGCAAGTATACCTCCTCAATGGGTCCAGAGCAAGTACGCATGCCGGGGCTGGCTCCCCCTGCTGTCCGACCGATCAGGCAACTACGTCGGCGTTGACCTTGATCCGGGTCGCAGCGGCCAATGGGGCCAGACAATTATCTTCGGACGGGACTTTGACCGCAAGTGCGTTCTCTGGCGTGGTGAGGGCGAGTCTGGTTGGGCCAAGTGGATCTCTAGCATCGTCGAGGAGATTGAGAGCCGCGAGGGCTGGGAAGTTGACAAATCGTCCGATGACGATGAGGAGATTGGGTACAGCTCGTACTCTGGCGCCCAGATGTACGGCGACGGTGGCCACAGCATGCGGCTCACTGGCGAGTACAAGGGCTGGAATGTGCTTGAGGCTTGGTGGGACAAGAGCGTGCGCAAGTGGGAAGGCTTGGGCCTTGGTATGGACGTAGCGGAGATTGAGCGTGGCCTCGATGAGGCGCGTCGTCTCGCCGACGAGTCCAAGGCCAAAGGCAAAGGCAAGGAATCGGAGCGTAACAGCGTCGATGTCGCCGGCATTCGTGCCAACCAGCGTACGGCTGAAGTCGAGATTCCCATGCTCAGCCCTCCCTCGCCAGAACACTCGCCGGCCATTCCCCAGTACGGCGATGACAGCCAAACTCTCCTTCCGCCCACTTCGCCCGAGGTCCCTCCTGTCATTCCTCGTATCCTTCACCCCTCGGGCACGCCTACACGCGTAACCGCCCCCAACCATCCGCTCGAATCGCCCTCGCCGCCGTCCCAATCCTCAAGTACCTCAGACTACCTCTCCCCGCCATCGCGTCGAGCGGCATCCTCCAATCGCCAGCAGCAGCGCAGGTCTCGGCCCCCGCCCCCGGCTGCGCAGCTTGATCTGCCTACTCGGGCAGATGTCCAGGCCGCACAGGCAGTTGCCAATGCCGAGTCGCGGGGTCTGCGCGGCGGATGGGTCATGAATCTCGACACGAGCAGTGGCGCTGTGAACAGGCGACGGACGCACAACATCTCTCCCTCGCTCGATGCGGAGATGGTCGACATTGACCTGGAAGGGGGACGACAGGAGGCCTTTGGCACACCGCCCATGACCGCTGTCGAGGAAGAGAAGCAGACAGAAGACGACCGACTCAGCCTTGCAGGCATCGAGCACCGACGGGACTCGCGCTCGCCTGTCCTTCTTGGCATGTCGCGGACACCGTCACCCCTCGCTCCCGTTCCTGAGCCATCTACGCCGCCGTCCGGGGCGCAGCGGACGAGGTCGCCTCCGCCGAAGGGTTCGGCGCCGACCTCGCCGCCAGCGTGGTCTGCATCGTCATCATCTGACGCGCACCACCCTGTCCCCCGCCGCTCATCAACACTGGTATCGCCCACGCCCACCCCGCCTTTGCGAGCTCAATCTCCCACGAGTCTGCCCCCTGATCTGGCGGCTGCGGCCGAGGCCGCTATCCGCCGCCCTGAGCGTGTGGTTGGGTATCGCTCTGTCTCGCCAGTCGCGGATGCAGAGTGGCACGAGCGCGAAGTTGTCCGCGGGGCGAATGATCTCCGTCGCAGCTCGATCACGCCGACTGGCACAAACGGTGCCGGTACGCCTTCGAGGGGCGACTCGACAATGTCGGCCGACAGCGACGGGCTGCTGCTCCCCGCAGGTGCTGGCGGGGATATCTCGCTCATGTCATCGGTCAAGACCCAGAGCCCGCCAGAGAGCCGGCGGTCGACGCTCTCGTCACCGCCTCCTGGTGCCACCGGCGTTAACGGGTTCTCCACCGAGAAGCCTGCTGCGATCGCGGCCAGGCGTAAGGGTGCCTCGGACATTGCGGACGGCCTCGAGGAGGTCAGCCTCGGTTAGATAAGGGGCTGCGACGTCTGCTCCGTAGCAGTAGAGATTTGTGCATGCATTTGCGGCGGCGATGAACTAGATTTGTTGGTGTAGGACGAGCAATGGCCCCAACAAGCGTGATCCGGGTTTTGGAGCTATCATTGGTACTCACTGCCTCATCCCATACCGGTCCCATCATTTATGTCTATTTCAAAACCGACAGTCCCCCGCCGCTGCGACCATTGGCGACCATTACACCTTCTGTGAGCAACATTTATGCACATCGATGGCGCTCTGAGAAACGCACTACGGCAAGGTGTAACCCTGGGGTTCCTGAGCCGACCTTCCCGCATCGCTCTTCCCGCCAAAGGCGCGGCCCTCCCAGTCTCGTAGGACAAACAGCCCTCCAATCCTAACCCGGTCCCATGTTGTTCTGTAGGAGAGATAGTGGGTGCTCACACGATCTGAACGCATGTGCGACCGAGATAGGCCCAGATCTGCTCAGAATAAATATGACAGAGAGATGAGTGCATAAACGAGTGGCAGAGCTGCAGACGCGACATAAGGAGCAGACGATTTGGGGATCTGTCGGGAGTCAAGAGGCGAGTGCCTGTACCGTGTACGTATAACCAGGAGGATGAAGACGGCCTAGGGCCGGTACGCTGCGCGATTGGAGGGGAAATATGGCTTCTAGCTGGAGGTGACGACGAATGAGACGACGAATGAGACGCAGGGGAGTCGTGGAGCAGGACGACGACGACCGATAGGGGTGCCGAGGTTGACCGATGGCCGACTTCGGAGACTTGCGATGTCTGACGGAACGCGGACCGGCCAGAAGGACGCGCCCAGGGATCGTGGAACAGTTGACGGCGGCGTACTCAATTCATTCATGTGTGACCCCGTTACTGTTTGTGTCTTGTCCCGCAAGGGCATGAATTGAGTGGCATGGACGGTGTTGTGCGGCGGCCGCCGGCTGTCAGTTGGGGGTTTGGACTGTGAGACAGTAAAGACTTGAACGGCGGCGAGGGCCCCAGAGAGTCGTAAGAAGTGATAGTCAGTGGTTGAGGCATTGCTGAGAGCGTTGACGGAGGGCCTCCATCACAATACTCTCTCGCCGACCGTCACGCTCCAGACACTACTGCTTCATGACACTGCTGCCCCCCCACTCTTGATCTTGATTTTTTAATGAACTCTGTACGATTGCAAGTTGTTGGTTGCAACCCGTGTGCAGCGCAGGCACAGACGTACGCACGCAAGGGCTAAAGAACGTGTTTCCGCATGGACACATGGCCACATGCACACATGGAGGCAAGTGGGTGTCATGGCCACATGATCGGGGCTGTCGGGGTTCGAGGTGACAGGTAGTAGCTCGGATCGCACAAAGTCTGATGCCTGATGCTTGATGTCTGATGTCTAGCAATGCCTGGTCTGTCCTTTTCCGGTCGCCTGGATCTCACCGTCTGATGCATCAATAGACCCCAGGGTAACCAGAAATTGGCTTGGAAAGGGATCGTCGGGCGCGTCGGGACGGTGGCGCCACCGAACCCAATCATGACCACCGCCCACGGACGGCTACCTATGAACATATGGCTGACCAGCCCATGCAAAGCCAAGAACAGCGGGACCACGAGGTAAGGGAAACTTGGGAGAGACTGGATAAATAGCTGAATGTCCATGGGATATGGATTGGTTGATCTCCCCGGTCCGCAGGGTAATGCCGTAGCGTATGCTTGTCAGTTCCGTGCCGTGTACATGAACAACAGGTGTCCAATCTGAGTGTAGTCGTGGCAGACGGAGTTGGCGGAGAGGGATTGTGGAGGTGCCACACTGTGCCACCTCATCACGAGGGTGTCACGCCGAGCGCCACAATCCGTCATGTCGCGCTCGATAGATAGTTCTGTAGATGCATGGATGGTCAGATGGTCGTCCTGTCAGGCCGGCCAAGGGAGTCCAGAAGGTGTTATTGGGATTAAGGCCTAGCCGGTTGGGTCAGAACGGGTACCGGTTTACAACTACTGAAGCTTTACCATTTCTGGTGGTACCTAGCATGAGAGAAATAAGCAGGAGCACCAAGAGCGCGATATCAGCACAAGGAACCAGAGTTAAGTATTGCCTCCTCTTGACTTGGGGAGTACGTAGTTGAGCGTATTCATGCTGCGGCTTATTGGTGTGGTGAGATTCACTGTTGCCTGTTCGTTGACAATTAGGCCTAATAGGTCGGATCAATAGCCAATAGCCGACCGGAATCGAAACTGGGCTGGGTAGCTGGGTATTTGGACCGTCCCTCTACAACCATGCTGGAGGAGAAGAATGAGGAGGAGGAGGAGCTCGGCGAGGCGGCGAGGCGGCGAGGCACCTCGGCAAGAAGGGATGAGGGGATGGAAAAGGAGCATTAGCAGTAGCAGGAGGGAGAAAGAAGGGGTAGCCGGGGTGCATGCACCAAGGGGTGGGAGAGGGTTGGTTGCCGTTGTTACGGGGCGGGCGGGCCAGAAGGGAGGGCTAGGAGGGCCACACACGCAGGAGATTGGAGATTGCGGGAGATTCATCACCCAGGACCCAAGTCATAGCCAAGTCATAGCCACCATAGCCACCACAGCCACCGTAGCCACCGTAGCCACAACCACCTCCCAAGGACACCGCCCACCTACTCTCCATCATCTCCACCTTGAGCCCCATCCTACATCCCCTCCTCCCCACTCCCATCTCCTCCATCTCCATCTCCATCTCCATCTCCATCTCCATCTCCATCTGCTCCTACATCTCCATCTCCTCCTCCATCTCCTTGACTCCCCACTCCTCCGCCCTCTCCCTCTCCTCCTCCTCGTCGCCGCCCCCAATAATACACGCACAAGAGAGAAAGAGAGCCGATACGATCAACTCCACCCCCCGTCCTTTTTCTGCTCCCCCCTTGGCGCACATCTCCCCTTTCACTCCCGCGCTCATCGTAACATTCTCTCGCTCCCTTTCCATCCTTCCATCTTAACCAAACTAACATCAACACAATACAATTCTCCCCCACTCTCCATCTACCTCCCCCTCTACACCTCCTCTATCCCTCTCGCTCTCTCTCTCCGTCTCTCCCCCCCTCTCCATCCTCTCTCAATCAATCACACTTGCACTCGCCACGTCGCGTCATTTTACCCATCCACCATCCAACCGACCCTCCATCCATCGCCCATCCATCAAACCGCACAGCCCATTTTCATCTTTATCATCCAACACATTTCTCATCTTGCCAGCAACTCTCAAGTCCCGGCGCAAAGTCTCACAACGTTTTGCAACGACGCCAACGATCACCGATACCGACGGTTAATACGACCCCCCCATCACTCCTATCTCTCTATCCCTCCCTTGGGACCTAATTCTCTCACCCGTCCTGGCTCTTCGGCCGCGCTCCGAGGCCCCAAGTTGCACACACCGCGTCGCCCTCGCCCCCCTTCCCAAGGCAAGGCCTGCAGCATCCTGTCGACAGCTCAAGCCCGCTCCTTAACCGAGCCACGCGCACCCACTCTCCTCTTGTCGTCGTTTACTCTTAGCTCCTCGCACGCGGCATGGAGCGCACCGGCCGATCGGCCACGGCATACCAGCCGCTCCCGGCCCATCTCCACGCTGCTGCACAGGAACCAACATCTGCCAACGGGATGAGTACCCCAAGCTATGGCGGTCTCGTCTCCCCCGGCGTCGAGTGGGACTTCGTCATTAACCCAGACGGATCAAAAAGGTGCGTGAATCAAGTAGTCACTGTCATTTCAGAACGGCTCGGAGCACGGCTCGGTGGTTTGTCCAGCGAAAGACGCACCGCACCGCACAGCACCGCAGCACGCATACCTTTCCATCAGTGGCGTTGAACGGTTGATGTGCAGTTTGGCTCACACCTTTACAGTCGCAACCCCTCACGTTCGCCGCATCGCGGGGCCTCTGAACCCCATCGCTCGCTGTCCAACCCGATGGATGGCGCGTCGTCCGGTCCAAACCTATCATCACCGCATTACGGAACGCCAGCTGCATCATCAGCACATGCCTTCACATCGCACCCGTCCACCCATCCCCACGAACCCACCATTTCAGAGGAAGCTAATGCCTACATAGGACGTAGCGTGACGCAGTCGCAGGCTGCGGCTGCTTCCCATACCCCTGCCCAGTCCTCTTTGCAGCCACCGCCTGTGTCTCAGCAAGGCTCGCCTCGACCAGGGCACTCCCCGGCGAGTCCTCGCCACTTTGGACAACCCCAAACAGCGATGGCCGAGACCGGATCAGGAACAAGCACATCGACACCGAGGGATGGAGCAGATTCGAGGGATCCCCCAAAAGACCGGGAACGTCGTGAGCGTGACCGCGACCGCGACCGCGATCATGCAGATCGTCCCTCAACCGGGCGTTCTGCATCGACCTCGGCACCGTCAAAGCGGCGTCAGTACCGCCAGGTGGGCGATTGGATCCTCCAGAAGACCCTCGGTCAGGGCTCGATGGGCAAGGTTAAGCTCGGCGTCAACGTCCACACCCAAGAGCGGTGTGCTGTCAAGATTGTCCCTCGACACCGTGACGATCCCAACAAAGTGGACAGTTCTGGTCGCAGCAAGGACGAGTCAAAGGAGATCCGTACTGTCCGTGAGGCATCGATATCGCTTTTGCTACACCACCCATACATTTGTGGGATGCGCGACTTCCTCGTCCACCAAAACCACTACTACATGGTGTTCGAGTACATTGATGGCGGCCAAATGCTCGACTACATCATCGCCCACGGCCGTCTACGTGAGCGCGCTGCTCGCAAGTTTGCACGGCAAATCGGTTCGGCTCTCGACTACTGCCACCACAACAACATTGTACACCGTGATCTCAAGATCGAAAACATCCTAATCTCCAACAATGGCAACATCAAGATCATAGACTTCGGTCTCTCTAATCTCTACTCTCCCCACAGGCACCTCTCTACGTTCTGTGGCTCCCTCTATTTTGCAGCGCCCGAGCTGCTCAACGCCAAGCTCTACACGGGCCCAGAGGTCGACGTGTGGTCGTTTGGCATTGTCCTTTACGTCCTCGTCTGTGGCAAGGTCCCCTTTGACGACCAGTCTATGCCGGCTCTCCATGCTAAGATCAAACGTGGTTTAGCCGAGTACCCTGCCTGGTTAAGCAACGACTGCAAGGCCCTTCTCCAGCGTATGCTCAACACGAACCCACACGAGCGCGCGAATCTCGCAGAGGTTCTTTCCCATCCTTGGATGACCAAAGGCTTTGACAGTCGGCCACCAGAGTCGCACCTCATCCACCGCGAGCCTCTCCGCGCCGAGGACCTGGACATGAGCGTTATCCAGCGCATGCAGGGCTTCACCTTTGGCACACCAGAGGAGATCCACGACAACCTGACCAAGGTTCTCCAGTCGGAGGCGTACCAGCGCTGCGTCACTCTGTGGGAATCGCGACGCGACCATCGGCGATCAGGACCAGGTGGGCTAAACGGCTCGTCGTCTCAAAGCATGCTCGCGCCTGACAGCGACTCGCCTAAGAAGAAGCGCTTCAGTGGGTTTGACCTGAAGAAGAAGTTCTTCAAGGAGGAAAAGAAGGTTGAGGAGCCGACTCCTACACACAAGGAACCTCTGGATCCCAGCAGTGGCTTCGATCCGCTCATCTCGATTTATTTCCTCGCGCGTGAGAAAAAGGAGCGCTCCAAAGTCTACGGGGACAGCCACTTTGCCTCGTCGCGTGGCAGTCTCGACGCGAATTCTGTTCAGCCGACGGACTTCAACACAAGTCTTCCTAGCGTGCCGCCGCCTGCCGCCGCTCATGCTGCTACCAACGCAATTGCGTACGACACGGCGTCCGGATCGCAAAGAGATAATATCGCTCAGCTGCCCAGGTTACGTGCAGACGAGCTCTCTGGGGCCAAGAATGTCATGCAGCATCCCGCAGCTGACTCTGCAAAGTCCAACATTGCCGACGTGCCCGTTGCCGCACGTCGTGATGGCCGTCCCGCAGCGCCCGCACTACCGCAGCAGCCGATCAGTATGGCGGCGGCGGCGACTGCAGCAATGGAGGGCGATGCCAGCAGGCATTCGGCAGCCCACGAGAAGCATGAGCGTAGGGTGTCCGTCGGAGACATGGCCGGCGCCATGGCCAAGACGTCCTTGTCTCGTCGCGCCAGCCAGCGTAACTCAAACAACACCTCCACGTCGGGCACAGCCGCGAACCCTCTCACTCCACCAGAGTGGCCGGTTCCTATGGGCTTCATTCAGGACAAGAGCGGTGGTATCCGCCCAGTCGGCTCACCCGAGCTGGATGAGATCGAGATCGCTGATGTCGCCAACATTGACGTCAAGAGCGTATACCTTAAGGGCCTGTTCTCGGTGTCCACAACCAGTACCAAGTCTGCGCGCACGTTGTTAAAGGATATCTCGAACGTCCTCGACCGCATTGGTATCAAGTACAGGCCCATCCGTGGTGGATTCGAGTGTATCCACGTGCCCTCTATTGACCTCAAGTCAGTCGTTCACGGGGACGAGGCACGTTCGCAGCTGCATGTTCCTGTTCAAACGAGCATCGAGTCGTCACCGTCCAAGAACAAGTTGTCTTTGCGCAACTCTGGGGCGGCGGGCTCGACAACTACCACGAGCCGCGGTGGGGACTCGCCACAACCAGACAGAGGTGGCTCCTCCGGCACCGTTGGCATGTTGGACTCTGCCGCAGGCACGTCCAAGCCTGGCCGCGTCGACCTGGACGATGCTGATGCATGGGGTGCGCAGTTCGGCGCAAGCAGCAGCTTGTGTGTGCGCTTTGAGGTATTTGTTGTCAAGGTGAGTCAACGAGAGTCTACGAGTCTCGTCCACCAGCAACGCTAACGAGTCAGGTGCCATGGCTCCCGCTTCACGGTGTGCAGTTCCGCCGCATTGGCGGCGACGGCTGGCAATATCAGCAACTGGCCAAGACCATTCTCCGGGAGATGCGGTTGTAATAAGACCGGAAGAGGGGTGCCCGCCCAGCTTTGCCCGCTCGCACCCGCTCGCAACGCTTTCACGAGCATACGTAACGAATCTCTCCACAGTTATACTTTACAGGATACGACACACCATTACCTTGACCACCATCGCCATTACCAACACTACTATCACCACCACTACCACCACCACAGACCGTTGTTTGCTTCTATAACGCCCAGAGCACGGTTACGGATTCGCATGCAGCATCCCGCGGGATGTTTATTTAGGACAGGAGGCGCGGCTGGCTAACTGGGCCTAACTGGGCCGAGTGGAGGAAGTTGGCAACTAACGACACTGAGTAGCTTTCGATAGAGCACCAGCAACAAACACGACGAACTGACTGCCAAACTTGGCGGCTGCCTCAATGACGGCACCCTTCTCACTGGCTAGCATGTCAGGTTCGCGATGCGCATCATACCTCTGCGCTCTCATGTCAAGCAGGAGATTGCATCAGCTCGAGGCGCTCAAACCTACTCATATCAACTTAACAACGAGATAAGGCTCAAGGCCACGAGTTGCGGGGAGAAGGGACTACTTGGTGAGTGGTGAGTTGCCGGCAGCTTCACGATCCAGTCTTCACGGTGCATCTGTTGTTTCTTGCCTGGACAACGGACAGTCAAGCTGCGATTGGGGGAAGTGAACCGCATCAGCTCCGTCACCTACCGTCATGATCATAATGAAGCCACAACACCCAGACGTGCCGAAGCTCCCACCAGAGATTAATCCTTCTTCATGGGTGTCAATGATGACCTGATCCCAACGAAATACATCACTCTTTCTTATTGCCAGTGCTCATTGCTCATCGTTGCTACCTTGGGGTAAAGTGTCGCCGTGGCATGTGTACAGTAGGTGGCATTGCGTGGGAAGGTGTACGGCAAGGGGTGGAAGACCAAAGGTTCAAAAGGAGGGCCGATGAGGCCGTACGACGTGTGACTGCGCGATGTGTGGTAGGAATATCGGACTAAGGTCGGCACCGAAAAGGGCCAATGAAGCCAAACAGATGAGAGCCAGCGGTGCAACAAGAACCGGAGGTCGACACAGGTTGGCCAATGAGGCCGTACATGTAGGAGAGCCAGCGGTGCGATGAGTACCGCGTGTGGCGCTGAATGTGAGTTGTCGAGATATTGGCAAGTCACCTCAGCGCAGACCCCCATGATCCACGTTGCTCATCAGAGTTGTGCCAGAGAGAAAGGCAGGACAAATTCCATGTCAGTCGTATAAAGGCAGGATGGCAAATACAAGGGAGGTTCCATGTTCGAAACGAGCTTCCTGAGAGGTCAAGCCGGATGTTTCGGCTTAACTGATGAGCTCAACCGTCCGTAGCCGCCAAGCACGGCAGACCATTGACCTCTTCTTCGGGCGCGGAGTACTAACGTGGGAGCGGGTATCCAAGGCCCTCTCGGTTGCTGCTGTGGCACTACTGTACTTTTGGGTGGAGACGACGGTGTCTTAATAAATAATGCTTGCATGTCACCAGAGCAGTATGTGTCGTGCCTATGTGCGCTTCTACGCACATGTCCTGTGCTCTCGGATCCGACCGCCACTCACCTAAACAGATGACATCGTTCCGCAAATAGGAGCTGGCTTTGCCGAGCAGATCCCTCGGCGCATT
Organism: Cutaneotrichosporon sp. PL3408A; assembly: GCA_023629975.1. NCBI lineage: Eukaryota > Fungi > Basidiomycota > Tremellomycetes > Trichosporonales > Trichosporonaceae > Cutaneotrichosporon > Cutaneotrichosporon sp. PL3408A. Next base: position 105,755 of record JAMAMB010000006.1, read on the forward strand.
GGAGCCGCAAGGGCACGAGTGACATACCAGTTTAAACAGCGGCCCCGGGCATTGGCCAGGGCCAGGGATCTCATCCGCAGAATCTGGTCACTGAATATTCCGTCGGACTTCCACTACCAGAAGCAGAACGTCACTCCGTGTTTAGGAAGGTCGTCCTGAACAGGGGCCAGCCACAACGGCACCAGCAAACCGTTGCAGTCGCAGCCATATCCCTCAAGGCCACGTCAGCTTGAGATCGCAGCGATGATGAGAAGGGCAAAGGCCAGTGTGACAGTGAATGATATTCCATAGCTCAGGTCCATGCGTCCTGACATGACCGCAAGATGAATGATGGTAGCGCAGAAGTCCCGACTGAGCATGAGTGGGCATGGAGGTGGTGTATGTGCACGGTGTCATGTCAGGGTATCGGTCATGTAGGCAGCCTTCGCACTGTGTCGTGTTTCGTGCTTCCACAACTCATGGCCCAGGTCCGAAGACCCCCGCAAGTGAAAACGGCCAGGAACAGTACCTCAGCGAATTGTCTCCCTTTGCAGGGTCGGTTGCGGGTTACTCTGGTTATCCAAAGAGTTATGAGACCGATAGCTGATCCGATGGACATCAGAGGGACGGGGATGTTCGATGGCCGCGAAAGTGCCAACTCTAGCGTACCAGTCCCTCGATCAAGGAGCGCGTCAAGCTAGGAGGTGGGATTTCAATGATATCATGTCATGGCTCAGGGAGCCGGACATGTGTGTTGAAGTCTTGTGAGCAGGGTAAGCAATACCATGAAGAGGCAAGCCGAGGAGGCCGTTCCGGCCACTTCGAGGCATCAAGGAAAAGCTCCCCGTCTCGACATGGCCAGGCCATGTGGGTCGAAGTGGGCGGTCGTCAGGGTAAAATCGCCTGTTGGGTGTGGTGTGCACAAGTCAGGTGGCACGACAGAGTTTGCGTCCGAGACTCCGACACGGAGGGTTTCATCAGGTGGGTGTAACAGAATGTAACGTGGCATCGGTGACGACTCGAGTACTCGAGAGTGTCAAGCGACATCTCAAGCGACAGCGAAGCTGGCTACCAACCACAGTGACCACGAGTTCAATCGACTAACGAGGCGCCGAGTACGCGGTAGCTGGTACCGCATAACATGCACCGCATGGCGCCGAGAATAGGCTAACATACCTCGGCTCGGCTGCGAGTCGGTCTGCGTCCGCCACCGCTCGCACTTCATTACACGCCACCACGTCCATTCCAGAGCCGACTCGAAACTGCAAGTGTTTCCTAATGCCCAAGTCCTCAGAGGGAGCTGCTGGGTAAGCGTGATTTTGGCTCGTTAAGGAAGGCGCTGTTGAGGCGCTGACCTTCCCATTGCTTGGGTTGCGGTCCAATTGCGTCCAAACTGGATTTCAGTAACTGCGTCGGCGATTTCACGCCGTACCCCGTTCAGTAAAGGCTACGTGCAGGTAAGGCCATACTAACGAAGTTGAGGGGTATTCTTTCACCATTCGAGTCGGCCATTCGCGGCCCAGTGACGACGTTTTATGGTACAGCCCGAAAAGGGTTCTTTCGGTAGCTCTTGGGGAGAGTCTTGACCTCCTCAAGCGTCGCACTGCCGTTTGACCCCAATTCGCGCAGGAGCTGGTCCCACAACCGGCCCACAAATTGAGATGGGATCGGATGCGTAGGTAAGCAGCGACACCGCAAATGAGGGTAGGTGGAACGCGTTGAGCCGTCTCCTGACTGGCTGAGCGATTAGCTTGCCCTCTCGAAACACAAGACTTGGGTGAGTAAGAGGCGCCCTCCACTGAAAATCTCGTCATGTAACGGAACGAGATATTCCCTCTGTTAACCTCGTCGAAGTATCGGATCCTCTCCGCTATCTACTTCTAACATGTTGCGTGGCCTTGTCATTACGGGGACTTCGATGCGTCAGATACTATTCGAATAATGGAAAGCCTTACCAGAGACGAAGTCTACAAACGCTGGCCTCTGTGGGTTGAGCGCATTCGAGGAATAGTGGCGGCACGTTTCAACATCGAGTGAAGCCCAAGGGAAGGAGAGTGGGTAATACTTGCACCTCGCCATGTCACACAACGTCTGTGCTAACGACCTTTCCGAGCTCGCAGGGATAGTGGACCTAATAGATTTATCTACTCTGTTCTTCGACTGCGTCCCACCAATCCTAAAACCGGGTCTTGCTGTTTTATTCTGACACAAACAGGTGATAGAGAAATTTCGCTGGGGATTCTAACCACGCAGTTTGCTGCTACTGCCGATCGAGCCTTAGCTCTTCCGCGCCTGGCATCCCGGCTGTATCAGGCTGAGATTGTGGCCCGTCTGTCCATTCCCCCATCTAAGAACACCAGCATACCTCGGTACACTGGGTGATGTTGCTGGGATCAAGTGCGCTTATGGTCGAGAGTGGCGCATCGCGAGAAGTTAGTTCAGGGATGGCTACTCACTGACAAAAACCCGCTATTGACTTCCAGGCTGCAATTCCATCACAGTCTCCGAACGCCCTGTTCCCGGTAGTCACCTTAACATGAATTTTCTCATACCTCCAGTCTTGGGCTCGAGTCCCCTCCCCAACGACTCAAGGACCCACCAAAGGTCCTTGAGTGGTCGACTGACACGGTCACTGAAGTCGTATGACTTTTCGCAGAATACCGCAGCCGTTCGTCCGCACGCGCAACCCACGTTGCACACGCTCCAAGCCTCCTCCTCAGTCAAGAGTTTTCCGATTTTTGCTCCGACATACCGGGTCACCTTCACAAGCCTTCCTCTTTCGGGCTCACTAGTGCTCCACAGCTGACGACGCCGACAGGGGAGTCACGCCATTTACGAGAGTATCCTTCTCGCTGGTGTCTCCCGACGGCCTTCCTGGTCAATCACTCGCGCCTTCATTGCTTCATTCACCGGTATAGCAAATGCAGGAGGTAAGCTAGTCACAAGCGTCAGTTACTGATTGCTCGTTGGTGACGCGGCTGAGCGGCCCGCGACCGGAGTCTACCGGCCTGCTCTACACCGCTTCTGCGCCGGTCGTATGTTATATCGCCCTCTGCGTTGAGTCACCTCAAGACGAGCATCAGCTGGGTCGGGGAAGCATGATCTGAAGTGAGTACAGAGCAAATTCGTACTGGGGCAAAATGGATAAAGATTACATCCGGCGGCTCGGGCGGCCCGGGTGTGCCGGTGCCCTGTCCCTCGGCTTTGTGTCATACGGATAATAGAATGTGTCCGACGACCAGAAAGAAAGTTCATCCAGTGCGGTGCACAATTAAACAAAGTTGAGCGGTGGGGATGTCCGGTGCACAGCATTCTGGCATTCAGCGCCGAAGTACCTCTGTACCTTCGTTCCGAAAAGCAATTAACGGCTCATAAAGACGGAGGTAACGCCGGAACTGACCAGGTACTAAGTTGGTGGTTAATGGTTAGTACGTGTTCACATGGGTCCCCGTGAGTCCACGTCCACTGCCGCTGGTATCGAGGATGATCCAACTGGATCGCAGGAACAGAAGTTTAGAAGGGTCAAGACGACGCTCAGTGCCGCCATTGTCGGGCATGACAGACCGTGTAGGACAGAGGGATCTGTTGTGCTTTGTGGTAGGAGGCACCGATTGCAGGCATCAGTGCCTTCTCATGCGCTACGCCGCTTTTTACGTCTCCCGTCATTCATCTTTCCGGGTTCTGCGCTTTTAGAGCGCATTGCGTTTGTTTGTCACCCCGACGACTGGATTGTGTGGATTTACGCGTTCAACTGCGCGGTATGTGTTACATCTTGCTGCGGGAAAGCTTTGCGGGCCGCCTCTGGTGATCCCACGCAGCTTGGATGGATGCCGTTTGATCGACGTCCCGAACGGGATTCCGCATGGCAACAGATGCATCTTTCACGTACCGCGTCGTCGTATCATGTTTCGTCGCATTGCGCTTTGCTGAGCTCGATTACTGAAGTGGAGAGTTGTGGTGATTTGCTTGATTGCCTTGGCCACGGAAACGGCAGTGCCGGGGAGCGGCGGCGACGACCGCCGCCTGGGAGCAGACGATTTGACAAGACTGATAGCTGCGGAATTAGCTGCGTTTCGCTGATCTCATAGCAACCAGCAACGCAGCACAGTCTGATGACAACGAGGTCATCAGGCATGCCATGCTGGGATCGTCAAGGATCTCACTCGGGTCTCAGGATCGCTGCGGATCATCGCTGTCGCGGTTTGCGCACTGCTCTGCGGGCACGCGACGTGAACCCGGCAGGAGAAGGGAGGCTGATAACCCGTCTTGGGCGTAACCCGAAACCCTAATGCGTGGCTCCTTGTGGCTCCTCGGTGAGCTTGACCAGATATCGCAGCCTAATGGCAGAGGAGTGGCCCATTGCAATGGCAGCGCACGGGTCTGGCGGTCCTTCAGGTTGCGTTTCAGCATTCACTGTGTGCCGCTCCTACTTTCACATATGGGGGTGTTGTCAGAAGCTTAATCGACACTCTTGGTGGTGAACCCGAAATCACTGGCGGTTTCGACAATGGACTAGTGTGTAATGTACGGGCCGGCCCGCTGAAAAGCCAAGAAGCCAAAAGTCAGATGTGGTCAAGTGCTGGAGCCAGTAAACCCCTAAAATGAACGACGGGGGCTGCAGGCACCACTCTTACCAGCACTTGGTCCCTTCATCAACAGAGCGCCAAGTCGCCAAGTTGCCCCGAGATAGGTTTTGTTTGGAAAGGTGCTCTTGTGCCGCAGGCATTCCCCGCCAGACTCGGTTCGGGCATGCCGGCATGGTTGCATTGCATAAGCTCGGCGAACCCTCCACCACCTGCAGTTACGTATGTGTGCCGTAGAATAGTGTACGACGGCCACCAAGTGTTCCACGCAGTTGTCACTTACGAGGGTGCTCTCGTCAGCACACAGATATCTTTAGTGGCAGCCATGCAGACGGTGGCAATATACCAATTTTGCGGAGTTGGCAGCAAGTGACCGCTGGTTTCAGGATCTCAAGGTCTGGAGCAATGTGACATCCCAGCATCGCGTAGTCTTGAGGGGACACTTGTTGAGCATAGTTATCTCGCCCCGACGCTCCTGCATCTTGTGGTGATACCTACTTTAGGTGACCTGTGCGTGTGCATGGAAGCATCTGTCAGCGCACCGGATCCGAGCTTGCGGCATGGAGTGGGTTCCAACCGAGCGGTAGGAGGAGGAGGATGCTCTTCTGATGCCCTTGAGACGTGGTTAGGCACAGAATGTACGTACTCTGTCCCCTCGATCCGACCACATCGCATGCTGGAAGCAGCCTGACAGCCAGGCCCAAGGGTGCTACTGAGGGTAGGTCCCAGATTGGGCAGTGTTGCGGGGAGGAATCGGTGGTCACCGATCGCCCTGACCGTTCTACTCTCCGCCGAACCAAGCCTAGAAGCCCGCAAGGTTTTGCGCTGGCGTCATCCCGGTGGCATGATTGATGAGCGGCGACGCCGCCTCCGACGCCCCCGAAGCCTCATGCATTCTGCCCTGTGCTCCCAGGGGGCACGAACGTGGAGTAGAAGGCCGAGAACTCCGGAACATGAACCTGTGGGATCGGACTGTGAGATCTGGAAGCTGGAAGAGGCCGTGGAAGCCGCGAAAAGTTCAGCGAAAGTGTATACAGTACCGAGCAACTTCGCTGAGCAACAGGACGAGTTGGGTTCAGGGTTGCCCCAACTCCAATTCTCCATGAGTGGATGGTCATGGTTCTGCCGAGCTTGCATGCCCCGAGGTCAACAGGATGACGCTAGAGTTCCCTCTCCACAACCGATCTTTTTTTTCTCGAGGGTAAGGTTAGACCCGAGATGCGTTGCCAGGTAAGGCAGGGAGGGAGGCGTCGCACGTCAATCAACCTTGTTGATTTGGCGCCGCCCAAGGACCAAGGCTCGGTGCTCTGTGCTCACTACCTGCTTGGGCCCAAACAGCACGAGGGGTAAAAGGGCATGGCACGGACGCGGCATCAGCAGCAAGCCACGGCACCTCTGGGATGAAGCCAAGGAAATGAGCACAGCTGCGTGAGCGAAGCGAATTCTGCACCGAGGAGGCTATGGAGCATGCACAACGGGTTCCTAGAGCCATTATGGATCCCACAGGACGAAGACTTGGTTTCCCTTTCTGCGTACCTAGACGGAGAGTTGAGGGAGGGGATCCTGGACCTTGCCCTCTTCCATGACCCAGCAGAGGAGCTAGCCTCAGTCTCCGGGTCGGTTGCTCTGTTGCATGTCCCATTCCTATCGCCGGTTGCTGGGTAGACGACGTCAATGGACGGGAAGGCATTGCATCGTCAAGTCGCAGCATTCATGCGATGTTACCCCCTGGTTGCCTTGGCCTTGGCTTACCTTACCTTACTTTCGCCTTGGCTTGTCTTGCCTTTCACAGATCCAGCAGAGCATGACACCACGCGTGCATGCTCGTTTCTCGTTCCCCGATCATCACGCGGTACACCGTAGTCGGTAGTAAGCTAGAGTTGATGCACGAGTTCCTGCTGCTTCCTGCTTTCTGTTGCGTCCTGTTCCCTACTTCCTGCTGCTTACTGGTTCTATGCCTCGTCTCTGCTGGTTCTCCAGCAGTCCGCTTACACGGTGAGTTGTTACCGCGCAACACTCGGCGCCTCTTCATCTTATCGTACACCCCCACTCCCTCAACCCCTTTCGAGATTTTTTATCCTCGTCGCCTTGTGTGCTTTGCACTCCTCCAGTGCTTCTCGCCTCGCGCTCTCTCTCGTGTTGGCCACCAGCAGCGAACTGTCGACGACTCCGTAAGCCGAAAGATCGGCTCCACACCCGTTGCCACAGCGGTATAAGTATAGAAGCCCTGCTCCGGGGCATACCGCAATCACCCTCACATCCGCCCTCTATCCTCCTCTGTCTCCATCCATCCCCATCCCCCTCGATCTCGACCGCCTACTGTAACAGCGAGAGCAGAACTGTAGCTGCGCACACCTTCTGAGTGTGTGTTAAACGCTACTTCCACACCCTTCCTACTAAACAAGCCGGCCGACTTGGGGAAACGTGGTAACCTCCGACGATATATTCATTCATCTTCTTCCGACACAACCCCCTACCTTCTCAAACTCTACTTTCGGCTTCAAACGACCCGCCCCTCGTTCTACTCCGAGCCCAGCCCTGCATCGAAGCGTACTGCTCCTTACGGTTTGGTTTCGTTGTCTCACCTCACAACATCCTTCCCACATCGCCGACCGACGTGCCGAACCTGTCTCATCTCCTTAACGAGGTCTGGCCCAGAATTCTAGGCCACTCGACCAACGTCTGATCAAAGATCACCAGATCTTGCTTGCCACTGCCGTCCATCTGCCCACCGACCAACTGCCCCAACACGCCCCGCCTTTGCCGCTTCTGCCGTTAGCCAACTGCCACGGTCCCAGACGTCTCAGACGTCACCATCTCCCTTGCCTTCGTGCATTACAGCAGTGACAAGGGCGGCCATTTCATCTCCTCCCAAATAACACACATCCATACAACTCTACAACCCATCATTGCGCACGCCGGCATACACGCTCCTCCCGGCCACGAGCACTCACCGTCGCTTTTGTCCATTTTTTCGACAATCACGTCCAAGCACCCACGCCGTGACCGTCTGAGCGCCGCGACCGTGCACGTCTCCAAACGTTCACATCACGACGTTCACGCTTCGTATATGACCGACGAATGATCCAGACCTGCATCTGAGAGATTCTCGCATCATCCCAACGCCACACAACCTCACATAATCACATCGCCCATCCCAACGCGCATCTCCGTCGATCCGTCGCCGCTCGTCGGCGCTAATCAACATCACTCCGGTCATTCCAACCGGCGGTTCGGCGACCATTGTCGGTCGCTCTTGCATCACACGCGGAATTGTCACGCCGCGTGACCGTCCTGCTTTCATCATAGCAGGCTCTCCTTCCGAGCCACGATCTTAGTGCTCTCGCTTGCCACCGTTCACCTGTGAACCGCGTTTTGCGGGGCCAACAAGCATTGCATTCCTTAATTGCGGAGAGCTACAAGACGGGATCCTTGCCGCCGACCGGCCACCGAAGAACGACCGACCTGTACCGACGCCACCTCACGGAGAGTGTGCAACAGGAATCAACGCCACCGACGCCTCCGCGCTACGCTCCCCTTTCAAAAGATCTCAACACCAGCCCTAGGGCACCTTTCTGACATCCCTCCCCCAGAACCACAATCTCAACATTCTACTCCACCGTCTTGTTCATCCAAACCACTCCGCGTCGTACTCATCCCATACAGCTAGCTGGATGGGACGCGGCTCTCCCCCTCAGACGAGGTTACCGCCGCCGCCCCTGCCTCCACCTAAGCGAAGCAGTAGCGGAAGCCAAAGCCAATCGTCTCCGACCCAATCGCTTTCCCCTTCCCAATTTGCCGATCGGCCCAGCACTAGTACAACAACATCGTCTCATCAAAGCAGCAGTATGCCATCTGGTCAATTAACAGCACCCGTCGCCACTGGGCCACAAAGCAAGCGTGCTCGCACAGCCAGCTCGGCCTCGGCCGCATCGTCGTCCACCGATGCAAGAGCACCCTCAACACCCGCCACCCCCCGACTGCCCTCAACTACATCAGCGGCATCCCACTCGCAACCACAATCGCGCCGAGAGTCGTGGGGAAACCCTCCTCCTCGTGTCCCCAGTGCAAGCCGTAGCACAAGCGCGAGCGCATCTGTCGCAGTGACGCCTGGGCCACAGAGCGACCGCGCCCGCAGCAATGAGGACGAGGACGACGAGGAGGTCAGAAAACGGCGACAAGCCCGCCGTCAGGAGCTCTCACAGTACGTTCGACGACGCCAGCACAGATCTGTACCGCAGCTGACATGGCAGGCTAGCTCTCGTTGTCTGTCAACAACCCGAACGGGCACGACTATGTTCATTCAAAGAGGAGAACGAGACGAGTGAGTTACCTTATTGGGAGAGAGCGAAGCAAGGGAGAGATTTTGTCTCAACCCCGTGGCGTCGTCCCGCCGGCTAACCAACGCAGTTGATCGGCGTCCCGTCGATCCACCCCCTGTCATTGAACTTTTCGCGGCGGATCGTGAATACCCGTGCGTTTACCATCGCGAGCTTGCTTGCTGACATCAGCGACCTTTTGGACTCGACACAGTTCTTCATTCGTGCATCTCTCGTGGGGGCAGAGCCAACAGCTACAGACGGTGACAAACCAACCTATCCGACGATTAAGACCCCTACAGGTGCCGATGCAACCGCCGGTGAGGTGATACAGACCCCCGAAAGACTGCGCCACTTGGACGGCCGCGCTGCAGCGCTGTGCATCTTTGCCAAGCTCTCTGTGCGACTGCCCGGCGTCTTCAGAATCAAGTTTACACTCTACGAAACGACGCAGTAGGTGGTTGCCGTTGCCACGCCAACTTTCGCTTGATGCTGACCAACCTTTCCAGGGATGGCGTGTCCGAAATCACTCACACCGTGTCCGAGCCTTTCGAGGTCTTCTCACCGAAGCTGTTCAAGGGCATGCATGAAAGCACCCCCCTGACTCGCCACCTTGCAACACAAGGACTCAAGGTTAAGCTCCGGACCGACCTCTCGGGTGGCAAAGGTGGCGGTCGACGACGCGCGTCGAACCAAAGCCAGTATTCTCGCCAGCAGCAACACGTGTCGCCGGCGTCCGACCTGCTGTCGCCTGCGCCACGCTCTCCGCCGGCGCAGCCGTCGCACTTGCGATACTCGCACGGCGGCATGATGCCCAGCGGTGGGCCTGGATCAGCGCCCCCGTATGCCCAGCCAAGACGAGGTCTCGTGTGGCCTGGGCACTTCCCATCGTCGTACCCTGGATATCCAGAGTACGATGTTGCTGGGTCCTCCGCAGCACGGCGTTCGCCGGGCGCTCGGGACGAGGAGCCTGCTCGTAAGGTGCGACGGACCGGTCACGACGACGGAGGCTTTACTCTAAACGACATCTCACCGCGCTTGGATCTGTCCTGTAAGTTTTTCTGCTTGTCTGCCCGCCAAGAGGGCAACGCATCCACAGCTAACGCTTCAGTGCCCTCGCCATCGAGCGACCTGTCTGCTTTCTCGTTGGGTAACCGGAGGCCGCAGAGCTCCTCATCTGCTCCGCCGCCGTCGCGCCGTGACTGGCGCAGAGAGTATGCCCCAGGAGATGACGGCCTCCCGAGCCTCGTTCTTTCGCCTCGGGACAACCAGTATGCTTCCAGCTCGCGTGGTGCACCGCCGCCACCGCAGCACCCGGCACAGCAAGAGTTTGTATACCCGCGACTGCCGCGCATTGTATCCAACCACCACCACGACCACCATCCGCCCCAGCATCACCCGTCCCACCACGATCTTCCTCCACATCCGGATGTAATCCACTATCAACACGCGCCACCACCATTATCCCAGCACTATACCCACCCTCATCCCCATTCGCATTCGCACCATTCGTCGTCCTCGGGATCGTCGTACTCCCACCATCCGCGAGCACATGGTCACCCTCATGCGCAGCACTACCCTCCACGGCCGTCTTCTTCGCATGCTCGTTACGGGATGTCGAGTCCTCCCCCCGTGCTGCCGCCGATCCGGGGCTCGCGCTCGCCTTCTCTGCCACGGCATTATGACCGAGACCCACGCTCCTAGCATGTGATGCAGTGGGGTTCACACTCCACTGCACCCGTCTGGTAGGTTTCACCTCTACGCGTTAACAACGCGTTTGCGACGCACTCATGCATCATTGTACGGTTCCCTCCATTCCACTTCGCTTCGGTTGCACACATACCCGCGTGTGCCCGCAACAGGCGGGTCGACAGCTGTTCGTTGCACTGCATTGGTCCAGCTGTCCAGTGACCCATGCGGACAACCTTGGCCGACCGCCGGCCCAACACTGGGGTAGCGTCGTCCGTACGGCCCAATACTGGGGTAACGTCGTCGGTTGGTGACGGTTCGGTTGGGTCGAGTGACAGGGCGTCGCAATACTAGCTATCCCCTCGGGCCTCGGACGCAAAGTGTGTCCGGGGGGCCTTGATTCTGGCCACGCCAACGCAAACATAACGCAAATCTCGTGCCAACGCAGTCCAACGCGCCCACGCGGTCCGTACACGTCATAATGCCAACCACCCCAGGCGTGCATCTACAAAAGAGCAGATGCCGGTCGTCGTACGCCTCCCTAACAAATCACGTAACTCTCCAACTGCCACTACCATGGCCGTCCGCAGTAACGAGTCACGAGACACCTGGCCTGTCCGCTTCCAAATCCTCCGTCGTCGACGGCCACGGACAGTCTGAACCTAGACCTTGGTGGTGAAGGCCTTCACTGCCCGCAGCTGCATTTCCGCAATTCCGTCCACCAGTTGTCGTTAGCCTCGAGCACCGTTCCCTGTTTCTTTCCTGCATGCATCCTGGGTTCTTACGTTCATTCTTCGCCCTACTGTGGCCCCTTGTGATCCCTGTGTTCTCGTTATTAGACAGAAGGGGGCCCGATCTAGTGCTTTGGTGAAGGAGGTTTTGCCATGCGGATGGGGCAGGTATTGGGTATGCCGAGACTTACGGCATGGCCATGCAGCAGGATCTGAACAACAGCCACGGCGTGCCACCAGCGATTCACTTCCATCAGACACCAGAAAGTAAGCCCTAGGATTGCTGCGACGTAGAGGCTTCGGTCAGCGGGTCCGATGTTCGAGTAGTCCGAGCTGCCGAGCAGGAACCGCACCCGCTTGCTATACTTTGTGGACCTGCCATGTGGGATGCGTGGAGTGAGTTGGAGTAAGCGGTCAGGCATGCCGAAGCCATTCCATTTCGGGCAGCGCAATTAGGCTTCGCCCACCTGCGTATGACGCGGCGCCACTTGAGATTTCGGAGCGGCGCATAGAGTGCCTTCCGCGGGGGACCGAACTCTGCAACGTCGGTTTGATTCTCCGCTGACCACGTTTCTCCGCTGATCACGTTTCGACAGTTTTCCGCTGCACTTGGTTGCCGCAGAACTATGTGACAAGGTTCCAGGACAGTGGAGTCTTCGTACCTGAACCACCTACCTGGTCCGACCAGAAGATGGTGAGACCATAACCTCTGACCTCCGCGTAACGGTGTTACACTTTACGACACCGACACCGTTTCCACCGGTCCATTACATGGGAAGCGCGTGACGGTGTGGATTTCGTGTGGGGAACTGTGGCCTATGGGGCTAGTCTGACTGGTCGTTGTCATTTGTGCAGGTGAGCACTGGGTGGAATGCTGGAAGAAGGCCAGACAGAGTGACGAAGATGGGCCACGAGGCACTGTTACTCGGGCACATGACGGGGGCGCCGGTGCAGTCGGACTTCCCATTGTCCATGAACAGCGGTTCCTTGCATCTACTCTTCATCTTCGTCTAAACTGAACACTGCCGTTCGCCTTCCCTGCAAAGTGCAAGGAGCTGCTCACATGATGGCTGGCGTGGGAAGATCACGCGCTTGTCCGGAACTCGACTTGTGCCATTCCTCGACATGAAGCGTGAGGAGCGCCCTTTATGCTTGTGGCCACGGTAACGCACTAACGATTCCCAAACACTTGACTTCCCGTCGGGACCTGAAGAGATTCATTGCACAAAACCAATAGCGATCAGCACATTCTCAGACCTTATGTGGTGAGCCACGGCCGGCCGAAAGATGAGGCTAGCCAAGAGCTTGCGACGATCATGGTGAGACCAAGTCTGCAGGATCTGCCGAACAGCTCGGAGCCTCCGCAATTGGAAAGATGATGAGGATCTGTAATCGGTATAACTTCAGTGGGAGAGATGTGAAGAAAGGTAATATTGCGACTGAATTGTCATGGGGTTTTCTTGACAGCCGACTGTGCCTTTACGACAGCTACAAGCTGGTGCATGACGACTGTTCTTCTACATTATTTCTGCTCTTTCCCTGCTCAAGGCATTGGAGGCATCGGCCGCTTGGCATTCTTCAGTGTCCCATCGGGCTCCACATCATGTCCTTCGCCCAGCTCCTCACCCTGAGCTGGGGCAAACCTCGAGTAGAGGTTCTCCCGGGCTGCAAGCCATCCCGCGCGGTCGACGCTCACCCAACAGCCTGCAGTCTTGAGCAAGCCCACACCCGTATCACGGCGCCATCCCTCGCGGACGACTTCAGCCTGAGGCACCTCCACAAAGCCCATCTTGCACCACAGCGCTTCTCCGCCGAGAGTGAACGGTGCCGTGAGGGCGATCACACGGTTTACCGTCGCCTGCTTGCCAGCATCTTCTGCTTCGTTGTCGCCAGGAGTGAGGCCAAATGCTGCATCCAGGGCAGCGCCCAGGAGCTCCGTGCCCACACCCTGGTGTCGGTAGTGGGCGTACACGTCTAGATGGCGTATCTCGGCCGTCGACGATGTTGACGCCGCGGGGACAGGCTTGCGGCTGCGTAGGCCGTCGCTTCCCTCTTTCGTGGCGGTCGCAGAGCCTGTCGACTGCTCTGTGCTGGCACCAAGCACTGAACTCAGCGTCTTGCCCGCGCCCCGCGCGTCGAGCACGATGACTCCGATCATTTGATCCTTGTGCTCAAACACCCAGGCTCCGGACATTGCCTCAGGAGTCGTGGTGTAATAGTCCTCTGACGATGCCTGGTCCCACTCGTCCACGATTGTGCGGACCTTGCGCTCGAACGACCGGCGCTGATACCACTCCAGGCCCATCAGCAGGGGGAGAAGCACAGCAGCGGGCCCAACAAGATACTGCGCGTAATGGAGCGGATTGCTAACAGGAAGTTTGTGGATTCCAAAGAGGAAATCGAGCCCCACGCCCATGACAATGGCGCCAAGGAGGAGGTAGGGGGAAGAGAAGACTGGCGTTAGCGCTAAGAGCATAAATGGCGGGACCGGAGGCGTAAGCGCGAGGTTTATTGTTCCCAGCGCCATTCCAAGTGGTGCCGCAATGGCAATGCCACATACTTTTCTTGTTCGCAACAGGAAGTCCTTCCATGTAGCCCTGCTGCAGGATATGTTGCACTTTGGTCCTGTCAGTGGGCTGATAAGGGCGGATGTAGTCGTGCCCTCGCGGCTCAGCCTCTGTAGGTGCTGCCGCTAGTGGTGGCTGGGGTGGTGGTGCGCTCATTTTCGCGACCTTTGGTCTACAAGTCGCTGTTCTGTCCTAAAATGTAAATACAGACCGTGTGAGTGTGTTGCCAAAGTCGAGATCAGACTGGAGTGTGCACGAATGACGCCTCAAGGCTGGATTCTCGGCGTGGGATACGGGATAGCCGGATGTCATCATCATCGACGCCCAATGGTTTACCCGGAAACATTGGAAGCTTTTGCCAAATGATGTCGTGCCTGCAACCTCATGGAGCTCCCCCTTATCGCGCATGCAATTTCAACATTTGGTAAGGATGCATGCTGGCTCTCTGTATGACCACACCTGTCCTCTGGTATGTATGGGTTGTTGTAACGACAACGGGGTATATCTTGTGAGAGCCCCTTTCGCTCTACGCCACCTTCTCGGCACGCCAGACTGCTGTTAGCTACGATCCGCTCCCACCAGGGCACACTTACACGAGGCATACATGTTGACGCGGTCAATTGCATTGCCGTTCTCACGGATGTCGATCGGCTCGACCTTGAATCCAGCAAGCTCGAAGCGCTGCCTGTACCATGGGTACTTGGCTGCTGAGCGCCACACAGCGTGTCCACCAACGCGGAGGACACGGCGCATCTCAAGGATCTCAAAGTCAAGCTCAGAGCGGAGGTGTTCGAGTGCAGCCTCGGGAGACTGGTCAATATCGAGGGCCGGGGCGTCCGTTGGAGGGAGGGGGCGGTCCGCCGGGATGGGGTCAAACCCTGCGGGTTAGCTTGCGAATAGAGGATGTAGTAGACAACTCACAGTCCATCGAGTCCATGACGATGACCTTGGTCAAGCTCTCATCCGGAAGGCCTCGCAGAACACTGAGGTCAACTGTCGTTTCTGAATCGAGTGTTAGCAGACCTACTTCAGAATAGTGTCAGTGTGTAGCTTGAAGGCGTTGTTAACGCGGGCGTCACGGAGCGCCTTGAAGCCCTCTGGTTTGAGGTAGGCGGGACAAGATGACCGGGTGTACTTTCCGTTCAGACAGAGGAAATAGAAGTAGTTGTCATCCTTCATGGTGGAGTACGAAGGCACTGGATCGAATGTGGCCTTCACAAAGTCCTGAAGTCAGCATGGTTTGGAGCGTTGAACTCACGGCAACAGACCCGTCCGCAAGGAAGCAGTTCATCTGGTTACGGGGGACACCCAGAGCATGCCAGTTGAAAGCGGGGTTGCCCAGGAAGCCCTTGAGCATGACCTTGTTGAGGATCACCGGCCGGAGGCGCTTCTGCCAGATCCGCTCCTGTTCCGCCGTTGTGCTGGTATTGCACAACCGCTGGACGTCACTGCGAACGCCCGCAAGGAAGAACGCAACCTGGGCCAGGCGCAAAGCCCATCCAGAGTATCCACGGAAGTAGAAGTTGCGCTGGAACTGGTCGGCATGCTTCATCCAATAAGCATAGGCGTGTGACGAGAGGAAGGGTGCCATCTTGGCCGTGAGAAGCTTCTCAAAGTTGTCGTGGCGGCCCTCGCCGAAGATCTGCCAAAAGTCGGGGTAGTCGAGGGTCTGCACTGCAGCAAGCTTCAGCTCGAGGATATGGCCCTGGCAGGGGTTCATGTCGACGGCGTGGATCCGGGCGCACTTCGCAGCCAGGGCGTAGTGGAGGACATTGTCACCAGCAGACGTGATCGCCAGGACGTGATCATCCTTGTTGAGGCCCAGGCGCTTAACATCAACGTCGGGGTCTTCCCATGTCTGTGGTTAGTCGCTTCAGAGGAGGGATTACTCACCCAGCCATAGATGTGCGTGCGGAACTCCTGGTGAACCTTCTCCTCGAGATACGGAACGCGCCAGGCCTGATGTCAGGAACTACTGATAATGGCGCTGTTATTTACCTTGCGAAGCTGGTAGTGGAAAGGCGACAGAGGCGCACCCGCCTCGAAGAGTGTCTGGGTGTACTCGCCCTCGGCAATGGCGCGCTCGAGGGCAGCCGGCCCAATGTTGATCTCAGGGATAGGGCCCAACTTCTCTGGCGACACCGAAGGCGACATATTAAATGGCGATGACGGAGTAAGGAGGCCGCCGCGGCCCTGCCCAAGACGGTTTCCGGCTTCAATCTCAAATGCACGCGAAGCGGCGGTGGCATCGCGTTGCCGCGAGCAACCAAGGAAGATGTAACTTGGATCAGCTGAACGTGCCAGTAGAGCGGCCTACTAGGGGATTGAGATGAACCATGTGTTGAGGAAGTTGTTGCGCGCGTTGTAAGTCTTGATAGTGCCCATCTTGTACTCAAGATAGTCGCGGCGCGAGTGGTGCAGGTGGACGTTGTCCAGGTCGAACCAGCATTCCCAGAACCACTTGGACATCCACGACACGCGCTTGCTCTGGGTGCCAAGAGCCTGGGATCAGCACTGCGCCGCTCTATGCCACTCGGGACTTACCCTCTCCTTGATGCCAGGGTCGCGCGACGTGTAGAAGTCGACAACACCCAGAAGACCGCGCTGGGGGTCAAGGACCTGGTCGCATCGGTCAAGGAGCTGATAAAAGGGAGGGATCTGCTGTCAGCCAATGAGCAGTGTGGTGTGTCATTTACCATGGAGAGTGAGTATGAGAGTGTGATGGCGGTGATGGAACCCCGAGGGTCGAGCTCGCCGCTTTCCCACTCGGGCAGCACAAAGCGGGATGCATCTTGGCATAGAACGTGAACGTTCTTCCAGCCCTTGGCGGCGAAGCGCCGCTTCGCGACCTCAAGAAGGGGCTCACAAAGGTCAACGAGGTAGATGGCGTCCCAGTACGAGTGAGGAAGGTACTCGTCCATGTGCTCGATATTCCATCCAGTTCCACCGCCAATGTCCACCCAGATCCTCTTCTTCTGCTTCTGGCTCGGGGGAACGGGCTGTGCCTTGAGATGGGATGCGAGGAGCTGAAGCATCGTCTCACGTCCTTTCAGCAGATGGGCACGAGTTGAGTCGTATACCTCCGCCTGGCCCTTGTAGAACGCGTCAAGTCGAGCCTTCTGGCCCCCCTCCTTGTCGTGCGGGAAAAACGGCTTAATAAAGCAGTTCCATGCAAACACGAGAGGAGCGCGGAAACTCGACGAGAGGCCAAGCAAGCCAAGCACGACCAGCGCCCACGCCAGTGAAGCCAGCGACCACCCGAGCACCGCAGGCGTGACATCGAGGTGAGGCTTGAGGAGGGTCTTGATCGGACTACAATAAGCAGGGAATGCAGGAGAGGCTTACGAGATGCCGCTTAGTAGAAACAGGCCACTCATGATGAGGATGGCTTGAACTGGCTTGATCATAGTTGCGATGGTCAAGAGGTAGTGACTGATTCAGCTGCGGAAAACGAGCCCCGAGCAGTTAACCGGGTCTCAGAAGATAAGTTACAAGAAAATCACAGAGGGTGTTGGCGAGGTACGCTCTCTTGTACTTTCTCGACGTGTCACTATCATCCTTGTGGTGGGGGGGAGGGGGGTTGGACTACGAAACCTCCAAGCCAAGCGCGACTTCCTGGACAATCGTGTCCATCGCGCAGGCAATCAGCTAGCTCCATGGTCCAAGCGTCGCGGTAGGTTGGCGTGTCTATCGCGTCCGGGGTTGGTCACCTGGTGATGCTACGGTAAGATGAATAATGAACGTGCGAGACGAATCACTCGTGCACTTGGGAACGTGGGTGGCCGACCTCCACTTGGGACATCTCCGGCACGTAGGCTCCTCCGGTCCCCACGCTGGGGGATCCACTTTACCCCGTGTTGCGGGAGCAAAATGAAAATGGTAGGAAACCAAGGAACCACGGCAAAAAGGGCCAATACAAAAGATATTACGTAAATGACCTCTGGCGGGGTCGAACCGCCGACCTTATGCGTGATTAACATTGCTAATGTTAAGCATACGCTCTAACCAACTGAGCTAAGTGGCCTTGTTTTACCGATGTTTGCGAACGGCAGTGGTACCTT
This sequence comes from Cutaneotrichosporon sp. PL3408A, assembly GCA_023629975.1. Classification (NCBI taxonomy): domain Eukaryota; kingdom Fungi; phylum Basidiomycota; class Tremellomycetes; order Trichosporonales; family Trichosporonaceae; genus Cutaneotrichosporon; species Cutaneotrichosporon sp. PL3408A. The sequence continues at coordinate 123,684 of JAMAMB010000006.1, forward strand.
TTAAAGTAAACATTAGCGACGAGTTTCAAAGTTTTGCCTTTGCCTTGTTTGTAGAGGTTTGGATTGCATGTTCATTGCCCGAATCAGGTTCTACGACGCCTTGTGCATCTTATCGTGTATTTCCATAGCGGAAGTTGGAAGTCTGCGAGGGGCTACTGCAAGGTTGACACCATGACACTTGTGGTCGCACCTGGGTCGATTTCAGAAGTTTGATTCCGGGCCGCGTCATCTGGTGGAGGTGCGGCATGCGCTTTTGGGGAGTTGCATATGAAGACAGGCCGAGCTTTGCCGCCTTGTCCATTGTCTACCAATCGTCCTCCCTTTCATCCTCACCAACATGAGTGCTCAGACCATCTTCCGCACCGGCGCTGCCATTAGTACGTCATGGAACAAGGGGTCGCAGAGAGACAGGACTCACACCCAGCTGCCACTGGCATCTCGTTCGGCGCCTTTGGCGCTCACGCGCTTCGTACGCGCTTCCCCAACCTCCCCGAGCAGTCGCACAACTCATGGATGACCGGTTCGAACTATCTCATCTACAACGGACTGGCGTTGCTTGCGCTTAGTGCGCACCCGTCCGTTGCGCTCGGGCTGCGGAAGTACAAGACTGCTGCGGGCCTGATCGTGGGCGGTGTCATGGTGTTCTCGGGAAGCATCTTCTGCCTCGTCCTTGCGAGAGACAAGGTCGGTAAGGTTCTTGGGCCTGTCACGCCACTCGGTGGCCTGGCTATGATTGCTGGGTGAGTCTATTGGGCATATGCTGTCAATCGCACAACCGAAGTTGGGGGTTGGGAGTGCTGACGGCAGGTACATCGCCCTGGCGCTTCCATAAGCTCATAAGTGATCAAGGTGGACCTACGTGCCACTGTTATCTATGGATGGACTTATATCCGGGGCATCTGGCCGGTTGCCCCGACTGAGAGGCTGAGCGTACAAGAGGCATACTCCAGAGCTGTTGAGCAGCAAGTAGGCGTGTGGTGTGCGTTCGATGTCGCTGGTGGTTATCGGTGGCATGCAGTACATTAAGTGACCTCGCCCAGTATTCTGTATTCGTCTGACCAGAAGCTTTATAAAGGCTCGAGCTGGACAGCAGCGCGGCAAGTGCCTATCTACGTCGCCAGACGTTCTCACTTCGCTGTTTACTGTCTTATTGCTCCACTCTCGGTCCATCCTTCGTGAGCAAAGCTGCAACAGTCTTCTGAAGTGTACTGTCTCTAGCAGGTTATTATGGGTTCCGAGTATCCTTCACCATGTATTCCCATCAGAGGGTACCCCTCTGGCCTCCCATTTCATAGTAGCAGCGCAGGTAGCAGGTCGACGACGCTGAGTATTGGAGCCTCAATGCAGCTCGCTACCTTCAGCCATTCCGGATCAGGGCCATATCCCGTCCTAGTTATAATATACATGAGTATGCCTGCTCTACTTCCCCACCATTATCATGACTGCCATAATCACACACGCAAGCGAAACATATGGTGACAATCGCTCGCCTATCCGCGCACACTTGTAGAACAGGCCAAGGAAACTGTGGTCAGCGATGCGAGGTATTTGCCCGCGAGAAGCGTCACTCACCCTTCTCTGTTACGATCCACGATGCTCGGCGCGGCTCCACGGACATATGTGCACGTGCAGATGAGGAGGAGGAAGACGAGGAGGAGTGATTGGAAGTTGAAGAGCGCGGACTGGAGTCAGTTGTTGTGTCGAGACGAACGAAGCTAACCATGTTGGCGCTGTCTACGCCTTTAGCGCCGCTCTCGTTGTCGTGTAATGGGCGATGAAGTAGGAGAGTGTCGCGTTGAGAGAGAGTTAAGATCGCTGGCCATCGTTCTCAGCTGGCGGAGTGCGTGGCGTACGGGCGTGCGGCTTTGGGTGTGGACACGTGGAGCGGAATCAAATTCGTCACCATGCGATATCAGAGCGATCAGCGCCCAGCGTCATCGTCAAACGCGACCTCCACCGCAAGGATCCAGGTTTCATCCCACTGCTGCTGTTGAATCATAACAACATTCTTTCCCCTCCTTTCCCTCCCTCTTCATCTACTCATCGGCCTCATCGGGTCGACAAAGACGACCATGCCGCCAAAATCCTCAGGCAAGAGGACTTCACCTCGCCAATCCTCAAAGAAAATGGGCAGTCTTAGCAGCGTGAGCGCCTACACATCTCGCTCGCTGAACAAAGTTCCAACCTACCCTCTCCTTCCCCAAATTGGACCCCGCGAGCGCACCGGCACGGATGAGAAAGGAAGACGACTCGAAGCGCATGCCTCCACCTCCACCACCTCGTAAGGGTCATTCCGCGCCTGCTCGCGTGACCAAGGACAAGGGGAAGAGCAAAGCAATGGAGGAAGACGATGTGATTGAGATCATCGATAGTGATGAGGAGGAGAAGCCCAGGAAGCGACGTAGTGCAGGTGAGCACATTAAAAGGCGCGGTCTGATTTCAGATTCGCCTGGATTACGCGGGCGGAAACCGGAGGCGATGTGGTCCGAGCTCTATGCCCCAACCATGCAGGTACGGTGAAGTGGCGATGGGCACGGTGAAGTGGCGATGGGCAAACCTAATAGAGCAACGCCAAGGCTGACACTAGAGCGAGCTGGCACCGGGTAAAAGTCGTGTAGAGCGAGTGCGTGACTGGCTGTACCAGTCTGTTCATGGCATGCCTGAGTCTGCTGCCGCCAAGGGGGACATGTCGAGCCAGGCTCTGCGCGACCGTGTACGGAAGTACAGGGTAAGTATTCTATTTTATAAATGGCGTACTCGCTGGCTGACTTGCAGAGAATCCTCCTCGTAACGGGACCCGCTGGAATCGGCAAGGCGACGACTGTGCGCGTCCTTGCCCAGTCGTTGGGCATTGAACTGGTCGAGTGGTCTGAGGGCGCCGACGAACGCACCCTCGGAGGTTACGGTGAGCGATTCGGTACGTTCTTTAACTGACAGCAGCCTTCGAATCAAGTATCAACAAACTCTCATCCTTTCTCTCTCACAACGTCTACACGCCACTCTCCGCTGGCCCCTCTCGGGCGCCAGCGCGCCCTCGCGTTCTTCTCATGACTTCGCTCCCAAACCTCTCTCACCTTCCTACTAGGGAAGCATTTCACGCTGCCCTACTCCAGTTCTGCAAGACCTTCAACACGTCCTCTTGTCCCCTTGTCATTGTGCACAGTGATGCCGGTGCAGGTGGACGGGCCGAGGAGAGCTGGCGCGATCGCGATCGCGGGGGGACAGAAAGTGCGGCAGATGTTGTGGGCAAGGACGTAATGGGTACAGCTTGGTGCGCGGAATGCGAGTGAGTGGTGTGCAGCATCAACCGGCTAATATTAGTTTTCTCCCGCTTGCTCCGACCTTCCTCAACAAAGCCCTTAACCGTGTATTGGGCTTAGCTATAGAGGATCCTGCCCTTCGTCCAACACCTGGCGCGGTCCAACTAACCGCACTCTCATGTAATGGTGACCTACGGTCTGCCATCAACTCGCTGCAGTTGTTATGCACGGGCAAGGCGTTGGGCGTGAAGAAACGCAAAACCGGCAAGGAGGAGAAGCGGGGCAAAGCGGCAGGTCGGGGCAGCCGGGGTGGACGAGGCGCCAAAGTCGACGTCAGCGAGGAGATTCGCGCTGCGTGAGCACGGATAGATGGGTAGAGAATCTGACATCAGACTTGACTCTGTGACGCGACACGAGCAGTCGCTCAATCTGTTCCATGCGCTTGGCAAGGTCTTCTACAACAAGCGTGAGTTTCCCTTGACTTTTTGAAGCTAATATGCAGGGCTAGGTGACCCGGACTTGGACAAGGAGGATCAAGAGACGCTGCAGGCTGTAATGAGCCTTCCTGTTGAGGACGAGCTGCCGGACCACTTGCGCGACTTCGGGCGCACAAAGTCCATGGTGCAGATGGAGGTAGGTGTCAGGCTTGTAGATTGTGCAGCTGACGCCAGGCATTCATTCCCACTATCCCGGTCGACGCGAGCATGTTCGCACTGTGGATCCACGAGAACATTCCGTCCTTCTGTACCGACGTCGATGAGCTTGCAGCCATCATGGACGACTTTTGCTTCGCCGACCTCATGCGGACGGACGACGACATTGTGGGTCTGCCAGCGAACACGCTGACACACAGTGGCAGGCCAGTCCCCAGGCCATCGCTTACGCCCTGCACTTGACTGTTCGAGGTAGCCTTATGGGACTGCCTTCCCCTGTTCCTCGGTGAGCTGTTTCCTCGACTTTAGAGCTCACCCCAGAATGGGCCAGAAAGTCACCAAGCCACAATACTTTGAGGCGTTCCGCACTGAGCGGGATAATAGCAAACGCGTGGATGAGGCGGCCGCGCATTTGGCGAAGAAGGTGGTAGCTGCCAGCTCGGCGGTACATGATGGTGCGCTAGCTCCTGCCGAGGGCCTCGTATGGGGAGGGCTGCCCCCTCAAGCCACGCTTGCTTGCGAGGTGGTGCCTGCCGCCCTCAAGATCCAAGCACATGGCAGACGTGAGTTCAAACGCAGTATCTCTCGCCCCACACTCCCATTAGCACCGAAACCCACCCGCCCCAGTTCTGTGCTAACATTAGGACCTCTCCTACCCCGCTCCGTGCAGCAGCTCATGCTGCCCCCCCATGGTGAACAAGGGTACGCTGGTCAAGCCCTGTCCGAACGCGACGTGACTGGTGCCGACGATGAATTCGGCGCCGAAGTGGCCGGGGTGGACGGTATGGGCGTGCCTGCGCAGGCATGGGATGTGTGGGACGAGGAGGAAGCGGAGGAGAAAGACGAGGAGATGGGGTGGCTGGAGGACGACGATATTGAGGCGTGGTCAGACTAGCGTGTGGCTATTTTAGCGCCTGGAAGATGGTTAAGCACACGCGGTGGTGTTGTATCTGCATGTATCTGTGAGTGTGCCTGTGTTGCAGCAGGCCGGTGCAAGTGGTGCCTTGGAAGTTGCGCACTGGAAGGGAGATACTTGTGAAGCAGTGGGGGCGTGGCCCATGTGCTTACGGCTACAACCCATGCGGGTATCTGTCCAAATCAGGCGCGCGGCTATGTTGTGGTGTTGTGCTTATGTCGCGCATGTCGCGCATGTCGCACAAATCCGGATCTTGGTTCTGCGATCGCTTGTGGAATCTGATTCCGTGTCTTGGAATGACGCGCGGCGCCTTTGGCCATGCGCTTGGGAATCGGTGTGGGTAGCGCTGTTGGTCACCTCATCGTCCTCTCCCACCTCCCTCTAGCCCCTCTCCAGCCTCCAACCTCGCCTCGCTCTCTCTCGCTCTCTCTCGCTCTCTTGCTGCTCCAAAGACTACTCCGTGGCAATCCCATCTAAAGAGATTGCCACTCCTCGACTGTAATTTTGCCATATGCTCTTTACTCCTTCAAGACTTTGGCATTTACACTCTCGAAAGCTCATCTCTTCTCGTGCCATCAATTCATCCTTCACAACTACAGCTACAGCTACAGTTACAGCTACACGTAGCCTTGTGAGTATTGGCTCTTATTCCAATAACATCTGGCGCGCTGGCTGCTTGCTAGCCCACTGACGCAAGCGTACTCTAACTCGTATCCCTCTTGCGCGTCCAGCCCCGGCGCCCACAAACCCCCGCTCCCCCTTCACCCTCGCACGCCGTACAGCGTGCTTCTGCTGCTCCCTCTCAGCTCCCATGTCTGACGGCATCGCTGGCGGCTCGGCCGCCACTACCGCCAAGGGCACTGACTACCGCCTCCCAACCGATGTCACGCCCACGCACTATGAGGTAGCCATCCTCACCGACCTCAAGCGTAGCGCCTTTGCCGGTGAGGCCATCGTCCACCTCGACGTGAACAAGGACACGAGCAAGCTCGTGTTCAACATGCACCCGGATCTCAAGATTACTCACCTTGCGGTGGGCAACACTGAGGCCAAGGCTTCGGCGGCTGTCAACCTCCCCCTTGAGGCACTTAACGTCGACAAGGACCAGGAGCGCGGCACCGTTGACCTTGCCAAGCTGCCCGGCGGTGCTGTCAAGGCGGGCACGAAAACACGCCTCTTCGTGCGTTGGGAGGCCGAGCTCGGGGATAACATGGTCGGATACTATCGCTCGGAAGCTGAGGCGGACGAGAATGGGAAAAAGCAGGTGTAAGTTGCCTTGGGCGTAGGGTTGGGATGGGCGGATAACGTAGGCTGACATACAACAGCTATGCCCTTACCCAGTTCGAGCCGACCGCGTGCCGCCGTGCTTTCCCTAGCTGGGACGAGCCACTCCTCAAGGCCAAGTTCACACTGTCGATGATCGCTCCCGAGAAGGAGACAGTGCTTGCCAACATGCCCGCTACGTCCACCAAGCCTTGGAAGCCGGCGTCCAATGTCACCGCGGAGCAGGTCCTCAACGACAACTATGAGCTTGGGTCTCTCCTGACTCGCTCGTATGCCCAGGCCAAGACCGAGGGCAAGACTGAGGGCAAGACTGAGGGCAAGACTGAGGGCAAGACTGAGGGCAAGACTGAGGGCAAGACTGAGGGCAAGACAGAAGGCAAGACTGAGAAGGGCAAGACTGAGGGCAAGACTGAGGGCAAGACTGAGGGCAAGACTGAGAAGGGCAAGACCGAGGGCAAGACGGAGGGAGCCGCAGCCAAGACTGAAGGCAAGACGGAGGGCAAGACTGAGAAGGGCAAGACGGAGGGAAAGACTGAGGGCAAGACCGAAGGCAAGACTGAGGGCAAGACTGAGAAGGGAAAGACTGAGGGCAAAACCGAGTCTTCTCCCTCGTCTTCGAACTGGACCATCACCAAGTTCGAAACCACTCCCCTTGTCTCCACCTACCTCGTCGCCTTTGCCTGTGGCGAGTTCGCTCACCTCGACAGCGAGCACAAGTCCAAGCTCACCGGCAAGACTGTCCCGCTCAAGATCTACGCTACTCCTAACATCATCAACCAGGCTCAGTTCGGCCTTGACATCAAGAAGTGGGCCCTTCCCGTCTATGAAGAGATCTTCGACATCGCCTATCCTCTTCCCAAGCTCGACACGCTTGTGGCGCACGACTTCGACGCGGGCGCAATGGAGAACTGGGGTCTCATCACTGGCCGTACCACTGCCTACCTATACGACCCCGAGAAGTCATCATTGGCCGCCAAGAAGCGCGTGGCCACCGTCCAGTGCCATGAGCTCGCCCACATGTGGTTCGGTGACATCGTCACCATGAAGTGGTGGGACAACTTGTGGCTCAACGAGGCGTTCGCTACCCTCATGGGTGAACTTGTTATTCCCGACCGCATCTGGCCGGAGTGGAAGGTTCGCGCCGAGTTCCTCAACTCGCATCTGACCTCTGCTCTTGCTCTTGACTCGCAGCGCTCGTCGCACCCCATCGAGGTCGATTGCCCGGACGCCAACAAGATCAACCAGATCTTCGACTCCATCTCGTACTCCAAGGGCGCGTCCGTCCTCCGCATGTGCATGGGTGTTGTCGGCGAAGAGAAGTTCCTTAAGGGAGTCTCGATCTACCTCAAGAAGCATCTCTACGGCAACGCCGAAACCAAGGACCTTTGGGACGGCATCGCTGAGGCGTCTGGCCTCGACGTCGCCAAGATCATGGCCAACTGGACCTTGAAGATTGGCTTCCCCGTCCTCACCGTGGATGAGCAGGGTGATGGCAAGATCAAGGTTACGCAGAACCGTTTCCTCTCCACTGGCGACGTCAAGCCCGAAGAGGACGAGACCATCTGGTGGGTGCCGCTTGAGATCAAGACCATGAATGGCGGCAAGGCAGAGGTCGACCACAAGGCTGTTCTTGAGGAGCGTTCCGCGACGTACGACCTGAAGGGCTCCGACGAGTTCAAGCTGAATGCCGACACAATTGGTGTGTACCGCGTCAACTACTCGCCCGAGCGTCTGTCCAAGCTCGGCAAGCAAGCTGCAAACTTCTCCGTTGAGGACCGTGTCGGTTTGATTTCGGACGCTGCCACTCTCGCTCGTGCCGGTTACGGCAAGACGTCGGGTTCTCTCAACCTTATCAACGAGCTTATCGCTTTCGAAACGGAGAACCTGCCCTTCGCGCAGATCGGAGGTGCTCTCAGCCGGATCAACCAGACTTGGTGGGAGCAGCCCGAGGATGTGCGTAAAGCTATCAAGGCGCTCCGCAACAAGGTGTTTAAGCCTGTCGTACAGCGTTTGGGCTACGAACACGGCAAGGACGACTCGCCCGATACGAAGGAGCTGCGTGCACTTGCTGTCAGCACGTGCGCGGTCGCCGAGGACCCAGAGGTCCTCGCCGAGCTCAAGGCCCGCTTCCAGCCTTTCCTGGAGAACAATGACGACTCTAAAATTCCTGCCGACCTCCAGCGAGCCATCTTCGAGTCAGCTGTCCGTAACGGCGGCGAGGCCGAGTACAACAAGATCCGTGCCGTGTATGACAAGCCTCCCAACCCGTCCACACAGGTCGACGCCATGTGGGCCCTTTGCGCCACTAAGGACAAGGCCCTGCTCGACCGCACATTCGCCATGCTTACCGACGGCTCAGTCAAGCTTCAGAACATGTACATGTTCTTTGCTGGTCTTGCGTCAAACCCCCAGTCGCGCCACCGGGTTGCGGACTACTTCTTGGACAACTTCAAGTCGGTGAGTGTGTCATGATGGACAAATGTCCAGTAATTTGGGGCAAGCTCGGGCTTGGGACACGCGACCAATGCCCATGACGACTGTGGGGCCAGCGCAATGCTAAAGCGGAACGTGGGCCACGTTACCCACCAATAAAGCTCTCCCCTCTCATCAAACCCCTTGTCCCATTTCTATGCCCTGAGATCCTGAGCGCGCTAACACACAGCTGGACGACAAGTTCAATGCATCATTTGGATTGTCCCACCTTATCAAGTTCTCGCTGCAGTACCTCACGACTCGGGAGGATCTGGCCAAGATCCAGGCGTTCTTCAAGGACAAGGACACACGTCGCTTCAAGCTCACCATTGAGCAGGTGTACGACTCGATTCAGGCTAGCATCAACTGGCTCGAACGTGACCAGCAGGATGTCAGCGACGTGAGTGGTGTGACTTTGACAGAATGTCAGATGTCCTGTCATGCGCGCTCGCCCAACGAGAATGAGGGCGCGCCGATTATCGGATTCAGAACGTACCCGGTGCCCAGTAGTGCTAACGCCGCAGTGGCTCAAGGCGAACAAGTTCCTGTAACGAGGGGGTGCGAGACGAAGTCAGGGCTGGCCCATTTGGCCTTTGAGAAGAGACAAAAAGGAAGCATGTCGATGCAGCGGGGTAACGATTTTGATCCAGTTGTTACGGGGGTTATCTTTTGTGCGGGTCAAAACCAAATCGTCGGTTCGGTGCGAATGCTGCCGATGGTGATATGGCGGCCAGCGGCCAACTCATCTGCGGCTAACCCCACAACCGATAGGCATGGACCCGTAAAATCGTAGTGGGGGTGGCGTCGCGGGAATGGGTTGGACGCATTGGGCCTCGGCCACGTCGGGCGTCTCGGGCGTCGGGATGGCTCTCGGGGCGTTCGGGATGTCAGAGGGTGTTAGAGGGTGGAAGAGGGTGTGAGAGGTATGAAGAGAGGGCTGTGCTCTGAATCTGAATGGGTTCATGCATGGACAATCCCTCAATCCCCCTCGATGCCCTCTCTCTATCCTGGCCTTCTGGTTTGATCCGAGCTGGTCAAGCAGCAAGCACCTCACATCTCGCACCATCTCGCACAACCTCGCACAACCTCGCACAACCTCGCACAACCTCGCACCACCTCGCACCTGGGGCCCACGATCAAAAGGTCCGATGAAAGGAGGCAAAGGGCATTTGGCAACGGAAGGGATCTGGAAAAGAACAGATGAGCGTGACGGGGGTGTCATGTTTGGTATTGATGTCGGTCGGATTGATTGGGGATAAGCCAAAGCAAAACGACCAATTGACCAGCAAATAATACTACTGACTACTACTGTCATTGACAACGCCGAAAGTGTTGTGCTCACGATCTCCTTGGTTGACAGCATGCATGGTCAGGCCGGACAGTCAGGACGGCTAGGATGTCCAGGATGTCCAGAATGGCTAGGATGGATGGGGTCTGTGCAAAGTCAATGCGCGGCCAACTAACTCCCAACCCCCAAAGGCCCAAAGACAACAAGGTTGACAAGAACCTCGTTCATGACACTTTTGACTTTGTCATCCCATCATCCAATCGTTCCATTCATCCTATCCTCGTCAAGCCTTCGTGAAGCCTCGTATCCCATTATCCCATGTCCAACCACATTCAACCATCCCTCAATCCCATTCCATTACTTATTCAACATTGACAGCATCATCCAATTCATCCAACTACGACCGACCCTCGACACGACCACCATCACCCCGACGACGACGACGACGACGACCATCGCCACGACCACTAAACACATTCCTCTTTGTTTCAGCCACATCTCGAGTTCATTGCTGTTGACCGGCTGACACCACCACCATTCCACACCAACACCCGCCAACAACAACAACCACCACCCCGCCATTACACTCACTCCACCGAGTGGACATGATCTGCTTACAGCGGCCAACATCCCCACCGCCTCGCACTACCTCTCTCCCGTCTGCGCAACACCTCCACCCCCAAGCTCAGCCCCTCGCACAACCCCGTGCTATTCCTGCACCTCACCCCTCGGCCCTCCTTTTCGGCGCCGTCGCTCCACCACCCCCTACCCCCTTCAACACCCCGAACACGACGATCCCTATTCTCCCCACCTCTCCGACCAACGCCTCAGGCTGGGGTCAAGGCTCAGCCTTGCCCACTGGCAGCGCCGGGCAACGCTCCCGCGCCGAGGCTTCCCTCGTCTCCCTCCTGGAGCGGGAGCAACGCAATGAGGGCTGGCGTGAACGCAACCTCTCGCCCCCGCCGCCTCCACCGACCCGCACCACGTCCCGTGCAACTAGTCGAGCAACCAGCCCCACACGCAGTCCGCGCTCCAGCCAGCGCGACAGCCTCATCTTCGACGTCGACCTCGCCACCCTCGTCGAGCGGTCCATAGCCTTGCAGACATCCCCACCTCGGTCACGCTCCAGAACCAACACGCCTGGCAACCAGTCACACCCCTCATATCCCCAACGGCCCAACTTTACGCATTCCAACACGTACCCCACCGGGGCCAGGAGTCACCCATACCGTCCCCAATTCTCCACGTCGCCTGCGAGTGCCAGAGCAGGGTCACCTTCTGCGTTGACCGACTCGGACGAATCCGAATGTCCCTCGGAATGTGGGTGTGCAGTGCACGCGTCGAGCGTGCCGAATGCCGGCGGAATGCATCTGGCTGCCCAGGGTCGGCCGCGCCGTTCCACCCTGCCTGAACGCATGATGAGGCCAGATCTCGCCATGGCAGCACGTGTACCGCCTCTTCCGATCTCGATGCCAACATCGTCGCCACCCACGCAGCCGGGTGGCGTGGATGGGGTAAGCATGGAAACGGACGTGGACATGGGTACAAACCTGTGCTCGGGCAGAAATACACTGGCGAAGGGTTCAACCACACGCGCCCAGCCACCCACACCGACTGGCATCGCCGCGCTGACCCCACGCAGGGGTTCGCCACAGTTTCGCTCAGCTGTGTCTGGTCCCAAACGTGCTCCGTCTCCCGCCCAGCCGCCTCCCCGCGCCAGCCATGCGGCGCTCGTTGCAGCCACCGTATTGGGTGGTAACTCTCCGGCGGCTGTCCAGATGGCCCTGGGTCAAGCATTCGGATCTCGCTCTGGCGCGGCATTGCCAAAGCCGAGCCAACCTATGAGGCCGAGCTCGCCTGTCCAAAATGCCGCACAGCGTGTGCCGACTACTCCCCGCTCGACGGCTGTGACGACCAATGTGAGTGTTACGAACATCAATATCGGCGTCAGTGGTAGTCCGCGACCAGGCCATTCAAGACACGGCTCGGCGAGCACTGCCCCGGCATCCTCTTCCCCCATCAAGACTACAACTTCGACGACCAAACGGCCAACTGTGCGGTCTGAGAGCATGGACGACGAGGTCCCGTCCTCATGGCCCATCGCGGGCGCTGGCCCACTCCTCACCCCAGCTCCCATCGAGGTCGAGGCATTCGATCTCGACCGCGCTGCACGGCGTCTGCGCAACACAGCCGGCCGAGTTTGCTTCGACGAGATCGAGCTGCCACCCCCTGGAGCGGAGGAGAGCGACGAGGAGGAGCGGGCCAAGCGGCCAAGGTTAGCGGGACGGAGATGGAGCCTGTGGTAGAGCTCGGAGAATGAGTGCATATTGTTAGTTTCGTCGAGACGACCTCATGACTTTACGATCAAGAATGTATGTACTTGCCTTGTATATTGCGCAGAACAAGGATGGGACTCGAGGTATTCGTTAGCTCAAGTGACACGTCCGCGTCGCCAAACGCCACGTCACAACCGCACATATTCACGACTGTGTCAGACACAATGGCAGACAGACCAGCCTCCTGCCAGATCTTCTCAGAAACAGAGCTGCTCTTGTCGGGGAGATGGCCGTACGACACCGCCTCGGGCGAAGCCGCTCCGTGCGAAGCAACACATGAAACGGAGCATTATTCCCGAGCAAAAGCAATCACCGAACCAGCAGCGGACAAATGCCGCCAATTACCGACGAACATGGCACCTCGGGAGAGCGGGTACTAGCCGTTCACTCACGGATGGGCTCACTCCGCAGCCGCTTTGCACCGCACTTCTTGCTGATCGGTAGACTGGATGTCGGTCATTGAGAATTCGAGTGGGTGCGGCGGTTGGGTATGAGGTTCGCAGAAGGTGACACCACGAGGGTGGCTGGAGCACTGGCGGACTGTGGGCGACTGACGCCGTAACTGCTAGTCTCGCCCCCGCTCGAACGTCATGAACAACTTCGTCAGAGAGGATTCTTGCAGCGTCCATACCTACGTATATTACCTTTCGTTACGTCGGCCGACAGTTTCAAGGATTCTGCATGAGAACAACGAGATTCCCAAACGCTTCAGCTCGACCCCTTATACCGTGCGCACTCTTCATCAGCGAGTGCCCAATCACTATAGGCCGGCCCAGAACGCGACTATCACTGCAGCACTCGCCCAAGAGACCGGAAATGGTTTGCCCGTGACCTCTCCTCATTGACGTGAACATTAGGCGCTAGCGATTCGATCGTTCGTCCACGTTCGACGATCAACGGCAGTAACGCTAAGTATAGCCTAGCAACTCTTGAGAGATGTCGAAGTGACAGACAGCCGTGAGGATTGGAATGTCTTGGCTCATACCGCTGGCTAGGCCGACCTGACCGATCCCAAACTTTAATTCGACGAGACGCTGGCCACTTTAGCCCAGGGTGTAGCCCAGGCAGCCCATTTTCGGAGTGCAAACCATTCGCTGAGGCATAGGGAAAGGCTATTCCGTGAGGCCATGGAGCATGCATTGCCCTCCTCATCTCTCGGATTGGCATTTTTGGGCATTATTGCTTCCAACGGATGTGCTGAGATTGGGTAAGAGGGCCCTGAGACGCCGCTCGGCCGAAAGGAAAACTCGGGCAATTTAATCCCAAGGATCGGATCAGGCGCCAACACATCGCTCTCATCCCAATTGCAGCTCGCAACAAAGGCAGGCCGCAATCGAGCGTTGCGGTTTCTATCCCAAGGCTTTCGATCTGCTGATCGCGCGAACAATAGGAAGCCCTGGATCCCTGCAAGAATTCGTGGGATATTCAAGGTCACACAGTGGCGTCCCTGTTGGAACAAAGCTGGGGGGCCTGAAAGCGACTTAGATTTATCTGATAACGTCGGCCGAAATCTGTGTGCCACAGGCCGCACCACAAGTCTCAGCAGCATCATGTCTCAGAACCCATGACCCAAGTTTGTCACTAACATGGAGCTCGAACGAGCACGCTCGTGGAGCGTCGCGGATCTGACACTTGAAAAAGAGAAGAGTTGGACTGCGGTACCGTTCTCCCCTTCTCACCTAGTCACTACCTGAACTTACACTCACACGACATATCAACTCGCCATGGCGACACACCATACGGATGGTCGCAGGGTTTCTGACCCCGAGTTCGCTCCCGGGCCTGTCATCCATGACGCCGAGGAGAAGTCCCCCGGTGTTCTGCGGATGGAGGCCACCGCTAGCGTCTTCACCAAGTTCGACAAGGTGCTCCTGTTCGGTGGACTCCTCCTTGGAGCCTGTGAGTGAACCAGGCTTTTGCTTTATTTATCAGCGCTGACACTCAGATGCTCGCGCGTACGTAACCCGTTTATCAGTCTGAGGTTTGCTCACCCCAGCCTTCACGGCCTGATGCAGGCGCCGTTCCAGGCCGAGGCGGTCTCAAGCTGGAATGCTGCGGCTGAGGTTGCCATGCTTGGTGTTGCCCGTGCGGCCATGGCTTCTGCCTCACAGCCGATCTGGGCCAAGATCATGGACTACCTTGGTCGTCCATTTGTGGTCTACGGCTCAACTCTCTTTTACTGTCTCGGATACATCCTTATGGCTGCATCGCGAAACATTGGCGATCTGGCCGGCGGTGTTGTTCTTCAGGTCTTCGGCTTTGGGGGAGAGAACAGTAAGTCGCGTCTTTACAAGCTGTGTACTCACGCCAGTCCTGATCTACATCCTCGTCGCAGACACCACCTCCCTTCGCTGGCGTGTGCTGTACTCTATGATTCCGTGAGCTGGTCTTAAGGCATGCGCTGACTACAAGTGCTCTTCCTAACATTATCAACACATGGGCTGCCGGTGTCATTGCTGAGAAGCTCGTCAAGGGTCCCGGATGGCGTTGGGGCTTTGGCACTGGTGCTATCATCTACCCCATTATGATCCTTCCTCTTGTTTTTGTGCTGTGGAAGACACAGAGGACCGCGAAGAAACGCGGCCTTCTCAAAGGCCTCCCAGGCCCCAGAAAGATGGTCCTCAGGCCAGCGTACTACCGAGATTTCTTCTGGAAAGCGGATATCATCGGCCTCTTTTTCCTCGTTGCTGCAATCGCGCTGTGCCTCGTTCCCCTCACGCTCGGCGGTGGCGTCGCAAGCAAGTGGCGCACTGCCAAGGTTCTTGCACCTTTACTCATTGGCCTTGTCATCTGTATTCCGGCTTTCGTTATCTGGGAGCTGAAGGGTGCAAAGCATCCCCTCGTACCCTTCCGCCTTCTCAAGAGCAGACACATCCTGCTTCTTCTGGCCATCGGCCTTCTCTGCACCATTACCGGAGCACAGCAGAGCACGTACCTCTACTTCACCCTCGTCGTTTCCTTTGGCCAGTGGGTATGGTGAAGGGAAGCGCACTAACACCAGGTCAATTGAGGCCGCCACGCGTATCGCCAAGCTTTCCAGTTTCTCCATGGTAATCAGCGGGATCGTACTCGGGTTTGTCATTCGCTACGTTCGCCACACCAAGCCATTCCTTATCTTCGGCAGTGCCATGTATGTCTTGGCTTACGGCCTTCTCTACCGCTTCCGGGGCGGTCACGAAAAGGCCCAGCTGAGCGGCCTTATTGGTGGAGAGGTCGTTCTCGGTATTGGCAGTAAGTTGTCCAAAGACACCAAGGAAATCCGCTGACCGTGCAGTGGGCTTGGTCCAGTACTCTGCCCAGGTCGCCCTGCAGGCTGTGTGCAAGCACGAGCATGTCGCCATCATGTCCGCCATGTTCTTCTGCATGTGAGTTCTCGTTTCCGAAACTATTGCTCATCGGCAGGTACCAAATTGGCGCGGGTATCGGCAGTGCGATCTCGGGCGCCATCTGGACCAACATGATGCCCAAGTCGCTTCGAAGCAACCTCAGTGCCGTCATGGCACCCGACGTCGCTGCCAAGACCGCAGCCGCTGTCTACGGAAACCCGCTGAAGTTCATCCAGCAATACAAGCCGGGCACGCCTGAGCGTAGCGCTGTGGACGAGTCGTACCGCCACCTTATGCGCCTGCTCTGTATTAGTGGCCTGGCGTTCGGGTGCGTAATGTTTATCGCTTCTCTTTTGGTCGACAACCCCATCCTAAACGACCACCGCAGCCTCGCGGAGGACGACAACTACAGCTTTGGCACCCAGTCTGAGAAGGATAGCGAGGCGGGGCGCGACGACGTACCAGGCCTTCCCCCCGCGCAGGAGAACCCGAACACCAAGACTATCCAGTAAAAGTATGGCTAATAGTCGGACACCGGGCCTTAGAACTGCCTACAGTATGTGTCTGCGTTAATGAATGTACATGGCCTTTCTAGTTGCATAGTTCAAAAGAAGTAGCTGCATGGGGTCAATCAGCTATGACGGCGAATATCCCGACCAGCGGGACAATAAAAGAAGGGATGTGCGCTGTTTAATGCGCGAGGCGGCGCCTACGGCGCTTGGTGGGGCACTTGGGCCGTGGGCTAGGCTTAGGCTCTTCATCCGTCGGCTTGGGCTCGTTACCCGAGCTCGTTGGTTGGTGGGTGGCGCTACCGCTGGGAAGGGGCAGGAGAACGTTGTGCGAAGGGGAAGCCTCCTCCGACGAGTCTGAGGAAGGAGAGGGGGCATTGGGGTCGGAGGCGTTTGACGAAGGTCCCGGAGTCGGGCTTGGAGCGGGAGTCACGTCGGGGGTAGGCTTGGGGTCGCCTCCACCGTTCGTGGGCTGCGGTCCTCCGACGTTTGTGGGTGCGCCAGAGCGAGTGTCCGGTGTAACGGTCCAGGTGGGGTTCATGGAGGTGCTCCAGTCGACCGAAGTAAGGGTCATCCATGGCACAGGGGCAAGGTCTGAGGTGTTGGTGTTCCAAGTCGACCCGTCATCAAGGCTCCAGATATCCATCTGCGCTCCATCGGCAAACCCATAGTCGTAGTTGTAGAAGGGCTGGTCGCTGCGGCCCTGATTGATGTTGTTGCCTTCAAGCTGGTCAACGTAGAGCATCTGACATCAGCTAGTCCTTAGAGTCAACTCACCTGCTTGGCCCCAAGAGTGCAGTTGAGCTTGTCGAAAGGACACTTGCGAGGCACCTGAGCTTTGGCGGGGTACTCAGTACCAGTCTGGCCAGTGACGTTGCAGCGGTACCCAAGGGTGTACATCTGCTGGACGTTCATCGGGTCGGGGACCCATCCCCACATGCAGTGGCACCCGCCTTCGGGACACTTGGGAAGCCCCGCGGGAATCTGGAACTCAACCTCACGTTTCCACGGAGCTGTGTGGTTGATAGAAATGACAACAAAGTCCTCAGGCTTGAGCTTGTGGACGTCGCTCTCGTAGGCGATGCCAAGGCCGCAGCCCTTGACACTCCTGCTCTGCCCGATGGCGGGGCCTGGGAAGATGTCTGTCGCATGAATGGCTCCCATCGCACCGTTGTCGCCGGGCTTGTCGCACGCCATCTCTGGCAGCGGCGGCGCACCAGACTCGTTGTTCTTGCCGCCGTACGATGTCTGCGGCTTGTTGCAGCCAATCTCACCGCGGAACACTCCGCCAGCGGGCAGTTCCATAAAGACGCCCTCGGCTGCGAGTCAGTGGTGAGTTCTGTTCAAGTGCTCACCAGGAGGCTCGTTAATGTAGCCGTGGAACCACCAGTCTTTGAACGACAATTGGTCCAGCGGCTTGGTCTGGTCCCACGAATACGGCTCGTCCGGCTTGAACCTAAGGTATCAGCTCCTGCGCTGCTTTATGGTCCTTACCCATACATGGCCGGGTGGTACAGGGCCAGATGCGCCAGCGCGGGGGAAGCCAGGACAGAGAGGAGAGCGAGGACCTTCATATCGTCTTTATCGTTGCGAACGAATGGATGAGGTCGGTTCAAGGAGCGTCAGTAACTAGGGTGCCAGCACCGTTAGTGATCGTTGGTAGTTGACGGATAACGAGCACAAGTCTGATGGATGTGCTCTCCTTATATGTGTCTTCGAAGCACATCAAGGTAAGTCGTCGTCATGCATCGATGACAACGGCCATCATGGTGCAGATGTTGCACAGGGCAGTATCCGATGGACTGAGGGAATAATGCCTCTCGCTGTCACCCGACGCTGAAACGGTAACGTTTCATGCTTGTCCGATGGAACTGTTCTCGCGATCTCATGACTTGCGCTGCACTGTGCTGTTGGGTTCCCTGTACTGTTCCGTACTCTATCATCGAGGACACACTGCGTGAGTCGCAGTGAACATGCAGCTGTCAAGCCCAGGCCCGAGGGTCCAGGGCAATCCGTCGGATGCATATCTTGAAGCAACATAGGTTCGAAGGGCCTTCGACGCGTTGCGCATACCATCCATTGGCGCGTTAACCCATGTGTGACCGTTCGAAACGCTCTTATGTCATCCGGATGAGGGGTCGGGAACTCGGAGCTTATGTAGGCGGCAGTCAATTAGGCCAGGTGGTATCGACCTCTGACGGCACTTGCCTTCAACAGCAATTCCTTCAGCGTGCCTCTTGATCCTCGATGTGCCTTGGGTTGACAGGGCCTTCTAGACGTGAGGCCTTTATGCGAGAGAACACACGAAGGAAGAGTCGTATGCTCCGTTGGTTGTTGCTGAGTTCGATGGATGGATTAATGCTGCACCATCTTGACGCGTGCCGTGAAGTTTGTAGGTGAAACATATCCTATGGGCTATGGGGGACATCTCGGATCCGGAGTGTGGCACAACAAAAACGTCCTTTCACCTGAACGATGTCCACACCACCATACACCTCCGCCACAACCCTACCAGAACCGATGTTTGACTTATGTTGGCATTGTCGTCCATTGGTGTTGTTGTGATAAGTGAAAGTGAGTGCCACTTTCTCCCTTAGTCCAGAAAGGCGAGGCTCAGTTGTCTGGCTCCACTCCGGAGAACCCTCAAACTCGGCAAAGCTTGTCGTAGCTCACAGCCTGATCACTTTTACAGTAAGCAAGCTCAGTTACCCTAGGTTTCTGGTTGTGACACCGGTTCCGCTGAGCTACCAAAGCAATAATTGGGGAAATTGAGGTTGAACGTTCATGTGATGAGAAATTCGTGCAGTGTTCATCTCATCCTGGTCACCTCTCACGGCTCGCACCGCAAACAGTCTTCAACCTCTGCAGCTTCGTAACACCAGCCACAATCAGGAATTTCAACATCGTCCGGTTACTCACCATCAGAATACTTGACGACCGGAACCGTGTGGCGACTTCTTTCGCACTGAAAGGCCTCCAACGGTTTATCCCTTCGCCGATGGATCAAAATCGGTGTTAACGCTGTCGAAGAGATCCGTCGGAGATGTTATCACCGCCTACAACATTTGTGACTCAAGGGATTGAGGTTTGGCATATTGGCGAACTCTATCTTTGGGATCTCGTCCCTCACAACGACCCACACCCTAGTGCTCACATGGACGATATGATGTCCAGACGTGCTTTGGCATCAGAGGGGCTCTCCGCACGTCGGATTGCAACATTCTTAGAGCCTGGGTTCAAACGTGTCCAAAACGCCTCTCGTTGTCAACGCTGAGTCTGGGGCACGTCTCGTTTTCAACTCACATCATGCTTGGTTTAGAGAGCTCGCTCGTCGCTACGACCGATCGCATTGTGCCCATATTCGTCCAACATCGGAGGGCGGTGCTGTCGGCATACGTCGCAGCGTTCAAGGGTCTTAGAGGTCATACGTGACGTTGCAGCGGATACCCAGAACGAGGACCTCATTCCTTTTCGACATTCCAAATGACTCACGAGTCGCTTTGTTTCGTGGCGTGGCAACGATTCCATCGGGACAGGAGCGAAACATTGCGGTGCGCCCTCCTGGTTACCAAATTCTGAGGCAAGCACCATATTGTCCAAGCCAATTGGTGGCGTCCGACGAAGTCCACCCCTTCAGCTGTAGGCAAGCCTCGAAACAGAGTACACCTCTACGCCAGTCGCCAAATTGGAACACGAATGGCCGAAAGGCGTGTTTGTCATCCAACTGCACAACCAGAGCGGAAAACTGATACATTGTCTCCTAAATTTCTCTATTAGGGCGGTTCAACTTTGAAAACAGCATAGATTCTATTCACAACTGGCGATATTTGCGCAGCTCGAAATGGTTGGGTGCAAGCAGAGCGAAGTCCACCGTAGTTTGGGTCCACTTTTCTTGGTTCGAATCAAAACCTTGAAACCCAAATCCTCACGCTTTCCATACCTTTGACCCGGCTAATAAATGCATGCTGTGGCCCAACTGTACGAGTTCTCGCACTGGAGTGACATTGTTATGAAAGAAAAGCATGCTGACAGATGTTGGTTCGGGTTGTAGAGTTCTTCAGAGGAAATTGAACCTCGTTGTGACAAGTTGCCGACTCCCCTCCTACCACAGCGGAAGGGGCAAGCCAACCTAAACTCGTCCAACGACACTATACCCTCGGGAGTCATCTCTTCATGTACCCCAGTGGCAACTCGAGTAACCCAGCTCTTACACCCACTCCATCACCCCCCTCGTGCCTTTCAGTCGGTCAGGTTGCAAGGAGGTTCAACTTGGAACAGTTGTTCGTCACGTAAACAGTGTCCGGGCGCTCCCTATAATGTGGAGGTGCATCGACCTTGCGATCCTGAGATGAGCACACCCACCTCGCTTACGACTGAGGATTCCTGTTCGTTATTGTGGCCAGCAGTTAACCTCGTTGGATGTAGTGGTCGCCGCCTCGCCAATGTGCGGCAATGTGGTTCCACCTAATGGTTCCCTTGCGCTGCCCCCTGCTGAGCTGAAGCAGAACGAGCGTTATGCTACTGACGGTCTCAGTTTGGCCTGATAAGGACAACCTTGGGCTGTCAAACATCAGTCTGTGTTAAGAACACTCGTGTGTATTTAACATGGGTGGCACCGACGTGTGACGCATGGCCGCCAAGCATCTCGAACCACATCGCACTGGCAGGTCCATCCGATTGGCCACACCGGCCCCGCGTTGACAACGTCCAGTATGATTGCAATGTATGCTTCGTAGGTGAGCAGTCCGGCAAACCCACTTCCCCATCAGCCTTTGGGTTCTGATCGCGACCTACATTCCAGGCCGTTCGGTGGCGAGGTTGTTCGACGCCACCCAGTTGACACGAGCGTGCGAGAGTGAGATCGCGAGGCTCAAGCGCAAGCGAGGAATGGTGCGTGCTCAAGCCTCCTTCCAAGCCCAACATCGCGTGTTGACGTGAATGTTGCGGCCATCATCAGCGTTCAAACCGTTGCCTTTCTCTCCATCTCTCTGCTGCCCATCGCCATGCAGCGATCATCATTGTCCCGGTCTTCGCTGTCTCAGCGTCACCTGTCGACGACAGTCAAAGCGCCAGCCGCAGTGCAGCTCGACTACGCAAGATACCCCGACATTGTTGAGAACATCTGCTTCCATGGCGACTGGAACACGCAACTCGCTTTCCGCGGAACGTCGCGTAAACTCCTCTTGTTCGTCGACGCTCTGCTGTTTACACATATTGCCATCGACCTCTCGGCGACCTCAAGGACGAACCCGCCAGAATACTGCGGCGTGATGCTACATCCGACGGACGATCGTGCCCTTCCCGTTTTTGAGATCCCATATAGCAACGACCCCACCACCACCGAGTACCCACCACGCCCCATCGGCAACCGACTCCCCACGCCGATGCAGAGGCTACCGAACGCGACCCTGTCGGCGCTCACGTGCGGCCGTGTCAATGTACCAGTTTCGTCGCTCGTCCCGCCCGCGGCTGCGTCCATGTTCCGGTGCATGTCAGCGGAGCCTTTCGATGACGCCCAACCTCTCATTCCTGTTCCTGCGACTCAATCAAGTCAGGCCACACGCCGCGCCGCGCTGAACAGCCAGTGGGAGCGAGCTCTGCGCATTGCCCGCGTCGTCGAGCTGCGAGGGACATACGACGTCACGAACCTAACGTTCTGGTCGCCGGGCGGCCGCATCAAGAGAACACTTGCACGCCGCGAGGTTGACATTGTGCTTGACCTCCGTCAAGGAGGCGGAGTGAGCCCACTTGCGGCGGACACCTGGGTATGCTGGCTCAATCGTGAACACAGGGGAGGCGAATGGAACGATCTGGCCCCGCCATGGAGTGCATGCACTCTCGTCGCCAACTACCAGTGGCGTGGGGATAGCGAGCTGTCCCTGGATCCAATTGTCGCTTTTCTCGACATGGAGGACGTTCAGCGTGTTGCCGAGAGTGGGGGCGACGTCGTGCTCGTATTCCATGTCTGTGCCAACCGGGAGCGCCTCCGTCCCCTCGCCTCGGCTGCATCGCTGCTCGACGCATTCGCTTCGTTCCTCTCAGCGGCCGCATCTCTCCGCGGCCAGCGCAAGGACGGTCCGACTCTCACCTTAGTCGGGTTGGAGAGCATGACTGAGGCGGACATGTCGGCCATGTCCCTCGCTGTGGTTGAGACGTCGCCGCAGCCCAGTATCCTAACGCCCATGTGGTGTATTCTACGCAGCCTTGAGGAACGCTGTGGTGCGTGGTGCGGCGAGCGGCTCCTGCACTTCACCCTTGAGGAGTGGGTGTCCAGCGGAGGGAGGCACGCCGCTGTCATGGTCGACCCGTCGCCGTTCCAGATAGATGTATTGGGGGACGTGTCCGATTCAGAATCAAGTTACCGCTCGCCTTCACCGCCAGTGTAGTGACCAGGTAAAGCAAACTCCCGATCTGCCCGCTCGCCAGGTTTGATTTGAGCCGTTGCAATGGTTGCAGAAACATCACAAGACCCACAGTGCTCGCCTCCACTCCCTCTCTACGACTCCCAAAGCCTGTAATCAAGCATACCCCAGTGCCGCCGCTCCAGGCGGCCCTGGCAATGAACAACCTCGAGCCTCTCGCTGTCGTCTTGTCCGGACACACGCGTTTACCTCCACAACCTGAGCTGTATGTGTTTCAGAAGCCACTTAGATCTCGTCTCTCCCTTGCCTCCACATATAAACTAGATGTTGTAACTTCAGGACCTGTAGGTGGTCTCCCTCCATTTTCCAGCTCGCAATTGCATTCCGTTCTTGGTCATCCAGACCATCTGTATATCAGAGCATTGAGTGGGCCATCTCATGAGTGGCCGGTGTCATCCCCGAAAGGATCACATCGGTCAATTTCGAATAAGCTTGGTCAGCGACGTCCTGAGTCAGTTTTCCATTCTCCATATCTGCTACTCTCCCCTTCTGTCCTTCCAGTGTTGGTGGGTGTAGTCCTTTGCGAGTTATGCAATAGTGAGCAGCGCTTCTCCCCTTGCGTACAGAGGGAGCATCTCCTTACGCAGACGGAAACCTGCTACGTTGTTTTATCAGCCTCCACTGAAACCTCCACAACTACCGATGCCCTCCACTCCTCCTGATACCTCCACAGATGCCAACCTCCACATTCCACACTCACCACCCATTCGAGTCAGCTCTCTCTCCTCTACTTAAACACTCTGCACCCTACTTTCCGACTCACATTTCCATCTATTCACCACTGATAAACCTGTCCTCGCTGGTCCCTGCTATTCTCAACTCGCACATTCACGATGGCCTCCCCTCTCGAGTTTTATACAGCCAATGTGTTTGCCCCAACCCCACATGCCGGCAACCAGGCAGCTGTCGTTGTGTTCCCAGAGACGGATCCACGGGCTACAGACGACGAATACTACCGGGCCCTCTCGGCCGACTTTAACCTCGCAGAAACCGCGTTTGCGGTCGAGAAGGACACCAAGGCCGAGGCGCCGCGCTACGGGCTCAGGTGGTTTACTCCGGAGGTGGTGAGGCTCTAAACGTGGAACGGTGGCATTGGGTGGTGGACGGCTGACGCACAGGAAGTCCCGCTGTGCGGTCACGCAACCTTGGCGGCTGCGACCGCCCTCTTCCACAAGCACCCTTCGGCCAGTGAGCTGCACTTCGACACACGCTGGCGCGGAACTCTCGTAGCTCGTCTACAGGGCAGTGAGAGCGACGGCCGCGCACTTCGGGTTGCCATCAGCCTACCCCTTCCTACCGATGGGCCTAATCTAGCCACAAAGGAGCACGCAGTCTCGGCTACACGTACAGTCCACGCAGCCGCCGGTATTGAGGAGGATAAAGTGGTACGCGTTGCACAATTCGAGTTCGGAACGATTGTCGAGGTGTCACCTGATGTGGACATCGGCGCGCTCAAGGTCGACACCAGCAAGGTTGTGGGTACCTCCGCACTGGCCTTCCATAGAGTACATTTGACCACTGACGTCCAGGTGCCAGACTTCTCGCAGCTGTTCATCGTCACCCAGGTCACGGGTGCGTCCTCCGCAACCCCGAACGCTGCACGCATCAACACTCGTGTCTTCTGCCCCGGTATTGGTATCCCAGAGGATCCGGTCACAGGATATGCTCATGCTGCGCTTACTGCCTACTTCCTGTCTGAAGGTGGAGTGGGTCGCGCATCCATTGAAGCGGTCCTTCCTGGAGCGGAGGGAGTGTTGCTGGACGCTCGACAGCTGAGTTCCCGTGGAGGTGCACTGATGTGTAGCCTGGTTGATGGCCGCGCCCAGCTCGGTGGGTTGGGATGGCGTACAGCGAAGGGTGAACTGGACGTACTCCCGTAGATAGGACCATGCTATTCAGGGCTATGTAAAGGTGAATGGTTTCACTCGCTCGCTGCCTCGGAGAAAAACTCTGGGTGCGTCGCTGACAAAGGGTTTGTGGAAAAACTGGTGCTTGCTGCTGGTCGAGCTCGGCTCAAACGTGAGCCCTGGTTGGGTCTGTGATTGACAGCGTACAGGCATGGTGAAAGCTCCTCTTGGCTTAGAGCAATGGTGTTCTGTGCCGTATCCCCGAGTTACAGAGTGCCAACTCCGACGCCGATTGCGGGCCTGCGTGCGCAGTTCTCCGCCGCCTGACACTGACAGCCGGAGAGTACCTGATACATCAGTGCCTGTAGATCTTCAGTCGGGAACGCGTCCCCCATTTCCAAGACATTTACGTATCATTCCGCTCGAAGCACTAGTCTGAACTCAATGCCACTTGTTGAATGCTCATGAGGTATCGTCACAACTGCGCTCTGTTCTACTCGTTTGCACCTCCATCTCGCCACACTCGGGCCAATCCGGGCGGGCACGGACGGTGCAGGAGCTAGATGAATTGATGTTCGGCTTCGGTGCCAAGCACTCCCGGATCGGCGGCATCTCGCATGGCCCGGATCTCAATCGGTAACTGCCGCTTACTGTGGCAACTGCCGCTTACTGTGGCTTGCTTTTGACATCGCCTTCAAATTGCGAGTTGTTTTTAAGCAACTCAAACCATCCACCTTCTGGTCTCAAACCACCTTCTGTCGCAATGTTCAACTTCTGCCTCAGCTGGAAATATCTCTTCTTCCTGCGGTCCGCCCAGCCAGCGGAGCCGGTTCCACACGGTCTGCACCGATACTGGCTCGAAACATCCCAAGGCCCGATCGAGATCCTTGCCGCTGAACCCGAGACGCTCGCCGACCCCAATGCGCCTGCCATCGTCTTCTGTCACGGTGGTATGGGCGGCGCCTGGGTGTGGACCGAGTACATGCAGTACCTTAAGGCGAGGGGTGTGCGGTCGTATGCAGTATCGCTGCGCGGTCACGGCGACTCCTGGTAAGTCGCTGGGAAACCCTGACAGGCTGCATTATGGTCACGGCTCACGCTAACCCCAGGTCGCCTCACTTCTTCAAGATGGTTTACGGCACCTCGCGTGGGGATCTCGAGAACGACTTTGTCGGCGTCGTCAATTGGGTTGAGAAGCACACGCAAGGCGATGTCGTTCTTGTTGGCCACTCGTCTGGCGGCGGCCTCTCCCAATCCATCCTTGCCCAAGGCCGCGTACATGCTCGTGGTCTCGCCCTCCTTGGTGCCGTTCCCGCTTTTGGCTCGTGAGGTGGTCTACATGTTCAACAGTTGACACCAGAATGGGCGTGTACATGAATTGGGCCCGCGTCGACCCCTGGTTCAGCATTCGCATGCTGTTCCATGGGTGGCACCCAAATTCACCTCTCTCACACCCTGTGCTCACACATCGTGCGTTCTTCGGTGACAAGTTCCCCCTTGACCGCGTCCTGCCCTTCCAGCACCGTACGAGCCGGTTCGAGAGCTTCTGGTGGCCCCTCACAATGATGCGACCCTTCGCGACGGCCGCCCAGATTCTGAAGAACGTCCTCGCGGGCAATGGTGACCGAGTGCTCGTTATGGCAGGCGACCAAGACAAGTTGATGACACCGGATGTCACACGGCAAACCGCAGCGTTCTACAAGGCCGTCGTGCCCGACGGAAAGGGTGTTCGTATGGAGTTCGTCGAGGGTGCTGGTCACCACCTGCAAAACGATGTGCAATGGGAGGATGGTGCCGAGCGTCTATTGCAATGGTACAAGCAGCTGTAGGTGCTGCAGGAAGCTGGTGCTGCATGAACAATGGGCTCTCTTCGAGGCATACAGTTTATAGTAGATATAGTAGATGTATCATAACTACTCAGAACTCAATCATATGTTGTGGCTTTGCAGCCCCTGCAGTGGATTGCTCCGGAGGTGCCTTCGGGGGATTGTCGGACATGGTCCACTACTGATAACCTCCCTCCGACTCATGTCCCACTCTACAACGCGTCAACAGTTTGGTGCATGTCGCGACGCCCATGATAATTTAAGAAGGTGTCATCCGGCTGGCGGTCCGGTATACGTGTAACGGCTTCGTGTGTGATCTCCGAGGCATCTCCGACCGACCGAGGAGTTCGGTTCACCCACCTGGCCCAGTCTTCGACGACTAAAACCCACCGACCGAGCCTCGCAAAGCTCAACTCAGTGTGCCCTAACTCCCTCCATGGCTGGACATCACCCGCCGTCGAACAGTATTGAGCGCCGTGGGCAGCAGAGCCGTAGGGCTCATGACACGTCTCTGGGCCAACCTTGCTGATATCCAACGCTCACGCCGGGAATGTCTCAACCACACCAACCATGATTCTGCAAGGAAAGAGTGCGTTTTCAACGTCTGGAGTCCTCTGTTTCGCTGACTTTAGCGTTCATCATCACAGGCGGCCTCGGAGTGATTGGCACGGCTGTTGGGGAGCTCATAGTTCAAAAAGGCGGCTTCGTCGTCGCCCTGGACGTGATGCCCAATGAAGCCGGCGAAGCCAGGATCGCCAAACACGAAAACGCGAAGTCGTGGTACTACCAGCAAACCGATATCACCTCGAAGGAGAAGGTCGAAGCTGCAGTAGCCAAGGCTATGGCTGTCATCCCGGTTGGCTCCCTGGCGGGAGCGGTGCATTGCGCCGCAGTGAATCCACACAAGGACTGGACGGGGCGGATGAGCGATAAGATTGACCACTTCGAGACGTGCCTCAAAGTCAACGCGCTCGGTACTTTCATTGTCGATGCGATTGTGGCGGACGCGATTAATTCCCAGTATCCGGCCAGGGAGCCTTTTGCGCCACGTGTGGTCGAGGAGCGGGGCTGTATTGTCAATGTGGCAAGTGTAGTTGCGTACGACACGCCTGCGCGGTGCTTGACCTACGGGCCGTCCAAAAGTGAGTCTGCGCGTGAAGGAGACCCGGAAGGGGTGTCAGCGCCTAGTCGCGACTGTTCGGGAAGTTCCCAACTGGCTTCCTGAACTGTAGAACGAGCTGCTCTCAACCGCTGTGTCCAAGCTAGCCGCTGTATCGCTCACATCAGCCGCTGTGCTGGGCATCACCAATGCCGCCGCCGACTTTTTGGCGCCCTGCGGCATTCGGGTGAACGATATCGCCCCCGCTATAGTAGACTCGCCAATGGCCATGGCTTCTGGTCGGGACGTGTACTTCCGTGAAGAGCTGGAGGCGCAGTCCATGTTTCCCCGGCGCCTCACTCAGCCACGAGAGATTGGGGAGGCGATCATCTTCCTGCTCGAGCACCCCATGATGAACGCCTTCCACCTCAAGGTTGACGCGGGGTGGCGGCAGATCACAGACTGGACTGGGGATGACCCACGCAAGCGACACCCATGGGTCGAGTAGAGTAAGAACAGAGTAGAGTTTCAGAATGTGAGTGGTGGGAACTGGGCTGTCAGTACTGTTCATTGAGTATGGAGGCTTGGAGAGAGGTCAGAGTCGAAGATGTGATGCTCAAGGAGGATATCAGAGGTGTTGAGGAATGCGATTCTCACTGGAATGCAAATGCCGTCAGGTGGGCTACTCAAGCGGTACTTCGCCGCCACGATATCTGCGTCCCGATCGCAACGGCCATCTCAGAGCATCTCATCATACCTCACCTCATGTTATCTCCGCATCGCCGCATCTCCAATCGAGATTCCTGCGTGAGCTTATCCCAGTCCCGTGTGGTAACTGTCTCCAACGCGGCGTGGCACCAAGTGCCGACGTGCCGACGTGGAGGGGCAACTCCACGTCGTGTATCACTCCACGCCGTGTCCCTCCACGCCCGACCAGAGTGACGCCAGAATACGGCTGAATGCTAACAACCAGATCAGCAGGAGAGAGAGTGCCGTTGTGACAGGCAGAGGAGAGGGTTCACAGGTTCCTCGACCTAGCTTACGGGGCTCGGCGAACGGCGCCCCCATGCCGACGAGGTGGCACGGCTGAACATCATCTTCGCAACTTCGTCCTACTGCAATCTCGACCCTCCGCCCACGATTCCTACGTCGAGTAGGACTTGCACATATCTCGCTGCTGTCGTGTTGAGGCCAGATATTCCGCTGGGTACATGCGGATCCGTGCGACGGGTAGATACAAACGCCCTGATGCACGTCGAACACGTGTCTCACAGCGAACAGTAACCTCACACAGCAATCATCTCGTCGACGTTTCCCCTTCATCATCACCTACAAGGCTACCATTGACGCGGCCATGCTCAAGGCAGCACGCATGGCGTATCACTGGGCCACGAGCCAGGACACAGAATACCGCGCGTTCGTCTTCAGCGGCTCGGGTGTCGGGCAAACAACCCTCGTGTACCAGCTTGAGCACATGATGACCTCGCTCGAGCCCATGTCTGTCACCACGATTTCCACAAATGGCTTCAACATTACCGCCCTTTCCTTCCCCAACCACCGCATAACTCTCTGGGACTGCGCCGGTGGTTTTAAGCTCCGCCCCCTGTGGGCGCGTTACCTCGACGGCGCGCACGCGATCGTGTACGTCTTCGACGCATCCCGCCTCCCGCCAGAGTGCAAGGGCGCGGTCGACGCCGAGCGCTCCATGTGGGTCGCAGACGCCCTGGACGCGGATCAACGCGCATACCAGGTGTACGAGCCGCGCCCCGATCCGGACCGGCTCCAGCAGCCCGACTGCCTTTCGTACTGCCTCCACCTGCTCAAGTACCTGCTCGCGGCGCCCAACAGCGCGGGAGTGCCGCTGCTCGTCGTGTACAATAAGGTGGACAAGGAGTGTCCCGCCTCGATTGAGTCATTCCGCGCCGTGCTTGCAAAGGAGGTGTTTGGGCAAGATGTCACGGGGCATGACCCGCACCTGTCGCTGTCGCCAGCGAGGTCCGTCACTGTCCTGCCTTGCTCAAGCCTCAAGGGCGACGGTATTAAGGAGATACAAATGTGGCTGAAGGGTCATGTCATACTTACTGGAAAGCCTCCACATGCCAGGCTGGAATGACGGAACAATGAGGGCCATGCCCACCGCGGCTTTTCGATTCCTCCCCTCGTGCATACCGACCTACCTGGCCCGCCCTCTTGCTCCGGGGCCATGTCGTCGACTACTCTCGGTCTCCTGGGCCAGCAAACTGTCACCCCCTCGCTAGCAACCCTTGGTTTCCCATTCATGACAGACGTCGAGGCCCGTATATCGATCCTGGGCAACTGGCGCCTTGGCGGCTTACGATTTCGAATAGATACATGCTCTTTTGCCAAGACTCCGACTTATACATTAATGGTGGCACTACCCCTCGGCATCGACACACAGCGCCTCCTTGATGGTGTCCTCGAGGGTGCGCCGAGGTACGCCGCTGGGTTCAAAAGAGATTGTACTAGGCCCAGTCGGAAACCCCCGTTTACCCCACACGCGCGCAAGCCCTGCATTGAGAGCGCCCTCGAACCCACTCTTTTCTGTCGCCTCGCACTCCTCATCAGTCAGAGGAAGGATCTTCGGCTTAATACCAGAAACACGCTCTATGGCCGCGCCGATTTCGTCTCCTGAGGCTTCGTACTCGACCACACAGAATCGTTTTCCTGCGACATCCGCAACCCGTACTTGCTTCCCTGCCTCGTCTTCCTTCCCATCATCAATCACAATCTGGCGTATCGCTGCAGCCAAGTATGGGAGTGAAGTGACGGGTTCCTTATTGTCCTGGGCGCCTGGGTACAGCTTGAGCGTGTTGGTCTTGGCGTCTATGCCAGTTGCGTCCTCAAGGAACAGCCAGTGTTCGTATACGCCGTTGTGGATTGACGTTACGGGCAGGCCGAGAGTACGTGCTTCGTCGACGAGAGTGATCAACCCAGCAAGGGCGTCGTTGGGCGCCTCGGAGGCTTTCTCAGCATACTCAAGCGTATAGTCAGCCGGCACGTAGATTTTCAGGTCGCCATTGTTGGCTAGCTGTGTGTGGAAGTGGGTGGTCTGCTCGGGTGTGATGAAGTTCGTGGTGTTACTAGGCGTTAATCTGAGGTGTTGTCGTGACGGGACACCTACATTAATACGTCGACGCCCTCGACCGCGGTCTTGACTTGGTCATCGGTTGACTGGCTCACATCCAGGATACGTCCCTCGGCGCAAGGCGGGATACGCACACGCGACGTTGGACGGGAGAGGATGATGAGCTTGATGTCGCCAGCTTCGGCGAGAGGTGTGAGTTCCTTGGCCATCGCCGAGCCCAGTGCGCCAGAGGCGCCGAGGACGGCTACGGTAGGGGGACGGGAAGTGCTGTTGGCAGTGGTCATAAGTTGGAGAGCTTCTGTGATGAAGTGAACTGAAGTGGCAACGCGTTGGCGCGTTATGTATGTCCTAACTACCTGTCGCTGACACTCTGCGCCACCCTCACAGTCGCGTCAACGTGTGTCAACTGCATAAGCCGACTAGCTGCGCAGCAGTCCACATTCCTCTATTCGAGCGTAGGACATTGACCATGACGTTAGCTGGATTGTCATGTGGACAAGTGAGGAGGCAAAATTGCCGACATGAGGCGTATCTCGGTGTCCAGTGGGCAATCAATATGTGTATGGGCACGATGTGCTGTGTATCTGTGTGGCGGCCCATCCTATAGTAACTCTGTGTACGGCAGACTGTTTAGCCCTCACATTCTGCTCCTCGTCTGCCGTGCCATCCCGTCCGGTCGTCATGGCCACGCTTTCCTCTGTATTCTCACGTTTGCAGTGGAGCTTACCAGTCATGAGGAAGTGGTCGTCGACCGTAGTGGGCCGCTGCGGAGCTCATCTCCTTACAACAACGAACCAACATGTTTCTTTCCCGTGCCAGTTAGTTAGCTGAAGCTCCGCACCATCCCGCGACCTCTGTCTCCCTTGTTTCGTCAGTTCCAAAAACGAATCTCACCACTGTGAGTCGAACACAGGACCTGCGGATGAAAGCCTTAGAAAGGTGATGGATAACCAATTACAGTCCGACGCTCTACCAACTGAGCTATGGTGAGTGACTTTGCAGTCTCTTGGCACTGTCGCTTGTGGACCCAGGACCCGAGTATCCCGGATAATTTTCGGCCGATTTCGGCGATTATGTCATGAGTCAGCAACCGAGCTTGTTCGGCGACAGACGCCGAGGCTGAGTGAGCGCTGGCGGTGGAACGCCGTAGGTCCCGGCGTGGATCCTTGCCAGCTGTGCCGGTGGGTCAATCCAGACGTGAGGCAGTACAGCACCCACGTTACCAAGGTGATTCCAGTGACCCGTTGATCCGTTGAGTTGAAGTCTTGGCGGCAGAGCTTCAGAGCTGGAAAGTGGAATATTATTACTTATTAGAATAATCATTTCTGAATTGAATATAGAATAATATCTATTGTTAATTATGTATTTGCCATTAGAGGGGACGGATAGGTGCTTGCGGGCAGCCTGGATCCTCTGCGGTTCTGCAGCAGCCAGCCTGAGCCGCAGTATGAGCTCATGAGCAGCATCGTATGACGTGCGGCAGCGAGGGGCACTGAGCACAGATAGTGAGGGAGGGCATCAACTCAGAGGCAGCAGCGAGGGCCTTACCCAAGGTCCTCGAAATTCAGGGACTCCGGGTTTATCCATGTCGACTTCTCGGGCCCAAGTCCGACGCGACGGAGTCCATTCATATAAAATAGAAAAAGTCACCGCAACCCTCTCCCTTCCACCCTACTTCCCACCCACCACCAAAAAGTCGTAATCAACCATGTCCGCCCCCGCTCTCATGATCCAGAAGCCTGCCCCGTGAGTCACAGCAGTGCAGCGACATCGGCGCGTCGCCACGCGTCGAAATCCAGTCATACAACCGAGGAATTTTCCGCTGACGGCTTAGCGAGTTCAAGGGCACCCTCGTCAAGGAGGGCGAGTTCTCCCAGGTCTCCCTGTCTGACTACAAGGGCAAGTGGGTCGTACTTTCCTCGTACCCTATGGACTACACCTGTGAGTGCTCGTGTACATGTTCACGAGCTGTTCTGAGCGTTGTGGAGCGTTTCCGGCGGTGTGGAAAGCTTGTGGGATGATGGGGAGGCGGTTGAAGGGGCTAGCCTTTTCCGGGGATTGGCCGATGCATATTCCCGGGGTTAATGACGCCTACTGCTGCCTCCTTACTCTCTTTTTGGGCGTACCTACGCTGCAGTAGACGTTGTGGAAGGTTGAAACAGCTCGGACGACCCCTCGAAAGGTGATGGCTTGAGCGGAGGCTGGACGCTATTCGTGGCATATTCCAGAAAGGACGTCCTGTCTTTGCGGTGTCTGGTGTCTGTTGGTGTCTGTCGGCGTTGTCTGGTGTCTGCCGGTGTTGTCTGGGTGTTCAATCGGAGCTGGAGTGGTCCGCAGGTCGTGTCGAGACTGCGTCACTTGCTGGACGAGCTTGGCACCTTTGTTGAGCCCCCACCGAGTCAGCCAGTCGCGGCCTCTTCCTCACGCGCCTCGAGCCGCTATTATGGGCCAGCGAAACACGCGGTGGCGCCGTCTGCTGGTCGTATGACGACTTTCACCGGGGTGACAATCACTTGTTTGGTCTCGCCGGTGACCCATGCGGTGGCGTATCCCCTTCCCCTTTCACCTTATTCGACGTGTGGATGAACATGCCCTCTTCCCCTTGATTCATCCGCTAACCCCCAGTCGTCTGCCCCACTGAGATCCTTGCGTTCAACAACGCCCTCGACAAGTTCGCGGCCATCAACACCGAGGTGATCCTCTTCTCGACCGACTCCGAGTTCACCCACCTCGCGTGGGCCAACACTCCTCGTAAGGAGGGTGGCCTCGGCCCCGACCTCAAGGTCGGCCTCCTTTCTGACCGTAACCACTCGGTTTCCAAGCAGTACGGCGTGCTCCTTGAGGAGGAGGGCGTCACTCTCCGTGGCACCTTCTTCATCGACCCCAAGGGCATTCTCCGTGCCATGCACGTGCACGACCTCCCCGTCGGCCGCTCCGTTGAGGAGACCATCCGTGTCGTCAAGGCGTTCCAGTTCACCGACGAGCACGGCGAGGTCTGCCCCGCCGGCTGGGAGGAGGGCGCCGACACCATCGACACTGCCCACGCCGACAAGTACTTCTCCAAGCAGTAAGCGTCGTGACATGTCCTTTCTCCCGACCAGAACTATAGAGAGTAGATGGGATTTCGGTTTAGAGCACGAGTGAGCGAGCGAGAAGAGCGTAGAGAGATTGGAATTATTGGCTCTCGGCATCATACGCCGGCCGATGGATTAGAAGTCACATTGAGCAAGTCGAGGTGCAGCCGATGCGGCGGCCGACTGGCAAGATAAGCCGACGGGCCGCTAGTCGAGCAGCTGTGGAACGAAGGACGAGGCCTTGCATCTCTGTCCCTGTGATATTCCATGTCCATGATTATTCCACGATTCTCGTTTCCACAACATTCCGTGTCTACCTGTGTGTCATCCATTGCCCCTTCCTAGTTTTGAACCCCACACCCGAGAGCAGGGCTGAACCACGTGCGCAGCGGCGACGACACGGCCAATGGATCAAGCAAGCGCAAGGAGCCCGGTTCGGCCGAGAAGCCTCCCAAGCGCGCGAAGGCCTAGGCGTGGGGTGAGACTCCATACGTCAGTGCTGCGGCACAACTGTTGTTGTGATACGAGATAAGACTTGGTAGCTCGATAGAGCGTGTAGAGTCCGATTAGAGACTTCTATGGACTGGTTGTCACTTCAGCGGTTTATCCATGGTCAGTACGTCACCACCTGTCGCTTGTGGACCAAAGAAAATTCGACATGAGCAGGTCCGTGCACGCCGCGGGCAGAGTTGGCGGCATGGGTACAAATACATACTGACACCGTGGGGACAGTGAGTCAAATCTGTGGTTATCGGCCGATTTGAACTAAGCGTCATCGTTGTCGGTCGCTTGATAACGCGCATTGGCGGGAAAACGACGACTTGCGGCGACTTCCTGAAAGTTGGACGCATACGATTTCGGCCACCACCGGCGGCGACATTACCGTACTTGCTGTCTTGCTCTGTAGTGCTTCCCTTTCACATCATGACAATTAATCGAGCTCGTCGACATCAATCTCTTCTATCTTCGCTCGTGGCAGTGAGCCAGTTGACGCCATACCGCCCTTCTCGGATGGCATCGCGACCGGTACAGGTTCGGCAACTAGACCTGTCAGCACCAAAAACAGGTCGTCCAACGCACCTGGTGTTGGCTCAAGCACAGTCTTGACTACCCCCTCAGCGGTGACGAGGACCTGCTTGCACACAGTACTCCAAGCACCGACGCTCACAGAGCCTGTGGGTCAGCCCGGCGACGTCAGCCATATAACATACCCTTCGGAGCACCAGGGAAGCGGAGCACCCAAGCAACGGGACCAGGAACCCAACCGGATGGGAGCCAGAATACCGGTTCACGGCGGTACCACCAGACGAGGAAGAGCTGCGCGCCCGTTGTAATCACCCAGATGAGCGTGCCAAACCGCAGTGCGAACCCGGACCGTGCCGACGACAGCTGAGTGTCTGCACAAGTTAGTGTTTGGCGTTGCATTGAGATTAGCTACGTACTGGTCGTTTCGAGATCACTAAGCCCCTTGTCAACCTTGCGCTTGAGCTTGGCCCATTTTGCAAACTCGTCCTGGGAACTGGTTTTTGCTAATTCGGCCTTGTCTTCGAGAACTTGCTTGCGGAGGCGGCGCTGGGCCCTTTGAGATTTTGAGAGGAAGATGCGAGAGTACCCGGCAAAGGCGAGTTCTTGGAGTGCAGTCTTGCCAATCCAAGCGATGACCTGGGTAAGGAGGACAAAGAAGAATATGACCACTGGGAGATTTGGTGTGTCCATGACTGGTAGTCGCGGGATGTGAGTTGTTGGAAGTTGTCCAAACTCGTCAGAACTCTTCAGTGATTAATGAGAAGTAGGAGAGTGTTGGTGGTGGATTGAAAGTCACAAGCGTAA
This sequence comes from Cutaneotrichosporon sp. PL3408A, assembly GCA_023629975.1. Classification (NCBI taxonomy): domain Eukaryota; kingdom Fungi; phylum Basidiomycota; class Tremellomycetes; order Trichosporonales; family Trichosporonaceae; genus Cutaneotrichosporon; species Cutaneotrichosporon sp. PL3408A. Next base: position 158,932 of record JAMAMB010000006.1, read on the forward strand.
ACGTCATCTCGGCGTATGCGCTCACGTGGCGTTGGGGGGTGTATTGAATGGAATAAATTATGTAAAATAAAGGACTTTGTTTTAACCACGTGGATACCACGATGCAGCAATGACCCGTTGTTTGCCATCACCCACTTACTACTTCCTATTTGCCTTTTGGGAACACAAACAACTGGTATCAACAATCAACAACACCTACTTACCCTCCCAACGACTGCTGCTCGCAAGCTCGCAACTCACTACCATCCACCTCCACTCATCACATCCATCCATCGACATCAACTACTACGACTATCGTCACACCTACGACTTACATGTTCTTGTCCACGATACTACCGCTCTAATCAATCCCCTGCATCAGACCGCCCCTCGGCCATGTCCCAGCAGCAGGGTTCAAGGGCCCCACGAGACTCATCACATCCTGGACCCTCTGCTGCCGCCACTGTGAACGGGTCTAGATCATCGCGGAAACGATCATCGAGGCAATCCCGAGAACCTAGTGCAGGGCCATCAGAGCCATTGCCGAAGAGGTCCAAAGGGGTGAGTTTGGGTAACATTCAGCGGCGCTGACAACCACAGAAGGGACGACAATGTACGTTGCGAACTGCCGTCACACGATAATGCTTGCTGACTTGAAGCTGCCTTCAATCCACAACCAGTGGTACATCATGGGGCCGACGACGACGACGACGACGACATCCCCTTGCCGCCTCCACCGCAAAGCGTGAAGGCAACTGCTAGCCAGAGGTTGCGACAACAGGCTGCCGCCGCCGCATCACCTGCGCCGCAACGAGGAGATGGCACCCAGGTAGGAGGTCTCTCTGTTCCCGATGAGGGCGAGTCCATCTCGGGCTCTCAACCGCAGGGCCGTGATTTATTTGGACAACCGGTCAAGCGCCGCGGGCCAGTGCCGCACTTAAACTTTGTCAAGGTGTCCCGGCCAAGAGCGTCCATGGCACCCCCAAAGTCCCCAGAACCGTCAGCAATGGCGGTAGCCCGTGCCGGCGGCAAGCGGCCACCACGACGTTCCATGCGGCCAGAAGAGTTACTCACCGACGACGTCGTACCCCTCCCGCCAGCCGACACTCCCATCATTGACCGGAACCGAAAGATGAGGGAAAAAGCTGACCGAGCATCGCGGCGGTCGTCTCTCACCATGCGGGGTGGGCGGACCAGCTCGAGTTTCGAGAAAGGCGAGCCGAGCTATCCCCACGCATCCATTCCATATGCCCAGTTCTACAAACACTTTCCGCCAGAAAGACCCGATCCCCACAAAGCGAGGTGGCTCATCACCTGGTGTGCGAAGCGCGCTTTCGAAGAGAGGACAGACTCGGCGACGCGGAAAGGACGAGAACGAGCGGCGAAGCCGGGGATGGCGGAAGTCGACCGCATTCTCGGCAGTGTCATGGACGATTTCACATTCAAGCTCGCCCAGGGAAAGGTCGATGTCAACGTTTTCGGGCCAAAAGGTGACACCAGGCCGGCTATGCCGGTCAAGCCGCATCCCCGCAACGTCGAGAACCGGCAAGCGCAGGAAAAGGAGAATGCTGTGATCAAGAAGTGAGTTGCCAGGGTTATCCCGATGACGTGGATGCTAATGGGGTAGGATGAAGAACGAGGAGCGTACATGGAGCCATATCGCGAACGCCGTCAACAAGGAGGCGAAGGAGACAACAGAATCATTCAAGGCGCCCGTCGGCCTGCCAGACATGGACGCCGGCACCGACGAAGCGTCAGCATGGTTTCGTAGCGCACTTCGCATTGCCGACGACGTCTTGGCGACTGGCGACGATAATGTCGGCTCATCAACAGACTTTGGGCAGGTCGAGTATGAGATCGACACGCTGCACCAGGCGACGCACCGGGCTAGTCGGTACGCCCAGCACTCCAAGCAGTTCTTGGACGGCATCTTCTCATCTCTTGCTGCCGACCTGCGTGCCAGAGAGGGCACGTCCACTTTACCCGCCACCGACTCGGATTCCCCAGATACCGTCACTCTCCTGGCTACCGCGACTGGGGCCGGCAGTGCGCGTTCAGATCCGATAAGCATGCTCCGAGCTTTAGCCTCCGCGGACGCCAAGAACCCATCGGCAGAGGCATTGTCGCGGGTGAACACGATGGGCGCTCCTCGGCAATCAATCGCGGCTACACCTCGGCGACAGCAGCCAAGGCGGTCGATGTATTCTCGAGGGACGCCTGCGGCAGGTGGAGGGCGATGAGGACCATGGATTCTATGTTTAGTATTTTATCTTTCGTATTTTCGCTATTTCTTTAGTATTTTCGCTATTTCTTTAGTATTTTCGCTATTTCTTTACGAAGTCCGCGATGTTTGTTTGGGCCAGGTCCTGGGCGGCGGCGATGCGTGCGGTGGAGTGACGATGGACTGAATTTGCTTCCGTGTACACTTGCCACCTTGGTGATCCTAGGAGTCATTCACGCTCCTGCTCCATCCTCTCATCCATCTCATCCATCCCATCAGCGCCGACACCGGCGCCATGCTCGAACCTCCTATCAAACGAACGTGAACGTCTTGATCTACGTGGACTCCGAGAACCCGACTAGGCGCCGTTGCCCAAGATGATGGGCCTTCCGCTGCTCGCGGACGACCCGTACCTCGAGTTCCAGCCCGCGTTTGCCTACACTCTCCCTATCCAGATCCTTGTTACAGGCATGACCCTTACCCTCCTCATTATCCTTCTCATTCATCTTCTATGTGGGTTCAGAATTATTATCCAGGCCTAACGGCAGTCACAACACAGTATCACTATCCGCTGGCGCCGCTCAATTACTGCCTCCAGCTTGCAAGCGTCATCGCCGTGCTCCTCGGCTGCGTTGTTCGCACCGTCATTATTCTCCAGCACCTTGGGGCCAAGGGCGACAGGTGGCCGTACACACTCGACTATGTTGCTGTTCCCGTCCCCCAACCTCGATGGAACCAGGCGGAAGACGTTGCATGGCAGACACTCCTCGCGCTCAGTAACGGCTTGGCGAATGTGGGTCCCACCGCTTTTCGGTGCTAACAATAGATTACGCACATTCAGTTCCTCACTCTCCTTTATCCCTCGCGAACCGAGGCGCGGCTCATTTTCATCGCTCTCGGTCCACTCGCTATTGCATCCTCCGCGCTGTACTACTGCACCCTCTCGCAGCGGCCCAAGGTCATCGACATGGGCGACGCCATTCGCTCAGTTTTCAGCTGCACCCTCCTTGTCATATTCTCCCTCTCCCTCTTCATATGGGGATTCTTCGTCAACCGCCGCCGCGCGTGGCGCCTGGACGGCGGTACCGCCGTCTTCGGGTCCGGTGCACTCGGCCTCGCCCTCGTCACGACTGCCAGCTCCTTTGTGGCCGTGAAGGAGGAGAAGATCGACTGGCTTCCCCACTTGATTTGGGCCGCTGTTCTATGGCAGACCTGGCTGGGGTGGTGGTGGTGGGTCGGCGCAGGGATGGGTATCGGCGAAGTGGAGGATATCATGGAGCGCACCCTACGCAAGCGTCGCAAGGCCGCTCGCAGGGCCCATAATCGTCGGGCGCTTGCCGCGGCCAACCAGCCTATGGTAGCCGAAGAGGGCGAGGATGCGGAGCGCCGACGTACAGTCGCTGGGGCGATTATGAACCGTACCAGCGCTGTTGTGGGGTTTACCTCGAGCCTCGCCCATCTGCGTGGCTCTGCTGGCGGCTCTGCGCCAGGCTCTCAACGGGGGTCAGCGGCGCCAGGCGAGTCCAGTGCGGGAGGGGGAAGTCTTGCGCGGATGAGAATCCGGCGCCGACAGCGCGGTCCCTCATTATCCCGCGACGTCGAGGAGGGCCTAGAGGAGGACGGGGAGGCGATCGAGCTCCACACTGTCGAGCCAGCCGAGGAACAAGTGGATGCAGGTTCGGGCCTCGGCTCTGGTGGGCGACTCCCCCAATCCTCGAACTCCAACTCGGACACATCCAGTACCTCGCGCACACCCTCGCTACACGCGCCACGCAGCGTGGCCGAGTTTGTCGCCTACCCCGCGACTTGGCTGCAGGTTTACATCCGCCGCCTGCGCAAGGCGCACGAGGAAGCCACACGCCGCCGGGCAGTCGAGCAGGCGGAGCGCCGCGCTCGTGTTCCCACCATGGCAGCGACCGCCGACGACGGATGGGGACTTGGTGCATTTGGTGTTCGTGAGCACCAGGAGAGCCAGTGGCGCCTGGATGAGGCGAAGAGACAACTGAGAGCTGGGAGGTTGACCGAAGAAGAAGATGGCGGAGTGGAGGGCTATCAGGGCGACGGTGATCCTGAGGTTTCGCGACGACAGACGCGGCGATCCTCTGCACGCGGAAGTGCACGGACGAGTAGGCGGAACTCGATAGTGCAGCCGCCCGCGAGGAGCTTTAGAGAGCGTGAATGGGAGAGGGAAGTGCGCGAGACAGCACCGCGGAGAAGTTCGATTGGAGAACGGCACGATCACGAGCGCGAAACAGAATCTCAAGAGCCTCGGGAACTCTGGGAAACTCGGGAGGGCGGAGAAGATGAGGCTGACTGGGAAGACGTGTCGTCGGACACGAGCAATGATGTGCACCGCCCGTCCAGCCAGCGTAGTCACAGGTCCACAGGACGCGCTGCGGCTGAGCAGCAGACACCAACGGCAGGAACTAGCTGGAGCTGGTGGGGCCCCCTGCGGGACTGGCGGTTGCAAGATCGGACTTCATATTAGTCGCCTGGCTCTTGGGCTAACAGAGCGTTTGTTGTATTGATGCATGTTTAATAATAGCTAGCTGGTAGAGCAGGCGTGCTCGTCCTTTGACTCTTATATTCTACATGAAGTAGTACGGATACAGGTACGCTTAGAGTTTTGGCGTGAACCGCGATCGGGCACGCAACTTGGGTCCGATCTTCATCAGCACCAACGGAACGGGGGCAAGCAGGAGTGCGATGAAACCGAGAAGCGACGACGCCCACGGTGTCCCCAGACGCTCGTACATCTGGTTGGCGAAGAGTGGGAACCCGGCGCCAAAAGATGAGCGTACAACGGTGCACGCGGAGAGAGCGCTGGCGGCGGACCAGAGGTACGAGTCGATGATGTGGTTGACTGACTGTTAGCACTGATCGAAGATCGCACCCACGCTCCCCCTCCCCACTTACACAGTGAAAGGAACATGCCGAGGGCAGCTATGCCGATGAGCGCGCCTGCAAGTACCGGCGAGATCCAGTGGATCGAAGGAAACGACGTCCACCCGAACCAGAACATGGCGATGACGAGGAACCACCCTGTCACTGCACACATCTCCAGCCTCTTCTCTGGCGCCGGCATTTCCGGGGCAATTCTCTTAGAGTAGGACTGGTACCGACGCTCGATGACTGTCATGTACACTACTGTGGCAATGACACCGCCGCCGAAGAAGCCCAGGAAGGCGACCCCGTTCTCCCCAGCTGAGAAGCCGTGGTTCTTGACAAAGACAAAGGGATACGCCTCGAACAGGAGGTATACGATTCCGTACACGAAGGACATGTAGATCGTCACGGCCATGAGCATCGGCTCGAGAACTAACGTCAGTTTCTGAGGCAGAAGACGGAACGTACAGAGCATGATGAATGGCTTCAAGAGGATATCCTTGAGCTTGGCTTTCCAATTGGTCTCGAGACGCTCGATTGGTGCGTACCACCTCTCATCCCCCGTCTCCTTCCGTAACTTCTGCGCCTTCTTCTTGAGGATAATCGGCGCATACGTCTCAGGCAGGGTAAACAGGATGACAATAGTGCACAGGCCTGCGAATATCGTCGTGACCCAATACACCCATTGCCACGGTGCACCCGAGGTCTGGATGAACCCGCTAACAATGGGCCCAATGGAAGGCCCAGCAAACGGCGAGAGGCCGAACAGCGCCATCGCTGAACCCCTTACGTCGGCGTCCCAGATATCGGCAAGCAGGGCGCCGGAATTGGTCAGAGGCGAAGCCGCAAACGTACCACCCAAGAATCGGAAGGCGAGCATTGCACCTGTATTCGGCGAGAGTGCACAGCCGACCTGCATGCCGGTGTACACGATGAAAGCGATCACGAAGATTGGTCGTCGTCCATAAACTTCAGAGAGGGGACCCCAGAGGAGGGGTCCGACACAGTAGCCCGCCACGAAGAGGGAGATGCAGAGCACCGCGACTTCTTTGCTCATGCCGAATTCTTTCATTACATCCTCGGTGATTCCTGATGGCGCAGACGATGAGAAGGTCGAGTTGAGGACAAGTACACCTCCAAGGATTGTGAGGTACCACCGGAATCCCTTGCTCCAGTTCTAGCCGTTAGCTGGGGTGTGGGGCGGACTGAGAGTGCGCTCGGTAGCGGGAGGTAGCCGGGATCCTTACCGACCGCGATCATGGCAGAGCGCACGGGAAGAGTACTCACCTTTGGATTGATAGGTTCCCCTGGCTCAAACTTGACGGCCCATTGATCTGGACCGTTCTCCTCCCGCTTAGCCTCACGCTCAACCTCCTCCTCGCGACTCCGCAGTGGGCTTAGTCCATACTCGGCATCCAAACCGTCGGGAGCCACGCCGCCGAAAATCGATACCACGGGCGGGGAGAGCTGTCTGCGCAGACTATCCCCCGAGGTCGCTCGACGCAAGTTCTTGGGCTCGGACTGAGTAGCCGCGAGCGGAATGCCAGGTAGGCCATCTTCCTTTGAATGGACGTGAGCGATATGTTTCTCTTTCGCGCTGTCCCACTCCGGGGCCTGCTTCTCCTCAATAGCAGTGTCGTCGCTTTCGCGGTCCTCCTCGTATGGTGGCCCAGGGTCTGAGCGCACAGTTGAGAGTGGTGGTGGCGATGTCATGAACGGCGGTTTCCAATTGCGTCGGAGGTCTGTCTCGGGGAAGCAAAGAGTTTCAGGATGTCTCTATTGTTGGCCGGATGGTCTTAACTGTCAGAGACGTGCGGAGTAACGTCGCTCAGTGAGTCAGCGGGCGACAGAGGCCAGATAAACATAGAACGTCACGTCGCCTCGGTAGCGCCCGGGGCCGATGAGCATGAGGGGTGTGGCCGGGGAAGCGGCGACAACATGAGTAAGGTGGGGTACTGGGGCATGAGGGAGTGGAATGGCTGCGGCAGACAAGTGTATGTGGCAACGTGCGAGCCGCCGATGACTAGGAAACCGGTCGTGATGATGCAGCACCGATGATGAAATCTATTCTCATCCCACTTCTCTGCAACGCCGCGTTCGTGCCGGCCGTGCCGAGCACCGAATGCTCGGTGCATTCCTCAAGGTCATGGCAAGCTTACCCTCCTCGGGTCTGACTGCATTACCCGTGTCAGGGGGATGCGCAGGCTGCCTCAAAGGATTTTGGTGTATCGGATGGCCCTCAGCTCATCACGCGGCGGGGCCGGAGGTGCGGCGTCTTGGCTACGCATTTCGGCGACGCCCGTGATTGCGGGGATGAGAGAGAGAGTGCGGAAGTTTGTATAAGCGCGCGTTCCAAGCCACACAACTCTAAAAGCATTATTCGTCCAACTATTGGTGCCCGAAATGCAAGACAAAAGCAACTCCCACTCTTGAGGCTTGGCTTTGGGATTCCGGCGGGGGCATCTTGGGCGGCAGGATGCAGTTCAACCGTGTCACAGGACCACGACACGGCAAGGTGGGCCGGCTCGTTTTAGTTCTCATCAACGCTGAGCTGAACTCGTTGCGAGAGATTTCCACATCTGTTTCCGCACCGTGACTATAAGGGCCAGGTCCTAGTTGCCACACATTGCTATCGCGACTGCCTTGCATTCAGAACTCTACACAGGCTATGCGGGGTTGGCGACCTTCTCGTATCCCTGGAGGTTGCGGTCCTGGCGCCGGCGGTAGTAGGTGCAAGCGCCAACTGGAACAACGACGAAAATGGCAAGGAGGGCAAAGTACTTCCATGGCGAAGAGATGGTCGGGTACTCATCCTCCAAGTCCTCCTGGGTAACGTCGACCGCGTCGTCCTCCTTGAAGTCGGGCTGAGCTTCATGCGCGATCTTCTGTCCGGGGTATCACAAGAATGTAGGTAAAGTGTAAAGATTTCGTTCGTTTTCGTGGAGTTGATGAGCGTGCATATGCGTATGTATCAGAATCAACTCTAGACTTAAAGCTCAATGCGATAGGGTACCTGGTTGCCCTCATCATCGACCTCGTGCTCAATCTCAATCTGAACCGTGAGTGATAGCCCTCAGGTTGGGAATGGGTGACTCACCTCGCCTGACTTGACGATCTTGACGTCCTTCTTGGGACGGTCGCCTCCGCCCTTGGGGAGGTTCTCGATCTGGCGGACAACGTCCATGCCTTCGAGAACGTTGCCGAACACGACGTGCCTGCCGTCCAACCATGCAGTCTTGGCCGTGCAGATGAAGAACTGAGGTAAGGCTCTGCACTCGTGGCAGGCGGAGCAGGGGCGCCCCCTAAAAAAATGCTCACCTGCGAACCGTTGGTGTCCTTGCCGGCGTTGGCCATTGCTGAGGTTAGCGGCCGAAGTCAGGCAATCAATCAGTCTTACAGAGGACACCGGGGCCAGTGTGCTTGAGCTTGAAGTTCTCGTCGGGGAAGCGGTCACCGTAGATTGACTTGCCGCCGCGCCCGTCGCCGCTAGTAAAGTCACCACCCTGGATCCTGCGTGTCAGCGACGAGAGCGTATTAAGCTCCCAGTGGCTCGCTTACATGAAGTCCTTGATTACGCGGTGGAAGTTGGAGCCCTCGTAGCCGTAGCCGAGCTCGTTGCCGTCCTTGTCGACACCAGTGCAGAGCGCACGGAAGTTCTCCACGGTCTTGGGAACAGTCCTGGATGTGAGTGAGAGCACATTGCAGGGGAGCTAGGTGCGGAGAGGCCGCGAGATGTTGTTCAACCAAGGCGAATCAGAATCGCCAAAGCCAGGCTCGACGAATCATATGCACTAAAGACAACAAGAAAATCGCACATACTTTCCGTAGAGACCCATCACGATGCGGCCAAGGGGCTTGCCATCGTGCTCCATGTCGAAGAACACCTGGGAGTTAGAACTGAATGAGGCGCCTCCCCAAGCCCGGTCAAGGCTCAACATACCTTGTTAGTGATGACGGGCCCCTTGGCGGCCTCGGCCGAGCCGGCGAAGACGAAGACGAGGGCGACAAGGAGTGCCGCGAGCAGGGAGAATACTGAGAGACGGGCCATTGTGGACGAGTGAGTAACAGAAAGTAGTCCCACGATCGGGTATCGTTCAGTTATTTCAGGAGGGCATCGATGTCATGCCGACGTGTCGTCCACCTGCGAAGCAACGGAAGCAAAAAAGTCACGTGCATGGACGATGATTGTTTGTGCCCCTTGACTGATCTGATCTGAATTCGCCATGTCTTTCGCGCGACGCGTCCCAATTCATTTCAACCTCAATCTCATCCTCCTTTGTCCACTTGACAGCAACCATCGTCCCCATGACTGAAGACGCCGACCCTCTTTTCACATTCTTCAGTCCCAAGGAGGCTGAGAACGTTGACATCCTCTACAATGTCCTCGAGCTCACGCGAACCGCCACCGGCTCAGACGTCGCAAAGGCGTACCGTCGCATGGCCCTCCGTTACCACCCGGATAAGCACGCTTCAAAACCTCCTGCCGAGCGCGAAGCCGTTACGATTCAATTCCAACGTGTCGGTTTCGCCTTTGCCGTTCTGTCAGATGAGAAGCGGCGCAAGCGGTAAGGCTTGACAGGATTGCGGCCCCGAAGGAAAGTTGTTGTTGACATCAGGTACGACGCGACAGGACGCACAGACGAGATCGCGTTCGCGCCTGATGAGGCTGGGTGGGATGAATATTTCAATGATCTGTTCGAGCGGATCGACTCCAAGGTCCTCGATGAGGACAAGAAGAAGTACCAGGGTGGGTGATCTGCGCTCCATTTCATTAAGCGAGCAGGCGTGGTTGGTAGTGCTGACTTCAGGCTCTGAGGAAGAGCGCGAGGACCTCCGCGACGCGTATATCCGGTTCAAGGGGAACTTTGAGTCGATCATGGCACAGATCCCACACTCGACACACCACGATGAGGATCGCTTCATCGCTGCAGTTGAGGAGGATATCGCCTCTGGCGTGCTGACCCGCACGTCCAAGTGGACTGTTACTAGAGGGGACAAGAACTCACGCGACAAGCGCAAGCGCAAAGCAGAGTCCGAGGCCGTCAAGGCGGAGAAGGCCGCCAAGGAGCTGGGCGTGTGGGACGAGTTCTACGGCTCTGGAGCCAAGGGTGCACGGAAGGGCAAGAAGGGCGAGACTGCTGGGGAAGAGGACGCGCTCGCAGCACTTATTCGTGGTCGTCAGAACAGCCGGGCTGCAAACTTTGCCTCCCTCGAAGCAAAGTATGCCCGCATCGAGGAGGACTCCGCCAACAAGAAGGGCAAGAAGGGTAAAAAGGGCAAAAAGCGCGCCGACGACGACGGGTTCGCGATGAACGAGCCTCATCCCAGTGATCTGGACGATGCGGCGTTTGAGGCCCTCCAAGCCAGGATTTTTGGCGGCAAGAAGCACGGGAAGCATGGCGACATTGACGAATTCGAAGACGTCTTTGACGCGCTTGAGGATGACATGTTCGAAGACAAGGACAAGAGGAAACGCCGCGGCAAGAAGCCCGACTCAGATCCGTTTGAAGCCCTGGAGGAACTGGGTAATGCGGCATTCCAGGAGCTTCAAGCGGAGATGTTGGGCGGCAAGAAGAAGGGGAAGGGGAAGAAGTCCAAGCGCGACGACCTTGACGACCTGGGCGACGAGGCCTTCGCAGCCCTACAAGCCGAGATGTTTGGCGAGAAGCACAAGAAGCGTAAGACCAAGTAGACACCGATGTCCAGTCCATCCTCGGCCCTCCGATCTGTGCTCTGCGACACTCCTTCATGACTGCCCGTCCCCTCCTTCTACATGTGTTTCTGTACATTTCGCCGGCCCTTCCCGTCGACCCGCGTGCCTTCCTACTGTGTGGTGTTGTATAGTTGCATGATACTACCATGTATCCACGTGTCACGAGCTAGCTGCATTTTGCGGTGTATGCGTGCTGTCGCTGCACTTACCTTTGCAGTTGCAGTGCCGACTTTCGAATGTCAGGCAGGACAGGCGAGTTAGTCTTGCGCGTCAGGCTGAGGTACTTGTCGGGCCACGTGCTACTGTGGAGCCCCAGCCACCGAGGGGGTCAAATTGCTTCCGTTATCAACTTGCCACCAAGTCTGGTTGTTTCCTCAAACAGCTTCATCGTCTTCATCATTCATCATCCACCATCCCTGCACTTATTCTCACTCTTTTCTCACATTTCGAGCCTCATTCCGGTGAACGAGCAGTATTTACGTCGAGTTACCGGAGTCTCTATCCTTAAGACTCTACTTTGACACGCCGATCTACCTGGAGCCATTGCAACAAGGGGTCGCTAGTCACTGGTTGACTCAACCGCTCCACTTTCTCAGCTTCTCGCGCTCCCCTCGCCCCTTTGTCATGCCACCGCGCCGCCTTCGCGCTTCCCGCCAAAATGACGACGACAACATCTTTGGCTCCCCATCCCCAGAATTGGAGTCAAACTCTAGCCCCGAGATAGAGGTAGTCGGCGCCTCGGCTCCTGCAACGGCTCCAAACTCACGCCCACCTACCCCTCCAGGCCGTATCGGTCTCCCAATGCGTCATCGCGAGCATCGCGGGTTCTTTAACTTCTTAGGGCTAGATCGTACCCCAGCGTCTCCTCCAGTGGAGCGTGCCACCGCCCGAGGTCCGTCACGTCCCGCACTCGACGCACCCGGTTCTGGCAACCGCCCTGGCTCAAGCAATCAACCTATCGAGCTGCTCGACAGTGAAAGCGACGACGAACCTCCCGCGCGAGAGGGAAGAGGCCGTGTCACTTCACCCAACTCTTTTCGCAACAATCTAAATGGTGGGCACCTGACGTTATATACCATGCAATGCTCACACGTAGCGATAGACGCCACCCTGAACCGCGCATCCCGGTTTGAACGTAGACGCAGACAACAGGAAGCGCTGGAGGCAATGATCGCTGAGACGGCAGCGCGGGCCCACCGGGATCTGCCCCGGGCTTGGCTATTGCCCCCGCGCGAGCGCTTCGGTGGCGCTGTCATGCGCCGTGGGGACGAGCAAGTGCTATTCCGCCCCGATCAGCCTGCGGAGCACATCCGCGTAAACCGGGGCCGCGATGCCCACCAACACGATGATGATTGGGAGGACCTGGACGATGACATCCCTCGTCGTGGGACGTTTGTTGCCTCCCGACGAGCAAGGGCAGCTGCACGAGCAGCGGCTGCGGCCGCCGACGTCAACCACCCCGACCATTTCCTGTATGGAGGAGTGGGATTAGGGCTGTTCTTTAACGGCGGCGGTCCCGCGCCTGTCCTGGACGCCAAGGCCATCCTTGAGGGCGTCAAAGCCGAGACCCTCATAACTGCTGGAGAGGGTTACACACATACGTGGGATGGTGAGGACCTCACGAAAGAGCTTGAGGAGAAAGAGAAGCGCGGAGTAATCGAGCTTGACGAGCGCGGCCACGTCATCCCTAAGCGCAAGAAGGGTCTGCCCTACCTCGCCTGCTGCGCTTGCCCAGAGCCACTGCGCGTGGGCGGGGCGAACAGGTCGCCGGACGACCAAGTGTGGGCTCTTCGCTGTGGACATGTGCTCGATCAGCGGTGCTTCCAGCGTCTGGCTGAGCCAGGGGAAGAGATTCCCGTCCTCGACGAGCCTCCCTCGAAACGCCGCCGCACATCGCGTGGGAAAACTCGCTCGACAAAGAAGGAGCATGTGTGGACTTGTCCTGTGACTGGGTGCGGGAGGGAGCATGTGAGCATGATGGTCAACGACGCCTGGGTGCCGATGGAGCATCAGGGGGGTGTGCAGATGTACGTGTAGTGTAGGCTGAGTTTGTATGCCTTGTGTACATGTATGTTTTGTAAAGGTGTGTTAGTTGAGCGTAGCGAATGCCAGACGTAGCGAATGGCCTGACGGACATCGAGAGCGTGGACGAAGAACTGGGACGGAGAGTGTGGAGTTGTCCGCTTGGGACCTCCACGCGTGGCTTGGCGGCAGCGGAGATGCTACATCCACACGCGCGTCAGTGGCAAAGGCTAGTAGAGAATGCCATGGTGGCAACGCACTATGATGATCGCACTGGCGACACCGCAACTAAAAGTACCATATGCATACACAAACAACTGGCGAGAAACTGTAACGGAGTGCGGCATGGACGAGTCGTGGGTCGAATTGCGGTTGGTGGTAGTGTGGGAATGCGGGTAACCGTGAATGACGGCGATGACGGCGATGGGATGTGGCAGCGTTCGATTGGTACAAATGTGCGTAGCGACGTTCTGACTTCCCACTGATGTACAACAAATGCGTTTACTGCACTCACACACTCACTGCGCACAAACACGATACGTAGCCCGCCCGCCCCAACTCTTTATGCCCCAGCTGACGGACGCATGATGCACGTGTGCTAGATGCTTATCGCAGGCGCTGGAGGTGACGATTGGGACCACTGACCTTATTACTAAATCACAACCACGCTCGGCGCCACCAACGCCCCTTCACCCGATTGCGCCGACACGGACATGTCATGACCTCGTCTTTCATTTCATTCCACCCCATTGTCTTTATATGCATTGATGGTCGCCGCCTTGTCACGACCAACAACGCCATCAAGACCAACCTCCATGCAGACTCAACTCACCCACACCACCGTCTGTCTTGGTAACTCTTATCGACTGATTCGTTTCTCCTGCTTGCCCGTCATTTGATGCCTCGGCCTCCACCAACGCCGCCACGTCCGTCACCCTGTCCATCGTCACACCCATCCCAGCCATGCCAGCCGTCCTCTCCTAGGCCCGGTATCGTCGAGCGCACCATGTGGGCCATTGGTGCATGCTGGCTCCGGGTCGGGGCATGGTTCGTTGCCAAGACTGTGTCCGTCGTCTACGGCGTTGTTGGACGTGTCCCGGAGTCAAATCGAGGCCTCGCGTAGGAGGGGACAGCGTAGGAGGGGACAGCGTAAGAGGGAACAGCGCGAGGATGCTGCGTGAGGACTCGTCGGGAGCCTACCAAACAAGCCGGACAATATAGAATAATCACAAATGGATCGTAGAGGACTGCAAATAATGGCACGAGATACAGGTACCCAAGTAGCAAGGAGGATGGAACAAGAATGTCAGAAGCGATGCGTGAGAATCAGCCAGTTGCCAAGGTACCGCTGGAAGCAAGCGGATGCTGTTTAATTGGAATGCCGCCGCCAGTGAATTAGCCTGAGGCGTGTTGCTAGTGTCGCTGGGTTGGTCGGTAGCTGAGTAAACTGCTGGTGATGCCTCCAACCTGGTGATGCCTCCAACCACCCCTTGCTGCGTCACTGGTCAGGCTGCGCCTGAGGGCATTCTATGCTTTACCTTCGTAGGGGGAATTCGACGAACCTTGATCATTATTGAGTCTCTGCTCGGGGAGCTGCTCGAAGGTAATGATCAAGGTTCGTCGAATTCCCCCTACGGAGTCGAGGTCGGTAACCTCCGCTAGCGAGGCTGCGCTGCGATGCGCTTAGGCAGCGTTTCCTGTAATTTAGCATCAACTGTCGTTGATGATAAGGCCGAGCACGCAGGGCGCTGGCTTAAGATGTACCCTTGGAATCGTTGACGAAGGGCTTGGGCTTGAGGCTCGCTCGATCGCTAATCGCCTCCGTCGGCAGCAGCAATCCACAGTTCTGTACGCTCCCACGAATCGCTCAGTGTCGGACAATACTACGTGCCGGACTGATTTTAGGCTCAAAACTCTTGGCGAAGCCACGGAGGATGGTTGGAAAGAAGGAACTGAAAGCTTGCGTTGCTGTATCGTGCGTCTCATGTTCTGTCAGGCCCGCAAGCGTCTTACAATGGAATGAAGGTCCATCTAACTTGTGGTTCGGTACCGTGACGGAAGCTGTACCCAGCACTGCCTCTGCAAACCATGCCTCTGCGCATGGGTGGTAGGGATTTTGCTCTCCGTCGGTTGCGGCCGCCGACCTGCACGGCCGCTGCATCCTGGAGTTGTGATGTAAGCAGGGCGTGGCGCTCAGCGCCTTGGTCTCATCCTTTTGCCACGATGTCCTCTCTGAACCCTTGCACGCCTCAGGAAATAAGGAAAGCGGTTGTGCTGCGCATTATGCACATTACAGCATTCGCTGTTTAGCAGCCGAACTGTTTTTTGGGGTCGGTCGTGTAGGTTGCAAGCATCGACCAGCTCCATGCCGCGGAGCCGCTCATTGATCGCTCAGCTGATCGTGATTACTCGGCTGCTTGGTGATCTCCTCCGTAGCTCTGCAGTCAATCAGTAGTTCGGCGATCCAGGTGCGACATGGTCAGTCGTCGGGCATTGGTGGGCAGCGCAGGTACCCCGCATTCTCACATGTCTCTCCGGCCCTGGCATTACAATGTTCACATCAGCGGCGTCGAACAGGAGGTTCAGCCGGTAATTTCTCTGAATCTCTGGCTAGGTACTTTACATCCTTCCGTGCCTGTATGTCGTACCAAGACCCCTCTTGAACGTCACAGCCGCACTTTTCAGTCTCACTTCAGTCGGATTCAGCCCCTCTTCATTCTCTGGCTCTGTTCTCTTGCTTCGCTGATTGGCTTGTCCTATGCCATACCAAAGTGCCAAGGGCAGGCACAGTTTCTGAACTCAAATATTCTCAACCGCATGACCGCAGACGTGCGCTTCCATGCCTCCAAACCGCGACGGCGATTGGGTGAGGGTGTACGCCGCCCTCGTCACCGCAGGGATAGCACCGAGGTTCGGTGCAAGCCACCCCAACTTGGGTCCGCGGCTCTGCTGTAGCGGAGATTAGCAGAGGGTCAATCGAAGAAGGGAAGTGCTCGCTACCAGGGTCGGATGGAACGGAGTTGGCGGAGACGACAAACCCAAGAGCTAGGAAACAGCAAAACTCTGAGAGCTTCTGAGTTTGAGCCGCATGAGCACTGAACCACGCGGACGCCAACGCCGTGCCCCGATGCCGCCGTGGCTGGCATACATGACATCCATGTGCCGGACTTGAGCCGCAGTCATCTCGTCAGAGCTTGCCAGTCTCTACGAAACGAACAACGTCCTCCGGCATCATCGCAAGTCACAAGTCCAACCCTCTCCCACATTGCCCAACGCCACGATCACCCTTCTATCCATCGACTTTCACATCCTCCCCTCACTGTTCCTGTCGACTTGACTACTCTCCTCGTACTCGGATCCTCAGCTCGACAGTGACCTCCTCCCCTCCTGCAGCTCCTCAGTCAAGGTTAGCCGGAGAAGCCGCAGCCCTGCTCATTTCGCTTGGCCCACTCGCGGCACTCGATCAGCAGGCCCGCTCACCCCAGCTCGTTCTCGCCGGTTCGTGGTTAACCCGGCTTGCCCTTCTTAACCCAGCAGCCAGTCTTTTGATTGCTAACCTCTAGCCTCTGAACATTGCAGTTTCTTGTATTGTAGACTCATTGCCAGCGCCATGCGCCCCCACACCATTTTGCTCGCTGTCCTCGCTCAGCTCGCGCTCTGCGAGGCGGCGGCACTTCCCCGCGAAGTCGGCGGCGGGTATGTGGTGGTTGGTCAGCGCCAGTTGACCAGTGGTAAGTCCTTTCATGCTAGAACTGATCGCTAACGAGCAGGCGGCGGCGACCCGTAAGTATTGATCCAGTAGCGCTCTTGTTCCAAATCCCGGGCACCCCCTCACCTCGTTCAGAACACCTCCGTTGACATCGCCTTCTGCGCCCGAAACCCCTCCCGCAACTGAACCTTCTCCCACCCCGTCGCCCACTTCTGAACCACCGCCTGCGGAAACGACGCCCGCCCCAACTCCAACGACGTCAACTGCACCTCCGCCGGAAACACCGCCGCCTCCCCCTCCTTCAACTACACCTGAACCGCCTCCGTGAGTAATTTATTAGCTCATTGGTGCCGCGGAGCTTCGGCTAACACAACAGCAATTCGACCCCTCCGACTCCTTCTCCTCCAACGACGGATGAACCAAGTAGTATACCCCCAACTCCAACGTCAGTACCTTCCCCGTCTTCTGATCCTTCCCCGTCCACTCCCCCACCGGCGAGTTCGCCGCCCACAACTCCTGAGCCCACTCCAACGTCTGAGGCGACTCCGACGATTGTGCCGCCGACTCCAAGCCCTTCGAGCGAGCCACCTCCTCCATCGAGTCCCGCGACCACTCCGACGAGTGCGCCTCCGACGAGCGAGCAGCCCAGTCCTACGAGCGAGCAGCCCAGTCCCACGAGCGAGCAACCCAGTCCCACGAGCGAGCAGCCGGTCAGCGAACCGTCCTCATCGCCTTCAAGCGATGCACCTCCTCCAAGCTCAGTCGTCCCGCCCTCGTCTCCCCCCGTTCCCCCTCCAGTCTCCCCTCCAGTCTCCCCTCCAGTCTCCCCTCCAGTCTCCCCTTCTCTCACCCCGGTCCCCTCGAACACCAACACAGTTATTAACCCCCCGAGCAGCCCAGAACCAGTCACTTCTACGCCTCTTGGTACCGCCTCTCCCGAGCCGGTTACTTCAACTCCGATTGGCACTCCCAGTCCTACTCCTACTCCTACTCCTACTCCTACTCCTACTCCGACTCCGACTCCGGAGCCAGTGACTTCGACCCCCATTGGCACTGTCACTCCTACTCCCGAGCCGGTCACCTCTACGCCTATCAGCACCGTTCCGGATACCCCATCTATTACTACGATTCCGTCTCAACCGACGCCTTCTCCCCCTTCGACGTCAGTTTCGGACACGAATACGCCCACCCCGACCGTGGTACCTCCATCAAACACCCCACCCCCTACGCCAACTCCTCCGAGTAAGTCCAACCCCCTGATCCCTTTGGCTTCTAGTCCGGCTTCCAATGCCAACCCCAGCCTCGAGCGCCGAGCCTCCCGCCTCGAGCGCCCCACCCGCGTCGAGTGCGAGTCCGCCGGCCTCGAGTGCTAGACCGCCTGGATCGAGTGATCCTCCTGTGACAAGTCCTAACCCCTCAGCGACGCCCTCGCCGCCTGTGACCAGCCCGAATCCGCCTGGCACCACACCACCGACCCCGGTCCCGCCTGGGACGAGCCCTACGCCCCCCGGAACTCCTGTACCCCCAGGTACTAGCCCTGGAGCTCCTGGTACTACTCCTGCACCCCCCGGCACTACTCCCGCACCCCCCGGCACTACTCCCGCACCCCCCGGCACTACTCCCGCACCGCCCGGTACGCCTGCCCCTCCCGGCACAAGTCCGGCTCCTCCTGGAACTAGCCCTCCCGCCCCTGGCACTAACCCGGGCGGCGACAATAGCACGCCTGGCGGCACTGGGGGTCAAAACCCGGCTCCTGGAGGTACTACAGGTGGCAACACGGGTAACACTGGTAGTAACTCGGGTGCGCAAATCGTCCCCGGTCAGCCCGCGCCTGACGCTGTCGTAACATTTACCGACGTCGTCACCAACCGCATCACTCGTACCAACGCGGACGGCTCTGTTCTTACCACCGACTCTGTGGGCGTCGTCGTCGTGACCATGACCGCCCCCATCACCAACACCAACGGTGAGGTTGTCATTACCCGGACTCTTCCCGGATCATCTGGCCAGTCTGGGACGGGCGACATTGTCGTTGTGGTGAGTGCAGTCTTTGAACAGTGGTCTCTGTAAAGCACTATACTAATGCCAGACCATGACCAGGCCGGTCAGCCAGAGGGCAGACGGCAGCTGGGTGACTCAAACCGCCGTTGATGGCGGAGGTGCACTGCAGTCCTCGCAGCGCCGTACAGCCCTGTTGCCTTGGGGCATTGCAGCTCTTGGCGGCGCAGTCGGCGCCCTGGCCGTTCTCATCTAAGACATTGTTCCCTCAGAACTTTGCGCAACAGTGAAAATCACACCCGTCAAAAGATCCATACACACGACAATGTCTAGCGAAAAGCTCTACAACACCAACTCCAACTAGCATCAGCACGTCCCTCCTTACAACACATCTATTGTCCTCAACAATAGCGTCTCTCATTATTGTCATCATCTACATCCGTACACAGCATTAGCGTCCCTATAACTATGCATTACGTTTGGTATTGCTGTAGCAACACGCGGGCAGCGACGAGAAACGAGGTGTGGTGGAGTCGGTGACCGCGCGTCGAGTTTCAGCTGATCGTAAAGGGAAGCAGGAACAATAGAGGACGTCATTCAATACTGTAGCATACACAACCAAGTAGTCGACAGAGCTTCGATAAACAACAACACCAAAGCACCACAGCCTGGCTTCCTTCGCGTCCTCGTACGACCATTTCCTCGCTTGAGAGTATATTATACCTGGCCGTGAGCCACTCAAGAGCTCTCCACATCAAACCGAAAAAGGTGTCACACAGAGCCTCCGCTGAACTCGCTCTCTCCCCCACCATTACAACCACGGCAATGTACCAAAATCGCTCGTACTGGGTGTGCAAGGGAGACATACGATGGGAGAACATGGGGGGTACGTCCACGTGGCCGGCCAATGCAGCATGCTCTTTAGCGCTTTTCTCCGCCCTCCTGTCCAATTGTCCTATTTCCTATGCCCTTGCTCACAACAGAAACTTGCATCCGCCTTGCCGACGAGCACAACGGCCCCATCGTGTGCGCGTGCTGCGACCGCGTCCTCTTCCTGTAACACCTGAATTGCCTCAACACCTTGTACAAAAGTTGATATCCAAACAGATGAGAGTTGTTGCCTACTTGCAGCTTATGCAGCTTATGCCATAAATTGGTTTCTCCGATCTCCGACGATACACACGGTCACGTGCCCAGATGTCCGGGGAGTGATGTCATCGCGTCCTGTTCGTGTCATCATATCCCGTTGCCTGCCCCAATGCCACGATGCCGCTATTCTTTTATACTTCAGCCTACCCTCCAGCTTGACGTGACCGGCACCACATGCTCAGCAGCTGTATGAACCCAGCCGACTGCGGCGACCACGATGTGACGCTTCCTGCCGGTTCGATTGGCCCATCATCAATCGGCGATGATTCATGATTCACAAGACTCCTCGGTCTCTGACCTTGTCGGGGTCACAGATGTGCAAGGCCTACAGAGTTGGAGACACTGACATGAAACGCTGCCGGGAAATTTGGAACACTCCGTCATCGTCGTCCCACGCGCGCTTGTCGGTCATGGTCATGGCGACCCCAATGACCGGGCGAGGATTCCTAAGCCTATTAATATGGGATTCTCACCAAGACTCACCGATGTCGAACCCAACCCACAGAAACCGCTATGCAGGGAAAGAACGTCAACCCACCTAATGAATTCCTCGAGAAGGCCTACATCGCCGACGCGACTGAGCCAAGCGAGAAGGTGTGAGTGGTCTCTGATGGTCCATAGCACGAGCCGCTGCTGTAGGGGTGGCGAGGCAACTCTGACACCAGCATCTACACTTCGAGCAATGGGGCACCCCAGCCGCACCCGTACGCTTCCCAGCGGGCTGGCTCGAATGGTCCTCTCCTTCTCCAGGACTTCCACTTGATCGGTGCGTTGAGCGGCCCCGGTCAGAAGTCCACTTATTGACACCCCCAGACCTTCTTGCGCACTTCGACCGCGAGCGAATCCCCGAGCGGGTGGTCCACGCCAAGGGCGCCGGCGCGCACGGCGAGTGGGAGTGCACCGATGACCTCTCGGACCTAAGCCTGGCTGGCCTCTTCAAGAAGGGGTACAAGTGTCCGGTCACGATCCGCTTCTCGACGGTAGGCGCCGAGTCCGGCTCGAGCGACAACGTTCGCGACCCACGTGGCTTCGCCATCAAGTTCCGCACTGCTGAGGGCAACTTCGACTTCGTTGGTAACAACACGCCGATTTTCTTCCTCCGCGACCCTGCCAAGTTCCCGCACTTCATCCACACGCAGAAGCGTAACCCTGCGACGCATCTCGCTCACGGAGACGATGCCACTCTCTATTGGGACTACCTCAGCAACAACCCCGAGTCGGCTCACCAGCTCGTATACATGTTTGGCGACCGTGGAATCCCGTACGGTGCCCGGTTCATGAACAGCTACTATGGCCACAGTGTCAAGCTCATCAACAAGGTGGGCCGTGGGCGTGCCACAACAGTATTTGCTAACGACAGGACGGCGAGTGGGTCTATGCCCAGTTCCACGTTCTCTCCGACCAAGGCGAGAAGAACCAGACCGACCCCGAGAAGGCGCTCCACGAGTCCCCCGATTTGATGCAGAAGGACCTCGTAGAAGCAATCAACAAGGGAGAGTGAGTTGTCTGACTCGCTGCTTCGTCGCTGACGCCAGCTACCCCAAGTGGACCGTGAGCGTTCAGACTATGACACTCAAGCAGGCCGAGGAGGCTTGGGAGAAGAAGGGCATCAACGTTCTTGATCTTACCCACATCTGGCCACACAAGGAGTATCCCCTCCGCAAGATCGGCAAGATCACTCTGAACCAAAACCCCAAGGTGAGGCGCTGAAGGTATGTCTGAATTCGACGCTGACAGGCTAGAATTACTTCGCAGAAATCGAGCAAATTGGGTTCGCCCCGTCCCACTTGGTGCCGGGCATCGAGCCGTCAGAGGACCCCGTTCTTCAGTCGCGCCTCTTCTCCTACTCCGACACCCACCGTCACCGCCTAGGTGCCAACTACCAGCAGTTGCCTATCAACCTCCCTCTCACGTCGTACCCAATGGGCAACTTCCAGCGCGACGGCCCCATGGCGTTCTTCAATCAGGGTGGCCGGTCTAACTACCTTGCCACGATCGACCCCATCGGCTTCAAGGAAAGCTCTGTGAACCTTGACGAAGTTCACGCGCGTTTCGTCTCCAACTCCATCATGTTCCTTGGCACAGTCCGGCCCGAGGACTTCAATGCGCCCCGTGCCCTGTACGAGAAAGTCTACAGCGAAGAGCAGAAGGAGCGCCTAGTTGAGAACCTTGCCGGGCACTGGAAGACGATCCAGGACAAGTCGATCATCGAGCGCCAGATCGGCATCTTCCGCGCTGTTTCAGAGGACCTTGCCACCCGTCTCGAGAAAGCAACAGGCGTGAAGGGCCTGAAGACGCTCAAGGGAGTGCAGTTCAACGGGTCTCACAACGGCATGGACCCCGACAACATCGTTCCTGCAAACGGTCTTACGGTGAGTGAACAGAGGTTGCCTGTAGGCGTTTCCTGCCACCATGCTGAGACTTTAGCGCAAGGAAATGATCAACTTTGAGAATGGCGGTCCAGGTCTGCAGGCTCGTCCCAAGTACAAGTGAGCGCCAAGAAATTGCAGGTGCATTAGTTAGGGGCGCAGCTGCGCGCGTTGGAGACGATAAAAGAGAAGGTTGTTTGTAACAGTCAGATTTTCTGTAAGCGCTCTATCTATGTGCTGGTGGACTGGTAGCCGAGTGCTCTGGCGCGAAGGAACTTGTCCTCTAGAATGTCGATGCAATCGAGTGCGCGTACGAGTGAGGTCAATGAGCTCCTGGGAATCGGTATGAGCGCTCCGCAGCGGGAAAGTGCTTAGATATGCACAGCAGTGCTGACGTTTGTCAATGCGTGAGGTTTGCTGGCGTGCCCGTGTCAGTGGCACGCCCGCAAAGTAAGCGCGCGCCAATACGGAATGTGCTTGGCGGCGTTGACTTGGGCCTGGACGATAGTCGTTCCTGGTGCAACTCTGTCTTGACTGGACCTGTTCCTCGATCCTGGAACCTGTATTTGAGCGCTGAGACCTGGCCTACATTGTCACACCTCCTTCAGCGATGCTCCGGGAAGGTTGAGCCTGTGTACCTTGTTTGCCCACCCTTGCTTCTCGGACTGCAAAACAGCCGAGGCGCAGCAACGTCGCGCTCCATTGTCAGAAGTCGGTTTCTGACCCAGAAAGCGGTTAGACGCAAGCCATTTGCCGATCACCGCCCAGATCACGCCCAGATCAATGGATGTGGTAATCTGTCGATCGCCGAACGTGTGAACTGTAATCGCCCCTGGCCCTGTAGATCACAGCCCTTCTGCGGGCCGGACCGAACATGTCACGACGATCACAGGGATGATGAGGTGAGCGAGTGGGGGAGTGGGGGAATCAGTTAAACCGCAGTACCCAACAGCAACGCCGAGGACGGCCTCAGGAGTTGCCGATCGCCGCCGAAATATTGTGACGCGGAGTGACTCCGCCTCTGAGTTTCGCCTGCAGACCAGAGGTACGATCCAGGAAGGGCGGTCTCGGGAACAGGGTAAGTAACTGCCAAGAGATACTCACCCTCAGCTGCAGGTCTCAGACGACAAGATGAGAGTTCCGGTGAAACGGTGAAACTCCACTGACTGCCCACTTCCCCGACGCCCTGCTTGAGGAGTACGCAGCGAGCAGCGGAAGATCGACGAGGTCCAGGGGCATCTTTACAGCATTGCGTTGGGTAGTACAGGAATGTGACGGTGCTGGATTGCTTGACTGCATGCCTGGCTGCATGTGAATCGAAGCACGGGTAGTCTCGCATCTCTTGTTTTGCCTGCTCTTCGCTAGTGTGTGTTTTGGTATGACTAGTTGAAAGGGGCAGGTTACCTGGCTGATGCTGCCTTGCTGTTTCGCTGTCATGTCCTTGACGACGCGACGGTATGTACAATTTCGTTAGGGATGAGATTGGGCGGGTACCAGCGATGCGGTGTTGGTATGCGCCGAGAATATGTACCAGGACCATGATCTTCCAGTCGCTTCAAGGTAGGGCAGTCCGGGACCGGCGGGCATTTGGGGTTTTCCCTGTTACGATGGCACGCCGACGACGTGTCTGGTCGCGGCCCAACGTGCCGCGACCAGCAATTGCATCTCCTGACATGCCAGCGCCTGATAGACGATTCCCTGTTGATCGGATGGCACTTACGGCAACTTTCCTATCCCCAGCGGTGGCTGCATCGTTGCAGGAAAATGCCGACGTAAACCAGCGCGTACCTACACCCCGCGTTAGAGTTACGTTTCCCACAGGCAACTTCCATTCTGAACATCTTTTCTCATCTACCAGATACCTCGCCTTCTTGTCACCAACCTTTCTTGACGCCTATCCACTCATTGCGACACATTCGGGCGCCGGTTGAAACTCGTTGTTGGCTCAACATCCGGAATGTTGCACAACACCACTCATCTCCTCCCTCCATGCCCTAGAAAAGCGCGGCTAAAGGGAGATACTCAAATCGCAGGCACTGCCGGCTGTCCATTGTCGTCGTCGCCTTCGCTAATGAAAGCGGGAACACGAAGATGAACACAACGACTGAGGGACGCGCTTTTGCTGGAAGCCGGCGAACACCGCCGCCAGCCGCCAAGCCATCTCGGCATGTTTTGGTTCGCTAACACTGCTGTCCACTGTACAGTGGTCGCATCTTATTGTCCGTCCCGTATTCATTCCTCGGCAGAATCCATTCCTCGGCAGCATCCATTCCTCGGCAGCTGTCGGCATCTGGTCAAACGATCAATGCCAAGGATTACAGCGGGTAGAACACCGGCATCGCTGCAGCTGCTACGAGATCACCGCAGATCTCGGTGACTGTGGCTATCTGATATATAGGGGAAGGACTGCCCTCACCCGCACGACCGCTCCCAATCTTTGGCAAGAAACCCAACTTGACTTAGACAACCGTAGAACAGCCGTATGGCAGTTAAGCAAAACGATTGCGTGAGTCCTACGGTGAAGTCTCTTGCTGACAACAGAAACATGCATGAGCAGTTTGTATCCACCGAATAAATACGCAAATGTTGTCGATCACCAGTCATCGTGAACCTAGCAACCCTTCCCACTCTTTGGCACCTGCCCCTTCCGTCAGCCATTACGGGGTTCCAAGTTAGCTTTCCAAGTTGGCTTGTGTACAACGGTCTGCGGAGCGACGCCTCCCGAGCCAGGTTTTCGGGGTTCCAAAGTGCTTCCCGGAGTGCATGTTTCACAAACCACACGATGAGGACGCTCTACTCTGTGAACAATGCTTCACCAGATCCTTAGAGCTGAGAGCCTTAGATGCATATGGCGTGCATTGCAAGGACTAGATGACCTTCTGGCACAATAGGGGAGGGATCAACGCTTTGACTAGCTTTCCGCAACACACTCTCTCCAGTGCATAGCGGTCAGACGTTACATCGACGAGACCTACGGCCGGTTTTCTCATCGACTGTAATTCAAGAAAAAGGAAAATGCTCTGCCAACATTTAGTGGGCCGCCCGTGGTCCGCGTTTCCACCCCTGGCACGCATATCGCCAGCGGAACTGAGGGCTCTTGGAACAAGTCTCGCCAGTCCCCAGAGAAATAGGCCTATTCAGAGTAAAGACCACCTGTTCCTCCTCAGTTCGAAACTCGTCCCCGGGTGAACGAGCCCCGGCAACAGCCACGCCTTGAATCCAGAGCGCCAGAACACAAGGACCGCTTGGCGCTTTCCCCCCTGCACGCATATCGTCCATTTTCGAGCGGAGCTGAGGGCTCTTGGAACAAGTCTCGCCAACCCCAGAGAAATCGGCCTGCTCAGAGTAAAGACCACCTGTTCGCTCTCAGTTCGAATCCTCGTCCCCCGGTAACGAAGGCTGGCAAAAGGCCCTCTTTGAATCCAGAGCAGCGCCCGCACGCTAGAAGAACCACGAGAAACGACGAGGGAGGGAGCGACTGGGGGCTCCTTCTGGCATTTCTCTTTGCAATCTCACGAGCATGGTGGAGGGGCGGTTGTATCGCCATTCTACGACTTGCAGGCGGAAGAGCTGGCTGCCCAAGATGATCACAATCGGAAAACGTTCCACCGTACCAATCGCTTTCTCAAGGCAAACGCTTTCGTTTGTGCCACTTCCCTATCTAGGGTTTCTCTGAATCACGCACGCAAGACAAGCTCGAGTCCTCACCTCCCATGAGCTTAGGTTTCGGGGGTCGCAGGGCAGTACAGCACGGTACAGCGCAGCGGAGGAACAGCGGGAGTCGTATGTTCAAAACAAGCTCCGATACCCCAACACATCAGGCACGTTCACCCAGTGGAAGCAGTTTGGCTCGACGCCGGATACACTATATCCGCTCGGTCTTACGAGCGTCAACCGGCTCTTGTGCTGTGACTCCCCGATGCGTGGCACATCACAGCACAGGGGGGATTAAATCAGTGCTAAGGGGCCTCATCCCCACCGAGCGTCCTAACTGTGTCTTGAAGAGCCTCCAGGACGACATGTGCGGCCTTTGACGGCAGCAGGTGTAGCCCAAGACACCCCCACCGTGGATGATACAGTCGTTGTGCTCGTTTACACTTAGGCCTCAACTCCCGTTTGTCAACTTTTCCGGAGAGCGTCCGCGAGAATCTATTTGTGCTGTTTAGTGCATTGGGCCGACTGGAGAGCGAGGATGAAGAAATCATCTGGACCTTGGGTGTACGCCACTCGCACTCAGCTCGTACGGCAGGACGAAACCTTGTTCACATTTGCGTCCCAAAGTCCAAGAGATCTTTCCTCTTACTCTGGACAAAGAATCAGCATTGTAGGTTATTGTCTATATGTTCTGAGAGCGAGTGCTGAATGGTTAGTTATTTTGTTGTCCTCCAGGGTCGCCACTGGAGAGCTCAATATCGAGCAGAGTCACCGATACCCTGTTTCCAGCCGTTCCAACACCGATGTGTGACGCCCAAAACTCCATTGAAGGTCACCTCAATGTCCCGCCGCGCTTGTAACTTCGAGCTTTTCGAGCACTCGATGGATGGCATGAGTCAAAGGTCTCTCGTGGAGCAAAGACCAAATCTCAGACATGCACGTCTCTGAGTAAAGACGCCCTAAGCCATCTTCCGCCCCACGCGTCGTCGCATTCCGCCGTAGAATCGCGCTCCCAAGGCTGTTCCGATCCCCAGACCGGCGACGTCACTCGGAGACCGACAGTTATCGCACTCCATTACGTCTTCAGCCCTAGACAGACTCCGCCAAACGCTTCATCATCCTTTCACCCAGTGATATCCGACTGGACCATGTTCTTCGACTGGCATCCGGCAGTTCTCGCCCTATCTACGCAACAATAGCAGATTAGCACATCGCCAAAGCTTCTCCCTTCACCGGAGGGTGCGGTACTCAATAAGAACGGCCTGCATGGCGTGTCCCGGCGTTGCATAACCTGGAGATCTCTCGGTCTTGAAGCTCGCCTGACATGGGAGGTTCCATAGGCGAAAGACAAACGGTCTCCTTATGCACGAGGAGGAAATCACTGCAAGTCCTGCTTGCCCGAACTTCAACACCTACTGTCTACCGCTCAACACAAAGTGCACCTGCTTAGCATCTACTTCCAACACAAGCCGGCAACTCCTCGCATGTCAGCCTCGCGAAGGCCCATTTAGCAGAGACGACCCTCACTGAGTTGGAAGCGCATCGTCATGCTAATCGTCGTGGGGGCCTGGTTTGGTGTTAGTGAAGGTTTGGCTTCTCGGGAGCAGATTTCGCCGAGCCGGCCAACCTGAACTTCCACATCGCCAAACTCCACCATGCGAGATTGTATTCACATCCTCGTTATTCTGTCGATTCAGTGAGTTTGACCTTTCAATCACCCACTGAGAGCTGCTTGTTAACACCTGCAGCTCTCCCGGCAGCGCAATTGGCACAAATTGTCTTGGAAAGAGCTGTCTGGCTGGTAGGGCCGTAATACGCGTAATCCATTCAGCTCGTTGGCAGGCGTTCTGTCGCTGGCCTCAGAAACATCTCCTGCACATTTCTCAAGGTCTTGTCCTGAGTTTATTTGGACTTAGCACCATGAAATGGGAGTGTGGCCATTTTGTTCGGGGAAGAAGGCTGTCCATTGGCTTCGGCACCGGGTGCACCGCGACCTCACTGCCTTGGCTGGCCTCGACCAAGCCAAAAGCTTCTGCTCTCGTGCCCGTACTCTATGCCACATCGCTCAAAAGGTCGCTGAGCGCCCTGGCAGACAGCAAAGCGTCCACTTGAGCTGGCAGACGCACTCAATCCTGGTAGAACGAGCCGATCTTTCGTTTCTCGACGTATTCCTGGATGTACAGCCCCGAAGACTCAACTGACATCCGGCCACTGGAGCTTGCCATTACCAAATCCGAGTTTTATCAAGCATAAGCATTTGCAGTATCGGAGCACAAGGCGCCCCCCTCCCTGCAGACACGATTCTCATGGCAAGAGTGTCGACTGAGCGCCGTTTTCCAACACGCCGTTTCCCAACACGCCCTTTCCCTGCAAACGCGATTCGCATGGCAGAAGTGTCCACCGAGCGCCGTTTCCAACATGCCCCCCCTCCGTGCAGCCACGATTCTCATGGCAAAAGTGCCGACTGAGCGCCGTTTTCCAACAGGCCCTTTCCCTGCAGACACGATTTGCATGGCAGAAGTGTCGGCTGAGCACCGTTTTCTGACCTTCCCACCAACTTGTCGACTCATGGTTGAAAGCGAGTAGCGTGATGCCACGTTGCCGGTCAACACCAACCCCCGTCACCTCGGAAACAAGCCCGCCGGTATCAAGTCGGAGTTTACTACATCGGTCTGTTGGTTGCGCCATCTCCTGCTCGCCGTTCTGGTTCGAGAACATGCCACCAGCGAACACGATTTTCGGCTCGTGTTATCGTCCGCAGCACGATCTTTGGGGTGGGTGGAGGAGGGGGGGGGGGGGGGGCAGTTGAAGGCTGAACCCCAGCCGACGTCACGCCGGGCCGCTGAACATCATAAGATGTCGCTTGATCGCATGGCAGAGATTGGAACCCAAAGCGCAAATCAGTCCGATACACACGATATCATCATCTTAGCGTCGTCTGGACATTTTACGGTTGCCATGCCACAGATGTGAGTCGAGGACACGCTTCTTGTGCTGGCAAGCCCCGTCACCTAATTCGCGCATCTCAGCCCGAATTGGCCACCTGCAGCAGTTTCCGTGCAGCAAGCCAAATCTGCCCTGCATCGTCGATACCTACGACTTTTTGTCGTCTGCAATATGTTAGATGCCTGGCATCAGTTTGCGCTCCGGGGACCGAGGCTGACTCCTATGCTCCGAGCTGCTGTGCCGTAAGGTTTGGTGGCGGTCACGAATGCCTCCGGCGGACACGACCAAATTGCCCGCTCTCATGCCCCACCGCTGGTCGAGGCGATCGAGCAACGACAGCCAGAACTGGCGAAAAGGTTGTTTTCGTGCATCTGGAGGCCAACAGGAGGACAGGTGCGGCCCTGTTCGGAACGGCACACGACAATCCCAAACCACCGCCGTATCGACGGGCATCACAGCGAGAATCAAACTCCCCCGTTCACGGCCGTCCAGGCGCAGCAAGCGGCTGTTCAGCCTCTCAGCTTCGTCCTGGGGCTTATTGCGCTTCCGACTGTCAATTTCTTGCACGGCATGCACGCAGGCAGCTCGCAGGAGGGCGTATTCCCATACGTCGGTACGCCGTTCCAGCGCAGCGGTACGCGACTAGCGGCGATAGATGCTAATGCCTAGTGTTTGGCGCGGAGTGTGAAAAGTGACACAGAATCCCTCACCTGCAGCTGCGATTGACACGATAATCGTTCTCCTGAGCGACTCATGGAGGAGAGCAAAATCAGCATCCGCTCTTCAGCAGGCGACCGATCCAGAGGGAGTTCTATGGTGACTGACACCGCAAATCCTCGAGAAACTTTCTACCACTGCCAAACATGGTGGGCGAGCTGCGCAAGTCTACATCGGCGGTGCGCTTGTGTTATCGAGACGAAGTGCGAACATGAGAACAGAGAGGGGATCTAAGACGGTGGCCTCGTGCAGAAGGCACCTTTCAGAAAAGCTTCCGATATCGCGTCCGTGCACATCCCGAACCTGGCCTATGAGGGGCCACCGCCAATTGTGCATGCTTAGGAAATTATGCGTAGATCGTGCGAGGTGGGCTATCATCAGATGGCGAGGTGTTGGCCCTGGCGCTGCATTGCGTCTCGCCCTTCTACTCGGCTCCCTGACGCTTTGTGTGTCTTGGGTGTCAGTGAATTGCGATCAATTGCGGCGGCGTCGAGTCATGCTTCTTTCGCTCATGCCTCGCCTATTTGATTGTTCTGGGCTCAAACATGTGTCGAAATGGTTGCATGAGGAATCACTCTCCCGCAAGTTCGCACCCGTGGTGCACGGTGGTTTGAGAAGCATCAGGTGGACCGTCCAGGTGGACCGTCTCCATGCTTACCAGACCGTCTTTCAAAGTCGGAACCCGCTGATTATCTGTTGCCCGGGGGCAAATGGAGCCCGATGTGCATGATGCATAGCCTGTGGAATAATTACTGCCCGTGAAGGGCGAATGGACGCTACAGTTGGCTTTCCAATGACAGTGACAGGACAAAGTATGTAGTCCAGGCTGTGTTCTACCCCAGCCTGTGTTCTATTCTGCGTCTCCTGATGCTCGGACACATGACTGCTCATCCATAGATTCTGGCTGCAGAGCATCGCCTATGTCGTAGGCGGTGGTCGGCACGAATTGCCTGCATTCGTGCTCTCTGCGAGAAGGCTAGAAAGGCAAGCGTTGGCGTTGATGCGGACGATACAAGCTCTGCTTGCAGGGCGAGGGCCATTAGTCATGACCCTCGTCCGCGTCGTCATCTTCGCCATCGTCGTTCCGGGGACGACGCTTCCGACGTCAGCATGTTGGTTCCTGTCGCCTCGGCACATTGGGCCATTGACATCTCAATTGCCAAGGCCCCGTGCATCTTCTGCACTTACTCCCAGATGGCGCTCGCCCTGGCGCAGAAACTCGGCAGACAACGGCGTAATGGGCACCGGGCCTGGATACTCCTGGGGAATTCTAAGTCGTCAACAGAAAACTCCCACAGTCCACCATCCTGCCACAAACCCACATTACATCAAATGGAGTGGTCCGGCAGTACGCCAGAGGATGCGTTACGCCGATGGACGTGCCGATATGCGGGGGACTGTGGCAGTCAGAATAATGCAAGTCGATGGGGAGCCAAGGGGACTTTACGAACAAGCGCAAATTAGGGCCAGGGACATGACCCCCACTTAGCCTTTTACACTTACCCTGCGAGATCCAAAATCTTGCCTTCGAGTGTGTAGCGACCCTCGGGACGCACAATCTAAATTGTCAGCATCACATATCAGTGCGGAGCGGGAGACCGTGGAACGATCGCCACGAATGACCGAAGATCGCGAAAAGAAACCATGCGGAAACACAACCTCACTGGATTGGTGCCCCAATGAGGTTCAGGCTCCAATGAGGTTGCAAGGTCCCAATCGCGAGGTAGAAAGGGTGCCACGCCCTAATACGCCATCATTCCCGCTGCCAAGCGCCCAACCTTGGAACTCACCATGTCCTGAAAGATGAACCATAGGCCTTTGCGCCCATCACGAGTCAATACCTGAGGTGTCCGGACAGACGAACCCAGCAGCGTGCGCTGCACAGAATATGGAGGTGGAGCAGAAGTGGGGTAGTAAGGCTGAACCGAGCCACGGGCTGCGAAAGTTAGCCCCTTTCCCATTTGGGTTCTCGCAGTCGGTTGCACTCACGACTTGGCGGGCGAACCCGCATCATTGATCGCGCCTCTGTGCCATCCGGCGATACCAACTCGACGCTCATGGTCAGATGGACAAGCCTTCGTGCTAGGGCAGGATTGCTATTGGAATGTCAGCAACACTGGGCTTCAGACGTTCAGACGTTTTGACTTACTCTGTTGGAATCTCGTTCCCAGCTTGGTCATGGACATGCAATTGAACAATTAATGGGGGTGTCAGAGGTGGCCATCCCTGCAATCAAGGTCAGCTGTAATGCAAGGTGCAATAGATTAGGAATCGCACGTACTCTTCGCAGAGCCTCCACACCAAGGGCTTTGCCTCGCTCGGGATGTTGGTGAACCTCGAGGTGGTAGGTCCTTGCGGTCAGCCACACATTAACCTTGAGCTAGAATAGCGTTTGGTGCCTGACAATACATACCACCCAGAGGAATCGGCTGCTTGCTGTCCGCCCTGCCAGCCGCCCCGGGGAATACGATGAGGCCGCAAAATGAGGTAGGCCTCGGTTGGCGGAGGACGAACGTCAGTTCCATATACAGCTGACGCGGATCCTGAACCAGCTCCAGGTTCCGCAGAGCTTGGGCGTCGGATGCTGCGAGTCCTGTCGTAATCGGGCTGAAACCCAGGCAGGTAGCCCCGAGATGGCGGTGAGGCGCTTCCAGCTGGCGATGGAGTTGGCGCAGACGCTGGTGGAGGTGGGGGTGGCCGTTGAATCTGTGAGGGCGAGGCAGGTGGAGGGGGAGTTGGCTGATTCCGAGCACCCGGGTGCATGTGAGATGATCCCGAAGTGGGTGGGTACCTCGGACTGCCCTGGGGAGGCGGTCCCCACTGTGCCCAGCTGCCTTGGGGCGGTGGTAGAGGTGGGTACTCGGCGTGGCCCGAGGGTGCGTAAGTGTATTGGTAACCATAAGCACCCTGGGGGTAACCGTGAGTCGGATGAGCGGGGTGGCGAGCTGTGCTGGGCCCACTGGTCATCGGACCCACCCAGTGCGACCGATGTTGTGGTGCCACTGATCCTCCTGGACGAGGCGGAAAATCGGAGGCGTACCGATTCTCACTGGGCCCTGCCTGAGCATAGTGATGCCGATCTTCTTCTCGGCGATAGGCAGGGTCTCCTGACTCTCGATCGTGGCTCATCGCGGAATTTGATGGCAGAGATGACGGTCGTCTGGGAGTGATACTTTCGTAACTCGCACTCGGACGACCGTGATACGCTTGCGGTTCAACCGGATAGTCAAAAGTTCTGGAACGTTTCGCTGAGTGAGGCAGCTCTGGGGAAGGGGGTTGATGATGGGGGCGTTCGTATTCGCGATACGATTGGGATTGATGTGAGTGGTTCGAGGAGGAACCCCTGGGATATGGATAATAAGACTGCTCGTGTTGTATGCGGTGTTGATGAAGTTGTGATGACTGAGGGGACGAAGACGAAGATGGGGCGGCCCCCGCAACGACAAAGGGCGAGCCGTGCGCCCCAAATGCTCGTCCGGCGACGTGCTCCGTATCCGCTATTGGTGATGGGGCAGTTGGGGGATGATCGCTGCTGCGTGGATGACGCTGATCACGGGGATCGTGATGGTAGTAGCGGCGGTGTGACGACGATGGCACAGGAGTGGCAGGATCTTCCGAGGGCATGGGCGGATGACGGGACATGGAGAGTCGATGTGATCGTGTGGTCGCTGTCATTGCATGACTAGAGCGATAAGAGTCTTTTGTTTGGGGTGCGGCTGGTCGGTGTGAGCGCAAACTGCAGTGTGTATATGCGAACATGGGAATGGTTCTCTACTGGAGAGGAATACCGATAAATGCAAATGGAAGGAAAGGAGAGCTGGAAAGTTGGAGAGTTGGAGACATTTACTCTGCCTCTCATCGTTGAGCGCCACAAAGCTTAAGCCAAGCATAGGCACCGCGCAATAGATAGAAAGGGGAGAGGAGGCCGGTAGTGTTTTGACTTACCATATGAGAGTGTGTTTTGAACGCAAGGTATTTTTGCCGACTACCAGGGGAGTGACTGATTGTAGTGGACCGGCCACAACAAGGCAAGGATGTGATTCCTGATTCTCAACAGGAACAACCACTTGTGGTCTGCACGCACTTGTGGCCTGGTGGTCTGTACGAGCGACGACAAGCACGAGCTACCAGACCAAAGAACCGAACCGAACCCTCAACCTCACCCCTCAATGTTGAATCGGAGGAATTGTAGGGGCGAGATCGACACTCGAGTAGAACTGCAACTCGATTGGAGGCACAGAACAACACCCTCCCTAAAGTATTCCCTAAAGTCGGCCCGTCGTAGTCGTCTTCTCCCGATGTCGTCGGAACTGTCGTCGTTTTGGTCCTTTGACACACCTGCGTGAACTGTCGCTGCGTATGCTGTCTCGCGGTTGTCGTTAAGAACAACCTCGCGGGATCAGATGCAAGAAATAGTTTCCTGTAGGATGGTTAGGGGTCCCAACAGGGTTGGAAGACTCTGTGGAGGCTTTGGGGAGTATGGTGTGGGTGTAGTAGGTATTGACTCGAAGTGGCAGTCCGGTCTTTGGTGCTGGGTGCAGGTATTGCTGATTGCGGTTGTGCCAAACCGGCAAGAGAACTGGTTCCCCGGCGGTTTTGGCGGTAAGAAGGCAGGGTCCCGTTGGGGAATTGAGATTTGTCTGGAACACCACCAAACCTCACTTTCCGAGCGACACGGTACAGGATATGTCACCAGTCGCCGATCGTCATCAATTGACCAAACCTGCAGCGTGACCGCCGATTGGTAGAGGGTAGCACACAGGACACAGAACAAGGGGAATTAGCCTACCCCGGTCGTCGTCTTCGTTGGCTGTATTCGTTGGTATGGTCTTCCGAAGGATCGTGAGCAACGGACAGGCCAACAAAGGAGACGTGCGAAGGGTGATCGTCTGTGTGTCGCACCGTGGGGGAGGGGTTGAAAGGGTGGGGAGAAGAGAGGAAGAGTTCGAAGAGGGGATGGTATGCAGCGATGGACAGTAAGAGCGCCGAGGACAGTGACTTGTAGAGGTTGACAGCAGAGCTATAGCAGAGGTTGAGATTATCGGCGCTGGCTTTGGAGGACTGCAAGTTCGGTTTTGATTGTTGGAGGGTGACGATTGGGGTATGAGAGTGTGGAGGAGGGGTAAAGGAGGTTGTCAAAGGCGTATCTGAAGCATGCGCTCGGAGTGGGGGGCTGAGGGGATTTCGGGTAATCGGTCGGGACTCGTCGTGGACAATGCGTGATGTTGAGTTGTAATTTGGGTGCTGTTGGAGAGTATGTTTGTGTTTGGGAGTGTTGGTAAGTTGTTGAGAGAAAGAAGTTCGAAAGAATCGATGCCGTAGCGCTCAGGTGATCTTTGAATCGATTGACTTTAGATCCAAGCCCCAAGTTGCCAAGTTCCAAGTCGTTGACAGTAGTCTTTGAGACACACAGACCCCAATGCAGGACATGCACTCGACCTTACGCTCGAGCCTCTCACCAAGTCTCGGGGTTTCACAAAGCCCCCTCCCCCCCAAGACCGACGACAGACACGCTCAAGGCACACGGGTTGCGGCGCAATAGCGTCCGTACGGTACGGCCCCTTGGTACACTTGGAGCCCTGGAGGAGTCGTGAGCTGCAAGATACCAGCTGTTGGCAGCAAGTGATGCCCAAAGAGATGAGTCGTAATGCGGGACCGGCACAAGGCAAGCAATCTGCTGAAGCTGCTGAAGCTGCTGTGGGATACCAGGGGAAAGGTAAAAATGAAGTCGGAAAGGGGTAGAAGGCGGATAGGCCGAGGTTGACGAAGAATGACCAAGGGACGGGAGTTCGGAGACAAGAATGAGGGCAAGGCAGGGAGGGGAAAAGGGGGAAGGGACGGCGGGAGGAACGGGGGGAAAGGGGCGACAGGGTGGTGGCCGCGGTGGGTGGGTATGGGTGTGGATGTGGGTGCTGGTCTTGGTGCTGGTGGATGGGTTCTACCTACACTCTGGTTGCGTGCATTCGAGTGATGTCTTTGGGAAGGGGAGAAAAAGAACAAGTGGGAGAAAGTGGAGGAGGGAGCGGAAGAGGAACGTGTTGATGGAACTGGGAACAATGTTGATAGAACTGGCTTGGAATGACAGCAGCCAGTGACCCAGCTTTGACGTGCAACTTCGATTGTCCTCACTCTTTTCCATCTATCCAACTTAATCAACTTACCCCTTGGCAACGTGTATCCATGTCTTAGCCGCAGCTGCAGAGGACAAGACATGGCGACTGTCCGGTGAACTGCTCAACCGTACTCGTGCTTCCTGTGCTACGGCATGCATTTTCGGGCGTAAGGGATTAGTGGGATTGTGGTTCGCGTCTAGTTTTGGTGGATGGCGTGTTCTCGGCTTCAACCCCCCGGGCCCCGCTCGCTCGCCCGGCCCGCCCCGCTCGCGCCGGCGACCACGCCGCCCACGCCGCCCACGCCGCCGTGCATGAGATGTTTCGTCGGTCGGAACCGAGGCAGGTTACCCTGACCGGTGGAGGGTAGGACCGGGGCGGGGGTGGTGGACAGGAGCAAGAGCATCGTACTCTTCTCTCTTTCATTGATTCACGTAAAACATTGTCCCTCCTTCTCATAACCACCCAGTACGAGCTCCACAGGTACAGTACAGTACATCAGCAGAGGCGCATTAAACCTCGTCGGCATTACTTTAGTCCTGTTTCTGTGCCCGCCCTCGTCTATGGTACTCACTCGTTTTAACGTTTCAAGTGGGGTGCCCGGGTCCGAGGGTCCGAAGCTGAGCCTCCCTGTCTTGCCTCTTCCCATTCCATCTCTGTCTCACAAACTGCCTTTGTGCAATTCTATAATACAACGGCTCGGCCGAAAGGTTCTGCAATATACTATTCTTCCTGGTTCTTCTCAGTCTTCTGTCTCAGCCTCATGTGCTCCAAGGTCTTGTAACCCCGGTTGATGAGTTGAGAGCTGGTTGTTCGCGGCACTGACCTCCTGGCGAAGGGACCAAAGGAACCCAAATTACCTTTACATTAATAAGTCCATGTTCATAACATTCTTTGTAACAACAATAAACAATTAACCGTCCCAAGTTAATGCCAGGGTCACTACTAGGTCCCAGGGTGCACATTCAGGGTTTTAGGTAATGGCAGAGAAACCCAAATTGGATCGGCAAGTGTGTGTGAGTGTTTGGGCGCGTCCTCCAAACTCAAATCATTCAGGGTAACCCAACTTATCTCAGGAAAGAGTTTCAGGAAGGATCAGGGACAATCAACCCTGTGTCGATTCTACCTTTTCTTGTCCGAAAACTATCAGATCTAGGCAGAGAGACTAATAAACCATGGAGTTGATTTGAATTTATTAATGAATCGAGGGTAGTGATTAGGATTCAAGGTTTAGACCACTCCACTAAATCCAGTCATCCCCATCCCATGCATTCGGGCTGGTTGGGGCTAAGTGTTGATCAGAGTCCAGTCATCCAGTCATCCAGTCATCCACTCTGGTCAACCACTCTGGTCTGCGCGTAGTTGTCCTTCCTCTTTTCATCGTTCTTATTCTTTGACATCTTACATCTCTCTCTTCTCGTCTCTTTTCTTCTCATCTCTTCTCGTCTCTTCTCATTTCATCACTTCTCAGCGCTTCTCATCTCATCTCTTCAGCCTTCTGCCCGCCCCCACCCCATTCAGTGCCGCAGTATATCCAAGTTCATCCAACCTTCCCGTTAAATGTCCGCCTTCTCCAAGTAGTCGTAAGCCCAATTCCTGCACCTTTCTCCGAAATGCCAAAGGCTTGTCATCCAGACATGGCAAAGCGAGCGAAGTCGATCAAATGCACAGTCCAATTCTCTCGCTCTTTGCACTACTCCTGTCCCAAAGATATCCCATACCGCGCACAAGATGCAGCCAGAACATTCGGCCAGGGGCAGGTGACTGACTCAAGCCGGTACGGCACTCTGATAACAGGCATCATACAGGGCAGGGCCTAACACGACGCGCGACGCGCGACTCTCCGCTGGCGCACACCTCGCCCCTCTGCCCTCGATCCTTCCCTCCCTGGATCCTTGCTTCCTTCCTTCCTCGTTACGTCCTATACTCATTTCTCCTTTCTCTTTCAAAAGCTCAGTCCGACTGGCCGACTGCTGCCCCGTCCCGCATGTACGCACTAACTCGGAGCATTGGGGATTATGGTAGAGCGCCACCATGATCTTCGTCATCAAAGGCTAGTTTTGCACCGCGGACCATCCGACGCGGCTACGTCCGAAGCGGCCCTACCCGCTTCCTTTCCGAAGAGTCAATCCAACAAGCACAGAGCAAGGCCACTTCTGGTAAACCAGCGATGTGCACGCCGAAGTGTCCACACTACTGTGTCGTTATACCCCGACTGACATGTCCCGTGGAAGACGCCCCCGCAGGTGACACTCGAAACATGACGTCAACTCTTCAGTGACAACTGGACGTCATAAGGTTGGTTCCCGCGTTTCGAACTTGAATCGCAACTGCTTATTGCCGCTGTTTGGGTTGACCCTGGCCCTGACCTCTAAAGCTTGTACAGTACAGAGGGTGCAAGGTCGTCGGGGAAATGAAGGTCTCTCAAAGCCGAGTCATCCCCTTCGCTTGGCTGTACTCGCGAAATTGTGAGACAACGGACACATATTGTGACCGAGGACCGAAGATGCACAAGACACGCCACATATGGTCCGTACACGTCGGACTGTATTCAAAGCAAGCGACAAGCGAATACACATGACCATCCAACAGTAGTAATTAAGGTGCGCAGCCCTGACTACTATCCGACTGACCTCGCTTCAATCCGAGACACTTGAAACAGAGCAACGACGCAGCTGTGGAGCTTCATCCAAAAGACCCTGTCCGTGCCAAACGAGGCAACGGAATGAGTCCATGGGTATTCACCACTTCAGGATACCCCTGCAGTGTCCAATGGAAACGCCGATATACTTTTGTCGCAAACAGCAAGCCATTCACCTTCGTTGCTGGATTTCAATGACTGGCTAGGGCTCGGGATTCCACCCTTAAAGCGTTGCTTGCGAAATTGACGTTGGTGAGGGAAAGACAACAGTGCCGAGGATCGACGACTCCTCTCGCCCTGCTTGCGTACTTGTTTGCATGTGGTGCACGACGACGACAGAATACCCGACAAAACGCCATTCGAGCTACCAACATCACGAACACTGCGTTACCACCCTTTTCTCCCGTTCCAGAGCACATATGCATGTCATCAAGCATCCGGGAAGCGAAGTCCAGTACGTCTTTGTGTCACGCAGGCTGCCAGCAGGCTTACAGCACAAGAACTCGGACCAGCCGCGCTCGACTAGCGATCGGATACCGGCGACTGTCATTTCGAGGTTGGTGCGGAGCTGACGGTTGCAGCCGGGTGAAGAAGGCGGTCAAGCAAGAGTCGCTCCTTGTGGGTCTGCAGACAGTCCATCCAGCAATAATGGATTGTTCGTCCTGTCACCGGCCCCTAACCCCTCAAAGTACACATGACGTGCGGCACAGATCCCGCAGTGTGGTTACGACAGGGAGATGCCAATTCCAGGATCAGGCTGACGACGCCCGTGAGACTTTCGTTCCCAGGATGCAGGACGGGAAGAAAGGTGGGGTAGAAGCTCCAATACAGCGACAACATCCGTTCATACCCGAACACGTCACTCTGCAGCTTGTTTCCTTCCGCGATACTCTCAACATACCATCCCAGCCTGCGTCCTTGGCCCCTTCAACCTGAAGATGTTCGTACGCCCGAGACAAGAGCATATTTCCTCCCTTGTATATTCCGCGGCGTCAATCGTCCCAAACCTCCGTACTCCCCGGCCCCATGTGCCCATCGCGCTAAGATACTGAGTTTAGACCTGGGACTGAGTTTAGACCTTGGACTGCCACGGGCTTGTTTACAAGCGCGTACTCCTCCGCTCATGCTAATAGCTGAGAACTGGGTACCACATCTTTCGGCCAAAGCTTCCAAACCTGCTACCGGTGCCGTGGCGTACTCGGCGAAACTGCCCACCGCAGTGATCTCCTGGTAACCTCATGGTGGCCTGACACGTGCCGTAATCCGCATCCCTGAGTTTCGTGCCACACCGTCCCAGTTACCAACAAGGCGTCATCGCTGTACCAACACGAAACATACCCTAAAACAAAGAATGCACCGCCATATCCAAACCATCCGACCGGTTGTCGTTTAACTTGAGTCCGCTCCAGTCCGCTCCTGCAACCGTTTCTATGACAAACGCAGGCGCGGCCCGTCTGGAGAGGTTATGATACCTTGGACTTCAACCTCAACTAAAATCCCATCTCCGATGAGCGTGTTGCCTCCGATCATGGTGTTTACCGGCAGGATACCATGGCGACGGAACGTACGACCGTGGACTCTGGCAACGCCCTGCCACTCGTCGAGGTTGGTTAGAATCACGCGCGTGCGCGTAACATCGGCCATGGACGCGCCCAGAGCGTTCGCCGCACCGGCGATAATGTCCATCACGTTGGTCGTTTGGTCTTCGGCACTTGTGCCCCCGATGACGCCGTCACCTGATGGGTGCGCTCGCGTCGTAGTGCCCGCAATCTCGAACTGGTTGCCGATACGCACTCCACGGCAGTATCCCTGGGGTCAGCTGCATTACTTAATGTAGCAGAACTAGGGAGTCATGTGGGCAAGCCAGGCGACGGGTAATTCTCGTGTCGCCATCCAAGATCTAAGATCTAAGCAAGCAGACACACTTTGTGCCACGATCCCAACATCAGGCCTTTGTCGCCAGGAAACCGCCTCACGCCAACAACACTACCGCCCCTCAACTCACCGCTATGGGCTCCCACGGCGAGCCTGACGTCCGTTCAACGCGACCGCCAGCACGAATCGTCCTCTCCACCTCGTCGCGCTGCTTTTTCTCATCCTCAGCAGTGGCAGCCGACACATGATGGCTCAGGTCACCGCTTGCCGTTAGGAACGGCGGGTACCTGTACTCGTCGCCACAATCCCCCGGGAGTGCATTCAGCTGCTTCTGCGCCTGCCCAATTACTCCGAGATCCTCCTTGTCAAGCGCGAATGAAAAAGTAGCCTTGTTCTGTTCAATATACGAACGCGCGCTGGCCTCGTCTAGGCGGGACCCGACGATGACCGACACAACTCCGGGCTGCTGCAAAACGTAGCGCGTCGCCACGGCAGTGATGGGCACGGAGCGCTTTGTGGCGACTTGCTTGAGAGCGTCGAGGAGCGACTGAAACGGCTTCCATCCGCCTGGGGTTAGCTGGAGCTCGGAAAAACCATTCTTGATATGTCCAGCGAGTCGGGTCGCTGCCTGGATAACTAGTGATGTGAGAAGGAACGAGGGAAAAGAGCAGGTGAGATCTCGCAGTGTTTGGACTCGCTTCTCGTTGTATCACGGACCCCTGACGGGAACACACCCTTGTGAACCCAAGCCCTGTGCACCCTTGTGCCACAAACACTGTCTTCGTTTGTGCGAGGCGGTGTTTGCCTGTGTGGCAGCTTCTGCTTGCCTCTGCAAGCTTGCGCATCGCACTTTCAACCACTTGCGCTATCCAGATGTTTTTAGGAGATGGAAAGACAAGCCACCGA
This sequence comes from Cutaneotrichosporon sp. PL3408A, assembly GCA_023629975.1. Classification (NCBI taxonomy): domain Eukaryota; kingdom Fungi; phylum Basidiomycota; class Tremellomycetes; order Trichosporonales; family Trichosporonaceae; genus Cutaneotrichosporon; species Cutaneotrichosporon sp. PL3408A. The sequence continues at coordinate 199,827 of JAMAMB010000006.1, forward strand.
GAGATGGTGCTTGCAGACGGTGATAGCATGGGAAGGCCGTGGAAGAGATGCCAACAAGTCGCTGACAACCAGTTGTTCATACGGAGAAACCCGACAGAAAATGTGTGGGAAGCAATGATGTGCTGGAAACCACATCTTGTCAATCTCTGTCGCTGTTGCAAGTTGAAAAACATCTAGGCGACAAACATCCCCATCGAGGATGATCGCACGGTACCGAGTCCTCGACTCTCCTCGTACGGGTGTCATCGGCTCTTCTCTCAATGAGAAAACGAGTGCGAAACGATAACGAAGACAGGGTCTATGGAGAACGAACAACTACCACGTCTCACTCACCTGCAGCATCAATAAACCGCTTATATTTCCGCAGGCTCCAGTTTGCGAGCTCGTCGGCTTGGGGTTCGGGTTTCCCGAGCCATTTATCACTGATAAATCCGCCCAGGAGGGTACCGTACGCGAGGAGGCCGGTGCCGTTACTGTTACACCAGTCGGCCATGCCCTCCATTTCCGCTCGGCGGTCCAGCACGCTCATCGAGACTTGGTTCGTCGCAATACGGAATCCTGAGTTGTGCAGCATTCGCAAGTGGCCGAGGTCGACGTTCGTGAGGCCTATGTGCTTGATCTTGCCAGCCTCTTGCAGCTTGGACAGCTGGTATAGGTTGTCGCTGGCATAAGTGCTTCCCCTTTGGCAATCGCTGGAAAAATTGGACAAGAATCTTTCTGCCAACAAGTGCCCGCTGCAACCCCCTCTGGAGTGCGTCGGCATTTCTGGAGACGCTGTTTGAGAAACAAACGACGGTTGTGGCGGTGGAGTGAAACAAGGCGGCACAAACAGCGTGGCGGTGGTCCAGGCAAGGCAAAATGGGAGGTGCTGCAGCAGCTAGCGCCTACTGAATTTGCACTCGAACGACAGCATTTTGCAGCGGGGCAAATGCCGCAGCGCATTACTCAACGACTCTGCGCGACAGAGGCAAGCCACTTGGCGATAACCAGGGCTTTGTTCCCCAGGCCAATACAATACCAAGAGAGGCGGGTCATTCAGTCAGGCGAGTGGTCTCGAGCAATTGCTGAGGTGGAGAGTTTTTCTTCAGGCATTCGGTCTATTCTCACATCTCGTCGTGGCTCGGTCTTGGGAACTCGCCTACCTGCAATCCAACAGCTAGCTGCGAGGAGTACCGGGGTGGTGCGTACTGCCGGAGCAATGCCCACGATCCTGGCCTTTGGTTAAGGCCGGCCGGCAGATGGCCAGCGAGTCCCGGTACCGTTACAGCTGCTCCCAGATGCCCCATTTTACACGAGAAAGCCCTAGCCGCCAAGGCCACTCACAGATACTTGGGCTCCTCATACCGCCAAAGATGGTACTGCAGGAGATCGATACTGTCGGTTTTCAGGCGCGCACATGCGCGCTCCACGGCCTCGGCGCAGGCAGCAGCTCCGCCGACACTGGGTTCGGGACACCACTTTGTGAAAGCTGTAAGGGGCTTCGCATCAGTGCGGGTGCGGTACGCGCCGACAACTTCCTCTGCGGGCTGGGATCAGCGTTATCGCAGTGCAGGGGAGTGAGATCAAAGACAGTCGCGCAACAGCCGCGGCTGTTGGCACGCGTCCGTGGTATGCCGCATCCAGGCACTTGGAGTGTGGCGCAAACGAAGGAGGCGAACATGTTTGACACAAGTCAGCGACAGTGGCGTAGTGAACCACTCGACCGACTTTACGGCGCAACGCGGTTGCGCTCGATTGTGGATCACTCGTTGTCTCGTTGTCAAGCAGGGCAGCGCAGGGCAGCGCCGGGACACGATAACAGACGGGTGCTTTGCGTGATGGCGGCACTGCTCAACAGCAATGGCTAGAACAACATGTCCTGTCCACCCTTCTCAACAGCAATGACTAGAAGCGACATCTTCTGTTGACAGCTGGGTTCCTCAATCGCTACGTTTGCCCAATACTTGGAAATGCCGCTCTCCCTGGGAGGCGCGCACCACAGCCTGCCTGGCCTTGTCCGAGGGTCCGAAGTGCAGCTCTCCAGGACCGTTGCGCCCTTAGGCGTCCTTAAATGCGACTGCGCAAGGTTGTAGGCCCAGGAGGTCTGAGCACTCAAGATAGGTAGTTGTGAGGCTGATGGCGGACAGCCGCCCCACCGCCGCAAGCCCATTGTTCGGACTGGCTGAGAGCTCAAAGGAATGCGCGCTGTAAGAACCTATGTTGCCAACGGACCCGCCCTTGGCTTCTGCGTTGTCTCGAGTTTCCCCTCATCGGTCCGCCTCACTGCAGAGAGACCTCGCAGGAAAGAAATGCACTCACACCGTAGTCTGTCGTCAGCAATCGCATCCAGGTAGCTGTCTCGCCAGTCAAGATTCAGCAGCGGGGTGAGAGGCAGGAGTCAACCCAGGTAGCATCTCCCGACACAGTGGCTCTCGGGGCAGGCCGAAGCATGGCCAAGATGGTTGGCGCGCCGTGGGCCTCGATGACGACGACTGGACTCTCGCAGTTGCCTCATCGAGAACTAGTGGGTGACGGCCGTGCTGCCCGGTGAGAGCCACCTGCCACAGGAGGGTTCGTACGCGTTGTAAACCAACCAGAGATGCACAACAGGCTGTCTTGATCTCGCCATGCCATTCTCGTAGCCCAGCCCTTCGCCCTGCACCTCCATGACGATCCTGTCCAGCTTGTTCCGCACAACCGTCCTGTCCAGCTTGTTCCGCACAACCATCGTGCCCAACTTGTTGCGCACGACACTCACGATCAGCCATATCGAACGCACAAAGCCCCGCATCGACGTAGACCCCGACAGCGTCAGCCGCGCGCGCGACATCGACAGCTGCCCCATGCCCGTCCGCAAGCTGCCAAAGGCCCGTCACGAGGCGCGGGACCGTCAGGGACTGCGGGGTGTCCGCGCCGATGGTCGCCGTTTCGATGCCTGTCATCGTTGCGATCGCTGGTCAGTGTCGGCTTGACGGATGAGTTAGTGAGCAGAGCGAACGAGTGAGATTCAGCAGCGTCTACTGTAATCGATATCTCCGTCGAGTCAGATCCTAGTCAGACGTCACGCAGATCTGTCCACGCGGTGTCAGGGGATCGATCAATTGACCGATTCTGGTCGGTGACTCACTGCGTAGACTCACTGCGTAGACTCACTGCGTGCGGACAGGAAGCTCCGATGCATGCAAGAGATAGACTGTGGATGGTACAATAGCTGAGATGGCGCAGTAGTCACCTCGAGGCAGGTCATGACTGGAATCGACGACTGCTGGAATCTGGCAACGCCGAATGGCGACATGCGGAAACCACCCCACATCCGCGCTGACCGTCGCGCTGGTCGGCCTACTCCGACGGCTGTCTACACTTTTCACACCAGCCTCAGCACTCTCGTGACCATGCGTGGTGACCAAATATGTACATGGCGAGAAGTCTAGCATTCCCCTGGTCCAAGCCCGTCCCAGCCGTGCAACGGCTGTCGTTGTGAATACCTCGAATACCGGTACCCCCATCGCGTCCTCCGCCCCCAGTTCCCTCAGCTCTCCTTTGCGGCCCTCCGGCGCGCTCCGCTCGGCAAACCACCTCCCGGCACCACTACGATACACTCTACCGCTTCGCGAGCAACACATACTCCTTCTGATACAGCTGGCTCGTGCTGGCGTCAGCGATGATACTTTATGCAAGTGAGAACAAAAGTCGTTGTCGGAGGTGCGTGCGTCCAAGGGGTCATCGGCCGCCGCCGACCGGCAACCAATACCCGGGGCGGACGTGTGCCTCACGCGCGGCATTGCCACGCCGCGACATCCCGTGAACACTCACGAAATGATGGCGGCAGTGAGGCCTGCGATGCACTGCACGGGCTCCTTCATCCACGTCAGGTTGAAAATGTCGTATGCTGGGTGTAAGCGGGAGGCTGCTGGCCGAGACAGAACTCACAAACAAACGTCAGGTCGCAGAGATACTTATGGCGTTGGATTGCGTCGGCGCGCTTCTCGGAGTCGGTGCGGCGTGTGAAACTCTTGAGCCAGAGAGTATACAGTCCTGTGATGGTCGTGAAGAACCATACCCGGCTTGGGGGTTAGCGACGGTCAAAAGGTCGAAGACGTACTTTGCCCAGCGGTCCGCAACCATACCCTTGCGTCGGGACACGAGGCCGAGCTTCGAGAGACAGAAGACGTCGTCGGATATGGCACCAATGAGGTCGATGAGGTGTCCCATGAATTCCCTTGCACTCGTGGGTTCCGGGGACAGGAGCGCGCCTATGGGACGGAGAGGGTTGAACAGGAGCAAACACTTGCGTGTGAGACTCAGGCCGGCTGTTGCGATTTTGGCGCGTTTTTGGTTGGCCGCGAAGTGCTTTGTTAGCGGCCGCACCGCGGAAATGAGGCCCAGGACGTAGAGATATGTCCTAAGGGTGTACTGGATGGTTTTCTGCTGTCAGCGACGCGCCGGGGTGCAGACCGAAAGCTGCTCACGAGAATCTTGTCACGCCCTTTACTCTTATCTAAGACGCCTGCCCACACCTCGATCGCGACTGGGGCCAGCAATTTCTTGGACATGGGCGAGAGGGGGCGCCCGTTGGGCGCTTTGGGTGAGCGGTCTGCGGCATGGTGTGGGTGCGGCAGTCCGACAGGCGGGAGGGGAGCGGCGGATCCGTTGCCAGCCCATGGGTGCATGTCATCTTCGGCGTCTGAGACGCGCTCTGCGCCCCATGGATCGGGCATTGTCGAGGTCGAGAGCGGGGGAGAAGGAAGGTGGTGCAGGCTCGATGCCGAGAGAGTGTGGGTGTGGGAAGAGTGGGTGTGGTGAGTGTGATGGCTGTGCGTCGAGTGATGCGAGTACTGCGAGTAGGAGCGTAGAGTGTTCGGCGTGCCGTGCGAGTTGGAGGCACCCGAAGACAGCGACCAGGCGTGGAGGGCGATGGCTGACGGGTGGCTCGAGCCGAGCCCGGTACCAGAGAACGTTGCCAAGGGGTAGCTGTGCGCGCGCACGGGCGAGGGGTGTACAAGGTGAGCGTGCGGGTTGCGCTGGACGTGTACGAGCTGACGATTCCAAGTGTCGTTCATGAATTTACGACTTGCTGTTCCCCCAAAAGAAACCCTTGCAACAATGCAGGGCGAGCGCTAGCCGGAGATGGCGCGGACGCGACGAGTGGAGAGATGGTGGGAAATGCAAAGAGATTGATGGATGGCTGGCTAGCTTTGTGTGATGGCTGCGATGGCTGTGATGGTGTTGTGGACAACAGTCGACGAGGCGAGGAGAGATAAAGTCGAGGATGTTGGTGGGAGAGTTGCGGGGTGGCGTGCGTCGCGTAGGGAGAGGTCGGGGAGCCGAGCGTGGGCGTGTGGCGTGCGCGGCGTGGCTGGGCTGGGTATGTGAATAATAATAATAATGTCTTAGGCTTAACGGCAATAACAAAAGGCAGGGGTGTGAGGCGAGCGGGACTCGTTGCCCCTCTCTATCTCTCTCTCTCTCTGTCTCCTGCCACACTAGCGACGACAGCAACGACGAAAGGGTAAGTGATGGTGATGAGTAGTGGAGCGACAGTGAGATTGAGATGAGAGAGAGCGGTGAGAGATGGTGACAAAGTGTCTTGTTGACAAGGTTTCAGGAACCATAATTCTTGCTCGAATTCGAATCAATTCAAATTAACTTGTAATGACAAAGTCGACCTCGTCGCCCTCCTCGTTCCTCGACGCCATCAAATCGCACATACCAGGACTCTCACCGACAAAGTCCTCATCGCAGCTCTCAACACCGTCGCCAGCATCATCAGAGTACTACAAGAACGCCCTGCGCGCCAACATTGACGCTCTCAACAACCCAGCCTCCCCCGACTCGGATACAGCCTCAACCTACGCGTCCTCATCCATGTCTCGCCCGGGCGGCGCACTCTCCCCGCCTCTCCGGACCGCGTCCCCGCGCCCCAAGTGAGCCCCAAGCCGCCCACTCCGCTGACAGCAGGTTCAGCGCCGAAACACTCCGGCCCTTCGTCCGCAACGTGAGCTGCCGCCGCGTTGCCAGCTGACACCAGCTCCTCGCCAGTACCCTCGCGAATGCCGTGTGGGACGGGAACGACAAGGCGCGCATGAGCGCGTACTCAAAGGAGGTGTGCGAGGTGCGTGCCGTGTGCGGGTTGCGTGCAGGGAGGAACGGCGCGTGTCGCGTCGTGAGGCGAGCACGCACGGGCCCGCCCCCCTGGCCGAACCCACATGCAGCCGGCGCTGACGGGCAGAAGGTCAAGGCGCGCATGCTCGAGATCGAGCCGAGGGGGTTCAAGTATATCGTGAGTGTTGGCCAGCCCGCGGGGTGTGCCTCCCCGCGTCCAATGCTACTCTGGCATCGCGCAATACCTCATTCCGCCGAGTCTCCAGCTTCGCACCGCCGCTGACGCCAGGTCACCACGACATTCACCGAGAACCTCGGTCAAGCCGGACGCGCCGACATGGCATGCCACTGGGAGGACACCGATGCGGCATGCCAGGAGATTTACTCCAACGTAAGCTAAGCTGTCATTCGCCAATTGACACCAGGACGCGATCATCTTCGTGTGCATCGCGTACGCCGTCCGCGTCATCTAACCCGGGTTGCGTCGATTGCGTCATTCTGGCAGCCCCCGCCTTCGCTCCCTCCCTCACTTGCATTGTTCATTGTTTCCCCTCATGTACATTAACGATAAAGCTGCATTCGGTCTCTGTGATACATGGGCACGCTGGGCGGCTAAGCTGGACACAGTACTCAACTGTGGTGAGAGGTAAGGAAGGGAGCGAAAGCGAAGGGGTAGGGTTGCGCTAGAGCGCGGGTGCGGCTGGCGATAGTCTGGCCGCGAAAGACCAAGAGTCCTAGATGGGAGATGCTGGGTAGTGACAACCGATGATGACAAAGAAAGCGAACGGGGGCTAGCGAAGAGGGCGGCCGTAGGTTGGTTGCATTGGCGGCATGGCGAGACCGCAGTCGCGATGTTGCATGAGGATTGAGGTGAGACGGTTGACCTCGTCCTCTAGTCCGCGGACGTTGTGTTGCAGTCGTTCATTGTCCATCGACAGCGTCTCGACCTTGTTTTGGAGCTCGTTGAGCCATGCCTTCTTGCGCTGTCGACACTTGAGCGCCGCTTGACGGTTTCGCTCGAGGAAGTTTTTGCGCTTCTCCTCCTCGGTCTCGTTGCGGTTCTTCTTCTCGCCGCCCTTCTTGTCCTCCCCGCCGTCCGAGTCCTCGTCGTCGAGCTCGATTTCGGGACTCTTTTTGCTCTTCTTGGCCGCTCCGCCCTTGGTGGCCGGCTCCTTGCGTTTTTGGCCTCCTGCCTTGTTGCTACCACCACCACCGACAGAGCCACGTTTAGACATTGTCGGCGTACTGGACTTTGCCTCCTCTTCCCTCTTGGACAACTCCTGATGAGCCTGGGAAAGTAAGAAGAGTCCATTGGCAGCTTGGCTGGCAGCGTTGGCATTTTGCTGCGCGTAGTCTGCTGGAGGCATTCCCGGGACCATGCCGGGCTGAGGAGGCATTCCGGGAGGGTAGAATCCAGGTTGCATCCCAGGAGGTGCTTGTCGATTAAGGTCGTTGGCGACCGCGATAGCGTTTAGAGTATTCGGTGTAATGGTTTCGGCAGAGTTGTGTGCTGGGTTGAGATGGGACATGCCGTGTGGGCCTTGCAGAGGAGCTGCGAGGCCTGCAGGGGGTTGCTGGCGTTGGTCGGGTGGAGGCTGGTCTCCGTTTTCGTTGGTGACTGACCCAATGTTCGCGAGGAAAGCGGCCGTGTTGGGACTGGGCATAGGAAGGTTTCCAAAGCCCGGGTTGAGTAATGCATTGTATCCGGGCGTGAAGCCCGACCCAGTGCCGGGTGTGAAGCCGGTCCTAAAGTTGCCTGGTTCAAAGGTCTCGTCGTTGGCGGCGCCGTTCTCGGTTGACGGTCCCCAGGTGGGATTGGCGTTGTTGTTGGTGTTGTTGTTGTTGCTGTTGCTATTGCTGTTAGTGTTGTTGTTGTTTGAGGCGTTGTTTTGCTGGTTGTTCTGAGCAGGGCCAGCAAGCATGGCAGGGCTCAAGGGGCCCGACCGGAGAGACTGTCCTGCGAGCCAGGGGAACTGAGTGGGGTCGGCTGCAGCTGGACTTGTCAAGGATGATAGAGGCGGGAGGGCGTTGTGCTTGATGCTTGTAGCGTCGCCGCCTCTAGGAGGAGTGGTGCGGTCCTGGGATTGTGAGCCGCGCGAGAATGACTGCTCGAATGGGTTGGGCTCGAGGTCAAAGCGAGATGAGCTTTCACCAGGACCACCGGTGGGGGATTTGGCTGGGGATCCGAAGTGTATTGAGGGGTGGAGCGGGGTCAAGGTTGCGGATACGTGTGCCAAGGGGGATGTGATGCAGTGAGGTGAGGCGAGAGTGAAGGGGAGAGATCGAGTGTCAGTACACAAAATCAACAGAGGTTTGGGGATGCACGAGGGCGAGGATGGGCGATGATGTGGATAATGGCGAGAGGATGGATAGGAGCGGAGTTGTGGGAGGTAACAATGAAATGATGATGGATGGGGATGAAGGTGGGTGGCTGTTTGGAAGAGAGAAGAGAGGAAGGACGGAGTTTGATACGGAGAGCCTATGACCTCACCGTCTGATGCGGTGACGACAGAGGCTCACCCCGGCCATCGAGGAACGACGATTTAGTCCCTTTTAGATAGGACAGAATGGCGAGAACTATGATGGGTCTCGGACAGACGACTCACCTTCGGCATCCTTTTCCTTTGATGTTGCACGCTTCTTCTCCCCATCCTCCTTCTTGACATCCGACTTTACTGCTGGTCCGGCTTTTGTTGCCTGCTCAGAGGCCGGCTTTTCATCAGAGGCAGTCGCGGCAGGCTTGCCATCTGCGGGGACGACTGTGACATTAGCTTCCGAGCGCACGAATAACAGCCAAGGGCCTTACCTGGTGCAGCGTTGGGCCCCGATGGAGCTGCAGCGGGGGGCTGGGCGACGGCGGCCATGTTGAGCTACTAGAATCAGATGGCTCCGTTCTAGGAAGAATAGAACGGCTGGTGGCGGGAGTACAAAATGGCGATGCCAAGGGGGAGAGCAGGGGGAGCAAGCAAGGAGATCGAGATGCGACTAGTGCTGCTGCCGAATTTGGGAAACGACTAGAGTCGACAGATGTACGGTCGCAAAAGGGAGCTTATGCACAGCGCGAAGCTTTCCACACTATTGTAAGCCACCAGGAAGGCAGGAAGGCAGGAATGCAAGAAGGAATGCAACGAGGCCGAGAGAAAGAGATCGAAAGGGGGAGAGTGGAGGGAGATGGGCGTGATTGTGAGATGGTGGGAGGGGGGATGGGGGGGGGAAGAGGCGGGGGAGGCGCGGAGGCGGAGAGGCGGAGGCGGCGGAGGGGAAAGAGGAGGAGGAGGAGGAGGAGGAGGAGGGGGAGTAAGAGCAGTGGGCAATGGAGGGCGGTGATTAAAGGGGGCAAGTGACAATGTTGGGTATCGACGGATGAATAAGCGAAAGGAGCGAGCGATATCGGAGCACAAAAAGAGAGATGGATGTAATAGCAACTGTCAGCACAAATTGTTTTCATTGCATTGGAATGTGGATGATGGGGAGTAGCAAGTAGATGGTATCTGTCAATGTACTTGATGCGACATTGAAAGAGCATCGAGTGACGATGACGGCGTGTGACGCTGTATTGTTGACAAGGGGGGGGACATTTTTTTTGGGTGATGGAGGATTTTGGTGGGTGTGGGAGCAGGGAAGGGTTGTGTGGTGTGTGTGGGTGGGTGGCTTACTTACCGAGTGTAGAATGAGCGTGTAGGAGAGGTCGGACTTGGGGGGACACGGCCGTAGTATGCACAATGGATTGGGCCTAGGCTGCTACTAGCTGCGCCTGCCTGCCTCGGAGCGAGGAAAAAAAGTAACAGGAGGTACGCTTTCGGATGTTGCTTTGTGGGTTTGATTCTTTCGGCGACGACAGTCAGTCGCGTTGATTGTTGGGTGGATGAGTGGACGAGTGGTGGAGGTGGTCTGAGCAAGAGAGATTCACTTCGATGACGATGACGACCAAGACGAGTTGAGAGATGATGATGATGATGATGGATGGGAGAGAGAGAGAGGTCGATGACGAACAATCAAATCCTTGCCTCCCACCAAAAAAAAGGAACAATGACGTCGGGGGGGGGGAAAAGCAAGCCCAGTCCAGTCCAGTCCAGTCACTTGGTCTCACTCACCCTCACCGGCCCTCACCCAGCAAAGCCATCCTCACCATACAGTCACACTCTAATACGTCACCCCCCCCCCTCTCCCATTCACTTCACACAAACAATAGCCCATACACTGCGCCACCACACAATCGCCATCCAAACAATCACCCGTGATTAAATTTGTCATTTTATTCACATTTCTCCCATAAAATTGCAAATATTGACTTCCGGGATTATCCAGTCCACGTGGTTGTGGCACCGATGACATCTTGGGGACCCCACATGTCATTCCAATCTCGACGCTCGACGCGACTGGCGCGACTGGGTGACTTCCTGCGCTAGATTTCTCTCGACATCCATTACAGCGCACCAAGCCACACAGCATGCTGGCAAGGAGATCACTACCCACCCACGCAGCCTGGCCGCTCCGCTCACTCTCGTCCTCGACCCGCGCGTTCAGCCCAGCCTCTCCCGAGCTGCTCGCCCTCAAGTCGCTCGAAGACGACGACCACCACGCCCTCGCCCGCGAGTGGCTCGACGACTTTGTGCTTGACGACGTACCCAAGGAATCGTACACCGTGTCATATGCACGCTCGAGCGGGCCGGGAGGACAGCATGTGAACAAGACAAACTCAAAGGCCATGGTGCGCTTCGACGTCCATCGTGCCAAGGGCGTCTGGCTGCCTCCCTTCCTCGTCCCAGCTCTGCTGCAGTCGGTGAGTTGCACAAGGAGGTGTGAGATCGAGCACGTACGCCTCGATTCTGGGAGCGTGCGAGCATGTGAGCTTAGACGTGGGGAAGGTAGTCGGAGATGCCCCGTCCCTCGGGAGAGATCCACTGTCATGCGCTAACTCCAGCCATACTACCACGCCCCCTCCCTCCTCCTCTCGTCCCAGACGAGCCGCAGCGCCCCGCAGAATCTCGCCAAATGCCTTGAGAACTTACACTCGGCCATCGCCGAGGCAGGCCGCGGGCTCGTGCGCGGTGAAACTAGCGACGCGCAGCGCGAGCGCGTCAAGGACCTCGAGAAGGCCGAGGCGAGGCGGCGGAGGGTGATGAAGGAGAAGCAAAAGTCGAAAAAGGCCGATAGGAGGGATAAAGGATGGTAGAAGGGCAACGCGTGCATGCCCAAAGCCTCGCCGATGCGCCGCCGAGATGTCGGGCTTGGCCGAACGTTGCTCAGCAACGGAGCCCGATTGCGACCACGCCATGGTCGACGACGCCTAGCCTAGATCGATCAGCGTCTGGCTGTTGTATCTAGGTCGAAACTGGACCGGCCGGCGCCGATTCGCATTGGTATCGGCGTGCCTCGGCGCTAGCGTACGCCGCTTGTTTACATGGCGCTCATTGTTCACCATGTCGGTTCCAGCCTTGACGAGCCTGTTTTACCCGGTTGTCACGTGACGACCGTCGTCGGCGCCATGGCAGCCCCATACCACAGCAGCGCTCTCATTCCCAACGCAACTCCGTCAAGTCTCGTCTCCGTGCCGAGGCCCCGCCAAGCCTGGGCTGTTCACGTGACCATATCCGAGCTGGCTTACGAGCGGGGAAGCGTTGGCGCGGTGTCAAAGCGTCGTGTCCCACCTGCCCGGACTCGTCGGCGTTGCCTCGGGTGTGACTCGGAGCAGCCCAGACGCCAGGAGAGGAGCACGCAAGAAAACTAGGATGGGTTGTCCGGCTAAGGTTTTACCATTGGTTGTGGGCGCTCGTCGTTCCTGTTGGAGCCAGTTTTCCCCAGGGTGCCCCACATTTCGACCGCACTGTATCCGGTGGTTTCTCTTGGATACCCCGGGTTATCCAGGCAACCCGCTCGGAGATTGCGATATTCCCGGCCAAATAGCCCAGAAAAAACCCGCCGGGGCTGTAACCTCCCTGTACTTCGCACTCTCGCAATCCATCACACCGCTGTCACACCGCCGGCCTTTCGGGTGTGCAGCAGTATGCGATGTGAGCATCACTGGCCATCGCAACTCGCTCAGCGGTACTGCCCCGCTGCCTCTCCTCCGACCCCCATCTCTCTCTCTTTGTCTTTTCTAACCCTTGTATAAGTAGCCATGTCTATCGAACACGACACCCCCGTCTCAGAACCTACCCCCCCACTGCCACTTGACGTTCGAGATCGTGTCCTCTCGCACCTTGTCCCGCCGAACCCACCCCTCCCCCTCGATCTCCTCAGCCGAACCTTCGTCCAGCGTCTATCTTTCCTGCCGCCGTCCGAGTCCGACCTCGACGCCCAACTCACCCCACACCCTACCTCGACCTCAGCGTCCAACCCCTCCCCTCACCCTCTCACCGACGCCCTGCACCGCGTGGCAGGCTCCCTCCGAATCGGACCGACAGAGTACGCACACGACGGCGACATGACCATCGCACACACAGTCCTCTCCCCAGAGCACGGCGACGGCGCCGTCGAGGTATCCTTCGAGCACGAGGCCGGCGACAACGGCCGCGGCTGGGTCTACTCTGGCGCCAAGCTCGGCTCATCCGCTTTTGACTGGCGCACCGACGTCCAGGAAGTAGGCTACGGCCACTCGTACGGCGGCGACGCCCCCGAAGATTACTGGGCCGGCTTCTCGCCGCCCACCGAACACGCCGACCTGGCCAACGCAGACGAGGACGACTACTGGGCGCAGTACGGTGCGGGCGTGCCGGACCCCGAGCCGCGGGACTACGCCGACGAGCCCGTGACTCCTCCCTCTGCGAACGTCGCCGCCCCCGACCCGGCCGCGACGCTCAGCCTCCTGCTCGGCGGCCTGTCGGCTGACGAGAAGCCCCAGGTCGAAGAACCAGCCAGCCCCGCTTCCGACACCAAGTCCAAGTCGTCAAGAGGGTCTGATGGAAGTCTGCTCGAGCAAAAGGTCCGCTGCAAGGCCCGCGCCATGCTCATGCGCGCCTGGACGGACTTCAGTGCCGGTGCCGACGCCGAGGCTGCCGCATACGACTGGCTGCGCCTCGGGCGGGAAGTTGCGGACCGGCCCAGCTGGGGTGCTGCGCCCGAGCACACCGATACGCGCAGCGCGATTGTGAGCACGCGGCTCGAGGCGGCCAAGGACATGCACGACGTCCTTGGCGAAGATAAGGATGCGTTCTGGCGCCTGGTCGAGGAGGCGATCCGGATCCACACGTCCCCAGTTGGCAGTGGTGACGAGCAGCAGGAGTATGAGTCGTAGTTGTTCCAGTGTTCAGTTGTTCCAGTGTTCTGTTCCAGTGTTCGATTATTGAGTCACGAGAAGACGGCACAGATGACGTTGTATGGCGTATCAAGTGTACTATAGCGCATCAATGCAAGCTGCATGCAAGATCGATTCAAAGTGCACGAGCAAAGGTGGAGCGAAGTCAGGACAGGTCTCAGATCCAGAACAAGCCTACGAGGCATGTTATTAACCAGAGCTGTAATGTGGGTCAACCGTCATAGCCGACGGAGCACAAGATGCCGAACCTAGGCTCGTACAGACGTAGCGAGAGGGACTGGCGAGAGGGACTGGCATAGCAAGTCTTTGCGCTTTCAGAAACAAGGACCTTCACACATCTCGACACGCGGTTCACAAGAGCGTGCGAACAACAGAACGAACACCGCAACAGAGGCGAGGCTTCAACTTTCACTCGAACAAGTCCTAATGTTGCATGTTACATTACAACTGGCAGTTAAGCGCGGGCAGCAGCGATAGCCCTGCGAGCCTGGGCCTGCATGATGAGGCTCTTGACAACCTCGTAGATACGGCGCTGGGCGACGAACATGAACGCAGCGGTGAGCGCGGACTGGAGGAGCTTGGGGCCGAGGCCGGCGTAGAGGCCGCGCAGGCCCTCCTTCTTCAGAATCTCGAGCACGGCAGTGACGCTCGACTTGTACTTGTGCGACGCGACCTGGAGGCGCGACTTGACGACGAGGTACGGGTAGGTGACGCCCGTCGCGATGAGCTTGGACAGGGCGCCGAGGACGAAGAGGTCCCAGTCGGAGAGGGCCGAGCGGCCCGCAATCTTGGTGATGTCGCCGGCCTTCTTGGCGCGGTACCCGAGCAGGAGGGAGACCATGCGCTCAAACGCGGTGTACTGAGCGTCAGTCTGTGCACGTTGGCCGGCAAGCTCACCTGGATCACCGGGTTAATGACGAGGATGAGCGCGGGGCCGAGACCACGCCACAGGCCCTTGATGCCGCTCTGCTTGATGATGTCGTTCGTCGCCTGGGCCATCGACGGCTTCTGGAGCGGCTTGCCCTCCTCCTTGTCCGCGACGGCGCGGGTGGACTGGTACGCCTGCACCGTCCAGATGGGGTTGGTGAGCGTGGTGGTGATTGAGCCTGAGGGCGTCAGTGGAGGACCGCACCGTGCACTCACCGGCAATCATGCCCGCGAGGATGCCCTCGGAGGTGGTGAGGGCCGAGCCAGCGGCCTGCGTGCGGCGCTTGATGAGCTGCGAGCGTGTCTCCTCATAGAAGAGCTGGTGTGAGCGGGGCGCTGGACAGTGCGCGGCGCGTAATACCCGGATGGCAGCCGGTTTCACATGCATGCCATCGGCACGTCTACTCACGTAGTAAATGCCGTTCGTGAGGGCGATGCCGAACAGCGAAGACTCGAGGCCAGAGTACAGGCCTGAGATGCCCTCCTTCTTGACGGTCTGCAGAATGGCATCCTTGAGGCTGATGTCCTCGTGCTTGGTGGCAACGGCGGCGCGGGTGGACAGGTTGACGAGCGGGTACGTGAGCGTCATGGAGATGGCGCCGCCGACGGCGCCCGCAACAGCATGGATAGCCGAGTCGCCCATTGTGTTAGTGAGAAATGAGAGTGGGTGTAGTGTGAAGTGAGATGTGCAAAGTTGGAGTTGGAGTTGCTGTGGTGTTGTGCCCACTCGTACTGCAACACCTCCGCTTGGATTGACTTCGGCAAGCCACAGCCCTTGCAGGCGAGGTCACAGTGTCATCCACCATTGCCCCCACTTGCACCCATTGCAGCATCGCGGATGACCGACTCTGCTGCGGCTGCTCACCTCATCCCACCTGCCCCCAGCGTACCCCCGGCTCGTCTCAGCCACGTTAACCGGGCTCCCCCTCTCACCACATCATTTTCGGCCTTTTGCGGAATTCGCTCTCCGGCTCATCCCTACATCCCTACAACCCAGGCAAGGAGGCAAGGTCAAAAGCATGCATGCACGTTCTCGCGCTGTCGATCGAGGCGCGCACTGGAATGTAGCTCGACATGTAAGCGGTCACCGGTCGCCAACCCTTACATCGCGGGGTGAATCACCGGCCGGTCGCGACCGAGTCATGCCCGGCCTGTCAGCAGTGCCGCAGTGCCGTGAACGAGCCGGTCAACCAGCCGCGGATGTCGGCCGTGGCGCAGAAGCAGGTCGCATGCATATCGCGACCCCATGCGAGGAGACTCCCAATGCTGTCCTTGCATGCCTGCATCCTGCCTGCCTCACTTAAACACACATGTCTTCATGCTACACCTATACACTACAACGCTCGTAGGCGATGGCTCTATCTGGGTTTTCTATTTCTTGACACTTCGTTTACTTGAGTCGTGGCAATGGCTATTCCGCCTACACTACACACACTGACACCCTTTGACAACACCCTCTTAGATCTCTAGAAGCCCGGGATCGAGGTCCCGCCCTCGACCATATCCAGCACACCCTTCGTAATAATCTCCTGTTCACGAAGGAGACCACGCACAACACCAACGGCAATGTGCTTCTCCTTGTCTGCCCCCGCACACGGGGCCACCTCTGCCAGTGCCTCGCAGCACTCCTCCGCGTCGGCGATCACCGACTGGCAGATGCGGGTCAGCAGGCGCCGCGCAGCGAGCTTTGTCGGCCGCGCGAAATTCCGCGCGTTCATGTTATTCGAGTTGAACACGGCGTCGTCTGGGCTCGCGAGGACACACAGCGTTGTCATCAGCCCCACACTCGGGCAGGGGTCGCCGCTGTTCGCGGCCAGCTTGTTGTGGTTCCACATGTCGGCGTCCTCGAGCGCCTCGCGCTTCGCGTCCGTCCCCATCTCTTCCCACAGTTTCTCGACCCACGGCATGACGTCGATGTCGTCGTTGGGCCATGTGAGTGGGTTGACGCAGAGGTCGATTTCCGTAAAGCCGTACTCGGCGAAGAGGGTTGCGTTCGAGTGCGGCCCGTAGAGGAAGAGCACCTGCTCGCCGTCGGCGAGACCGCGGTGTGGGGCAAAGAGCACCACATCGACTTTCCCAGGCACAAGATGCTGTTTCCCAGGTCTCATTGTGCCCCGCGCCCGTCTTGACACAGTCGTCGACGGCATAGGCTCGGGTTTGGGGCATTCCGTCCCGGGCAACGAGGAGTGGTTGATCATGTCCAGCAGGGGGACGAACGAGTGGTTGTTCACCGTCCACTTGGAGCTGCGGGGCTCGGCGAGGCCCAGCGGCGTGGACACTGTACGCGTGTTCACGTTCAGCCACGCCCACATGAACGTCTCGTCCGAAATGAGTGCATTCATGTTCTGCGACTTGAACGGATCCTCGTTGGCCAGGACCTGGCGGAGGAGCTTCAGGTCGGCAACGTACCGCCGCTTCACGGCATTAATCTTCATCCGGACGCTCTCGGAGAGACAGCTCTCCAGGGCGGGCCAGAACTCATCCTGCTGCTCCACGTCCGAGTTGGGGATGACCCATGTTAGCGGATGCAGGGGGCGGAACTCGGGGAGTGTGTCGATGAAGATCTGCCACTCGGACTTGTGCCGCTGCTGCGGGTCGCGCGTGAGCGCGAGGTGCAGCGTGAGAAGCTGGGTCGTGGTCAGCTTCGGCGTGCCGTTCGAGCTGCGGCGGGGCGGGGAGGCGGCGGACGTTTGGGCAGGGAACAGCTCGGTCGGGATCGAGTTGAGAGGCGACTTGAGGAGCGTGAGCGGGTTGAGCAGGGACTGGGCGGGGATCACCAAGACGGGCTCGCCGGGCTGTGTGTGAGCGGGCGACGAGAGGCAGCGAGACGCACACTAATGGCCTGGGAGTAGGCGAAGAGACCACGGCCGGCATCTGGCTGTCAGTGCAGCCCTCGTTTGTATGGAGTGCGGACGCGAGTCACGTCGCGCGCAAGGAACGGGCGCTCGTGGCGCGCTCAAGGCGGCCGGAAGAACTACGCACCATCAGCAGCCTTGAGTTGGAGTTTGTTATGGAAGCCCTTGAACGTCCCGAGCCAGTGTAGGAGCTTGGAGACGGACGTATCGCCCTTGGACTGGGCGTCTACCATCGTGTGTAGTGTAGGAGTCGGTTGACGGCTCCTCAAAGCTGGGGGACAGCTGCAGATTGCTTGCGCCGATGCTAAGTAAGCTGGTGGATGTGACGGATCGAGTCGATGTTGTATTCCAGGCATCAGATGACCCATTTCGGGCACATTCTAGTACCATCCTGACACAGAGATTGCGTACTTCTATTAGGTTCCGGCAGCCCTGCATTCCTGGAAGCGAGGTCGAAACCGACGGCCAAGACGTGGCATGCTGTCAGCAGCGGGGTCAGTAGTGTTGTCAATACAGCTCCTGAGCACGATTTTGGCACTCGGCCATGCAGGAGGGCGTCAGTGGCGCCGTGCCGACGTGGAGAGTGGTGGGGTGATGAGGAGAAGTGGGGTAATGGATGATTCGGATCTCGGCCAAGCTACAGTGCTTATCGGTCAGTTGTGCGTGCTTTTGATCAGAGATCACCCGATCGATTTGATCTCAAGCACGCACTGTGGAAACAGCAAAGGAGGAGATCTTCAAGCCTTTAGGCATTCAAACGCATAGTAATCCGTGTCCAGCGTGCTTAGGAGCAGGCTATCTCCGTCCCACGCTGTCCCCGTTACGACGAAAATCCCGCTTTATCTCGGTATCCACCCAGACAGTTGTAGAGCTACGAGCCGGCCATGATATAATAGATATAACAATCAGCAGCCCGGAGTCGGGAACAGGCCAAACTGGGCCACGATGCAGTCGCCGCAAGGCAAGTGTTGACACCGCTGAATCTCAGCGACATCGCCGCGACACACCGCTCGCCACACATCCTCCCTACCGACTACTTTGGATCTCGTCCCATCTACGAATCCCAACGATGCACCCAGATCTAATGACCACAAGCGGTGTATCAAGTGCGGGGTGTTCGTGGCGGCGTTCTGGCGGTGCGGAAACGGTCAAGTGCGATCTGTTGTGGCGTAGACTGTACCGTGCCATCCGCGCACAGACTCGCTCTCTCCGGCCCACACAACGCCGGTCGCCCGACAGGCCGGCGGCAGATCGACGAGAAGATGTGGATCTCGCTGAAACCTCCGAGAACGGAGTGGGGAAGAATGCATAACGTTCACGATGCAGCGTGCATTCGTTAGCTGAGGAGGTGCAATACATCGCATGGAGTCGCGATGAGAAGCAGATGCGTCGGTTGGCGGGTGGATGCGAGAGGCTGCGAGGGAGGGGACGGTGGTTGTAGGCCGTGTTTTGCGAGGGGTCAGCCCTGTCAGCGGCGCTGTCATCGGCGGCCCGGCGCCAGCCTACGGTGAGATTTGTGTCATTTACGTAAAACTCACTCCTTGGCTGAGCGCGGTCATCCGGATACCCGCTATGAGCCAATAACCGGGGTATACGCGCGCGGTGGTGCTGCGTGTTCTCGCACTCCTCGTCGCAACTCGAGCCTAACCGGGTCCCATCTATAACCCACATCGCTCTCTCCTCATCGCCATCGCGTTTTCTCATCTCTCTCTCTCTCCCTCTCTCTCTACTCCGCTACTTTACTCCACTCTCACTCTTGTCCAGTCCCATCAACTGGAAGATCCAGCAGAGGATCCAAAAGCACAACAGCAATAGCATCAGTTCAATAGCATACTCTCCCTCTTCACATAGTTTCCCGCTCATTAGTCCCAATCTAGAAATGGCCTCCCTCGACTTCAAGGACCTCGTCGTCCTTATCACCGGTGCCGGTGGTGGTATTGGAGCCGGGTGAGTCGAGAGATGCCGGGTATCGTGTGACAGCTGCTGACGCTTGCGCTTTTGACTTGCATCTCTGCATGATCCTCCCAAACGCCCACCACCGCCACTGTTCTCACGCCGCTGAACGCACCTTGTCAAATGTGGCTAAACTCACGAATCTACTCACTTGTCGGCTGTTGCTCGCCCAAACAGCTACTCGCACTTCTTCGGTGCACGCGGCGCCAAGGTCGTCGTCAACGATGTCTCGCTCCAGGCGGCCCAGAAGGTCGTCGACGACATTGTCAAGGGTGAGTGGGAGAGCGAAGCGGGGCACGGGAACCGTGCTTACGCGCAGCCGGTGGTCAGGCCGCTCCCGCGGTTGGCTCCGTCACCGAGGGCAAGGAGATTGTCGACCAGGCCGTCAAGGCGTTCGGCACGGTGCATGTCCTGATCAACAACGCCGGTATCCTGCGTGACAAGTCGTTCAAGAAGATGTCCGACGCCGAGTGGGACGCCGTCATGGCCGTCCACCTGCGCGGCGCCTACTCGATGACCAAGGCGTGCTGGCCTCTCTTCCGCCAGCAGAAGTGGGGCCGTGTCATCAACACCTCGTCCCCCGCCGGTATTTACGGCAACATGGGCCAGACCAACTACTCTGCCGCCAAGATGGCGCTTGTCGCGTTCTCCAAGTCCCTCTCGATCGAGGGCACCAAGTACGACATCCGCGCCAACACCATTGTGCCCCTCGCCGCGTCGGCCATGACCCAGACCGTCATGCCGCCCGAGGTGCTCAAGGGCCTCAACCCCGAGTTTATTGCTCCCATCATCGGTGCCCTGACCGCCCGCAACGGCCCTGACGTCCGCGGCCGCATCTTCGAGGTCGGCGGTGGCTTCTACTCCGAGCTCCGCTGGGAGAGGTCCCACGGCCACCTGTTCAAGACGGACAAGACCTTCACCCCCACGGCTATCCGCCACGAGTGGAAGGCCATCAACGACTTCTCCAAGGACGTCGAGTACCCTGGCGACCCCAAGGGCGCGGCCCGCAACCTTATGGCCGTCATTGAGAAGCAGCCGAGCCTCCCGGAGAACGCCCAGGGCCCCCCTCCTCCCGTCGACTTCAAGGGCCAGACCGTCATCATCACCGGTGCCGGTGCGGGTCTCGGCCGGTCCTACGCGCACCTGTACGCTAAGCTCGGTGCCAACGTCGTCGTCAACGACGTTGCGGCCAAGAACGCCGAGGCCGTCGTCAAGGAGTGCCAGGAGCTCGGCGCCAAGGCTGCCGCCGCCGTCTGCTCCGCTGAGGAGGGCGAGAAGATTGTCAAGACCGCGGTCGACAACTTTGGCGGTGTGCAGGTTCTTGTCTGCAACGCTGGTGTCCTCCGTGACAAGGCGTTTGTCAACATGACCGACGACATGTGGGACACTGTCATGAACGTCCACCTCCGCGGCACCTACAAGTGCTGCAAGGCTGTCTGGCCCATCTTCCAGGAGCAGAAGTACGGCCGCATCCTCGTCACCTCGTCGCCCAACGGCATCATCGGCGCCCACGGCCAGGGCAACTACGCCACGGCCAAGGCTGGCCTCATTGGTCTCGGCAAGTCGCTCGCGATTGAGGGCAAGAAGAACAACATCTTCACCAACATCCTCGCCCCCTCGGCCGGTACCGCCATGACTGCCACCGTCTGGACCGAGGAGATGGTGAAGACCTTCTCGCCCGACTTTGTCGCCCCCGTCGTCGCCTTCCTCACCTCCAAGGACAACAAGTCCACCGGCAAGGTTGTCGAGACCTACGGCGGCCAGGTCGCCGTCCTCCGCTGGCAGCGTTCCTTCGGCGCGGTCTTCCCCAACAACCGCGTCCCCACGCCCGAGCAGGTCGTCGCCAAGTGGAGCGAGATCACCGACTTTAACGAGAATGCTACCCACCCCTCCAACACCCAGGAGTCGGGCATGCAGATCTTTGGCAACTTCTCCAACCTCGCTCCCGAGGAGAGCAACCCGGACGAGTTTGTCGACTCGGAGGACACCGACGCCATCAAGAAGGCGAAGCGCACGTCAATCAAGGGCTCCGACTACAAGTTCACCGAGCGCGACGTCATCCTCTACAACCTCGGTGTCGGCGCCCACGCCACCGAGCGCCAGTGGACGTACGAGAACGACCAGGACTTCTCCGCCCTCCCCACGTTCGGTGTCATCCCGCAGTTCACCACCGGCCTGGAGAACTACGACTTCCTCCCCAACTTCAACCCCGCCAAGCTGCTCCACGGCGAGCAGTACCTGTCCATCAAGGGCCCGATCCCTACTGAGGGCACGCTCGTGAACGTGCCCCGCCTCTTCGAGGTCCTCGACAAGGGCAAGGCCGCGGCCGTGACCACCGTCATCGAGACGCGCGACGCCAAGACCGGCGACCTCGTCTTCGAGAACCACTCGACCGTCTTCATCCGCGACTCGGGCAACTTCGGCGGCAAGCGCGCAGCCAAGGACCGCGGCGCGGCCACGGCCCCCAACGCCGCGCCCAAGCGCAAGCCCGACGCCGTGGTCGAGGAGAAGACCTCGCCAGACCAGGCCGCGCTCTACCGCCTCTCGGGCGACTGGAACCCCCTCCACATCGACCCCGACTTCTCCGCCATCGGCGGGTTCAAGAAGCCCATCCTGCACGGCCTCTGCTCTATGGGCTTCGCCGGCCGCCACGTGCTCAAGACGTTCGGGCCATACAAGGACATCAAGGTCCGCTTCGCCGGCACCGTCATCCCCGGCGAGACGCTTGTTACCGAGATGTGGAAGGAGGGCGACAAGGTCATCTTCCAGACCAAGGTCAAGGAGCGCGACGCACCCGCGCTCTCCAATGCCGCCGTTACCCTCATCAACAGCGGTGCACCCAAGTCTAAGATGTGAGGGATGGGGTTGCAGTCAGTATAACATAGGATCGCAGTGTATGAATCAGTATCGCCGCACCACCGGACAGCGGCGAGTGTCGACGCGCAGGAAGGGGAAGAGTGTTGGATACAGAGAGTCTGAGTGCGCCGACTGCAGCCTACCTGTGAAAGTGATACAGATGCGTTCAGCCGTGCGGCGACAGTCACGTGCAATCGAAGTCGGGTTCTTCGCAACATCCCACTACAACTTTCTCATCTCCAGCACATTCACGCCGCCGACGAGGCGAAGATCTGAAGACCTGCTCCGTTCAGGCCGCCAGCCACAGCTCCGTCCCTCAGCCGTGGATTGGGCATAACATACTCTAACATACTGACTTGGCAGCCCGAGGAGCACCCGATCCTCGCTCTCACTCGCAGCACTATCTCACTGTATCAGCTTCTGAACCACACGAGGACGGCATCGATAACGAAACGACTGCTCTGCGGTCGTCTTGGCCCCAGCCTTCAGCTACCACTCACTCCGTCTCTATTCAGACCGTTAGAGCTTTGCTCGCAACACCGGTGGTGCTGGTTGCTCTTGTGTCGAATACCCAGAGGGCCAATACGACGTGACCCTCCACAACGACGGCGAACAGTTTCTAGTGGAGTAGACGACGCGCTGCGTGTCCTCACCGGCGGGCCGATTCGGCGGGCCGATCCCCAGATAGCAGCCTGTCCTCGACTCGGTCTATTGGATACGTCCATCGCTTCCGAGAGTTATCCCAAGGAGCTCCCCTTCTTCGCGCCACTGTTCTAGAAGGATGTGCCGAGTTCCTGGATAGCCACAAGAACTGGGCGTACAGCCTGAACTGCGGCCTGGGTCGCCGTGGTTGCTGAAGGCTACGGCTCGAAAGGTCAAAGCGGAATACGTCCTCGAAGCCATCACGGGCGGTCCCAAACTGTACATCGGGTTCAGCCCGATTCCAGGAGAACCTCTACAAACCCCTCAAGATGTGCATACAAGGCTTTGCCTTGCGTCGCCGTGATGCCCAGGACGAGAGAACTCGGGCAGCTGGCAACAGAAGATCCCTCGGCGCCGGGATACTGGCTGAACCCCGACGGGCTGGGGTGTACACTCAACTCCTTACGCCGGGCATGGTCAGCTTCGATCCCAACAACCACGCCGAGGCGTTCACCGTCACCGACCTTGACCAGGTGTACCAGACGCCGTGAGCGACCGTTCCTCGGTGTTCACCATGCTAGGATCCCACTCTTGCGCCATCGACCTTCCCCGATCCTTGGAAGTGACCAAGGGGTCTGACATCCGTTCTATTGTGTCGCGTTCCTCAATCCGCGGGGCACGAATCCGTGCTACTGGCAGAGCGGACCATGTGCCGTGCCGCCGGGGGCCCAAACCGCTTGCTTCGCCCGCAGATCTCGTCTTAAGTGTCCGTACACTGGTGGGAATTATGCAGGCGGTCCACACTGTCGCGGACGTGTCAGAGTGAACAGAACAGAACAGCAGTTGATATTCAATGGTCTCCGGACAGACCGCAGGCCATGACAATGCACCGTGACTATGCACGCGTGACGAGCTCGCCAAGATGTTGACCTATGTGTAGAGCGTTCGCGTCCTTATCGAAAGTATTTCCGAGGTAGTGCTGAATTTTTAATGAATTACGAATTCGATAGAGAGGGCTGGGAAATCAACGAGGACCGTCAACCTTCCTACGTCCTACCTCCCGGCGAATGGGACTCAGCGGTGGGCATTTGCAGCGGCCCGACACTTTGTCACCGTCAACTTCCACACGCTTAACGGCCACAGACTCAGCGGAGGCACCGGACAGTGGGCAGCCGGCAGCGGATACCACCGTAACTGGCGGCGGTGCTGGGGCGGCGAGCTCCAGAGCAGCGACCAACCTGCTGCGGAGTCGGTTGGGGTTGGCGGGTAGGCTCAGGCTCAAGTTAGCCTGCTGCTCTCTGTCTGTGAGCTCTGAATGCCGTAGCAAGGACAAATTGCCACTAGGTGGCCACTCGCGTAGCACACTCCGCAGCTGCATCGTTTGGACAGGCAACATTACTTGCCACTTTGCCACCAACGCCATGTTTTCCCTGCATTGCCCCTCATGGGCAGAACGCCGGTCAGGCAGCGCAAACAGTATGATGCAGTGGCCCAATTGCATCGATTGGTTGGATATTGGATCAGGGGGTGACATCAGCGGCAGTCCTACAGTACGGCTTCGGCCTGTGGCCAAGTGCCTGTAACCGTTCGGACAGCTGCCAGCCCTCGCTCTGCCCGTTCGTGCCGCGGGTCCTGCGCTTCGGACGAGAGCTTGGATGTCGTCAGTTTACAGTCAGCTGTTCGTTTGCGTCTAATTAAACCCGGGGTCGAGGAGTGGGCAAACTCTGGCGAGCGGTGCGGGATCCATCAGAGGAGTCTTCATCAGGAGGGGCCTGGCCGGTCCCTCAGTTACTTGGTAACTGTTGCTGGGGCAATTCATTGTCCGTTGTTTGGTTGGTTGTTGTTGGGGATTGTGTTATCATAGTGCAGAGCAGCTTGACATGTCCAATTGGACGAACTATCTTGCACCTGGCTGGAATGGATGCATGCATGTGTGGCGTCTCGTCGTCGGCCCTTCTGCGCCTCGTGGAGTCACTTCGGAGTGAGTGGCACTGTGGTTGCGAGATGCGAGACGGAGACGAGGTGTTCTGGTGTGGAGCGCGTCATCTGGGGATGGTCAGGACGGTCAGGACGGTCAGGACGGTCAGGACGGTCAGGTGGGGAACAAATCGACCAATCTGTAATCCATTAGCGGTAAGCGGAGGGCGAATCGGTGTCAGCTGCATCAGCTGGAGAGCTGGAGAACAGCGGAGCATGCATGGGGCCGAGGAAACGGAGACGGGAAGAGCACCGAGGCAGCGGAGAGGCAGCGACAGCGATGCAACGAGGGCAGCGATGAACAGTCGGAAACGGAAAAGAGTAGAGGACCTGTGGCTGGCCATCTCGACTACCACTCAATCTCAATCTCATCTCATCGCATCTCATCTCATCTCATCTCATCACTACTTCTCCTCTTGTCTCATCTCATTCTCCCATTTCATCTCACATCTCACATCCTCACATCATCCACCTCCATCTCCGTCGCCGTCGATTGCTTGTCAGTAATCGTCCGCCACTGGATCGTTGTCATCAAGCTTTTACACAGCCTAGTCACCGCTGTCACCGCCACGCGACCACTCCGGTGTCGGCCTCTATTGGTTCCCCCTTGCTGGCGGTTAAACGTAGCGGAGACCCCAAGTCATCCAAAGTCACTCGTCGTCGTCGTCGTCGTCGCCGTGCCCTTCCATCCCCCCTGGTGTCTTGCCCTGCACCCGTCCCTCCTACCCCTTTCGCCACTTTTGAGTGTAATCGACCGACGACAAGTCAACACCACGGTCATCTTGTCATTGCATCTTGGCATCTCGCATCCCACTCTCACTTACATCTCAATCAGCCTTCTTGCTCCTCTTGACGTCTTGATCTTGTCGATACCCATTCTATCATCCACCCACTCTCCTTAATTGGCCTCTCAGCCCCCGTGCCTCCACCCCATTATAACGTTGTTGACGTCGTCCACAACACCGACGCGTCTTCCATCGCCGTCACAATGTCCTACTTCACCATGGCCGGGTCGGAATACGACCTCCCACATCCAACGCTGTCACGCCACCCACCTCGATTCTACATCCCAGATCGCTCAGATTACTCTCCAGCACCCACATCCACCATCGGACTAGGTCGCGAACCACTGTCCATGCACTCGCGCATGCCCTCATCCTCGACCACCCCCTATTCGGGACACTCGACGCCATACCACGCCGAATCGTTCTACGGCTCAGGATCGCGCTCCTCCATCGCAGCCCTGCGTCACGCTCTCCACAGTTACCACCACTATGCGCAAGCGCACGCGAGGCAGCCACTCACACCCCAACAGCAAATCTCGCGCCCGACGCTGCCGCGAGCCCCGGGCCCGCAACTAGGCGACATGAGTCCAAATGAGCCGAACATGGCCGAGTTGGGCGATCCGACCGCTGGATTACCTCACGATCTCTGGGGCCAGGTGGCTGGCGAGCCATTAGAAGCATTGGTCGACATCCACAGGGTCCTGTACCGCGGCGGCGAGGACCCTACGGATGACACCACACCCCCATGGTCGGAACAGGGCCGTGAAGTCAAGCGCGTGATGGAGCAGTGGTTTGAAGGCGACTGCGGTGAGTTGACGGCGTGGCGGCGCGCGCCGACAGCGCACGGCGTGGTGGTCACGCATGGTCGAATGTTCCCCACAAGGTCCTCTGAGGCTCGTGCTAACCCCACAGTTTACGACCATCCTCTCGTTCGACTTTCATCACGGCAGTCTGTGCTCACGCATTTCGCGCTCCTGCAACTTCTGTCCACCGCTTATCTCCCCTCGTTTACCCCGTCATCCATCCTCCTCCATGCGCGATCACTCACTTCGCGTGTCCGTTCAGCCCTTCTCGGTCCCGACGACTTCCAATCCGCCAATGCAAGAGACAAACGTGCTGCCGCGTCTGATCCCATTGACGAGTGGCTCGCATCCAGTGGCCATGGATCAGTAATGACCCGAAGCAATGCCGACAGCGGCTGGTGGAAGCTGTGGGACGTGTCCGCCGAGTGTCGCGACATTGGCTGCATGGAGTGTTACGAAGGATACCACATTGCACTCATTGATCAGTGAGTTGCCCCGTATGTCACGCCAACTGACCCCAGCGTCATCTCTCTCACACTATTCCCCTCGGTCATCAAGCGGCCCCTGCGCAACTTGACGCCGATGCACTCGCCCGACTCCCTGGTGCCGTCTCCACCGCGTGGGTTCATACTCCGCCTGGCCGAGTCCGTCCTGCGCGAGTTTGACTTCCTCCTTCACTGGGACCTCCCCGTGTCAACGATCATCGAGTTCAACGAAGTCGGCAAGGCGACGCACGTCCGCGACGTCGTCGACGTGCGCGACGTGGTGGACACATTCGTGCCCTTCGCCAAGCGGTTCAGCTGGATATCACGCCGCCTCACAGGCATGTTCACGTCCGCCATTGGCAGCGTCGCGCTCACCCTCCTCCCCGGTCATCAGGTCATTTTCGGTGACCCGATCCGTGTGGGTGAGGCAAAAGCGATGATCAGGGAGGTGGAGGAGGACGAGGGCGGTCACAGCTGTAACCACAAGCACAAGCACCACCTCGGCAGCGCGATCGGGCTCAGCACATCCGTCAAAGCGTCCGACGTGGTCTTCCCCAACCCCCCACATCGCAACTCGCTCGGTCTGCACGGCGTTGGCGGCACGCCCGAGTCGTCGATGAGCCCCTCCATGGCCCCCGATGTCGACGTCGATGGGTCGAGGTCAGACGCTTAGCAGCGCGTGTAGTAGCTATATCCACTAGGTTGTACATTTTCAGTTGTCCATACATACCATGCAGTTGTTTTGTAGAACGCGAGCGTCGAGGACCGCAGTGCAATGTCAGTTTGGCCGTATGGTGGAGGTATTCATGATTTCCGTGCCTGGGGATCCGCCACGTTCACTGCTCGTGTCGCGTTTGAACAACTAAACCTCAATCGCAACAAACTTACATCTCGACCGTCGTCCACACGATTGACCTTTTACAATGGTAAGCCTCCCTCTCCTTCGTTCCGAACCCGTACTCACGCGCAGGCGAACCTCTCGCTCTACACGGTGACGGCGCTGCTCATCCTCGACAGCGAGGGCAACCGCGTGCTCGCAAAGTACTACGCCCCTCCCCACAGCACAGTCGGTACGGGGACAGCGGCCGAGCTCGGCGTCGGCGCCGGCGGACCAGGCATGCCCGGGCTGCAGACATACAAGGAACAGCGGGCGTTTGAGAAGAGCGTGTGGGAGAAGACCAGGAGGGGGGCTGGTAAGTTGCAAGCCGACCCAACATGGGGCACATCTGCCAGTCGCGACTGTGATGCTGACGCCGTCTTCACGAATGTGCCATCAACTGATGGTCTGCGTGTCTTTGCTCATTTCCGCATTGCGGGTCTTTGCGCCTCTCCGATCGACTCGACCCGTCTCATCGCGCCTCGTTACTCTCCCTCCGCGTCACAGGCGAGATCCACCCCCTCCCGCCTCACCTGATCCTCTCCCGCCCCTCGACGGACCTGCACTTCCACATCGTCGGGCCACTCGGCACGAGCAACGAGCTCATGCTCCAGTCGACGCTGACGGCGTTCCACGACGCCGTGTCCCTCCTCCTCCGCGGCCAGATTGAGAAGCGCAACGTCCTCGAGAGCCTTGATCTTGTCCTCCTTGCCGCTGATGAGACTGTGGATGATGGGTGAGTGCGCAGAGCTGGACGTGAGGCAGCGGTTGGGGAGTTAGGAGGGCAGCAAGGGCAGCAGGGGCATCTTGGGGCGCGAGATGGCCGACAGGTCGATGCGCTGCGTGCTGCTTGGCGTGTCGACCTGTTTCCTCCTAGTCTGCGCGGCGCGTCTGTCTCCCTCGTCTCTGTCTGTTGATGTGACGGAGACAGCCGTCCAGACTCCTGGTTTGGGAGAGCGTTCAAACGCCGCGGAGCAGGCGTCACCGCTCCCCTCACTTTGATGACCCTACTCCGCTCGTCCAGCCTCATGCCATCTGCCTTACCCCGTCTCTTACACCAGAATCATCCTCGAGACGGACGCTGCAGCGATCGCGTCCCGTGTCACACGCCCCAAGCCCGACACGACCGACATTGTCATCAACGAGCAGACCCTCCTCAACGCTTGTGAGTTGGCACCTAGCCGCCTCTGTCGACTCGACTAACCCCAGACTCGACGTTCAAGGAGCGCGTTACGCAGCGTATTGGGCAGCTTTAGATTGGTTGATAGTAGTATGGCATGGCTTGTACAAGAGCTTAACGGGGAGAGTGGATACTAGGACGGGCGAGAGCATGCGGCTATTCCGCGATGCAACGCAGCGCACCGCAACGCACCACGCTATGCATGGAACCCGGAAGTACAAACATCTGCTGACTGATCTCACCGCTATGCTAAACTCGACATGCCCTCCACGCATGCCGTCGCCCTACATGGCGCCTCAGCCTTTTCCTCCGCCATCCACGCGGCACGCGCTTAGTACGAGCGGCCGAACAGAGTCCACTTCTTGGCGGGCTTGCCGCACTGGGGGCACTGCTGCTTGTCGCCGTTCGGGAAGGGGCCGAAGCGTTCCTGGTCGAAGGGGATACAGAGGGACTTGGCACCCGACGAGGGGGCCTTTGAGTCCTCTGCCTGACCACGGGCGGCCTCGGCCTCGGCGCGGGAACGGTCCTTAATGTCGTCCTCGCACTGCGGGTCCTCGCACCAGGGGATGGCAAGGATGTTCTTGGCGTCAAGGGTCGGGGTCACGTCCTTCCACTCGGTGACGTTGATGACGTGCTGGTCCATCTTGGCCTTTGCGTTCTCGTACATCTTGCTCTGGATGTCGTCGAGGTTCTTCTTGACCGACTCGACAATGTTGTCGAGCGGGATCGACTCCTTGTGGTTGTCGTAGCGGCGCACAGCAAGGGTGGAGTTGGCGGCAATGTCACGGGGGCCGAGCTCGAGGCGCAGGGGCGTGCCACGCATCTCCCAGTCGTTGAACTTCCAGCCGGGGGTGTAGCCGTCACGGAGGTCGACGGTGGCGCGGATGCCGCCGGCAGAGAGCTGGTCAGCGAGCTTGGTGCACGCATCGTAGATGTGCTGGTTCTTGCCCTCGCCCTTGGACAGGCCGACGGGAATGACGACAACTTGGTGAAGCGCCACCTTCGGGGGGAAGACGAGACCTTGGTCGTCACCGTGAATCATGACCATGACACCAATAGAACGGGTGGAGAAGCCCCACGAGTTCTGGAACACGTTGATCTTGGTGTCGGCGTTGGGCTGGGAGCGGTCGGCGTTGGGGTCCTCCACAGAAATGTCGAACATCTTGGAGAAGTTCTGGCCAAGGTGGTGCGACGTCGCGCCCTGGATTCCACGACCAGTGGTGGCGATGAAGCCCTCCACAGTGGTGGTGTAGTCGGCACCGGCAAACTTCTCGTTCTCCGACTTCTTACCGGGGATGACGGGGACAGCGAGGAGGTCGGTGTAAATTTGTCTGTAGAGCTCGAGAATCTCCAGCACCTCCTTGTCGGCGCCGGCCTTGTCGAGGAAGGCAGTGTGGCCCTCCTGCCACAGGAACTCGCGGGTACGGAGGAAGGGCTGGGGGTTCTTGAACTCCCAACGCACGACGGAGTTCCACTGGTTGAGCTTGAGCGGGAGGTCACGGTGCGACTTGATCCACTTTGCGTAGTAGGGGTACATGACGGTCTCGGAGGTGGGGCGGATGGCAATGTGCTCCTCGAGGTCCGACTTGCCGGCCTTGGTGACCCAGGCGACCTCGGGGGCAAAGCCCTCAATGTGGTCCTTCTCACGCTCAAGACGGGCCCGCGACACAAACATGGGGAAGTAGCAGTCGTGCACACCACGCTTCTTGATCTCGCCGTCGAAGAAGGCCTGGATCTCCTGCCAGATGTTGTACGAGGGGGGACGGAGAATGTAGCATCCAGAAATGTCGTAGTAATCGAGCATCTCACCCTTGATAAGGACGTCGGTGTACCAGCCCGCAAAGTCCTCGTCCTTCTTGTGTTGGATGGCCATTTCGTACAGGTCGTCGTCCTTTTCCTTCTTCGCGGGGGCGGCCTTGGGCTCCTTGGCTGCGCCGGTCGCCTTGCCCGTGTTCACAGGGGCGGCTGCCTTGAGCTCAGCAAAGTCGAGAACACGGACACCCTCGGGGGTGGAGGTCAGAGACTCGAGGTACGCCTTGACCTCGGTACCCTTGAGGAGAACGGTCGATGCGGAGGAGGTGAGGTGGAGTGCGTAGAGGTCGGATGACGCAGCGAGGGACTGGTCAAGCACGACGAAGAGAGTGGCGGGAACGGGGGTGGGGAGGGGAAGAGCGGAGATGTCGTCCTTGGACGCGGCAGAGGGGACGACCTGCTTGATGAGGTCCTCGTTTGCGAGGCGGAGGTCTTTGAGACCGAGGGATGCGCCGATGGCGCCAGACGGGGTCTCTGTGTCCTCCTTGGCAATCACCAGCACGGGGGTCGGCTCGGCACTCTTGGGCTGCTTGGGCTTGAAAAGGAGCTGGTCGTGTCAGCTAAAACCATCCATCGCGACGGTAAGCGCCGCCGTACCGTTTTTGTGAGGGGGACACCCGTCTTGCCCTTCTTGTCGAGTTGTGCGCGCCACTCAGCGCCGCCCTTGACGGCGTCGTGCTGAATAACCTCGGGCTTGTCGATGCTGAGCTTTCCAAGACGAGCAATGATCTCGTTGTCTGTAACGGCAGCCATTTTAGGGAATGGTTTGGGGATGGGTTTTAGTTTTGGGACGTGGCTGCTTGGTGAAGCGAAAGCGCGTCGGGCAACAAAGGAGGGAGATTGTTTGGTATAGAGATGAGTGAGAGGAGTGGTGGCTGCTCTTCTAATCAATGCCGTGAGTGGGCGAAGGAGCATAGACGGAACAGATAGAGAAAGGGTGTCGTTTGAGATGGGTGGGTGCTTTGATGGCCTCGACGGCCTGTTCTCCAGCGTCGACTCGGTATTTGCCAGCAACACACGCGACTCAGCGCCTACCCGGTAATCTTGAGCGGGACCAAATCACACGTCACTAACAACTGATAACGATAAATTATGTAAAATGGGGGTATTACCTAATTGACTTTGGCAGTTTGACAATCCCGAGTTCATCGCTGATAAAGCCATCTCCGATGAGTGTGGCACTTCCTGGACGCCTCCTCGTGTCCGTGTCGCTTCCCCTCCCACCACCCCTCTCGACCTCCGTGTTAGCAGTGATTGCAGCGACAACCTCCAACACATACACCAAAAATGTCGGCCGACCTCCAGTGGCTCCTTATCCGCAAGTGGAACTCGTTCATGCAGCCCGCCCGCAACGGGCCTGTCTTCTCCAAGGAGAAGGTGAGAATCATCGACACGCGCGCGCGCGGACACGGACACGAAACGAGCCGAGACGCGGGCTTGGGCCGGACGGGCGAAGGGAATGGGCTGGACTGGGCAGTCGCGGAAGGAGCTGGGCAGAGTACCCGAAGGGAAGGAGTGCGCGGAGTGGGCGGTGGTTGCCAAGTTGGGCTCAAACCCAAATGCCTGAACAGATGTGGTCGCGAGAGGTGGTGCGGATGGGTGTGCGCAGTTGTGAGACGCCCCCTGTCGATGGGAGCGCGGAGCGAGGGCATGAGCGCGGGGAGAGCGAGAGCTGAGTGTGGGGGAGGGAGAGCGAGCTGGACGAGTGCGGATCGGAGAGATGAGTCTGGCAGCTCAGGCCACGCCCAAGCACCGTCACGAACGCCCAACGTCCGCGTGCATCTCTCGCCGACAGACAGCTGACTCCAGGGCAACCTCATGAACCTCCACTCGGGCAAGTACTCTGGCCTTGCCAACAACCAGGTCATCGACATCTCGGTCAACGGTGACGGCGCCATCACCATCACCAAGGTGACCGCCGACGGTGGCAAGGTCAAGGGCGCGCGCAAGTCGAACACCCTTCGCCGCTCCGCCGGCCCCCGCCGCGCCAACAAGATCGCCGCCGTTGAGACCGCCTCCAAGGGCTTCCGTGCCGACCTGCGCCCCGTGAGTTTGCCTTTTCGTCTCCCCGTCGACCCGTGCGAGTCGAGTCGAGCCTGGTCCCGCTCGCCTGCGCCGCCGCAGCCGCTCTAGAACTCCCCGGACTACCCTCATGAAGGCGGAGCGTATTAGGCCTGCGAGAGCAAGTCTCCAGACTTTCCATGCCCCGGCGACGATCCCACAAGTCGGGGCTACTGTGCTGTCTGGAAACATCCCCACTCTGCCGAATCCGCTGACCTTAGGCTGCCGTCTCGCGCATGTCTGCGCTCACCCGCGCCAACCGCCGCGCTGCCAACCCCCCGAAGGACTTTGCTCCCAAGCAGCGTGGCAAGAAGGCCAAGAAGGCCGTTGCTGCTGAGGACAACGCCATCGAGCTCGACTAAGTGTTTAGTTTAGTTCAGGGCGGGGTAGTGTAGGATACTGGCCGACAAGGGCTGTCGCGCCAGGAGGGCTTTGGTAGTACGAGGCATGCCATCCTCCGCATAGTGTCTGGTAGCGAGTGAGAAGCGTCGGAGCTGGGCAACTGTGAGGTCGGCGCGGACTGGGAGAGAGAGGCGTGAATGGTCGTGCTTTGGGCTCGTGAGGTTGCAGTCAGAGATTCGTTCAGGAAAGGGGAGATGTGTTGGGGCTGCAAAGACCGTAGAGCAGGGGAGCGCGTTGTGCCCGCGATCGAGTCGTCTGCAGTCGCACCGCAGCATGCAGCTGCAAGCATCGCATCTCAACACCACTGCTGGACATGTTGGGTATGTTGGACATGACATTGGCAGGATGCTTGGAATAGTGAATGAGACTGACACTGCTAACCACGTGGCGGAAATTGGGTGTGTCAGGGACACATAAGTACGCGCCTTGCTGGCCAGCACACGTTACAACCTCGCAATTGAAACCCACCTCACAACTCGTTCCAACTCTTACATCTTGCTTTACCAACTGCCCCCTTCGGCGTCGTCTCTCACCTCTTTCTCACTACCCCCCGCGTCGCCCCTATAGACCGCCGAGGGCTTACCGCTTTCCCTTTCCCTTTCCCTCCTTTGACCGCCGAGAAAACAGCACAAGATGGTATGTCCTCCGTCACCCAGTCATGTTCACATACTAACGCGTACAGCCGATGCTCCTCGACATCCAGGTTGGTTCTCCATCGCATGCAGTGTGGTTCTAACGACAGCGCAAGCTCCTCGCAAGGTCGGATAGGGTCAAGTCGGTCGACTTCCACCCGACTGAGCCCCATGTCATCTGCGGTCTCTAGTGAGCATCTCGCCTTTGGTCGTCGACCTCATCGCTCGCGCTTCGGGGCCGCGTACTAACATCCAGCAACGGTCAGGTCAAGATCTGGAACTATGAGACACAGACGGACATTAAGACGTTTGAAGTGACGGACGTGCCGGTGCGCTGCGTCAAGTACATTGCTCGCAAGAACTGGGTGAGCTCTTTCTCGTCGTAGTTGAGCTGACTACAGTTCGTGTCCGGCTCCGACGACTTTCAACTCCGCGTGTACAACATCTCGACGGGCGAGAAGGTGACCTCATTTGAGGCGCACCCCGATTACATTCGCTGCTTGACTGTGCACCCGACGTTGAGCCTAGTACTCACAGGCTCCGACGACATGACGATCAAGTGCTGGGACTGGGAGAAGGGATGGCGCTGCGTCCAGGTCTTTGAGGGCCACACACACTACATCATGGCGCTGGCAATCAACCCCAAGGACCCCCAGACGTTTGCGTCCGCGTGTCTTGACCACACTGTCAAGGTGTGGTCTCTCGGCAGCCCTGTGCCTAACTTCTCGCTCGAGGCGCACGAGAAGGGTGTCAACTATGTCGACTACTACCACGGCGGCGACCGCCCGTACATTGTCACAACGGGCGACGACCGTCTCGTCAAGATCTGGGACTACCACGCCAAGTCGTGCGTCCAGACACTTGAAGGCCACACTGCCAACGTCTCCTTCGCCATCTTCCACCCATCTCTTCCCATTCTGATCTCCGGTTCCGAGGACGGCACCATCAAGATCTGGCACTCGTCCACGTATCGCCTTGAGAACACGCTCAACTACGGCCTCGAGCGCGCATGGTGCATCGCGTATCGCAAGACAGGCAACGAGATCGCCGTTGGCTTCGACGAAGGAGCTGTTGTCCTCAAGCTTGGGCGCGACGAACCCTCCGTGTCGATGGACGCGTCCGGCAAGATCGTCTACGCGCGCAACACGGATATTCTCACGGCGAACATCGGTGCTCTCGGCGCTGAGGGCGACGAGATCGAAGATGGCCAGCGCCTCTCCCTTCCCCTACGTGAGATGGGCACCACCGAGGTCTACCCTACCTCGCTTCAGCACTCGCCCAACGGTCGTTTCGTGACAGTCTGCGGTGACGGCGAGTACATCATCTACACTGCCCTCGCGTGGCGCAATAAGGCATTCGGTAGCGGTACCTCGTTCGCTTGGGCGTCCGACTCGAACACCTACGCCGTCCTCGAGGGCAAGTCCAAGGTCCGCGTCTTCCGAAACTTCAAGGAACGCTCTGGACTGATCAAGTCATCCGGCTCGTGGGCCATCGAGGGCCTCCACGGCGGACCGCTGCTCGCTGCCCGTGGCTCTGGCTTTGTTATGTTCTGGGACTGGGAGACAGGAGCTGTTGTTCGCCGTATCGAGGCTGACGCGACAAACGTCGCGTGGTCCGGTTCGGGCGAGTACGTCGCGATCACAACCGAGGAGTCGTTCTACGTCCTCCGCTTTGACCGCGATGCGTACGCTGCCGCCCTCGACGCGGGCGAGATTGTCGGCGACGAGGGCGTCGAGGAGGCATTCGACGTGATCGCCGATGTCTCCGAGCAGGTCAAGACGTGCAAGTGGGTCGGTGACTGCTTCATCTACTCCAACTCGAACAACCGCCTCAGCTACCTCATCGGCGACCAGAGCAACGTCATCAACCACTTTGACCAGAATGTTTACCTCCTCGGTTACCTCCCTGCGCACAACCGCATCTATGTCGCCGACAAGGACATGAACATCTACTCGTATGCCCTGTCGCTCACTGTCGTCGAGTACCAGACAGCCATTCTCCGCGGCGACATGGAGGAGGCTGCGCGCCTTCTTCCCACCACCCCTGCCGACCAGCGTAACCGTATTGCCCGCTTCCTCGAGGTTCAAGGTGAGCTGTGGAACTGACGGAAATGTAGCTGACGACAGATCTCAAGGAACTCGCGCTGCAGGTGTCCACCGACCCGGATCACAAGTTCGAACTCGCGATCGGCATCAACGACCTCGAGACTGCGCTCGAGCTTGTGCGTGCCGCTCCCGAGGCTGGCTCCGAGACCAAGTGGAAGGTCGTGGGTGACAAGGCGCTCTCAGCATGGCAGCTCGACCTCGCACAGGAGGCCTTTGAAAAGTCCAAGGACCTCCCAGCACTCCTCCTTCTATACACATCCCTCGCCGACCGTGCTGGGCTGGAACGCCTCGCCCAGAGCGCGGCCTCGAAGGGCCAGAACAACATTGCTTTCGCCGCCTACCTCCAGCTCGGGGACAGTGCACGTTGTGTCGAGCTGCTGGCCGCCACTGACCGCCTGCCTGAGGCAGCGCTGATGGCCCGCTCGTACAACCCCGCCCTCGTGCCCGGAATTGTCGGCAAGTGGAAGGGCGAGCTTGAGTCGCAGGGCCGCTCCAAGGTCGCGGCGGTGATTGGGAACCCCGAAGAGGACCGGGATATGTTTGAGGAGTCGCCGACGAGTGCCAAGCTCGACTCGGAGGGCTCAGGTGTCATGGTGGAGCGGGAAGGTGTCGACGGACTCACAGGACAAGTCAAGGACATGTCTATTGGTGGTGCTCCGGGGAGCCCGACAAAGCCCGCAAGCAAGAAGAGCAGCAGGTCGGCGTCCCCAGACAAGGCGCCATCCCCAGTCAAGGCGTCATCCCCGGTCAAGGGGGCGAGCCCTGTTCGTTCGCCGTCTCCCAAGAAGAGCAGCCGACCGACGTCGCCTATCAAGGCTGTCAGCCCAACACCATCGGGGGGAAAGGCTGATAAGAAAGACTAGCGGGATACCTTTTAGATGCTAGGTATCGCATGCATGTGACTGGGACTGAGATAGGATCGAAGTGGCCGGGGTGGCATTGAAGGGTGCGACGCGTGCTGCGCTACGGGAACCGCGGCGTTCTGAATGAAAGGGCCGACAAGTCAGGCACGGTTCACAAGGACGATGTCAATCTCCAGCGCAACCCAACTGTTCTTAGACTTTGTTGTTACATCTTTTCCATATCTCTCGCTCACTCGCTCTCTCGCCTTCTCCTCCTCACGTCGCTTCTGTCTACCGAACGAACCGGAACAGTACTCCTTTCTCCTGGCTCTACCTCGAACCGACGCGACATCACACCCGTCGCCGTTGCCATGGACGAGGAGCGACCCAGCTTCAGCCGCCTGGCGCTGGCGGCGGCTCTGATCGGTGTGTCTGCTCGTCTCATTGCGTGCCGCCTGCGTCGTCCTATGCACCTCCTTATTCCACGGCCGCAACCCCGCTGACATCAGAATATGACAACGACATCGACGACCCATATAGGGAGTATGTCGACCACCGCAGGTCGGCCCTGTTCCGGCAGTTCGACCAACAGCGCCGTGCGCCCACACTGCCCCCGCTCAAGATTGACAGGGAGAGAGGCTTTGCAGGTATTGGTGCGGGAAAGGGTACACCCACTCCGCTGTCGCCGAGCGGGCGCCCGCTACCGGTGCCACCAGGTCCGCCGAGCGGGGGCATTCAGACCAGGCTCTCCTTCGAAGCCCTTGACAACGACGTCCCCGCCGATATCCCCCCAGATGTGAGTATCGCGGGAGACTGGGATCTTCCCAAGCGCGCAACGGACGGGGATGGCGCGTATCCACAGCCCGGGTCGCCGTATGGACCCAGCTCGCCATACCCGGGCCAGCCGAGGTCGCCAGGCTACGCACCAGTGGAAGGGGCACCCGAATACCCGCCAACGATGCCCGGACAGCCAGATTATCCCCCGCCCTCGCCGGCCTTCTCGACCGGCAGCCACAGATACTCGATGGACGTGGGCGCCCTGGCTGAGGCGCATGGAGGGGCAACGCGGCGGGGCCATGGGCGCGCGATCTCGGAGGTCTCGATGAAGGCGCCCCGCGCGGCATCCGTCCACATCGAGACCATGGACGACGACGAGAAACAGGAGTTCATGGACGACATGCCTGGTCGGCACAGTCTGGACGCATATGGAGACGAGGCGGACGCAGCACTCCGCGACGCCCAGCGCGAGAAGACCCGTCCCAGTCTGGACGAGAGGAAACGCGGCTCGCTGTTCGCAAACCTCAACCTCGAGGATAGCTGGGACGGCCCGCGTCGCGATCCCATCATGGTTCCCCTCCCAGACTCGCCCAAGAGCGAGCGCTTCCGCCCGGGCGTGCCGCAAAGGCCGTCGTCGAGGGGCGGGGTGGTCATGCACGAGAAGGATATCCTGGAGAACGCGTTCGAGCCGCCTGAGATTGGGAGCCGGTTCGACCGGCGTCCTTCGGACGCACCGCAGCGCTTGAGCCTCGACCTGTCGAACATTGACAACAGGAGCGACGGGGGCAGTATCCGCCTCGAGCGCCGGCCGTCGCTCGTCTACTTCGACGACCGCCCAGCGAGCGCGCACTCTCTCGAGCCTCCCGGCTCCTTCTATGGGCCAGGCAGTGAGGCCGACCTCGGGTCACCCACGCGGCCCGTGTTCGACGACATCCCCACCGCTGAGGAGTATGGCCGCCCCCTCCGCCCGCCGAAGTATGGCAACATGGCCTACCGCATGCACCGGTTCCAGCTTCTCCGGCCGAAGACGCTCATCATGCCGTCCCTGCTGGAAGGGACTGAGCGGCCCACAGCGTCGGTGCACATTCCCGAAGGGTTCACACTCGGCGAGAAGCCGCTTCCAGAGGACGCGCGAGCCAGTATCCTCAACCAGGGGAAGGGTGTGCCCCTGTCGCTAGCTCAGAAGACTTTCCGCTCAAGTCTCATGGTGGGAGGAACACGCGACGACGAGTTCTTCCAGGGCCAGGCAGATGAGGGCGAGTCAATGCCCGGCATCACGGAAGAGGAGCGGTATGCCGCCGAGCAGGAGCGCCGGCAGCCGGGTAAGCTGTACGGCACGAGTCTTATCGACCAGCTCGAGGCGCGCAAGAGTCACTTGCAGAACAGGAAGCGTGTATTCTATGGCGACAACCGCCCGTCCATGATGGCGCGGACGACGCAGCGCCAGTCGACGCTGTTCCCCCCAGAGCAGCAGGAACAGCCCACAGGCGACGTTGGGACGCGGCCCATGTCGTACGCTCCGCAGGGGACCAACCGCCCAATCTCGCTTGCGACCGCCGACCCCAGGCCCAAGTCGTATGCTCCCGGCGTGCCACCGACCATCAACTTCCCCGACGAGGAGGACGGCGAGGACGGAGACATTGGGAACGCGGCGTCTACGGCACGGATGCAGAAGAGCCGCTCCGTGTTTGGTGTTGACACGGTCTGGGAGCGCGAGATGGCCAAGCTCAAAGAGATGGAGGCGGCGCAGGCGAATGCGCGGAGTGCGGCTGAGGCCGCCGAGCGCGCCAAGGAGGACGCCAAGGCTGCCAAACTCGAAGCGCGGCAGAGCAAGATGATCGACAAGGCGCACGCTCGCAAGTCGTTCTTCGGCGGCGGCAGTGGGAATAGCAGGAAGAGCATGCTCAACCCCGACTTTGTCCCGGAGAACGACCCGGACTTTGTCCGCCCAATGTCCGTCGCGTTTGGGCCTGGTGGGGTGATCATTCCGACACATCCGGACGACGGAGACGAAGGGGCAACGCGGGACTCGTACGAGGCCACTCCGCGCACGTCGAGGCTGTCTGATCGCCCTCCGACGCTTATCCTCGAGGCGGAAGGCTCAGAGATTGGCAGCTTACTGCCCGAGCCCAAGCAGCCTCCGGCCCCACGAAGGCCCGGCAGCCGATTGGGGGTCGAGACGTGGTTCGCTGACAGCGACGACGACGACGACGATGACTCTGACGACAACACCCCGCTCTCCAAGGGCAAGGGCAAGGCGAATGTACTCCCGCCTCCACCGACGCTGCCTAACATGATGCGTGGCGGCGCAGACTCGGACTCGGAAGAGGACGTGCCACTATCTAGACTCAAGGTGGTCGATTCGGATGAGGAAGTACCCCTTTCCCGTCTGCGCAAGAAGGACAGCGCGGGCACGCCGTCGTCTCCAGCCAAGTCGACATCGCCGACAGCAACGACCGGCGCGCCAATGCTGCCGACCATCACCGCTGACGACGGCCCGCTATCCCTCGACCTCCGTTCTCTCCCTATGTCGCCGATATCGCCCAACTCGCCGGGTATCTCGGCCGGTGTTAGCGATGGAGGAGGTGACGAGGAGGAAGATGACGACGAGCCCCTCTTCGTGCGCAAGGCAAGGCAGCGGGCAACGCGCGCCGTTGACGAGCCTGAGAAGACAGCAGAGGAGATCGAGGACGACCTTCCGCTTGCATGGAAGCATGCGGGCGGTAAGGGGGGCCAGGGCGGCCAGGGCCGAGCCCAGTCGTACTTCCCCCCCTCGGCTAGTTTCTACGGACAGCCTCCTCAGCAATTCAGGTCGCCGTACGGCGTGCAGAGTGCATACGGCATGATGGGGATGCAAGGTATGGGAGGCATGCCGATGGGCATGGGTCCCATGAGCCCAATGAGCGGGCCGCCGATGATGGCACCCCACATGATGGGTGGCATGGGAATGGGTGGCATGGGCGGCATGGGCGGCATGGGGGGAATGGGGGGAATGGGTGGTATGGGATATCCCCAGCAGCCGTACGAGATGCCCGACCCGGGTAGCAACATTGACAAGTGGCGGCAGGGGGTTGCGCCAGGACGCGCTGGCAGTGTTGCTGGCAGCGTTGCGCCGAGCGTCGCACCGAGCCACTCGGCCTATTAGAGTTCCACGTAGGGCTGATGTCCTCGCTATGATCCTTACGAACAGCAAAGATACACATGCACATGCACATAGACATTACTAAGGTATAGTTCCAGATAGAGTTGATGGACGGAGATGGAGTAGATTGACTATCAAGGGTGGAAGGGAGGGGACGTTGAGGCACGATGAGATGAGACATGACCCCCCCCCGTTGCCGCGTCGCTCAGTGCATGCGCCGGGCCGTTGCTCTCCTTAAACTCTACCCATCTCCCCCTCTCTACCCGCATTACCACCATTTCTACTCGCCGCAGCATCTCCTACGCGTCTCCTTCACACTCTTTCCCACGTCCTCCTACTCCTGCACGCGCGTCACGTCCCAAAGTCGCGCCGACACGCCGACACGCCCGACCCGCGCCTATTGAAACCCGGGATCCACCCCATTTATCCATCTCAAGACAATTGGACATTACCTTGCATTTCGACAATCGCACAGTCTTACATCTACCACCACCCCGCACCCCATTCCACTCTTTCATTCGTTCGGTTCGGGAATCGAACTCCATTCATTGTTCGGGATCCCACTCGCCCTCCCCTCCTCCGCGCCAGAGTCCCCGCCGTCCAACTCCACGCCGACGCCACTCCAGGCCCATAGCGCAAGGACCCATTCCTTGTCCTCCCTGCCCTTGTCCATCTTTAGACCTGCAGGAATCACTTGGATTTGTACCGGCATTCACATCTCCCCTTTCTCGTTCATCTCATCTATTGTTCTATCGGCCAGAGCTTGACGCGCTGCTTCCGACTCCTGCGCCCTCGCCATGTCGACGCACGAGAACGAAAAGCTCGAAGCACTGGGCATGGGTCCGGCGCGCTCATCGCCGTTCGGCATGCGCGGCAAACGACGCGCTTTCGACGTCGAGGCCGGTGGCGCATTGTCCACATCAGCCGGCGCGGCGCGCAGTCTGCGCCGAGCGCTCACCCGCCGCGCGCGTGTCGCCCTCTTCGGCCTCGGCGGCTTCCTGTTCCTACTCTACCTCCTGTCCGCCGGTGAAGCACCCCCGGCGCCAGCACTAACAGGTGGGGCCGACGGCAAGAGACCTCGTCCCAGACCCGTCGGCGGCGCGCCTCCCCCTGGCAAGCTCAAGCCGGCCGGTGGACGGCGCCCAGCTCCAGCGCCTCCGCCCAATCTCGAGATCGACATGGTGCACGATGTCAACGATACCGAGTACTTTGTTCTCGATGACAACGGGGACCGATTCCTGCCTAACGTCAAGCAGGTGTATGCGCCGCTGCACCCCAATGACGGGGACTACAGATCGCCCGAGAGACTGTTCTCCGATATTGACGTCGACTTCCTCACCCCGCCCCGCCCGGAGCTGTTCCCCTCCAGCCGGATGCGTGAGATCGTGTCCGAATGGGAGGACGATGAGGATATCTCGCCGCAGAGTCTGCCGAAGGACTCGTTTGCGGCGAAATGGAAAGGACCACCGGCCTGGGACAAGCCCGGGCCCGGAACCAAGCAGATCCAGTGGCCAGGCTTCAAAGCCGGGAAGGAGTGGGAGACCGCTGAGGAAAAGGAGGTGCGAGAAAACCGTAGGGAGGCCGTGAAGCGGGGCTTCATGTGGGGTTGGCAGAAGTATAAGGACTACGCCTGGGGTCATGATGAGGTGAAGCCCGTGACTCGCGATGTGTCAGATCCTTTCAATGGGTGAGTTGGTGGCGGGGTGCGATGAGACCTCTGGTGGGACATGTGTCGCTGACAAGCAGCTGGGGCGCGTCTATCGTCGACACGCTCGACACTTTGCTCATTATGGGCCTCGAAGACGAGTACAACCACTGCCGGCCGTTCGTGAACCAGCTCAACTTCCACTGGATCAAGGGCCGCGACTGGTCGCAGGGATACATCGCCCCCGAGTCTGAAAAGGACAAGAACGGCGACCGGTGGAAGATCTCTCGCGACAAGACGACGGGCATGATGGTCTTCGAAACCGGCATTCGTTACCTTGGCGGTCTCCTCGGAGCGTACGACTTGTCTGGCGACAAACTCATGCTGGACCGCGCAGTCGACCTTGCGACTGTTCTCAAGCAGGCCTTCAATACCAAGTCTGGCCTCCCGCAAGGCAGTCGCATCGACCCAGGGCAGCAGGCAACCCTGTTCAACCTGTACTCTGTCTCGATCGCCGAGGTCGGGAGCATGACGCTCGAGCTGATGCGTCTCGGGCAGGCCACAGGCGACCGGCAATGGTTCGACCTCGCGCAGCGCGCTATCGACTATATTGACGAGCACGTTGCCTATCGGACAAAGTTCCCGCCCCTTGTCCCCATGCATTTCTCCCCCGACAACCTTAACCAGCCCATCCTGGGCAGTTACTCGTTCGGGGCGATGACAGACTCATACTACGAGTACCTCATCAAGACCTACCATCTGCTTGGCGGTGGCCCATTGGCAGAGAAGTATGAGCGGCTGTACAAGGGTAGCGTGGACGCGGCCAAGGACCTGCTCTTCGTCGACATTGACATCATGCCAGACCGCGAGCTGTTCACGATCGGCAAGTACGAGAACGGCGTGCTGAACCACGAGGTCGAGCACCTGTCCTGTTTTGCTGGCGGCATGCTTGGCATGGGTGCGCGCCTCCTCGACCGCGAGGACGACTTCTGGGCCGGCCAAAAGTTCACCAACACGTGTTTCTGGCTGTCGCAGCACATGTCGATGGGCATCCAACCCGAGCTCGTCCATTTCTTCAAGCCCGACGACCCGGACCTTTACATCAACGTTACCACCACAGGTCGGCGATACCACCCCCCAGTGCGCGAGACCATTGGCGACGCCAATGCAGACCTCGACAAGATGTACAAGGATCAAGGTGGGACGTGGCGCTGGCACGACGATGGCACCTCTATCAATGAGGACAGCGGACGAGGCGTGGGCCTGCCAATCTCGTACTACAAGCACCTGAATGGCTCGCCCCCCGGCATCAAGAGGATCACCAAATACTACATCAACCGTCCTGAGACGATCGAGAGCGTCTTCTACATGTAAGGTCGTCAATAGATCCAGCTGACCCAAAGGTTCCGCCTGACCGGCGACAGGAAATGGCAGGAGAAGGGTTGGAAGATGTTCGCGGCGTGGATGGAGGCAGCCCAAGTCGACGGCGGCATTTCGTCCGTCAAGGATGTCACGCAAGGCCAGGACAAGGTCGAGCACAAAGACAACATGGAGAGTTTCATTTTCGCAGAGACGTTCAAGTATCACTACCTCCTGCAGAGCGACCCGGAGTTGATCAGCCTCGACGACTATGTGCTCAACACGGAGGCGCACACCCTTATCCGGAACCAGGCTTTCAACCCCGGCGACAGTGGGATGTGGACGCCGGTCGACCAGGACCTCGGAGAACG
The DNA here is from genome assembly GCA_023629975.1 of Cutaneotrichosporon sp. PL3408A. NCBI lineage: Eukaryota > Fungi > Basidiomycota > Tremellomycetes > Trichosporonales > Trichosporonaceae > Cutaneotrichosporon > Cutaneotrichosporon sp. PL3408A. Next base: position 243,654 of record JAMAMB010000006.1, read on the forward strand.
TGGCGAGGGCACCGACGCGCAGAAGTGGATGCGCCTCAAGGTTCTGGAGCCGCATCGCCGCCGCGCCCAGGGGCTTGGACCGGGTGGCATGCGCGGCGGAGGGCAAGGTCCCGCCCGCCAGGCAGGCATGGGCATGGGAGGAGGAGGTGGCGACCCCAATTTCAAGCCTCAGCCACCCGGCGTCCAGCAGGCGCTTGTGAAAGACGACGAGGCTCACCGGCCAAAGGGCAAGGAGGAGAATGTCAAGCCCATGGGACGACCGAAGCCGAAGGGCGACAAGGCGAAGAAGGGAACGGCGACGACCGAGGACGATTCCAAACCAAACGCCAAGCCCAAGATCGACGACCCAGAGACAAAGCAAAAGAAGCTGGCCGACCGCCTCGCAGCGGACGAAGAGGAGGAGGTGCCCATTGAAGACGGCAAATAGGTCTCCGGAGCCACACTTCCAGACTCTCCAGGCATTCTCGACAGCTGATTTCCGCGTCGAGTGTAACTCGTACAGTATTACCATCATGCATCAAATAGACCTCAGGATAGAACCATGGGCGGAGACCAAGTGCCACAGGGACCATACAGTTCGCCGTTGGTTGGACTGTGAGTGTATAACTCCTTTTGTTGTAATTGTGAAGATGCGTGAGGAGAGGGCGAGTCCGACAGGGCTCAACGTTCGCCAGCCTCTATCTGATGGTTCTTTCCCAGAGCTCGGTCCAAATCACAGCATATGATTTGATCTGCAATAGTACATGTGGTTAAGATTACCAAGCTACTACTACGATGCCGCGACCTAGGCTCTCTGTTCCACTCACTCCACTTCGCACTATCGTACACTTTCCTTGCCCTCTGAACGCTGCAGTTAATGCTCGCGGCTGACGACGTGCGAGAGACGACGGCCGAGGCTACCGCGCCTCTTCTCGACGCGGCCAGTGCGGCCGAGGATCTGCTCGGCCTCACGCGAACCGGCCTTGGGGATGTTGCCTTCGCGGGAGACGGCGACGGGGCTGCGGCGCTCGTTGTGGGCGATGGCGAAGATGAGGTCGAGTTCCTCCAGGGAGTACTTCTTCGTCTCGGGGAAGAAGAAGTAGACCATGGGGAAGATGATGATGCCATTTGTGGCGGCGAAGAAAGCGTATGTGCCCCACGTAATACTGTTGAACATCGGCCCTGTGGCCATCACGACCATGAAGTTGAAGAGCCAGTTGGACGCAGTGGAGATGGCGTTGGCAGGGGCACGGATGCGCAGGGGCGTGACCTCGGCGGGATACAGCCAGGTCATGCCGAGCCAGCCAACGCTGAACCATGTGTTGAAGAGGAACAGCATGAGAATCGAGACCGCCTGGGCGGCCTTGTTCTGCTCCTGCACCTTGTTGTAGAGGCCTGCAAGGATGGCCATGGTGCCCGACTGCAGCAGTGCTGTCCAGAGCATGAGGGGACGACGGCCGAAGCGCTCGATCATGAGGAGGGCCACGAGAGACGTGAGGAAGTAGCACGTGCCGTTGACACCAGCGAGAATGCGGGACAAGACGGGCCCAATGCCCATAAGACCGAGAACAGTCGTGAGGTAGTACGTGACTGGTGTAAGCAATGGCAGAGAAGCAGGGCTCGACTTACTCAGGTTGATACCACCAATCTGCTGGAAACATTGCGCACCAGCACCAAGCAGCGTGCGGCGCAGATGCTGCGTCGTGCCGCCGCTGAGGAGCTCGCGGACGCTGAAGGCCTTCTTGGACTCCTGGCTCACAGCGTCCAGAATACCATGGAAGGTCTGGCGCACCTCGGGGTCGTCGACGGTCGTGTTGTCGAGAGCGGCGAGCACGGCCAGCGCCCTCGCGTTCTGGCCCTTGGCGACGAGCCAACGGGGCGAGTCGGGCAGCCCGAAGCCGTACATGGCGGCGATCATGACCACAGCGAAGAAGATCTGGAACGCCATGGGGAACCGCCACGAGGCACTATTGGGAATGAAGTAGGCGCCGACGTTGACCCAGTAGCTGATCATGATACCGAACGTGATGAGCGAGCCTTCGAAGAGTACGAGCTGGCCACGGCGGTGGGGCTTTGCGCATTCCGACTGGTATGCTGGAACCGTGGAGGTGAGGAGACCGTTTCCGACGCCAGTGACCACACGCGCCACGAGCATCATCGCGTAGTTGACAGCGGCGGTCTGGAGAACCGCGCCGACACACATGATGATACCGCCCAGCGCGATCGTATGCCGACGGCCGAGCTTGTCACCGACCCACAGGTTTGACAGAGCGCCCGCCAGACAGCCAAGCTCGTAAATGGCGACCATGAAGGACTGGAGAGTGGCCGCGGTCGACTGGCCTTGGAAGCCGGGCTCCGTGTACGTCTCGGGGAACTGTTCGAGGAAGATGGGCAACGTGAGCATGCCAGACATCACACCCTGGTCGTAGCCGAAGAGAGTGAACTGCTGTTAGCTGTGTGCGGATAATTCGCTCAAGCGACTCACGCCAGTGCCAGCTACGAAGGTGATCATCCAGGTCAGGCCCTTGCCGTGGAGCTTGCTGGGCTTCAAGGTGGCGGCCTCCTCCCAGTCGATGGGTGGCGTCTCGAATCCGGCCTCATGATCCACCGAGAACTCGCGGCTGCGCTTGGCAACCGTGGGCTTCTCGGCCAGGTTGTCTGCTGTCGACATGCCGAACTGTATAGACTCGAAGTTGTTTGCTATAGGTGTGGGCTCAAGTTTTTTTCAGCGTTTGTTGTCGTCCGAGCGATTGGAGCACCAGTGGGGTCTGACGTTGTTGTCAATACTGCGCGACCTTTTTATCATCTGTTCTCTGTTATTGCTCCGCGAGCCCACTCTCTTTGTTTCCCCAGTGCTCCCCTGAGCCCCGCCGGAGCGCCGCCTCAACGATGTGGTCGTGAGACTGTGCTGTTCGTCGTGAAGTAATCAGCGACCGGCGTCAGTGTCAGGGCTGTCAGTAACATACCAGGGCCGTACCTCCGAAACGGCACTTGGTGCTGTACATGTACCTCTCGCCAAGATATCAAGCGAAGGCGGGCGACGCCGGGGCTTCTGCGTGCAAGCGTCAAAACATCAGTCCACAGAATCAGAAACCCGCGCCAGCGGTGAGAAAAGTTGGCCGAAAGAGGCCGAGACATGGTGGAGATATGACGCAGGCAGACTCAACGGGTCGCCGCCCAGCCACAACAACTCCAGGGTCAGACCACATGCTGACATGTGCTCGGACACGTTGGTAACTCCATGACGGCGTTTACTCCTACCTGGCCCTCCCGGAACCCGGGAACCTCTCCTGTTCTTCCCGATAAGTGGTCCATGACCAGGCACGTTGCCGCCGGCTCCAACTTAACGGGCGAAACCTCTGACCTGGGTCAGCCGCTGGGACCGGGGCTCAGCTGGATACCACACCCTTGGCCATGTGCGCTGGGACGGAGTTTAGCGGCTCTGTCTTTCTAATCCCGGCGTGGACTTGGGCGTCGTTGCGAAACGGACGTTCATACAAACAAACTCAATCCGTGCGGCGACGCGAGGCTGCGGAAAAACATGAGAGTTGAGCCGAGCATACCGGTGTCGATCTCGGATCTCGCTAGAGGCATCCGAGACTCTTCGCGTGAGTATAGGTGCCAACCGAATCGCTGGACAGTGGTATTTGACGGACGGGGTTTTCCTAGCCTGCCAAGTTGTCTGTCAACACCTCGGCAGCGTCGGAGGCTTGGCGCCCCGTCTCCGAAGTGTCCGTGGGCGTGGTCCGACTCTCTGTCCAGGTTCGGTCATGTGCAGACTACTGACTGTAGGATCATAGGAATCACAGAATTACACATTTAATCAGTCGTTATTACACCCACGAGGAAAGCTGTGATTGAATTCATCTGTACACCAGCGCGTCCTGGGCGAGAGACAAAAGCTCCCGAATGCCTCACGATGTGGCACATACGCCCTCCCTCAAGGCTTTCCATGACTTCCTGACCTGCTACGTGTTCTGAAACCCGCCTGTAGCCGCCCATACCGATGCCAGTCGGTGACTTTTGTCAGCATCCGCCCCGGGATCACCATACGGCACCAGTAGCCCACTCCCAGCACATGTCCGCAGTTTGACTCTGTGGATCGCGTCGTTTCAGCCGGGGCGGCCCTGCTAACCTAGAATGTGGGGGCATGTCGAGAAGTCGGTATGTCGGCATGTCGGCATTGAGCAGAAACACTGAGAGGCATGTACCCCACAGTGGAGCAGGAACAGATCTGGCCTAGACATACATACCTGCTTAGTGACGTAGCACGTGCGACGGGGCCCGCACGGGAGATGCCTTTCGAGAGGACCGCCAGCGCAAGCCCATGCCGCTAGCCGTAAGCGGCGATGGCGCTGGGCATGACTTGAGCATAGGCTCGCATCCGCGCGAAGAGGCACTGTGGGGCCAAATTAGTCTTGTCCGGGGCGGACAAGCTAGTTCGAGCTAGTCCTTGGGAGCTAATGAATCTGCGAACTTCGTGGACGTGGCTGCTTTTCCTCGCCAAAGGCGTGGATGCGGCCAGTCGCCCAGGCGTGTATCAATTCCGAGACTCTGGCGAGGCGTAGGCGGTTTGGGGCGGTTGTCAGACGAATGTCTTGTTCGTGCTTATCAGCTCCAAAGCGTACGGTGGGAAATGCCTCGGCGAAGGCGAGCACGGACTTACGCCAGCCGCGTCCCAGATCGAGATGTAACTTGAATCATGAGTGGGTCTAGCAATTGTCTGGGTGTTCGTGGAAGTGTTCGTGGAACGATGAGGAGGTATCCTTCACAAGCGATGGCTGTCAGGCCCTAAAGTCGATAGCACGGGTACCGAGCTCGTACAGCATGGATATCCTTCGGTCCAATACATTCGACAATGAGTCTGCGATCCTCACATGTAAGGATCGCCGACCTTCCTAGTAACTCCTTGCGAATGTATTATCTAGTCTTCTTGGTTCACCAGTCGCCACCTAGGCGTCTCCCACATAGCTCCCTGGCAATGGCGGCACGGTCGACTTCGGCATGGAAATAGCCTATCTGTTTCGGCCATGTTGCGACATACTGTACAGTATGGCGAGGACGCAGAGTCAAGACACGATGGATACCATGTAATGTGGAATTCCCATGGGTACGGACGAGTCCGTCAACAGGCAATAGGACCAGCGGATAGGCAATAGCACAATGTGTGTGGGCAACGCGAAGTGAAGCGTCTGATATTCTTTTGCTGAAGAACGACCGCCACAGCTCGTTACTGTACGCAGCCAGTGCAGATGGCAGTACCGTTCAACACAGGGCACTCTGCCCCATCTTGAGGTGCCAGTGCGCTCAAATGAAGCGCGATAAGTAAACCTTGAGTCCCAGGAGAGATGTGGGCCGATGGTCGATGGTTGGGAGTCAACGTTGCTTTGGGCTGAGAGCTCAACTGATCTTGTTGTCAATCAGAGAAAAGCGAGGGTAGGCATTAAGAGGAGGCGTGTCAATCAGAGTAGTGATAATAAGCGTTAAGAGGAGGAGTGATAGACAACTTCTGCGTTTCCGAACCCCGATGAAAAACCTGTCATAATGCACACCCACGAATACCTTGTTGCCCACTAGTCTACCACTCTCCTCCAACGACCTCTACTTGCGCTCCAGCACGACCCACGCGATGTCCATCGTCGCGATATCTCTACCTTCCCGCGCCAGAGTGTCCTTGAGCCCCCGGATCTCCTGCACCATGTTGAGCATCTCCGCCGTTGTCCCGCGCACGCCAAAGCTCATCAGCTGCCCCATGAAACTCGGCTCCAGCACCGTCGCCACCTCCCACTTGCCGTCCATCATACCCTCAGGCGCCTCGACCACCCCTTCCGCCGTCACGGCCCAGCCCGCAGCCTCCGCCTCCTTGACGATTTCGGCCGGGAGGAGCGCCTCGCGCACGTTCGGCACCATCTGGTTGGCGGGGAGCACCTCGCCCTCGCCGCGCAGCCGCGCGTGGTGCAGCTGCACCTGGACCTGGGCGGCGAGCTCGTGCGGCTTCTGCTCCTCGGTGCGCGCGACGCCCGTGTACTCGGCCAGCAGGACGCGCTGGACGCGCGCAGACGCGAGGGCCTTGAACAGCTGCTGCACGGTCTTCCGCGAATCGAAATACCACAGGGAGTGGCAGAGCGTCGCCGCGTCGAATGCGGTCGCGTCCTGCGCGAGGAACGAGGGCGCGTCCGACCGCTTGAAGGTTATCCGCGAGCCCATCCTGCTCTTGGAGATGTACGCCTGGCTCTGGCCCAGCGTTGTTGGCGTGCCGTAGTCGGGCGATCCTGGGTCGATGCCCGTGACATGTCCGCTCTCGCCCACCGCCTCGGCGAAGCACACTGTGCTGTCGCCTTGTCCGCACCCGATGTCCAGCACCGCCCAGCCGGGCTGCATGCCCCATGCATGTGCGAGATTCAGCCGGTGCGCGAACTGCGGCTTGATGATTGAGGTGTGCTTCGGGTCGTGGAGGTAGCACGCGGCCAGCTTGTCCAGTGTTCGTGGTGATGTCGTCATCGTCTAATGTCGATGGTCGTCGGATGAGGTGCGAGCTGGCCGGAAGGAATGGCGCCCCGATGAGGACGACGAGCGTGGTGTGAAGAGAAGAATAGAGGGTTAGAAAGAGAGGCCCTGCGTCGACGTGGCTGTTGTAATAATTGAACAAAGGATCGATGGACTTTCAGAGATGTGAGACGTGAGTCGAAGCGCGCGATTGACCATGTGGTCACCCAAATCGCCTGTTCACGCAGTTCGCCGAGCAGTCGCCCACTCCGCCCCACTCTACTCAAGCTCCGACCGATGAACCCACTACAGCGACCGCAGCGACGAGGCGGGGTCAACCGTGAACAGCGGCTATCATCAACTCCCAGCAACTACAGCTCGCGACAAGCATGTTCTCTCCCTACTCTGCATGGGCCGAGACTCATACCGTCGTCCGCTTCATCCACCATGCGCGGTGACTCGGCGACTTCGGCGTACAGGGGTCAAGGGACGTTTGATCCTTCCGCACGCTCCGCCACTGCCGCCGACACCCTGGCAGCCAACAAAAGACCTCCTCGAGCCATTCAAAAGCTGCGCTCACGGCGCTCGACCTCGACCCCTGGGGGACTTGAACCCGCGACCGTCAGGATGCTCCGGAGAACGTATTCCACATTGGAATCTGACACTCTACCAACTGAGTTAAGGAGTCGTTGATGTGGCCGAGGATCGGATTTAGCGGTCGCCCGAAAAGGATAAGCGGACGGGACGAGGGCGTTGATGGCGGCGTCTGTGCTGTTGCTGAGCATCCATTTCTGCCTGGGGTGAAGAGAACTGAATGAGCGGTTTTCTGGTTGCGTTCGTTGTTATGTGAGCGGAGCAGGCATCGACAGGCAAACTCGACCGGACGTGGGTATAGCCAGTGCCTCTATTGGCCAGACCCACGACGCGCTGTCGCGTCAAAAAGTTCGATCATGGCAGGGGATGGCGTCAGCTGTGATCTCGGTGCAAGGGCACTATCCAGCACCGACGTTCCCCGGCGACGCAGGCAGACGACAATGCTACATTCACAACCTATGACTCCGCGGCCCAGTACTAAGAGGATTCGTCACGAAACATCTTGACCACACAGCGGATGCAGTCGCCCGAGTGCAGCTCCTCAAAGCCCTTGTTGATGTTGTCAAGCGTCTCGTGGTTGGTGACAAACTGGTCGACCCAGAGCTTGCCCTTCATGTAGTCCTCGACGAGGCCCGGAAGCTCGGTGCGGCCCTTGACGCCGCCGAACGCCGAGCCCTTCCACACACGGCCCGTGACGAGCTGGAAGGGGCGCGTGGAGATCTCCGCGCCGGCCGGCGCCACGCCGATGATGTTGCACACACCCCAGCCCTTGTGGCAGCACTCGAGAGCCTGGCGCATGACCTGGACGTTGCCCGTGCAGTCGAAGGTGAAGTCGAGGCCGCCATCGGTCATGTCGATCAGCTTGTCGACAATGTTCTGGCCCTTGTCGAGCTTCGTGGGGTTAATAAAGTCAGTCGCGCCGAACTTCTTCGCCCACTCCGCCTTCTTGTCGTTGATGTCGATGGCGATGATCTTGGAGGCCTGCTTGGCGCGGGCGCCCTGGATGACGGAGAGACCGACACAGCCGATACCGAAGACAGCGACAGTGGAGCCCTCTGCAAGTCAGCTTGTTATCGTAGAGCCCAGCTCACCGATGCCTGGGGTCTTGGTGGCAGCACCGTAGCCGGTGGTGATACCACAGCCAAGGAGACAGGCCTTCTCGAGCGACGCGTTAGGGTCAATAGCCACAACCGAGTACTTGGAGACGACGGTGTACTGAGAGAATGTGGAGCACCCCATCTGCGTGTCAGTCAGGTCATGTAGGAATCAAAACTGGGATCGAGGTTGACCCAACCACCCCACAACGGCCACGATACGCCTCGGGACACGGCGCCGAGTGGCATAACGCACACGGATACTCACAAAGCTGTGGATGTCCTTGCCCTTGCACTTGAAGCGCATGGTGCCGTCGGGGAGGACACCTTTGCCCTGGGTAGCGCGGACGGCGCTGCAGAGGTTGGTCTTGCCCGACTTGCACATCTTGCACTGCTTGCACTCGGCAGTGTAGAGGGGGACGACGTGGTCGCCGACCTTGACGTTGTCGACGCCAGCGCCGACACTCTCGACGATACCGCCGCCCTCGTGGCCCAGAATGACGGGGAACACGCCCTCGGGGTCCTTTCCAGAGAGGGTGTAGTCGTCGCTGTGGTTAGCCGGGTAGCTAAGAATCGGCGTCGCGAGGTGAGCCAAGTGTGGTGGGACCCTTCTTGTATCCCTCTCGCCCGCGCCACCGACTTACGTGTGGCAAATACCCGTGCTGCTGTTAGCTCGCGCCCTCGTTGGGGAACTCACTAGAGGATCTTGATGCGGACCTCGCCCTCGCGGGGCGCGGCGACCTCGACGTCCTCGACCACGAGCGGCTTGCCTGCTGTCAGCTGCTGGCTGCTGCGAGCCACTCACCAGCCTCCCAGGCGACGGCGGCCTTGCAGGTGATGGTCTTTCCCTCAGTAGACATTGTTTTGCAGGTGAATGTGAGTTTGGTGGAAGCGATGAGAAAGAAGTGAGGTATACGAGGTATATGAGCAAAGTTAGTATGGGAATTGACGATGAGGGTGGGCAGGAGGTCTCAGACGTCATCCCGAGCCGGGACGGAGTGTGGCACTCGACCTAATCTGCCGAGGCTTGAAAGTGATAGATAACGACCCATCGTAGCTTGTTGCGCTCAATTACCTGCCTTTTCATGCCTCCAAGCTTTTGTACATAAAACCTAGTGTATTTTACATAGCAATACGTCTTCGAATGCATACAAGATGTGCGAAAAAAATGCGTAACATCTGCCCAAAGGCCTCGCTGTAGCCACTACAGTTGGCGAATCCGGAATAACCGCCAGTCACGGTGGATGATCTCGAATACCGCAGATTACCGATAAGACCCGGCTGGTCAACAGCCGCCAACCAAACGCGCAGAACAATTGGTTGCATGCCGCACGATATGCGCTCGACGCTGAGCGGCTACCGCGAAGTGCGCTTTCGGCGGACAGAGCGCTAGTGGGAAGACGACGCCCGACCATGCTGAGCCTTGCCGTGCATCTTCCGTCCGGGAGGCCGAAATCTCGGGTCACCCAACCTCCGCGACTTTAGGCTTATATTGCGCCATTGATTAGATGAGCAGACCGCGGGAACACGTTCGCATACCTGACGCTGAGGTCAAGTGAGTGGCACGTGGTTGTTGCCGGCACCGACGTCCGCGGTGAGTCGCGCTGCCTGATAACAAGCACAAAGGGTGACTGCCTGTCAATAAGACCTACCAGATATACAGTAATGGCCAGTATGTATGCTACCAACCCCAGCTGTCTCCCTGGTCTACACACCCTGGCTGAGACATTATTTAACAGCGCTACTAACATCTGACCCGTCGCTCGATGGGTGACCATCGAGGCAGTCACCTCAGCGTAGGGCGGCGCCCCGTCCTTCGGCAGAACTGACACCTCTCTTAGTCACCATCCTAGCGAGCTTGCCTTCTTTTTCTTCCGTCCAACCGCGCAATGGTCATGAACTGTACTGCTGTGCATATTGATACGATGCCTTGACCATGCTTTTCAGAAACCCTCAACCCCGCAAATTCATCTAGTAGGGACGGGCGGCGGCCTGGCAAGCCTCTGCAAGGTTAGCGCTACTCGTTCTAGCCATCCTGGCGCTGGGTCCTCACTAAGAGCCTCAAGGTAGTATGAGCACGAGGTCATGTCGCCGTTGGTGGCCTCGAGGCACTTGGTGAAGTCTGAAGTTAGCTAGGTTCAAGACGTTGACTGCAGCGAGAGTGCGGAGGAATGAGTGGGACAGAAGCGACAGGGGGCAAAGGATCGCTGAAACCCAGGCCGCGCCAGCGGACATTGACACGATTCCTCATCTTGCCACCGCATCCGAACCCACGCGCCTCGTTCGGACCCCGCAGTATCTCTCCGGACCTGGCTTCGCGCAGCGCGCAGCTGCAACCCTACTCACCCTTGGCCTGGACATCACACGAAGCGTTGGCCATTTGGCTCTGCTGCGCGGGCAGCTCGGACGGGGGAGGAGGGGCAGCCTCCGAACGTCCACCGAACAGCATGTTGGAGATTCCGTGGCCGACGACGGAACCGGCCATGGCACCACCCATGGTGGAGGCAGTCTGGGCGAGGAGACCGGGGCCAGAGGACTGGGTCTGGCCTGGGGCGTGGGTCGGGGCCTGGGGCTGGTGGTGAGCTGGGTAGGCGGCGGTCGAGGCCGGGCGGGCACCGGAAGGGGCGGCGGGGCGCGCAGCAGGGCGAGAGGAGCGGGACTGGGGTTAGCGGTGTGTGAGTCAGTTAAGGTGGTGAGTGTGGAGCTACGAGCGGAGTGGTGTATGCGGATGAACTCACGGAGCGAGCCATGGTTGATGTCTGTTGTTTGTTGTTAGGTTCTAGGTGGCAAATGAAGAGATAACAAGTGGATGTAATTTGATGAGAAGAGAGAGCACGAGTAGTAAGGTTGTTGAATGAAATATCAAGTTCGAGATTCGAGAGAGAGGGGAGTTGGAGGGCCGACGGATGGCCGATGACTGGGATGACTGACCCAGGGTGGGTGACGACGGAATCAAATTCTGGCCGGCTCACCCAAAAGAGAAAGAGAAACGTGTGCGTCTCGGCACCTCGGCACAAATTCCGGGGTGGTGGAGGGCAGTCACTCGTCTTCGAGAGCATTCTACAGTGTACCCCGCCGCGACAACGACGACAGTGACCATTAACCCTCGCCGACGGCGTCCATGTTGAAGGCTGTGCGTCGGTCGTGCCTCGGGTCAACCTCGGCCTCATATCACCGTCCGAAGGTAGCACGACGGGATGTGAGCAATGTTATTTGGAAGGCTTCGCCGGTTTGTGCTCGTCAGTGCTGTGCTTCGTCAGTGTTGTGCTCCGTCAGAGGATGATGAATAAACAAGCCAAGCTTCGCCGAATACAATTCGTACATCCCCATCCAGCGCTCCGCCGTTGACACCTAGCACTGGTCCCGTCTCTGAGAACACTGGGGCCGCATCCTACCGTAATACTCGTCGCCACCACACACGTCCTCCTCCCTCTCTCCCAACATCCCCTCACGCCCCCGACGTTCCCGGCACGCTGACTGGCGCGGAAGCCTGCTTTCCCCCCTTATCCGAGTGCCCGAGGTTCATATCCGGCTGGACGAGGTTCCGCACGCGCTGCTTGAGCACCTTGAGCTCCGGGAAGCCGCCCTCAGTCTTCCTGTCCCAGACCAGCTCGAATCCCTTCCCCATGTCCACCCACACGCGGAACAGACCGCCCGTTTCTGGCGTGTTGTGCGGCTGCAGCGTTACGCTGGCGAGCAGAGGCGGCGGGAAGGTGAGCATGAGCTCCGTCTGTGTCCATGTCGCACGCGGTGCCCTGCGGTCAGCCCTTCTCCGTTCCAGTAGCCCACCACCTGCAGCGGTCGCAGAACTCGATGACGATGTGCGGCGTGGTCATTCGTGGGGGGTCGAAGACGGTCTTATCGGGCGGTGCGGAGGCCGAGGCGTATGTCGAGGCCGTGGCCGTCGTCAGCGTCGGCACTGGGGGCGCCGAGGCGCCCGGATGGACCTCGGTCTGAGTGGATTTCGGCGAATGATGGAAGTGAGGGGAGTGGAGCTTGGGATCGCAGTCCGTACACATCGTGTCTGCCATTGTCGTTGGTGAGGTGTGAGGTGGCGATGTCAACATTGAAGTGAGTGGAGGTGATGAGGTAATTCGAGCGGTTGAGACACAGGTGGAGGTCATCCACTTCATGTCGACGCGAATAATCCAGCAGAGGCTGAGAGTACTGCGCCTATTCGGCGCATACATGCCTCCTTACGATTCAAAGTCGCTTGGAATCGAGCCTAAGATACGATGCTGCCACTCTAAAACTTGGCTATGTAGCTTCATACCCTTGCGATCAGATCATCAGAGGCCGGATGAATGGCATTGCGACGCTAGTGACTTGGGAAAATGCGCCGTCTCCTATTCATGTTGGGGCCTAACGAGTCGTTTCATCCTCATCGCAAGTTACTCCTAGATCTGGTCTTACGCATCGCGATAACACACGCTACAGATGAGAAGACGCGTCGTGGCAGCTGGGGGATAAATGTCCGGTCTGGGATCGCGATCGTGAAAGAATGCACAGCTGAAACCCGTGTCGAGATCCAAGTAGAATTTGTATCGCAATCTTTGCAATTGGAGGGTGAGAGGGGTGCTGAGTTCGTGGTCGGTCTTGCCTTTGGTGTAGCTACTGCCCTTACTGATGTTCGTTCCCGAGGTGAGTCACCACTCACCACAGTGCATCTGGGGATGCACGCAGTGACCATCAGTAGTAGTGTCGTTGTATCATCTCCCCATCTAATCGTTACTGTGAAAGCAGCACTTGTGTTCAAATCGTTGCCTGGAGGAGGCATCTTTGAGGTACCGAGTACCAACGGAGACCCGGAGTCGATGCCAAGACTTTGGCAATAGGGACTAGGTCGAACATGGCGGCATTGAGCAATTTGATGCGGGTGATGCAGGTGATGCAGGCCGCACATGCAGCAGGCCACACGACATGCACAAAGACTGCACAAAGACTGCACAAAGACTGCAGCCGATAGCAGAAAGGGTATCTAAATCAATTCAATTGAGATTAGCAGCCTTTCAATGCGGGCGTTTGTACCTCCTCCCCAATAGGCTAGTAATGGTGGGGCTAGTCCAAAGCTATGCTTCTGACCCCAATCAATGATTGTTTCTCTGTATCACCTCCTGCCATTTGAGCAGCTTGTTAGCTGATGAACACGAAACGCGTCCTGAGTACCCAGGTGTTGGGAGGTACGCAACATCGGGAGCGGGTGCGGCAATGCCGTTGAATGCTCCAGGGGCTGTTACGTGGTTGGGCCGGAAAAGTGCAATCGTCCTCAAGTCGGTATTAGTTCAAAGCAGACGACTGCCCAGCATCTCAGACTCACATCTCCTCTTCATCGTCTCCCTCTCTCTTCATCGACTCTCTTCGTCTCTGTTCGATTTATTTATCTCTCCACCGTTTCTGCTGTCGGAATCGCAATCAGCCGCACCGGTCTCGAGTTTTGCACATCACAACGGCACGACGCGCACCCAAGACGCGACATCGGCCCCCTAATCTTCTGTGCCTTGGCCACTCTCCGCCTGTCAACAAATCCATCAAACGCACATCACACCATCACCTACGCCAACACAGCGACGTCAACTAGCTACTACTAGCTACATCACTCACCCAGCATGCTGAGCTCCGGCACCATGAGCCCACGACGCGGCCTCTCGCAGTCATGGAGCGAGAAGAACCCACCTGGCCTCCCGATGCCAAACGGCTCGAAGCGGACACGGCCCCTCAGCGTCCCAGCGCGCCTCAAGCGCCGCTGGCCGCTCCTCCTCGCGCTGGCCGTTGCAGCGCTCGTGGGCATGGCCTACTTCTCCACTCCGTCTGACGACGGTCTGAATGACTCGCGCTACTGGCGCACTGCGACAAACCGCCATGGGCCGCCCGGCAGTGCGGACGGGTTCGAGCGCGAAGTGCAATACGACACCGAAGAGGAGGTCATGGCCAAGGACGACCTCTTTGTCCAGCGTCTTGAGGACACGAAACAGCGGACGCCGGCCCAGGTCGAGGAGGACGAGGAGGCTGCGCGCACCCGCAAGGAGGCCGAGCAGGGCGCTAAGCATGACAAGGTCCGCGCGATGGTTTGGTGGATCGCCCGTGGGGGCATGTTTCCGGAGGACTACATGATTCCGTCTGGGCCGACGCTCGCCAAGATGGGCCAGAAGGAGTGGCAGGACCTCCTTGCCGATGTTGAGGGGACGGACGAGAATGTCTTCTTGGATGGATGGGAGGACGACGCAAAGATGGGTCAGCGTGTTACTGTGTTCTCTAAGGTGAGCGCGAAGGCGACGGGTCGGCAGGAGGGCGAGACGGTGGATCATGAAGCCTCGGATGGTTGTTGGTGGACGCTGACCTCCAGTCTTACTGCCCATTCTCGATGCGCGCAAAGGGGATTCTCGAACAGTACCCTATCCACCCAGACCCGTTCATCGTCGAGCTCGACCACCGGGGTGAGTCTATGCGTTTAGTCCGGCTGAGGCAGTAACTGACAAAGCAGAGGACATGCACATCATCCAGGACTTGCTAAAGAGCCTCACCGGACGCCGCACAGTACCGAACGTCATGATCAACTTCGACTCTATCGGCGGCGCGGACGAGACAGCATTGCTACACAGCGAGGGTGGGCTGCAGCGTCGTCTGAGCATTGCCCAACCCACGTTCCAGGACTGGACCTAATCTTGAATGGGCCCCGCCATACTCACTTGACTCTTGTATGCCCCCTCACTGCGATTCTCAGGTGGATGACCATATACCGCGCTCGATATACCCTTAGACTAATGCATGTATTATCGGAGCCCGGCGCCTACGGCGGGCACCGCAGTAGCTGTGCAACAGTTGCAAGCGAGCTCGTCAACGACGCGAGCTTCGCTTCGTCGTTATCGGGACGCGACATCGGGGGGCACGTGTTCCAGCGAGCTCACAGCGGGCGCCGACTGGGGCATGATTGACCACCGATCGCGTATCTCCGATAGTCTCCACTTTGGCTCACTCCAATCCCAACACATCCAGTAGCAGCATTCCAATGAGTAACGAGCGTCGACGACATCAGCGACCACGAATGATGGTAACTTTACTGGATGTCAGTTTGACGACACTGCCGCGTCTGCACTCGCGTAGCTCGCCTCAACCGAGGTGGAACCATGCCACAGATCCAACACAAGTGCTTAAACGAATGCCACGAAATACAGTGACTGCCGGCATCGCGGTCCTGAGCACGCGTCTCAAGTTGAAGCTGTGGGCCGGGTGTGCACGCGGCGAAAAGAGCGGAGGCCTCGTCGAGTCTCATTAAGTTCAAGGAGTAGGTTCCGTGTGATCGACACCGGGGAGATGAGCGCGTGGTGCAATGCTCAGAAGCTCTGTCCCCGCGTTGCTGTAAGACTGGTATGGTCGAAACAAAGAGCAAGGAGTTGCAGAAAGAGGGTTTGGGTAAGCCTAAAATGCCGAGCCAGGCCAGCCAGGGGTGGTGCGGGAGGACCACTGTTGCCAACGGCCGTTCCAGGCCCCGTTGTGGTGTCGTCGCACAGCAAAACACCTCCCACCCCAGTACCTAGGGAGACACACAACAACACCCCGGTATCTCCGGGGAGAACCGAAACCGAAAGGGGGAGTGAAGCATGTTGACGAAGGGAGGGGGATGAGAGGGTGGGAATGGGGCCACGATGGTGGGTGGACGGGAATGATTCATTCTACGCCACAAAGAAATACGGGAGTAAGGGAGCGATGCAGCGAGAGGGGGGTGGGTGGGCTAGGATGATTGCGCGGGAGTCGAGCAAGTCGGGAACGTAAGGAACAGGTGTAGTTTGTAGCTCCCATTGCATCGAGGTATTTGGGTCATGATCTCCCCTTTCATGGTCACGCCGGGGTTACGAGGAGTACTAGACCAAAGTCATGCCCAACATTTTCTTTTCATTAACAATGAGCAGCATGACGAGGTGGCAGCATGACTCCGTGACGAGTTTATGAGCGTTACTATGTAAACAACAACAACAGTGCAGTTGCTGCAGTTGCTGCAGTTGCTGCAGACGAACGTGGGAGATTGTATGCATCGCCGTGCATAGTGTGAGGAATTGTTATGCATCCATTTGCATGTGAGTTTGTTCGCTTGGGAGACGGGGAGGAGAGTATCGGTTAGATATGGTATTAGTAATGGATCACGTTTGTCGGATTAAACCCAACGAGCAGGTTTTACTAATGGTGGGGTAATAGAAAATACAACCCCCCAGGTACACCTTGCTACGGTGACATCCCCACCCAGGCGTCCGCCCCGTGGGTGGAGCAACCCCCCCAAACAAGGGCCCAATCCAATCACCGCCTCGACACATCGCTATTCCTTCTCATCCACTCCTCCTCTTACTCCTCATTTCTCTCCCTCTCCTCATCATCCTAGACCTCCTCATCGTCGCTCCTCCCGTGACCCACACACCCCCCTCTCCCCCTCTCCCCCCCTCCTCGTCGTCCTCGTCCTCGCCCTCGCTCCCATTCCCACTCCCATCCCCCCATCTCAATTATCGCCCACATCCGATCTCGGTCGGTTACGACACTCCATCACGATCCACGCGTACCGGCCGCACCCTTTCCAAAGCCCGCCCCCCCCTCCCCCGCAGCAGCATCAAGCGCGCAGCAACGCAACGACACTTCTTCGTCTTCTATCTCCTCTCGCACATTTCACCTCCCACGCACGTAGTATACTTTTTTTAACGTCCCCCCCATTCCTGCACTCAAGTGTTTGACAGAGTGACACTGTCCATCTGGATATCTCGAATGTCCTTGTAGTGTACCGGCGGCCCTTTTGACGCAACCCAAATACCGCTCTCACCCCCCCCTCCATCCACCACCTCACACATCGTCGCCCCCCCAGCCCCCCTTACCTCACTCTACCTACCATCTTACTGTTATCCATCTCGCTCATTTCTACTGTATCTCTCACTCCTGCTCTCTCTCTCTCTCTCTCCCGCCCTCCCCCCCCCCGCCATCGTATGTCGTCCTCCATCGCGTCTCCTCCGCCGCTCCACTACGGCGGTATGACACACGGCGGCACCCAACCCAACGGGACGCCATACCACCACGCCCCTCCTCAGGCGACCAATTCAAACCCCCATCTACCGCACAGCGCATCAGCACGTTCGTGGAAGTCCGTCTTCAAAGGCAGCAAAAAAGCCAAGCACAACAACAAGCACCCCACAGCCGACGACTTGACACCCCCTTCAATCCCGGAGCTCGACGTACAGCCCTTTGGCATGGAGTCTGATTTGGAAGCCGCTTTCGCCAAGCTCGGTCCGTCCGCGGCAGGAACCGAGACTACCACCATCCCATCTGCTGCCGTCGGAGGCACAACCACTCCTGCCGCCACATATTCTACCACCGCATCGTCCTCCACCGCTGTAACCGAGGAGCTCGAGGACCATTTGGACCAACCGACGCGTGGGGTCAACTCGGACTCGAGCTTTGTGCGCGTCGCCAGCTCGTCTAGTCCAGTGTTTCCACCCAGCGCTTATCCCGCCGAACCTTGGGCGTCGTCAGCCCCATCACCCCTTGCACCGACCTCCTCCCACGAGCAGCCACACTCTAATGCTTACTCCTTCTCAAACACGGAACGATCCTCCTCCTCGTCGAGGTCACGAAATCAAGCACCCAGTGCCTCACCTGGTTTGCCTCCGGCCCTCGTAACCACCCCTTCCACCACTTCGCTCCACAGTTCCAATGGCGCACATAGCCGCCCTCAGATGATGAGCAGTTTCAAAGGTCGTTTCTTCTCAACTCCAGCGACCAGCAGCAGTGTAAGTGTAGCTACTGCCGGCAACGCAACGGACTCGTCGTTCGGGAGCAAGTCTGAAAAGTACAAGAGTCTTTCGAAGAAGCCCCCCGGTTTGACTATCAACTCGGCTGCCAAGGATCAGGGGCCCCCTTCGACATCACCAAAGCACCCCCGCAAGTCGAAGCGTGAGACATCTGGAAATGGTCCGCGACACGATGGCAGCAACCTTGACAAGTCGTCTGCGGCTTCTCGGTTCATCCGTCGGGTCGTGTCCGCTCCCAACGCCAAGGCGCTCTTCCACAAGGGTGGCTCATCGAATTCGAGTCCTGTGCCCGAGGTGCCTCCACTTCCGGCCAAGACGCCCACTGCGAGCTCGAGTAACGATACAGCCGTCGATCTCACCGCCTCACCGCCAGTCCCTCCTGTGGCGAAGATGTCATCTCGCCCCACCACCCCGTCTAGCAGAAGCACGACCCCCTCATTCCTAAAACCAAGTTCCCTCTCCGCGACGGGTACGCGCGGCTCCCGTGCCCACTCGACTGGTGTCATGGCGATGAAGAAGCACCACTCGACCGAGGACGCCACACGAGCAGCATTCCGAAGGACGTACAGCTCCAACTCGATCAAGACGCGTGCTGCGGAAGTAACCGCGTCGTCATTTGAGAAGATCAAGCTTCTTGGAAAAGGTGATGTGGGTAAAGTCTACCTCGTGCGCGAGAAGAAGACTGGCAGTCTGTACGCCATGAAGGTGCTATCGAAGAAGGAGATGATCAAGCGTAACAAGATCAAGAGAGCTCTCGCCGAGCAGGAGATTTTGACCATGTCCAACCACCCATTCATCGTTACTCTCTTCCACACATTCCAGTCGCATGACTACCTCTTCTTCGTCCTCGACTACTGCATGGGTGGCGAGTTCTTCCGTGCTCTCCAGACAAGGCCAGGCAAGTGCCTGCAGGAGGACCACGCAAAGTTCTACGCTGCCGAAGTCATCGCCGCACTCGAGTACCTCCACCTCAATGGCTACATCTACCGCGACCTCAAGCCCGAGAACATTCTGTTGCACCAGAGCGGCCACATTATGCTTTCTGACTTTGACCTTTCCAAGCCATCGGGTGAGCCCGGTGGCGCGGCCGCGGCCGTCCAGACCGGTGCAAACGGCGTCATCCTCGTCGACACGCGTAGCTGTATTGCCGACTTCCGCACAAACTCGTTCGTCGGAACAGAGGGTGAGGTTCAAGAAACATTGAATTTCAACTAATACCGCAGAATACATCGCACCCGAGGTCATAAAGGGTTGTGGCCACACTTCGGCTGTCGACTGGTGGACCTTAGGCATTCTCGTTTACGAGATGATTGTAAGCTGGCAGCCGTGGAGAATCAGCTTACACCAGTTCGCCACGACCCCATTCAAGGGCCCGAACCGTAACGCGACGTTCTCAAACGTTCTCAAAAACGATGTCATGTTCCCCGAAGACCGCCCTGTGACCTCGCTGTGCAAGTCGGCCATCCGCAAGCTTCTCATCAAGGACGAGCACAAGCGGTTAGGCTCACAATCGGGCGCGTCCGAGGTCAAGCAGCACAAGTGGTTCTCATCCATCTCGTGGGGCCTGCTGCGCCACATGACTCCGCCTATTATCCCTGCCGAGTCAAACGGCATCGACGCCGTCAACTTCCGCACGATTCGTGATTCAAAGAGCATTGATTTCTGTGACGAAACCGACATTATCCACGGCCAGGCGGGCAGCCTGTCCGCGGTGGCCGGCACCCCGGGCATGCTTACGCCCAAGGAGCTCGCCGAGCCAGAAAAGAACCCGTTCAATGAGTTTTCCAGCGTCACGCGCGACTTTACCGACGGCTACTGAGCCGCACATGTGCTCGACGTCGGTTGGCATCAGTACGGACCGAGCATTCAGCTCGTTTGTTGTAGACTAGTCCTGGACTGCACAGCAGTAGGATGTAGGGGCGTGCCCTTGGTTGTGACTGTACAAATGGAGACTGTCTGTCTACCTATCTAGACTGAGTGCTAGAGGCGATGAGGAGGTACTGTACACGTGAGTGATGCATTGTTGCGTTTTAAAGTACTACAGGCGGAACCCCCTCCGCCAGTTTCCGAAATACTTCTGGCGTGCGTACAGCGCTGCCGCGACGCCGAAGGCGATGCCGCCCGCGTGGCCAGCCGAGTCGATGAGGCCCTGCCTGCTCGTCACGGCCTGCCAGAAGTCCCACTACGAGTGAGCAAACGAAGATTCACTAGATTTGTACGTACCGCAAAGAGACCGCCGACAACCATCCAGGCGCGCATGGGGATGATGAAGAAGAGGAGGAACGTCGCCTGCGGGAAGATTGTACCGTAGAACGCGAGGCACGAGTAGATGGCGCCGCTGGCTCCCTCCGAGCCAGCGAGGACGCCCTTGCGCCGGTTCAGATGCTGGTACACGAGACTGCACATGCCGGCGAAGATCCCGCCGCCGAAGTACAGGCCGAGGAAGTTGAACGTTCCGAGGAGACTGGTATGAGCGTCGGGTCGAAGAGCCATCGGAGGTGATGATGACCAGTCGACTCCACTCACCCTGCTACGGCCGGTGCCATAAAGTAGAGACCGAGGAGGTTGAAGAAGATGTGGCTTGTGCTCATCTGGGAGAATGTCGAGGTGATCAGCGTCCACAGGCGGCCAGCCTTCATGTTGAACTCGGAAAGAATAAAGTTCTTCCACATCCAGTTATACAGCGCGGGATCGCGGAAGCGTTGCTGGGGTCAGCGCTGTCCCGCCCGCGCCACTCACATATGACGAGATGGCATACTGCCACATGAGGAACACGACGACGTTGGCCGCCATAATCGCGTAGACTACATAGACCGGGTTCCAGCCGTTGAGACGGGCGCGGAGGCGCGACCAAAAGCCCTGCGGCGGGGGGCGGTTCCACCCCCCTCCCTGCTGCTTCATGTAGTGGTCGCGGATGCGGCCCACCGGCGAGGAGGAGAAGGCGCGCTGCATGAGGCGCTGGGTCATGCTTGTAGCGCGGGGTGCGGGCTGCTTGGCCCATAGTGCGCGCACGCTCTCGTTTGTGAGTACGCGGCTTGGGCGCGGCGTCGAGGTCGAGAGGCGCGCAGCGGGGATTGCGAGCGGTCGGGTTGCGAGCGGCCGGGCGAGTGGCGCGAGGCGCGCAAAGGGGGAGGCGGTGCACCCGCGCAGTGCCGCGAGTCCGGGCAGGAAGCGCGACATTGCGACGGCCAGAGTAGATGATGAGAACGGGGATGAGGGTGGTGATCGAGGAACAACGCGCAATGCTCACGAGATTGATATTGATCTGGCAGCATCGATGACCATGGTAATGGGACCTGGGGTGAGGAATCACCGTGGGAAAGTGGAGGTTTGGGCTGGGGCTCCATCCGCACGTGGCAGAATACTCCCGTTGCCGCTCAAAGATTTCGGTTCAAGGGCGAGTTCATGACCGACGAGAGCCAGCAGCAACAACAACTCTGACCATCTCCTGCATCTCCTTACTCTTCCACTCTTTTAATCTCTGGCATCGATAAACAGCGCGGAAGGGTCGACAACGATGCCCGCGCCAACAACATTTCCGAAAGTGTACACGGTCAACGGGCCTAGCTCGACCAGCGCCTCCTCCCTCCCATCATGGCTCACCGTCAAGGCAAGGCCAAAACGCGATGCTCACGGGCACAAGAAACGCGTCAAGACGCAACATCAACTCGGCCAGCTCGAGTTGATCCAGGACTTCAACTTCCCCACTGCCGCAATCAAGATCCGCACAACAGAGGACGGGCTCAATGCAATCGCGACGGGGACGTACAAGCCGATGATCAAGGTGTGGGACCTCGAGCAGCTGACAGAGAAGTTTGAGCGTGTGACAGATGCGGAGAATGTGGATTTTGTCGTGAGTCGTGGTACGGGTTGGGGGCGGCTCTGACGGCAGATGCTCTCACGCGACTGGACAAAATCGCTGCACCTGCAGCGCGACCGCTCGTTGCAGCTGCACACCCAAGGCGGGCTGCACCACACGATCCGTCTGCCGATTTACGGCCGGGCACTGGGATACCACTCCCCATCAGCCGATGCCCTTGTTGGATGCACCGGCACCGAGGTGTTCCGGTTCAACCTCGAGGAGGGACGATATATGACACCGCTGGAGGTGGCGCGAGGATGGGGAAATGGGATGGAGAGCGAGGTGGAGGGCGTCAACTGTCTCGACGTGAATCCACGACACGGGCTGTGGTCGTTCGGCCTCGACGGCGGCGGCGGCGTCGTCGAGTTCTGGGACCCCCGAGCGAGGTCCGCACTGACACGACTCACGCTCCCCGCGTCCTCCCTGCTCCCGGCCCAGAGCTACGACCTTGACGCGCTCTTCGGGTCCAAACAGAAGCTTTCGGTCACGTCGCTCAAGTCCCACCCTACCGACGGGCTCAGCTTTGCCGTCGGGACAAGCTCGGGCCATGCGCTGCTGTATGACCTGCGTTCGCCAAAGCCCTTCGCCGTCAAGGACCAGGGCTACGGCGAGCCGGTGCGATGTGTCGACTGGCTGCGCGGCGGGGGAACACAGGAGGACACAGGTCGCGTGGTCAGCGCCGACTCCAAGGTCATAAAGGTGTGGGACAAGAACGAGCCCGAGTCAAACCACCTCTCACTGCACCCCCCGAACCCCCTCGTCGACCTGCACGCAGTCCCTGGATCGGGGCTGCTCTTCGTCGCATGCGATGCGTCCCCACTCTCGACATACTACGTGCCCGAATTTGGGCCTGCGCCACGCTGGGCATCGTTCCTCGACAACGTGACGGAGGAGATGGCCGAGGACGCCTCGGGCGCAGGCAAGGGGGCGTACACCGACTACAAGTTTGTCGACCGCGCCGAGCTCGAGACTCTCGGCCTCACCCATCTTATCGGCACCCCCGCTCTCAAGCCGTACATGCACGGCTACTTCCTCGCCCTCAAACTGTATCAGACTGCGCGCCTCATCGCCAACCCCCAGAGCTACGAGGCCCACCGCGAGAAGATGGTTGCGGAGAAACTCGCCGAGAAGACGGCCTCGCGCATCCGCGCAAAACGCGAGCAGCCCAAGGTCAACAAGGCGCTCGCAGAGCGCGTGCGCAAGGAGGCAGAGCGCGAGGAGGCTGCCAATGCGCGCAAGCGTGCGCGCCGGGCGGAAGAGGGCGCAGAAGAACAGGGCGAGAAACCTGCAGCCAAGGATCTCATGGCCGATTCCCGTTTCGCCGAGCTGTTCGAGAACCCCGAGTTCCAGATCGACGAGGACTCGCAGACGTTCGCGCGGCTCAACCCTGCCACGGCGCGCGATGCGGCAGCTGGTGGGCGATACCGCACCGCCGTCGAGGAAGAGGAGGACGACAGCGACCTCCCGAGCTCCGGCATCGAGGAGAGCGAGGACGAGTCCGAGCCAGACTCGGAGGAGCCAGAATCTGCATCTGAATCCGAATCCGACTCTGACGACGGCAACCTCGCCCCGCGCGGCCCGTCACGCTCCTTCCCCCTCGCGTCTGGCTCGGCGTCCCGGCCGAAACTGGTTGTCGGCGCTCAGGCGGCGTCCAAGCCCCAGACGTTCGGCCAGCGCCTCGCCCAGTCGAGCAAGAAGGCTGTTGTCGAGGAGAAACCTGACGGCGTGCTCGCGATGCGCCGCGCCGCTGACGGCGGGATGGAGATGTCCTTCATTCCCAAGGGCGGGAAGAGCAAGGAGGAAGAGGCTGACGAGTACTCGGGTGGCAGCTATCGCCACTCCAAGGTCGAGCGGTTTGGTGCGGGTCTCGAGAAGGGGACAGAAGAGGATGTGGGGCAAGGGGAGAAGGGACGGACGAAGCGGCGGCACGTGGGGAGGAGTGCGTCCAAGAATACCTTCAGGAGGAGGTAGAAGGGGGGAATGATGCATCGGTGGATCTAGCTACGAAGCGAGCCAAAACGTGCTTGACTCAAGTGACAGTCGGCGAGGAGCATTGTATTTCGTTGGCCATCGTTGAGTTTCAGTTGGCGTTCGGGAGTGGGGGTGGTAGGTCGTGAACGTTCCAACGAGATGTCCGGTCTCCGGTACGAGAACACCGAGAGGCGGACCCCCACATCCTGTCGGCGCTACACGGCGGACACAGACACCGATGGCACTAATGACTACACCGAGGTCCAATTGTGGCCAACGCCGCCTGGTGAGAAGGTGGTTGCGCGGCGCAGCTCACTGACCGGAACGACGATCATTGTCACCAACACCGATCGTAACCAACACCGGCATGCCGGAGCACGGCCTGCGGCTCATTGGCCATCACTCGGGCGTGCGCACGGTTATGCAAGTCGCCGACCTCAAACTTGGGGACGAGCGTCATGTGAAAGTGTGCCTAGATAATCTTGCGCGCGGTTGCCAGTAAACCAGATGGCGAGCTCGCGCGCCAGTTCGCGCGCTGACATCGAGATTCCCAGGGGACGGTGCGATCGTGAGTTTGCCATTAGCGTCAGCGCGGGGCACATCTGGGGCCTGCTTTAGCTCGGGTCCCCACCAAGCCCCACATGGCCGCTCCAGAGAGGATTGGGATTGGCCCAAATACCCGTGCCGCCCGTGCCGCCGGTCTTGAACCGCGACAAGGTTTCATCTCTACATCGTGCTCCGATACTTGCTGCCGACATCAAGGCGGGCATCCTCCGCAACGTAGATGCGACCTGAATGGTTGCTCGTCCGCACCACCCAACCGGCTGGAGGCTGCACGCCGATCAAGACCGCCAAATGCCGACGTCCTGGGCGGGCTGATGCCAACTCGGCGTCCTCAATCACTCGTTGAGATGGGTATACTGGTCGCCGGGTGCTGAATATGGCTCACTACTGAACCCCTCATTCCTGATTGATCGTGACACCGGCTTGTGAGCACGCCTGTCTGGCTGGCGTGGGCTGGCATCGGGTACCTGGCCAGCTGTTCCAATCGGGCGCTTGTATCTCGGAGTCTGATACTTTTTTGCTCGTACTGATCACTGCTGACGCCTGTCATTGGGGTTAGTCCTCGGTCTGGCTTCGCTCAGTGTAGCTGTTGAGTTTGATCTTGCTCCTTATGCGCAGCTGAGCGGCAACGTCCGTCCTGCTAGTCCTCTTCACGCGCTCGCCTTCGTTCCTTCTCCCCACCTTTTCTTTCTCTTCCATGATTTCGAGGTATAAATGAGCAACATGTTGTGCCCAAAAGCCATGCCCAAACTTCATCCTCGATAGTCAAGCGGGTCTCAGTCTCTCCCTCAGAACTGCACAAAACGAAGCCATGACCGCCCCACAGACACTGAACAACTCGTCCTCGGATGTCGTTTCCGGATACTACGGCGCCGGGGACGCCGAAAAAGGCCAGTGCGCGCACGTCCAGTCCGCCTCGGCACCCACCCTCACCCGCTACATCACCCCCGGCGGACATCCCATTGACTTCTCCCAGCCGGCTATCCCAGTCCAGCACAGGAAGTACGGTAACCCGATCCCCATCGGCCTCATCGCCTTCTCAATGGGCTTCCTCATGACGGGCCTCCTCACAATCGGCGTGGCAGGCATCAAGGCGCCCAACGCCGTCATGCCGTCGCTCAGTACGTCCCGTGTCAGACCCCGCTCACGCCAGTGCTCTTTGTCGGGATCACCCAGACCCTCGTCGGCTGGTTTGAGATGTTCATCGGCAACACGTTCTCCGCGACCATCTTCTGCGCCTTCGGCGGCTTCTGCTTCTCCTACGTCGGCATCTTCCTGCCCGCCATGGGTGTCGTCGACGCACTCACCGACAAGGTGACGGGCGAGGTCTCGCCAGACCTGAACGCCAGCGTCGGCGTCTTCCTCGCCATCTGGGCCGGCATCACATTCCTGTTCCTCATGGCGGCCCTTCGCTCGTCCGTCGCCATCCTTGCCGTGCTCTTCTGCACCATGATGTCCTTCGCCCTCCTGGCTGTGCAGAACCTCACCGGCAGCAAGAGCGCGCAGATGGCCGCTGGGGCCTTCTGTATCATCGACTCGGCGTGTGGGTTCTGGGCCGGGATGGCCGGTTACTGGACGCCAGACACTACCTACAAGTGGGTCCGGATCGACCCTATCGACCTGTCACCCAAGGACGGCGAGTGAGAGGAGGCATTATAGTGACAGAGGACATCGTTGGCGACGGGAGACTGGTATCAGAAGCGCAGTTATGACCTTATGCATTCTACTCATGCTGATTTATCGTGCGGCTTGCAGAGGCCTAGCAACGCTGGCGGGCAAGTGTTCGGTTGATTTCGCCAGCTCAAGAGGCAGATTCACTGTTCACATTGATATTCCAGAACTCGTCTCACAGGGCAGAGTCTGTCAATCGGAATTGTTTGCGGCATCAGAGTCATCCCTGTCCGGCAAACGGCAGTGCTGACAGACATTGCGTGTGTCCACTTTAGATAAGTCTTCGGCGATGGGTTCGCTATAACCAGGCCAGGCCTTCCCCCACAGGTGTCTATAGGCCTTTTAATCCTAGACCTCTGTGAAACCTATGGACCTCCGAACACGAACGCATCCGGCCCTCTCCTACTTGCTGTCATAGTAATCCACTCGCATGGTGTCTCGAAGTTTGTCTAAGGTCACACGCTACCCCTCCACAAATGAGGAACGAAAACGAACTACTCTGTATACACCCAGCTCTACTGCTTCTCCTCAGTTTTGGCTCTCTTCTCGCCTCCCTTGCTCTCCTCGGCCGGACGCTTCTTCTTGCGCACCATCGACGTGAGGTCGTTGACCGGCCCGCTCTCCTTGGCGACATCCCCACCGACGCCGCCGAGGAGGTGGTTAATGCTCTCGCTGACAATGTCCTGCGCCTCCGGCGCGGCCTTGAGCTCGTCAATCTTGACCTCGAGGTCGCCGATGAGCTCGCCGACGTCCTTGAGCTCGGCGTCGCGCTCGCGCTCCGTCATGCGCGCGACGTCGTCCGCCACGCCCTTCGTGCCCTTGCCCGCCGCCTTGAGCTCCGCCTGGCGCGCCTTGAAGCCGTCCAGGGCCGCTTGGACGTGCTCCAGCGCGCCGGGCCGTCCTCCGGGCGTAAGCTCGAGCGCGGACGAAAGTTGGTAGTGTGCACTCGCGAGCGCACGGGATGATGGCGGAAGAAGCTCCTTCTTGATCTTGAGGGCCGCTGCGTAGTCCTCAACCGCCTGGTCAAACTTCTCTACATTGTCAGCACTGGGCGCGATTCCATCTTGGCGGGTCGCACATACCCGTCTCACAGCTGATGTCGCCAAGGAGGAGGTAGCACTCGGAGAGGCTCATACGGTCGTCTCGGGCCTTGTCGGCCCCCTTCTTGGCAATCTCGCGTTCGTAGATTGTCCGTGCGACGTCGATAACCTCCCACGCGGCATTGAAGTCGTCCTCCGGTTCGTCCTCGGCAGCCTCCCCCTCGCCACCTTCTCCCTCGCCTTCCCTTTGCTCCTCCCCTTCGCCCTGCTCCTCTCCTTCACCCTCTTCCTCATCCTCATCATCTCCGTCGCCTTCGAACACGAACTTGCCCTCGCTGGCCTTACCGTCCATCGGATCGGTGCCCTTTGCGACTTCTTCGCGTCCCATGACTCCCTGCTGCGCCATGGCCAGCTCGAACAGCGCGCGCCCGTAGTTGAACAGCAGTGGGGCTTTGGACGGGTCCAGCTGGTCCACGCCGATCTCGTCCCTGGTATCAACTACCAATATCACTCAGCTGACATACTGGATCTCAAGGGCGGCAATGTGCTTTTCGACAGCCTCGTCCCACTGCTTGAGGGCCAGCGCCTTCTTGCCCTCCGCGAGGAGGCGAGTCACCTGGCCCGCCTTGTCGGTGGGCGCGGGGGTTGCGCTCCCGCTCTTTGCGCGTGCGGACTCTGGAGTGTCTGCAGACCTAGGTGTTAGGGATGAGCTGGGATACACGATACTCACATTTTAGCGAGATTCGAGTGGAAATGCGGAGCAATGTAGAGGTGTTGAGCGTTGATGGGCTGAGAAGTGTTGATGGGTTGAGTTGAATGCTGAAGCTGGAGTGGAGTGGCGCGAAATGCCAAAACAACCAAAAGGCAATCTCGACGCGTTCAAAACCCTGGGTGAGGATTCGCGTCATAACGGAATCAAATTCGTCTACAGTACGTGAACAGAGGCCACGTGGATATGCTTCCGACATTTGGTCACCGAAAATTCAATCCACCCTGGAGAGACACCTCCACTTTGGACCACTGCTTTTGGAACAACAATCTCCCACTCCCATCGTCGTATCACCGACAACTTACCTCACACGCATCTCGACAATGTCGCAGGACACGGAGCACTCCGTCATCCCCGACAGCCTCAACGCATTCACCAATCTCCTAAGTACAAGGCAGCATGCGCTCGCACGAGGCGGAGATCCCGAGCTCGCCCAAGGCGCCCTCGCCGTAGCCAAGGACATTTGCGACCTAGGTGAGTCTCCGGCCGCGGCGCAACTAACCTCAGGCATCGCAACAGAGTCCAAGTCCCATCCGCACATTCACCCCTTCCTCGCATCTATTGTCGAGCAGCCGACCATCACGCTGCGCTCGACCACGGCCAAGGAGGAGGAGGGCGAGAAGCCGTCGCCGGAGGAGTTGCTCCCTTATACCCCGCTCAGCGTGCTCACGGTGGACGGGATGGAGCCGGAGCAGGTGTGGGCGCAGCTCGAGTTGCGGGCGGATGGGTTGTGTCGGATTATCAAGGAGGTCGCGCAGCCCGAGGGGGACGAGGACGAGGGGAGTGTCATGGGCTGGGAAGAAGAGGAGGATGAGGAGGACAGCACGGAAGATATGACCGTGGAGGAGTGGGAGAAGATGATGGCTGACCAGGGGTACGAGGAGGGAATGAGTGATGAGGAAGGAAGTGAAGACGAGGAAGAGAGTGAGGATGAGGAGGGAGCCGAGCTCGGGTTCGACGGCGAAGAGCTTGGCTCTGACGAAGAAGGATTGCTCGACGAGGACGATGAGGACGACGAAGATGAAGAAGACGACGAAGATGAAGAAGACGACGACGGGGAAGACGATGAAGACGAGGAGGAGGAGGATGGGGACGCCTCCGACGACGCCGACGACGCCCTCTCAGTCGACATGGACGACGACGACACCGGTTTCGCCCCTGGGCCCTCCAAACCCCGCAAAGCCCAACACCCGACCCTGGACGATGAATTCTTCTCCATCGACGACTTTAACCGCCAAACAGAGGAACTGGAGGCTGGGCGGCTTACTTCCGGCGCACTGGGTGGCGACGAGGACGAAGAGGCAGAGCTGGACGATGTCGGTGCCATGTTCCTCGAGGAAGGGGGCGAGGACGACGACGACGCGATGCTCATGTACGCCGACTTCTTTGAGGCGCCCAAACCGGCTGCTCCGCCCTCTGGCAAGAAGGGCAAGGAGCGAGGGGGGAAGAAGAAGGGGAGTCGCGTCACGTTCGCCGACGAGCAGGAGGAAGAGGACGTCGTAGAAGAGGAGGACCCGTCGCGGGGCGTCATGGATCGAGTCAAGGCCGATCTGTTCGACGACAGCGAGGACGAGGGCGACGCAGCACAGGGTGAGTCAAGGACGGGTTCTCAGCTGATGTCCAGTCTTGTCAGCGCACGAACGGCGCCAGAAAGAGCTGGCGCAGCAGATCGCGCAGCTGGAGGCCGAGGCCATTGGTCCAAAGGACTGGACGCTGCTCGGCGAGGCAAGCTCACGAGCTCGCCCCGAAAACTCCCTACTCGAGGAGGACCTGGACTTCGAGCATGTCGCCAAGGCTGTCCCCACGATCACGGAGGAGAGCGTCGCGTCGCTCGAGGAGCTGATCAGGAAGCGCATCCTCGACAACAACTTTGACTCGCCGGTCCGCGTGCGCGCGTACGACCCCACCCCGTTCCTCCCGTCCCGCTTCTTCGAGCTCGACGACAAGCAGAGCGCCAAGTCCCTCGCCCAGATCTACGAGGACGACTACCAGGCCGCCGCGGCCGGGGGCAAGACGGTCGATGCGCGCGACGAGAAGCTGCGCAAGGAGCACGAAGAGATCGACCGCCTCTGGGGCGACATCTGCTACAAGCTCGATGCGCTGTCGTCGCTCAACTTTGTCCCCAAGGCCCCGAAGCCTCAGATTAAGACCATCGAGAACATTGCGACGACGAGCATGGAGTCTGCGCTGCCCTCGACCCAGGCGGCTGGGAGCATGCTCGCCCCGCAGGAGATGTTTACAGGCCCGTCGGCTGGGGAGCTTGTCGCGCGCGGGGAGCAGACGCCCGAGGAGGCGAAGCAGGCGCGAGCGCGTGCCCGGCGTACCAAGAAGGCCGAGCGGGCCAAGTTGGGAGCCACGGCCAACCTGTACAGCAAAAGGAAGAGCGTCAAGGAGCAGAAGGAGGAGGCCCTCAAGACTCTTGTCAAGAGCGGAAAGGGCGTCACAGTCCTAGGCAAGGGCGGGAAGGAAGATGCGAAGCGGCGCAAGCGCGAGGAGGCTGGGCCAGACGCCAAGCGCCTCAAGCTGTAGCTCAAAAACTATGTCCCATCTCTTCAATCGTATCCCACTGCAACATTGTACTCATATGCATATTGGCAACACAAGGCGGAGTTCTACTCTTGAACGAGCAGAGCATATCTAAAAGTCACATGACGTGGCACAGCGCACATCATACAGGCGCAGCCAAGTAATACAACTGTCCCTTTTCCCTCCGTCTACGTCCTCTCTCCTTATCACCCTCCGCATACCTACTCCAGCGCTACGCCAGCGCTACACTCCGAGCAAGGTCCCCACGGCCCACCCGTATACTGGCAGGACGAGGTTATCGTTCTGTGCGCTAAATGCCTCGAGCAGCGTCGCGAGCGCAGTCGTGACGATATACGGAAGGGGGGAGAACCGCTCGACAGCACCGACAAACCACATTATTCCGGCAGCAATGACCACGGAGATCACGAACCCCGCGCTCCCCTCCGCCGTCTTCCCGCTCACGGGCGACCAGCGGATATATCCGATCTTGCGGCCGACGATGGACGCCATTGCGTCACCGATTCCGAGAGCGAGGACGCCAAAGTGTGCCAGCACCTGGGAAGGGCTGGAGTCAGCTTCTCCGGTATGAAGAGACACCAGAGTCAGATTGGCCACCACTCACCCTTCGAGCCACAGTGGCGTGGCGCATCCCGCCAGTAGATAGAAATGGCTCAGAATCGCTGTCCCGGAATCCTTGTGGTCGATAAACTCGTTCAGGAAGAGATGCACACTCGCTCCAAGCGGCCATAAAGCAAAGTACCGCACGTACTCGGCGAAAGTGAATGCAGCGAACGCGACCGAGAACGAGAGGTGGGTAAACGCCGGATCTATCGCCATGCCAGGGATGAACATGGCGACAGCAAGTGCGTGAAAGCTCTTCCGGCGCGCATTGACACTCAGAATCGGGATACGCTGGTCGGCCCGGTCCATCATCTGCGTGGCGACGCTGGAGACGGAGTGCTCTGAATCGGCCTCTGGACGGAGGGGGATCGCTTCGGGGCCGAGCACGCTGGCCGCATTGGCAGCCGTGCTGGCTGTTGACGAGGCTGAGTCTCGGCCAGGGACGACGTACCGCCTGTGTCGCCGAGCACGCGTGAGTTGACGCTGCCACGCCGCGACGGAGAAGAGGGCCAGTGCGCCCCAGTAAGTGAGGAGGGCGGGGCGCGTCCAGAAGTGCGGGCCACTGACGAGGAAGCGCAGTGCCCAGAGCCAGGGGTCGCGCCGGCCGAGCATCCAGCGAGCCCACATTCCCACCACGCCTACGACGACTAGTGCCGCGCCGGCATAGAAGCCGAGTGCGAGGAGGCGCCGGTGTGCTGGTTTCTCGTGCGGGAACCGCAGGCGGTGTATTGGGCGCTGGGCGAGGTGACGGCTCAGGTAGAGGAGAGGGGAGAGGAGGAAGCCGGTGAGCAGGGATCCCGGGATCAGTGCGAGCTGGAAGATGAGCAGAGGCGTGGGGAGGCGGTACGTCTTGATGTACGACTCGGCCAGGATTGGAATCTGTCGTTAGCTGAGGCATCAGGGGACTCAGCTCACCTTGCTGCGGGTCAAGTTGACCGTCTCCATGAACAACGCGGTGGCAGCGTGCGTGACGATCCCGAGCTCACCAAGGGTGAACCCACGCCGTGCGAGACGCACACACACATATAGACAAAACTGGTAGAAGAGCGTCGCGATGACAATGTCCGAGTGCGACATGTCTGTGTCGCGTCAGCACCCAGAATGAGGCTGGCGACTCACCACTCCACACACCACGGCCCACATACGCCGTGACAATCTTGACGACTACACAGCAGCCCGTGACGAAGAACGCGAACCCAATGACGGAGCGGTTCCGTCTCCACTCGCCCCTCTTGAGCCAGTACGTGCCGTGTGCGGTTCTGCTCGTTGCCGAGTCCGAATCGCTCCCGCTCATCGTTGGGCTCCCTGGTGTTGTGCGGTCCAAACGCACCTCGAGCCGCAGTGAGTGGGTCAACTGGATGAGCAGGACAAACGAGAGCAATGTGAACAGCTGGACGAGGTTACGCCGGGCAATCGCTAGTGCTGACAGCGCGCGGATTGCGTCGCCAGCCGACCCTGGCGGAGGCGGACCAGGTACATTTTCAGTTATACGCCGGATGGGCGTGCTGGGGATCACGAGCGGCTGCTCAATGACCCAGCCCGACAAGGTGGCCGTCGCGGGCTCAGACGCGAGGCGGGTCAGTGCCCCGTGCAGCATTGCCGCGGCCACGAGAGGCGCGAGGAGGAGGGCGAAGAGTGCTCCGTCGTCGAGACATTCGCTGCGGTCAGCCGCAGAGCTGTTGGGGAGACAGCTGACTCCGGACTCACCGGTATTCCCTTTCCTCCGTTCCCCAGACGCAGCCCCGGCCGCCGATCCCTATTGGGCTGTCATCGTCTACTTTTGGTTGGATGTGGGGGTGGCTCCCGCGCCGGCCAGACCGCTCCCGGAGGTTGGCGAGGTTGATCCCGACCGGCGAGCGGCGACCGGTGCTCGTCGGTGCGACTGGGGCTGGGGGCGCAACGTATGCTGGGCGTACGCGGAATGTGACGTATGCTACGCTGAGAATAAGGAGAGTGGTGAGCTCTGACATTAGCGCGTCTAGCACAAGATACGCAACGCACCGCCCGCCAAAGCCACCTCGTTCCATTCGTACGTGAGTTTCGTGATACCCGCAACAAGCGCGCCCAGGAGGATGAAGTCTTCAGCGCGTTTCCGGGTGAGGTTCATGCGCAGGGGGCCTACCCCGATTGTAGTGGGCAACAGCGTCGTTCGGGGCGCTATAGGATGTGCAGCCACGTCGGCGGGCACGCGCTTCCCGCCTCCGCTGGGCGTGCTGCTCCGCGGCAGAGCGACGGGTGTCAGACGCGGACTGGGGCGCGGCGACGCCTCCGGCAGCGAGGCGAGGGAGCGCCGCTTCACTTCGACCTCCGTATCGTCGTTGTCGACGTTGATGAAGCGGTCCCCGTCCATCTCCTCCGCCGCCGTCCATGCCGCGCTTGACGCGCTGCCAGCATAATGCAGGGAGGAGGGGGAGGGGCGGACGACGGGCGGCCGCCGCCCCGAGCGGCTCGAGGTGCGCTGCTTCCCACCGGGCAGGGAGTGGGTGCGCAGTCGTGGCGAGATCTCCTCTGGTGGCGGGGAGGGTGACGAGCTCGAGCGCGAGTAGCTTCGTTCCCGTGGCCGCGGGTGGTTGTGGTGTCCATGGGTGTGGCCGTGTCCGTGTGTGTGGGAGATGGTGTATCCGTGTGATGCGATGCCAAAGGGCCGCCGCGAGCCAATCGCCGCCATGGCATAAGGCCGGTCGTTCGATGTTGTCGAGTTCGGCAGATCCGGGTGAGAGGAGGCGCCGGGCAGATCGGGGAGGGGGTCTGTTAGTGGTGGCTGATTCGGAGGGAGTGGTTGTGGATGAGGTGAATGAGAAAGAGGAGGATTTGATTGAGAAGCGAGTGTCATGGTGGGTGGTGCGGATAATCTAACCGGGGCTTATAGTGGGCTCGGTACCGGACACCGAGCTCGTCGTCGCGTGTCGCCTGATGATGATGATGATGATGGTGAGAAGCGCACAAGTGGTGACGTCTGCCTCTATTTTGGCGCCACGGAATTCTCGGAACCACGTATGGCCATGAACAGATACCACGTGGGGCCCCCCATCCTCACAACCTTGCCAAGCCCATCCATGCTTCTTCTGCATCTCCATTGCTTGCCAAGACATGCCCGTGCAGCGACGACAGCGATGACAGCGACGACGGCGACGGTGGCAGCGAGCAATGCAACGAACGTGTAGCGAGTCCAGTATCCCGCCTCATGCATATGCCTTCCACGATGCCCACCACACGATATTTTTGGGCCTACAAACGACTGCGCGTGGCTGCAAACGCGCAGACTCGGGTTCCATGCCGTCATGCTTGGCCCCTCCACGTACCTGGGCTAGAACAATACCCACGGTATGTACGGAGATGGGCGCGACATCTCCACTCCGAAATGCTCGCACTCCGTAATATCCGCGCCGGAATATCCGCACTCCGAGATGATCGCACTGCGATATAGACGAGCGGGCGCCGCGATCAAACGCCGTCGAGATCAAACTCGCGTCGCCAGTCGATGTGGTTGAGGAAATGCATACCCCTATCCATGCCAGATAGTAATGGCTCTGCTCCGATGCATACAATCATCCGCCGGTAACGCCCTTGTGCTCGTTACTCCCCGGTGGCCACTCCGCCTACTTCTTCTTCCCGTCCATGGCAAACACCTTGAGCTGCTCCGCCGAATCGGCGTCCGCCTTGCGGATCTTCTCCACCCGCTT
This sequence comes from Cutaneotrichosporon sp. PL3408A, assembly GCA_023629975.1. Taxonomy (NCBI): domain Eukaryota; kingdom Fungi; phylum Basidiomycota; class Tremellomycetes; order Trichosporonales; family Trichosporonaceae; genus Cutaneotrichosporon; species Cutaneotrichosporon sp. PL3408A. Next base: position 278,296 of record JAMAMB010000006.1, read on the forward strand.
CGCCAGCTCGTCGGCGAGGTACTGCGCACGCTGGTGGATCGCACTGCCCTTGCCGAACCACGAATTCGTGGCAACACCCAGAAGGTCTCCATCGCTCGTGATATCCTTGAGCTGCGCGAGCTCCACCTCAAAGGTCGTAATGTCCGCTTCGGCCTTCTTGGTAACTGCGGTATTGTACTCAATCTGGCACTGCGCGTGGAAGATGGGCTCGTTGACAAGGGACAGGAAGCTCTCCCTGAACACAGGCTTGCCTGGGCGGACCATTGCAGGCGGGCCGCCGAGACTCTGTGCGATGCAGATGAGACCGTGCTCCTCCATTGCCTTGAGGGCCGCGTCGTCACCCTTGAATGGGAACTCGGAGAGGAGCTGGGCGTAAGACAGTTCGGGCCGCTTGGCGAGTCGCTCGACGATCTTCCACGCCTGTGCTCGCGACCAGGGGAGGTGCTTGGCCTCCTCGAGGTCGTCGCCGAACGCAGCTTTGCGAATCTCGACAGCATTGCGGAGCACAATGTCGTCCACGGCCTGGGAGATGCTCTGCCCCGAGCGGACCTTGTAGACCAGCAGCTCGAGGTCGACCATCCGCCCTCCGAGCTTGGTAACGTCTTTGGTCTCCGTCGGCGTCAGGTCGACGGGGTGGCCCTCGAGACTGAGCTTCTCGCGCACAAACTCGAGCGCGTTGGAGTCGTCCGCATCGGAGAGGTTGACAGCGTTGAGCGGTTTAGAAGGGAGTGCTGCCGAAAGCGTCTTGTTGGACAGCGAGCCCTCGCCGATGACGATGACGTGTGCGACCTTGTTCTCGACGAGAGACGCGCCCCATTCGGCGAGGACATTCCAGAGATCTGCACGCGCAGGCTTCCCGGCATAGTTGCGAAGTACGACAATAGGGAGGGTCTTGATCATCTCAGCCTCCGTGTCGATGATCTCTTCCTCAGGCTTCTTGTCCTCTTCGAGGGCCGCCGCAACCTCTTTGTCAAAGTCAATGGATTGGGAAAGCGGAGGTACGGCTTCGCCTTGAATCGGCGACGTTGAAGCCATCATCGGCGCGACCGCATCAGCGTCGTCGTCGGTGGTAGGCTCAATGCCCATGCCGAGTTCGCTCATGACACCGTTGCCGGCCACGCAGTCGAGGCGCCCGTCGTGCCAAACTCCCTGTGCCACCCTACGCGCTGTGCGCTCACGGTCCGCGGCCATGCTGATCTCGTCCTGCTTGCACTTGGCGTCGTCGACGCGCTTCTCGCGCGCGTTCTCCGATACATCCTTGAGCGCGTTGCTGACCAGGTCGAGGATATTGCGCATCTGCTGGTCTGCCGGGGTTGAGAAGCCCGACTTCTGCCCAATTAGACCCACCGAAGCGAGGTCAATGAGGCCATTGAGCGACTGCATGAACGAGAACACTGGCCAGTATCCTGTCTGCCATGCCAGGCTGTCCACGATCGTTTTGTCGTTCTTGGCCTTGCCCATCTCCGTGCAGTCAATAACGAGCGATGGCCTAGGCGTTAGGGTAGAAACAATCCTCACTCACTTCTTCTCGTCCCTAAGGATATGAGAAACCATGTCGTGCTTGCCACTGCCGGGAGGGCCTGTTACGACAATGAATGACGACGGGTACTCTGACAACCAGCCCTCGACCTTCCTCTCGGCCTCCACCCTATCGCGGAAAGAAGCTCTGCCCAGGTCGTCGAGATTCCTCCCCCAGTTTGTCGTTCGGCGCGTGAACACATTCCTGACCGGTAAGTAGAACCTGTCATGCGCAAACTTGAGCGTTGGGTAGTTTTCGAGATTCCACATGCCCTCGATCTTCGCCCGGATGAAGAACTCGCGGATCGGGTCGAAGAACGTGTACGAGAATGCGCCGATGAGGAACGCAAGCACAGGCAGGGCAATGCGTGGGTGGTTCGAGACCCAGTCACGCACGATATTCGCCTTGAGCGGACGCTCAAAGTAGATCCTCAAACGTGAGAGGCTGCCTTTGGCAACCTCGGCGATCCGCTTCATGTCGTACTCGACGGTCGTCGTCGGCGTGGTGAAGCCATGTAAGGCCTTGGCCGCGTTGACCGAGGTTGAGATCCGGGTGAATGTCAGCATGGCGTACCGCAGCGAGCCTGCTGGAACAGGGACCGGCGGCTGGATATCGTAGATGCGCCCGTATGGCCGGAACAGCTGATACAGCATCTCCTGGGACACATCTGGGCCATCAAACTCTACGCGCAAGCGGGCAGATGGGAATCGGTTCATGTCCTCTGTCCACTGCCGCCCGCGGACCATCCACAGCCTGCCTGCGCCAGCCATGCGCTGCCATCCACGCAGTTCCGGCGCATCCGCGTCAACCCCTTTCGGGGGAGTGAGGTCGCCTGTGAAGACGAGATGGCCCGCTTCCGTGTGACAGGCCGACGCGCGGCGGCCCGTCCCGTCAATTATAGAGCTCCACCACGGTCCCATCCAGCTCGGCCATCCGCCATGCTTGTGCGCCGCCTCAACGAAGAGGGGGAGGAACAGGGCCGCCGCAGACGTCGGGTCGGGCACAGCTTCCTCGGGCGTGTGGAAGTCGCTCGCAAACGCTTTCCGCGGTAGCTGGTCCAGGGGAGGCGTGACGTAGCTGAAGTGGCAGAACACGCCGCCGTCCTTGCGAGCGACCTCCCAACTTTCGACTTTGAACGCGTGGCGGCCGCGCAGCTCGCTCGTGATGTTGACCAAGCCCTCGAGCAGCGATTCCTCGAAGAAGCTCGCAATGGAGGGGCGCGGGTCCCACGACCCAAGGCGGATGGGCAGCACATTGGAGATGTACACTGACGCGTGGTCGCGTTGGACCTCCCCGGGCGATTCGTACTCCTCCGGCACATGAGCGTCGGTGTGCTTGTGTGTCTTATCGGTAGTGTGCTGATTCTCGGCGGAGGCTGCGGGAGGGGGAGGCTGAGGAGGTTCAGCAGGCTTGTCAGGAGGAGGAGGGGCGGGAGTGTTTTCAGCTGGCGGCGGAGGTGTTGTCGCTGAGAACCGCAGTGCGCCAATGGAAGCCACTCGGGGTGGGTTGGGCAACCGCATCACTGCCGGTGGCAGAGGCTGCAGGCGCGACTGCAGGACGAGAGGCCGTGCTGGCCGTACCCGCACACCCCGCATTGAATGCTTGACGGCGAGCATGTTGCGGGATGTGATGAGGTGCGCTAGGTCAACGAGGAGGAGTCAAGTGGCAATGACAAGAGCGAGGATAGATCGGACAGAGCCCAGAACTAAAACAAATGCTGATGTCACAGGCCCGGCGCGCCCGACGGAGCAGTCACGTGCTTAAATTGAGGGTGGTAAGGGGTGATCGGAGTGAATCTCATCGATTCCCTGATCATTAGCAAAGTTGTTAATAACGTTCACAGCGCCATGGCTCCACGGGATGCTTGACAGGTTCTGTTTGACTTGTAATTGAACCTATGCATAGTGCAGAGTGCAGTACATATGGATGAATGGGGATTGTGAGAAACCATGCAATGAGAATCAGAAATGCAATGAGAACGAGAGATGGCCAGTGACTTTTCTGTGAGATGGGGTTGGCGCGACTCGGCTATGGCGCGAGAGACGCGCTGATCGACGGGCTGTGGGCGCGCCAGATATGCGGTGGGAGTCGGGGCTACGTTGACCGACGGTGGACGCGTCACGGGGACGTCGTACGCGGTTCAGACTTGGGCGCGGTATCCAGGCAGTGGCACAACCGTTGCAGCACTGATGGCCCATGCCGACGCTGATGGAAAATGCGAAATACCGGCGGACACATTACGTCTTCCGCAGCCTCTGCTCCTCTATCGTGCGATTGCGCTGCTTTTTCCGGTAGAACATGATCAAGCTCACCACACGGGCGTACTTGCGGTTCAGCCGGGCAAGCATAAACCGCGGCGACATGCGCATTGGCGACCCGTCGGGATTCTTGACCGTCGTGCCAAACTCGGGTAGAGGCACCTCCTCACCCTCAGCGTCGGGATCGGCGTCGTCGCTCTCGTTGGTCGTGATCCCGATCCAGGCTCGGTATGCCTTCTGGTCCTCGAGCTGGCGGTATGCGCGGTCGAGGACTGCGATAGCGGCCTGGGATGGGCGCCAGAGGACGTCCGACGGCCGCCATTGGCGCAGGATGCTCAGGTCGATGTCGGACGCGTTGGCTGAGCCGTCCACGAGCGAGGGGGGCGCTTCGGGGTGGTACTGGTGTCGCCGGTTTGGTGGGCGCTGTTCGGGCTCGGCGACGTCGTCGGTCGTGAGCAGGCGAGAGTCGTGCGCATCGAAATCCACGCCGCGCTCGAGGACGGAGCTTTCCACGTCGGACGCATACTCCGCCTCAAGTTGGCTTGGAGGGGGTGGTTTGCCTTGGTACACCTCGTCGCCCTCTTCGATGTCGACAACAATATCGTCCGGTGTCGAGTCGGCATGAACGGGTGCCAGGGTGGGGTTTTCGGCCGACCGCATGGCCTGGTAGTACCGCTCGACGACCTCGTCGTAACGCGGGAGGAGGACCGAGTGGACAATGTGGAATGCACTCTCGATATCACCAGTCTGCGCTAGCGCAACCACGAAGTGGTTGTAGTTCTGCGAGTCACGCCCGAAGCCTGCATCGCGCATCTGCTTCCACAGGCTCTTGATGCGCGAAAGAAGGCCCGCCTCGCCGAATGCACGGAGCGTGATAGAGAAGGGAATACAGAGCACGTTGTTGGGCGCCCGCCCGACGGGCTGGGAGGGATCATCCGGTGAGCCAGGGACCTTCTTAATGGTCTTGCACGCTTGGTTGAAGAGTTTGAGCCAAATGCGGTACATTGGCTTGAGCTCGCCTGCGTGGCGGTAAGCGTTCATGAGCTTGATCGAGAGAGCGCGGGACGAGCCGCCGTTCTCTGTGATGAGGTCGTAGTACCGCTTGGCCTGTGGCATGTCGCCGTTGCGAACTGACGCGATGAGCAGGGGTGTGAAGACGTTCTCCATCGCCTTGCCACGTGCGTGTGTCCTCTCGCCTGGGTTGATCTGGGAGTACACTGACATGGCAAAGCTGTGCGCTTGGTCGAAGGACGAATCACCGGGAGCCAGCGCGAACGAATTGGTGATGATTCCGTATGTGATACTGGATGGAATGACCCCGCGCGCAGTCATGGTGTCGTACACCGACCTGGCAGACTCGCGGTCACCCATGCGCAAGTAAGCGTAAAGGAGGATGGAGAAAATGTAGTAGCTCGGTTTGGGCGCCAGGCTGTCGAGCTGCGACGCAGAGTCCATCTCGACGAACAGGGAGCGGGCGAGGACCATGTTGTCGTTGTCAGCGGCAGACTGGATCATGAGTGCCCAAGCCTGCTCCGGAGCAGGGTCGATTCTGCGGAAGAGACGGAGCACGGGCTCGAGGGGCGCCGCAGCGAGAACATACGCCTTGAGCATGGTCGTGAGGAGCGAGGGGTCGTCGGAAAGCTCCTCGGGGACCTGCTCGACATACGACGCAGCCTCTGCCCAAGCGCCGGCTTCGATGTAGGCGTTGAGCAGCGCGTTCCAGGCCTTGGCGTCTGGCTCATGCCCGGCAGCCTGCATCGACTTGAACACGTGCTGAGCGTTGATAAAGTCGCCACTGTTTGCAAATACGGAAATGAAGGACGTGTAGCACTCGAGAGTCGGGCGGAGATTGAGCTCAACGATGCGTCCAAAAAGCGTAATTGCTTCAGAGACTTTACCCTGCTGGGCGTAAAGAAGCAGCTGGGCCTGGAAGGGAAGTAGCGTAGGCTTGATTTCCGCGATCTGGTTGAGGTAGTCGAGCGCGCGGACGTCGTCCTCGGCAATCACAGCCGCTCGATGGAGCAACCTCAAAGCCTCTACGCTTGTTTCCGATGCGCCCAGCTGTTCGAGCGCTTTACGCGCAGCTTCAATTTGACCGTTAACCGCGAACGACGTCGCAACGGCAAGCCGATCTTGTGCCGTCGGGCGGTGGCGCCTATTGATCTCGTCCCAGGTGGCCAGTGTTTCGCTGGGCTTTCCTTGGTTGGCATGGATCCATAGCTCACGCGACAGAGCCTGGTGGGGCAGGATACCTCCCTTCTCGTGGAGCGCCTCAAGTACCTGGGCTGCGGCGGCGTTGTGGCCATCTGCAGCCAGGTTCGCCGCTAACAGCGACGCCGTCGAATGAGGCACCAACGTAGAGTTAAACTTTTGGGTGATCTTTCTCCATAACGCGAAGGCGTCGACTGTGCGTTTCCTATCCGCCACCAGAGCGGTGAGCAGCACAACTGATGTGTGGTAAACGGCATTGGATGTCCTTCCCTCCGGCAGGGTGCCAATCTGGGTCAGAATCCACGCCCAGGGGTCATCCATGCGAGCGAGCGCCTTCAAAAACACCCCCCGCACAGCCTGCGACCGCTGGCCAACGCTTTGCGAAGCCCCAGACGCCGGGAGCATCGACAACAACTTCTGAAACAGCCTGCCGCCAAATCGCACGACAGTGGGTATATCATCGACTCTCCCGGCCTCCATGACGCTCTTGACGTACTCCTCCACCACTGGGGCGTTGTAAATTGGGAATCGCTCGATCGAGGGCGTGGCAGCTAGGGCATTCTTGATCGCGGACGACATGACGACGCACGCGGCGTCCCAATCACCCGTCTTGGCGTACGCCAATGCGCGGAGTGTACGGAAGAGCACCTCGGATTCTGGCAAATCGCTGTAGTCTGGGTTCATCTCCCTGATCTGGGTGAGCCGGACCTTGAGCCAATACCAGTCGCCCTCTGTCGTTCCCCGTGCATTGAAGATCTCAAATACAGCCCATAGCCTCTCGACGGGAAGCATGACTGTAGGAGAGACGTTGAGCGCGTCAAAACGGGTCCGGAAAGCTTCAGCCGAGGGGCGCGGGCGCGTAGGCGAAACTGTGAACAGCTCCGAATGCGCTTCACCCTCCAGCCATGCCCACGCCGGGGTCGGTGCCTTTTGCCTCTGGCGCAAGTTGCGTATCACTTTGCGTGGTGTGCGCACGATCGCAGTGGCAGGTTCTTCCATTTCTACGTGTGCGGAGGCGGAAGAGGCGAAGCGCCGCGAAGAGCATGTGCCGCTCGGTACCACCTGGAGTGTCAGACGAGCTGGCCACGGGCAGCGGGAAACACGTACATGAGCGTGCCGGGCTGCTCTGCATGCCGATGCCGATCCTGTTTCGAGGTACGACGATCCCACGAGGCGGAGGACATGGGCTACGGTCGACGGAGCGAGCCGAGCCGACATGGCGATGGCCTGGGTTGACGAGCAGGCCATCGCCGAAAGGTGGAAGAGATGCCAGGAGGTAGCAGTCGAAGGCTAGGGCCGCGGAATGTTCATAGCCGGCGCCAGGGGCCCTTTGATCGCTGTGAGAAGGGGTTAAAATGTAACGTGTAGGTCGACGACGATGATAAAGATGAAAGATATCAGCTGTCCGATGTCTTGACGATGTCAGTCGCCGGACATCATTCGCCTGGGTGAGTTGGCGGAAAATCGCGAAACCCACAGAGGACAAACGCCTCACGGACTGGCAATTTGATTCCGCTCTCCTTGTGACGCCTCCCTCCACCGAGCCACAGCAACCTCAAGCCCCTCTTGTGGCGGTTATTCTTGTATGTAACGCACCCTCCTCCAGCTCCTCCTCCCTACCCTAACAGCGTGGAAGCTGTCATCTCTCACGTTGATACAGTGCAGTTCGTCGTCGAGAATCAACAGGGCGCATGTCAGAGACCGGAGATTCCATCGCCACTAACTCAACTGAGACGTTCAAGCTGACACCACCTCCTCGTGCCTCGCCACCTCCCGTTCCGGCTCGGCGTCTGGTTTATGATGCAACTACGTAGCCTTGTACGTCGTTTCTCACGTACGGCAATGGCACCCAGTACTCGTTCGTAGTCTGGTCGCTACTCTTCGGAAAACAAATGGCAATACGATTTTATGACGGTCAATAACATGTACATTCCGAAAAGAACAAAGGGGAAAATCAAGCGCTTGAAATTGCACGTGGTCACCACGCGATGTATTTTATTCGGTCCCCCTTTCCAAGTCCAACTCTGGTTGCCACCCACCAATGTTGAAACAGCAATTCGCTGAGCTCATCGATGACATTTACTCACCTCTACATCCACAATGTCCCTCGCAGATACGCTGCTCGCGGACCTCGACGGGCTGTCCGACGATGAAGTCGAGGCGCCCCAGGCGTCTACTTCCAACGGCGCCTCAGGCTCCATGCCCCCGCCCCAATTGCCCGGCAATGCCAAGAAGAGGTCACTCGTGGACGATCTCGAGGACGAGGAGGACGACGGCGACCTGAAGATGGAGGATGGGAGCAATGCCGTCGGGTTCGTGCCAGAAGGTGGCGTTCGGCCCGCAGACGAGCTGGACGAGGAGGAGGTGAACGCGACGGACCTGGCTGGCGTCGAGGACGTGTCCAAGATTGCCAAACTCATGACGGGCCCAAAGCTGAAGGAGATTCTCAAGGTATGTCGCGCGTGCGGCGGCGCTGACGGGAAGGATATCACACGGTACACGGACGCGCCGACGGATATGTCCTCGACAAGTGGCGGGCCGCTGGAGGAGAATCCCGAATACCACCTCGTCGTGGCGGCCAACAACTTGAGTGTCGAGGTCGACAACGAGATGATGCTCGTACACAAGTTCATCCGGGATCACTATGGACCACGCTTCCCCGAACTCGAGACCCTCATCACCGATCCGTGGACGTACATTGCAGCCGTGGAGGCAATCGCAGACATCGATGACCTGACCAAGGCTGTTCTGCCCTCTGCACTGCCGCCTGCAACCGTCCTCTCCATCACACTGACCGCGACGAGCTCGCGCGGGCGCAAGCTCGAGCCAGGAGAATGGAAGGCTGTCCTGCGCGCGATTGAGGTTGCCAACGAGCTCCGCTCCGCCCGAGAGAGCATCTTTAACTATGTCGAGAGCCGGATGTCGGCCGTCGCGCCTAATATCAGTGCCATCGTCGGGACTGGCATTGCGGCCAAGCTCCTTGGTCTCGCTGGTGGACTCAACGCCTTCTCTCGCGCCCCGGCATGCAACATCATGCTCTATGGCGCGATGAAGAAGTCCCTGGCCAACTCGCACCTCTCGACATCGACACAGCTCCGCCACACTGGATTCATCTACCAGTCCGCGCTCGTGCAGTCCGCCCAGCCCGAGGACAGGCGGCGTGCCCAGCGTGCTGTGTCGAACAAGATCAGTCTGGCGGCTCGCATTGACGCGGGCAAGTCGAGCCGGGACGGCTCCTTTGGGCGGAAGATGCATGCGGACCTGTCCAAGCGGATCGAGAAGATGGCCGAGCCACCCCCCTCGAAGCTGACCAAGGCCCTCCCGATTCCCCAGGAGACGCAACGCAAAAAGCGAGGCGGTAAGCGCGCGCGCAAGCTCAAGGAGGAGTACGCGACGACCGAGCTGCGCAAGCTGCGTAACCGGATGGAATTCGGTAAGGCCGAGGAGGAGACGTATGTCGACGACGAGACAGTGGGGATGGGCATGATCGGCAATGCGGGCAAGGTGCGCGGGCTGGTCGCCGACTCCAAGTCCAAGGCGAAGATGAGCCGCGCGAACCGCCTGCGCACACAACTACTCGGCCGCGCGGCGGGCGCGTCCGGTGACTCTGGGTCCGGCACGTCGACATCGCTGTCGTTCACGCCCGTCCAGGGAATCGAGATTGTCACGCCGAGTCTGTCGGCTGCGCAAAGGGTGCAGCCCGCCAACGACCGCTGGTTTGCCGGCGGCACGTTCACCCATGTGCCGCAGAAGAAGAGCACAATCCCAGGTCAGACGACGCAGAATCAGCAGTAGAGACCATCTGCATTGTAGCGTAGCGTAGTGGGGCCGTATGTATCGCCACGGACGGTGCACAGAAAGGAAGGACTTTGATCGAACTTTGATCGAAAGGATAATAGGTGTGCACGAGACACTGAGAAGACAGCAGCACGGTTCCATTCGTACCAGAACAAAGAAACGTTGGTTCTTGATTGCCTTCCAACGCCTCCACCTGTCCCATTTGCAGGTTCCCGAGTTCCCGAGCAATGGTCATGGGAGATACGGTCGATATGACACAGCCGGACAGACTGGATTCCCCTGCACCCATCGTCCTATCAGCGTGCATTCTCGCCAGCTCGTCCCCTTGTTTACTGTCTTGTCCTGAGATATGTGTGTCAAGTCGCCGCCCGTGTCATCCGATCACATGTCAGTTTCTTCGAGCACGAATTCCAGCAGGATCCTAGCGCAATCCAGTCACAATCTCAGCACTATCCCAGCACTATCCCAGCACCATTCCAGCACGATCCAGCACCATCCCGCACCCTGCGCCTATCAGATGCATGACTGTGATCACAATCACCTCACCCCCCAGACGCTGCCATGAATGATGAACGGTAACTATATACAAATGTTGTTTGCTGGAGATGAACGCCAACAACGGAGTGTGCCCTGGTCGGAATGAATCATGCGGTCGGCGAACAGCGGTCAGCTCAACGAGCGAGCGTCGCTTCAGCTTACGCCTTGACGTCCTCGGCGGCAACCTTGGCCGCCTCCTTTGCCGCCACCTTCACATCCTCCTTGTCGTCCTTGGCACCGTTGGCCTTGGAGTCGGCGGCCCCGCCGTCCTCCTTGGTCGAGTCGGCCTCGAGCTCCTCAATGGGCTTCATCTCCTGCGCGACCTTGGCGGTAATCTTGCGCTCCCCGATGGCCATGCCGTTGACCTTCTCGACCGCCTCGAGCTGCTGGCTCTCGTTCTCGAGCACCACGAAGCCGAAGCCCTTGGAGCCGCGGAACGCACGGCGGCCAGGGAGCTTGCGAAGGCCCTTGATGACATGCGCCGACTCGACCTTGATCGAGAGCTTGGTGAAGATCTTACTAAGCTCGTCATCGTCGACAGTGAAGGGAAGGTTGGCCACAAAGACGGTGTTCTGGGGTCAGCGGATCCTGCTCGTTGCGCGCATCACCCACCTTGCTGACCTCGCCGGTGAGGGCGAGACGAGGCTTGCGCTCTTTGGGCTCCTTGTCTGCCTCCTCCTCGGCCTTGGCAGCCTTGGGCTCCTTGGCGGCCTTCTTGGGCTTGGAGGCGGCCTTGGGCGACTCCTCTTCGTCGACAGCAGTCTCGTCACCGTCCTCGGGGCGACGGCGGCCGGGACGCTACGAGGATTAGCATTGCGGAATTGTTGGAACCTACCTTGCGTTCCTTCTTCTTGCTCTTGCGCGCGTCGGCCTTGCCACCCGACTTCTCGCTTTCAACAGCGGTAGTGTCGGCTGCCTCGGCCGCCTCCTTCTCCTGCTTTGCCTCCCTGGCCTTGGCAGCATTAGCAGCCTTGGCCTCCTTGCGCTTCTCGACGAGTACCGAGCGGCGCTCGGCGTTCTCCTCCTTGGAGCGCGCGTGTTGGAGGTGAACCTTGCGGCCGCCAATCTCTGCGTGTCAGAAGGAAGGGAAGGGAAGGTGCCATAGACACATCACACACGCCACCCACCGGTCTCGTTGAGGGCCTCGACCGCCTTGTTGGCGTCAGCCTCGTTCTTGTACGAGACAAAGGCGTAGCCGGCGGGACGGTTCTTGTAACGGGTGGGAAGAATCACCGAAGTGCTGCGGGGTAAGCTTCAGACAAAGTGAAGGAGGAAACTTACATCTCGCCGCCAACCTTGGCAAGGTGCTCGCGGATCTGCTCCTCGGTAGCCTGCAGGGTCAGAGAAGCAAGTCGACGCACATGCACGCGACGCGACGCGCGCATCGCGTTCAGGAGGACGCACCGAGAATGCAAGGTTACCGATGTAGACCTGTTGACGCGTCAGCATGCGTTGCATAGAAAAAGAGCGGGCGGTCCAACCCGGTGGCGTCGGGAATGTGACCGTGCGTGCGATGCCACGACACCGGCGTGCCCGTGCGGACGTGTGATGGAGGCCGTAAATTAGGACGAGAGACTTACGCGGTATCCGTCATCGACTGGAGCGTCGGTCGCGGGAGTAGCGGCGGCCGGTGCTTGAGCGGGGGGAGTGACGGGAGCGGTGGTGGTAGCAGGTGCGGACATTATTGCTTGCTGTATAATTGTCGTTGAGGGAAGGTTGATGATCGCGTGCGGGTGTTGTGAATCTGAGCAAAGCGTTCAAGTGTAGCTTGTAGTCGTTGATGCACGCGTCGGCGACGGGTTGACAGAGGATGGGGAGGAGGGGGGGGGGGGGGTAGTCGTTGAGGTGGGTGTTGTGCCCGAATGGAACTGGCTCTTGTTCTTGTAGTCGTTGGGAATAAGAGACTGGAAGAAAGAGAAAGTGATTGACAGGGGGGTTAATTGAGATGGGGGGAGGGGGGAGGGGAGAGTGGGTGGGAGGGAAGGGGTCCATGGGGTGGCGTGGTGGCTACGGTGGCGGCCTCTACGGCGGGCTGAGCACGAGTCCTGGCTGGGAAACAATAAACCACCTCCAGTAGTTCACCAACAGTGGCACCACCCACCATCCCCCGGTCACGTGGCTAATGACGTCAGAAGGCTAAACCATGAGCAGTTCAAAACAACAACTACAGTTACTCCTCTGGCAACTCTTCCGGATGTTGTTCCCAGCGGCCATCATGATAAGACGAGCAACAGCGAGAAGATTAACGGAGTGAGTGAAGGGGGCCGCAAAAAGAGGGGCGAAGACACAGGGATGAGGGCGAGAGCTCAACTGATCGCGGACACATCCACGCCTTTTCCCACCCTCATGCAATTCTCACCCTCGCTCTCCTCCCTCACTATTCACTCTCTTCACCGTCTGCTAACCCTACGATCCTCTCACTACTCCATCACCCTCATCATGCCAGTCACTATCTATAACTGCGTCTTCTGTGCAAGGCCATTTAAGAAGCTGGGCTTCTTGGTGAAACATCATGAGCGCCGTGAGTGCACTTAGCGGCGGGTGCTGACAAGAGACTGGAGTAACGGCGACAACCTCCAGCTTCTACAACCTCCGCACCAGCCAATTCCACAGCACCCACAGGACCTACTAAACCCTCATCCCCGGCCGTTTCCACAAGCCGACCAGATGAAGGCTGGGACGAAAGGGAAAACAAAGACGAAGACGAGGACGAAGGCGCGGCGGGCCAAACCCAGGACGAAGCCGCGAATAGTCACCGCCCAGGAAGCGTAGGTCTCCCCTATGGTGGTCATATGCTGACGCCAGTGATCCCAACAAGCTATACCTAGTCCCGCTCGCTACGGGCGAGGTGGGCAATGGACAGGGGGACGGTCAATTCATCGACCTCTGTACCCCGTCCCCGCCCCGTGCTCGACAGTGGCCGCGCTGGGAGACAGCTAATAACGCGACACCAGGTCCGTCTGGAACGACGGATGCGGGAGCAAAGGGCGCAAGCAACTCGGCACTTCCCGCCATCACGTGGGCTCGCCAACGCATTGCAGAGAAGCCAAAATATTCCAATGCTGCAGGTGGCGCTCGCAATCGCCTCCGCCTCACCACCGACTCGTTGGAGATCAGTGATGATCCCAGTGTGCTGCCTCTTGGGGCTTTTTCCGGCCCTGGGAAGCGCAAGCGGCAGCAGCACGGCGGGACACACACTCGTTTTGACAGCGACGATGAGGAGGGCGTGCACCAACAGTCCAACGGGGGAGCAAAGATGCCCGACTCTGATGAAATTGATTTGGATGGCATGACGCTCCCCTCACGACTTGGCAGTCACTCCCCTACCCCCAGTTTACGCGACTCGCGCCGTGCTCGCTGCACGACATACCACTCGAGCCAAGAGCTCTCCGCTCTTCCCGAGAATGGATACCCCGACAGCCATGCGACGCACAACGAGAGCCCCGCGAGGCGGACAAAGCGCCACAGGACATGCGAGTCTCCCATTCAACACACTCCCCAAGGAGACTCTGAGTTCGGGTCTCCTCAGCAAGACTCTGTTGTCGGATCGCCTCAGGCAGACTCTGAAATCGGATCACCACACCTCCCGCCCTCCCACGAGAACCGCTTCGGCGGGTCGAGCAACTCCTCTCCATCTCAGTCTCAATCTCGCTCTAACTTCTCTTCCCCCGACGAAGACGATGGACCCGAGGGACACGATGATGGTAACGAGTTCCTCGACGACGCGAGCGATGCCCCGCAATCAGAAATCACTACGGCCAGCCTCGCCGCACGCCACCGCGGCGTGAGACCGACCGCTCTCAAAGTGACGCTCCAGCGTTTCCTCCAGCAGGCGGGGCAAGCCCAACTACACCACCAAGCTAGCGCCGGGCCAAGCTCAGCGCCAGCGGTGACGCAGGACGACGGAAGCACCAGCACACCCGATGCGCGTTCCAGCCCCGCCATCAACAACCCCCTCACAGTCAGCCATGCAGGAAGTCGCCGTGGGCGCCGTCGACGGAGCAGGTCTCGCCGTTCGCCCAAGTCCCCCTCTGTCCAAGCCCCCACTCCCGACACAGGGCCTACTCCAGGCAGTCCGGCTCAGCATGCCGCCCGGCAGGCCAGTGTCGCGAGCTCACCGCCTCCGCACCTCACAATGAGCTCGGTGGGTACGCAGACTGACCTAATGCTCGACAAGGGCAAAGGCAGCATGCCGAACGGCACCCTCGCCGATGACTCCCCCATCCGCAATGGCGCGTCCTGTGCATGCGCCTCGTATACCATCTGCGAATTTGTTTCGGATATCCAGCGTTTCCTCAAAAGGACGTAAGGCCTACTTGTCACTTCGAATGTATACACCTCACGTAATATTTCCGCACCAAATCTGGATTGCAGTCCCATAGTCCCTACAACGACCGTCCGAGGGGCTGTTAACACACAGCAGCGTCCAACGGCCCTTACTAAGTATTCTTCGAGGTCGCCATTTGATCGTCCCTCACCTCAACAAGAGGCAGGCATTGTTGCTTCGCGTAACCGTCAGTCCCTACATCCCAGTACATGCATCGTCGATGACCGTTCCCTCAGCAGCCACATGGACACTCAGGTCCCTCGGCCAGCAGCCCCTCGACCCGATCGACCCGCTCTGCAAGCTTATCCAGCGCAGAATTGAGTATATCAACTTGACCTGCTGTCAGCGCCCAACTTCCTAAAACCCACCTCGACGATAAATATCCACCATGCGCGCAATATGCGGACGCGCCCCCTCCACCTGAGGCGCATCAAGGCGCGACAGCTTGTCCTCGAGCATACCGCCAAGCATGCCCAGCACGTCGAGCTCGAGTTCGAGCTCCCCGACCTCCTTCTCGTGCGCGGCATGTTCGTCCTCTTCCTCATCCTCGTGGTCGTGGTCATGGTCGTGTTCCCCGTGGCCGCACCCACACCCGTCATCCTTCATCATAGCCCGCACGACACGCAGCAGCTCCTGCGGCATCTCCCCGTCCCTGCCCACGCTGAAGCGCTTCCCGACATCCAGCCCGTCTTTCGCCAGCCGCTCCGTTAGTTCTGCTGGCACGCCGCCCATCTGGAGCACGACCACGTCGTCGGCATTATCCTCAATCACAAAGCCCCGGAAGAGGAGGAGCGACTCGTTGGACTTGGCACCGTAGTTGTTGTACACCTGTGCACCGGCCTCGTGGGCGGTCGCGGCGACAAACGAGACGGCGGATACTTCTCCCGTACCGGAGGGTACGCGCGACGACAGCCACAGAATCGGCTGGCCACGGGTATCTACATCAGCGGGGTCGGCGAAGCAGCTCACGGTTCAGCATGTCGAGACCGGGCAGAAGGACGGGGTAGGGCTCGTCGCCTTCGGAAGCGTTGGATGACGTCTCGCCAAGGCTTAAAAGGGAGGAAGGGAACGAGCGGGAGGAGAGATACGTCGCAACGGCGAGATACCGGTCCCTGCGGTCAGTTTGGAGGTCTGACGCACAACTGACCAAGTCAACCCCTCCTCCTTCAGCACGGCCCTCACAACCTCGCTCTCCGCCTTCCACTCAGCCTCCTGCTTGTCAACGGCGCCCAGGATATTCGTTCCCGCCAGCAACTCCCGCTCCGACTCGGTAAAGTACAGCGGGGTGGCGAGTTCCTCAGCAGCTGGAAGGGCGTCGACGTAGGCCTTGTGCGCGAGAGCATCGGGCCATCTGGTATCAGCTGAAGTTTGGGGTTAAACAGCTGAAATTACGTCTCGTCCGCTGCGTGGACCCAGTGAAGCCCGATATAGGCGGCGGTGAGCATGCGCTCGTTCCATGCCTCTCCGGTAGGGACGCGGAGGTCGCTCTCGGCGACGCCAGTAATCGACGTGATCGCAGCTGAGGCGAGCGCGGGAGTAACGGCTGCAGAGAAGGGACAGGAGATGAGCCGTTCGTCTGTGTCTATCGCAGAGGTCGTGTACATCCCAAGTCCGCTCTCGGGGTCTGGTGTCAAGACTGGTCCGACTGCCCGGGCCAACTACGGCGCCTAGGACTTACCATCGCGCACCTCCAGGCTGGGGTGGACGTATCCGCCCTGCGCGACGAGCCGTTTCAGCATGGCCTGCGCCGCATCTAGCTTGGTCATGGTGGTGAGGAGTGAAGTTTTGTGAGGAGTGGAATGCATCAAGTCTGACCCAGTTATCGCTGACCCAGTTGTCGTTGGGCAAACAACCAACTTTTCTGAAACTGCGGGGCGCCAATCTCAATCCTGCCCCACTCTGCTTCTCATATCTCAGAGTGGGGCAGAAGCCTGGCTTTCTGCCTCGCAAAGTAAGTCCAAATGCACATGGCGGCCTGACATCAACGACCGAGCTCCGAGGCGATAGCCCGCCTCCCCTTTGCATCTTCTTAACGCGGGTCCTCGGTCCAAGCCGAACGGTCCGCAGCGAAGCTGACTCCGCGAACTCACGCATCGCAGTGAACTGCTTCGGTGGGACATTAACAGCCGCGTTTTGCCGCTGCCGACCCGGCCAACTGTCCCGCCCGTCAATCACGCAGGCACGCAAGCCGAACCGGCCAAGTCCGGTGCCGGCCCGACATCACCCCGCATGCCGACGTAGGTACAGGTGGGCTGCGACGGAATGGAACTCTTCAAGATGTAACTGCGTTGACTCTTTCCACTTGCTCGTAACTGACATTCGACCGCGACCATGGCTAGTACAATGCAGGCGCGCATGACGCTCAAGAACGCCTTGGCGAAGGGGCAGAAGGGGATGGGGTTCTGGTTGACGTGAGTGTCGACAGCGAGCGGGTTGGACGGGGTCGGCCGAGGATGCGACAGCGCGATGCTGACTCGATGCTGACTCCAGCTTCCCGGGCCCCTCTGTTGTCCGCTCCATCCTCTCCAACGTCAAGGGCTTCAACTGGGTCCTCATTGATGGCGAGCACGGCCAGATTGGCGACAGCGATTACTACGAGGTGCGTAGGCTTGCCTCCATGCTCACTCTGGATCTGCTCAAAGTCCGCTCACACCAGCTCTCCAACGCTGTCGCCCAGTTCGGCGCTACGCCAATCATCCGCGTCCCCAACGCGGAGGAGTACATGGTCAAGCGGGCGCTCGACTGCGGCGCGCACGGCGTCATGACGCCCATGTGCCACACCGCTGCGGATGCGAAGAAGATCGTCGCGTGGAACAAGTATCCGCCGAAGGGGACGCGCGGGTTCGGGCCCATGTTCTCGGGCGCGTCGTTTGACGTCGGGGAGGGCGAGTATGCCGCACAGGCCGACGACGCGCTCATGGTCATGGTGCAGATTGAGAGCCGGAGCGGCGTGGACAACGTCGAGGAGATTGCCAAGGTCGAGGGGCTGGATGTGCTGTTCATTGGTGAGTGGTAAGCGTTTCTCGCCTAACGCTAGGCCCCTACGATCTCTCCAAGTCGATGAACGTCGAGTTTGGGTGTGACGAGCACAACGCGGCTATCGCGCGCATCCTTAAGGCTGCGCACGATAACGGCAAGACCGCGGCCATCTTCTGTGGAAACGGCGAGACGGCGCGCAAGCGCCTCGAGCAGGGCTTCGACATGGTCAGCGTCGGCACTGACATTGGATGCGTCGTGACACAGATGGGGCGGGAGCTGCAGGATGCGGGCGGTGGTTCAGGCAAGAAGACCGGTGGAGCGTACACGTAGAGGAGCAAGGCCGAGGTAGAATGCAGTTCCGTTATTGTGGTTGAGTTGAGGCTCGCCTCGATGGGAAGCAGGTCTCGGCCTCGAGGGTGTAGACGCTTGTCCTGGCTGCAGTACGCCTGTCCTGGTTGCAGTGAAGTAGCGTGAGGTGTGAGATATGTGTGAGACATGAGAAGACGATTATTAGGAGTGAAACACTGCTTCGAACAAAACACCCATTACGTATCCACATTTCCTCCCGGCCCCTATCTAGGCATTACAAAGATCATCAACAGTCAAGGTGGGGTTGCGGTTGTGCTTAGAACGTCTCCTCGTCGTCCAACTCGCCATCGAACTCGTCGCCTGGAACCTGCATATTAGTGGGCGAAAGCATAGCGTGGAGGTGGGAAATACATGACAGAGGGCACGGTAGTCACAGACCCAGCCGCTTAGTCGCAGCCCCAGCCGCCCCATGGCCCTCCTCTCAGGCGGACTCACCTCAAACCCATCCTCAGTCTGGTAGAGCACCTCCTGGATCTTGGCGAGCGTATCCCGCTCCTCTGGCTCAATGTCCTCAAGGTTGATGCGGTCGCCGACGATGAGCTCGATCGAGCGGAGCTTGGCAAAGTAGAAGTCGCGCTCCTTCTCCAGCCCCTCGCACTGTGTCTGCATCTCGAGCACTTGAGCATTGAGCTGCTGCAGGGCGGCAGCGGACGCCGCCGAGGGCGCGCGCGCACCACCCGCTGCGGGGGCGGGACGCGCTCCGCCGGCCGGTGCGCGGGTAGTCGACATGCGTGGTCCAGACGAGGAGGATGTGGAGACGCCGCCGCTGGGGTCAGTAGGGCAGGGGAGGGCGCTTACCCCCTCTCGGCCGAGTTGTACACCTCGCCGCGCGAGTTGGCGTCCCAGAACTTCTTCATCCACTGCAGGAACTCGAGGTTGTCCTGCATCTTGCACCTGCCGTCAGCGAAGGCTGTTGGGCAGCGGCGCGGGCAGGGAGTGGCTGCCATCCGCTCGGGCACTCACTTGACGAGCTTTCCGACGGGAATCGGCTTGTCGATCTTGTGCTTGGCAAAGGCCTTCTGCAGGATCTTGAAGTTCTCAAGGTACTCGTACTCCATGCGCGCGTTGAACTTGACCCGGCCCATAGGGAGGTCCCCTGGGGTCAGTGAGTCTCCCATGTGCGCTGGAAGGCGCCGCGAGCCGCGTGTCGCGGTGCGAACTGCTTGGACCGGCACTCCGCCAAGCTGCGAATCGTCGAACATATCCCCTCGACGAAGAAGTCCAGGGGCGCCTTCATAGCGACTCGAGACGATACGCACCGTAGATCGAGTCCAGCACCTATCTGTTAGCTCTACCTGGATGCCCTTGCTCCGTTCCCTCCTGCTGCGTACTCACTTGGCACAGAATCACGCCCTTGCCACACTCCTCGACCTTCTGCACGACCTGCGGCGCGAGCAGGTCATTGAGCCACGTGAGCAGCTCGCCGCGTGCTGGGGTCAGCTACTTCTCTCACGGGCGCGAACCAAGATTCGGAGAGTGTGGGGAGGGTTTATTGGGGATCGCCGGCGGCGTGCCGGTGCTCAAGCGGCTAGAGATACGGCTTGCGGACGTGTTCATGGTTGATCAGAGATGGAGAGGATGCGGAAAGCGCGGGAGGGCTCGTTCAGATATGCTGGCCATAGGAAGCGAACGACGAGCGCAGAGCCAAGTGACCCGTGGGGCAGTGGGCCCGAGATTCCGCCACGAGGCGAACGATCCCAGCGGCGGCCATGAGGCTGGAGGGGCAGTCTCCGCACGGTGGTGTGCGGTGGAGGGGGTGGAGGGAGCGACGGAATCTTTGGTACCGCGCGCGACGGCCGCAGAGAAGAGGGAGATAGTAGTGGGTGATGTGATGGTAGATGATAGAGAGGCCGGCAGATACCTACATGCACCAGTGTAGACAGACATGGTGACGTTGAGTGGTCGTTATTGTTGTCGTTGAGGTGATATCTTGTGTGATGGAGAGATGGGAGGGCCTGAGAGGGGAGTTGTAGTAATGTTTGTCGTTGATGTTGATCAGCGATTGAGTAATGTCGAAAGGTCAATGAGGAGTTGTAGGTTGGTTCGTGGTCGTCGTCGTCGTCGATGTCCCAGATCTCGGCCCAACTAAAGGGAGACAAAGCAAAACGCGTGGATGTGTCTCAGGAGGGGCCACCCAAAACACCACCACCCAAACCCTACGCGTCACCGGGATCACCCTTATCACTCGATCACCCCTGCCCCACGCAGCTTTCAACTGTTTCCTCAACAAATCAACACGGCATTCCCACTTCAAATGGTAGAGTAGATAGACATTCTTGATCAGAGTACAGCTACATGCATGAGACAGACGACAACGCCGCCCACCAACAAGATATATGTGGATATGGATCCCGGCTCAGATGGTGCGACGACAGCCGTAGGGGTCAAGGTCGTCGCCGGCGTACAGTGTAGGGAACGCTTGCTGGCACCGGGGTGGAAATAACCTACTGACTTGCATAATTGACACAGCTCGGCGAGGTCGACTTGATAGGAATGGGCTTTGTTGACTAGGGGACTTGTCGTGACGATGCGTTGGAGACATGGAAGGAGGCGTTCGCGAAACCCAAAATCCACAGATGATTGAAAAGAGATGCAAGAGATACACATGCCGCGCCGTGCCGGAGTGGTGCGTGCTCGATGGCTCGCTGGCTAGTGTTGAAACAGATCATGGATGGCCCGCTGGCTAGTGTTGAAACAGATCATGGAAGACGGTGGGGATCTCAGCGGACTGGCGTGAGCAGGGTTTAGACGTGGTCGCTCAGTCACAGCCACTGGGCAGCGTACTCACCTTGAAACGATACGCGCATTCGGTCGAGCGCAACATCTCGACATCACCGCCCGCAGCTTGGACAAAGCTGACAATCACGCCGTTGACATTCGACTGCCCCTGCCGCCCCGACGGCGGGACAGCGGCAGCCGCGCGAAGGGCATATCCCTCAACCGACCGGGGGAGGTCGAAATTGATTACGAGGGGCGCCCACGAGATCTCAGGCGGCTTGGGGTTGACGTCGAAGCAGACGAGGAAGCGTGGGCCTTGTCCAGCGATAGACATGCGCCACTGCTGGAGCACGGCCTTCTTCTGAGGCGGGGTCATGTCAGGTGCGAGGTAGAGCGTCTCCCACTGCCGCCCGGAGAGCTTGTAGACGACCGCCTCGAGCATCGAGTACGACCCGACGTGGATGATGGCCTGCCACAGCGGGTAGTCGTCGAGCATCTTGACGAGTGTGTCGAGCTTGTACTCTTTGGCGCGGGTCGCCTCCTCGCTCATGCCGTTGGCATTGGCACGGCCAGACCCAATGGTGCCCGGGCCGGCGTCGGCTGACTGCTCCTCTGACCGCGCGGATCCCGTGATGGTGAGGTAGACATAGGTGTGCTTGACGTTGAGGCCTGGGCTGATGGACGAGACGGATTCTTGCGAGTTGGTGGATCCCTCGCGGCGCACGAGGACGCGTACAGGGTCGCGAACCTGCAGCTGCTGGGAGAAGTTGATTACGTCGGTCGGGATGGTGTTTGAGAAGATACAAGTCTGCCGCTCGATGAGCAGAGTCGTGGGCGAGGTGGGCGCGCCACCGCTGGGACCGGGAGTGCTGAAGCGTGCGGGCTGCGCCGATGGGAACGGCGTCTTGCTCTGCGGGTTGAATGGGGAATGAGCGCCGTTGTCATACGGACTGCCAACAGTCGTTGGGAAACCGCCGGGAGTGAGCGGCCCCGTTGCACGCCGCGGCGATGGAAGTAAACGGGCGACATTTAATACGTTTTCATACAGATTGCGGGCAATTAGCTGGTCGACCTCATCAAGCTAGTGTCAGACATGTCTCACCCAGAAACAACTCACAATAAGTAGCCGGCATTCGGCTCCAGATAAACCTCCGCGTGCATTCATAATCTCGTTGATCTTGGCAGGAGTGCCTATGAGGATCTGGATGGCGTCGCGCTGCATACCTGCGACCTCATTGGGAGTGGAACTAGATCCGGCTGCGCCGGCCGCGAGGGCCGCGCGAACACCGAGTGGGCCTCCAACGTTTCTCACGACTGTTTCACAATTAGCCAAACACTGCCAAATCGTCACTCACGTTTGTGGCACTGCGTGGCTTGGTCAACTGTTGTTGTGATGATGACAACAGACGGTCCACGGTACGGCCCCTGCATGGGTCCGAGGGTCAGACACAGTTGGAGAGCGGGGATCACACTGCAGTCAGCCAACGACACAAGGCTCCGAAGTCGTACTATGATATGATGCGTTCCTGGGTTGGGGGCGCTTGTGCAATGATGTCCGAGCCCTTGAGCATGAACGGGAGGACACGGGCTTGAATCTTGTTCGGAGGGCCAATGCTTTAGGGGTTAGCATGCAAAGTGGACTGGGGGAGACTTTCAACATACCCATATTTGGAGATCGAGCGCAACAAGTCGGGCTTGAGTTGGAGGTGTTCCCACTTGGTAACCACGATGCCAGCGCCAGGAGCAGCCGCACCGGGGTTGTTGAGACCACCGCTGCCCTGCTGCTGCTGTTGCTGCATATGGCTGCCGGGGCTCGGTGCCCAGTCGCGACCTCCCGAATTGCCTCCGCCGCGGTTCGGCGCGCCCCACATATTGTTGTCCATGCCGTCGCTGAGGAGCGATGATCCAAACGAGCGGTTCACAGGTGTCCGGGGTCCCGGATACTCTCGGCTGGGCGAGAGGTGACCGTGGGGTGAGAGGGGCCCTCCAATGGACGTCTCGAGGGGCGGCATACTCATTCTTGCAAACATGCGGGGGTCGCCGTGGGAGTGCGAGTGCCCGTTGGGGAGACCTGAAGGCTGCACCATAGGCAACTGTGGCCCGCTTGGACCCCCGCTCCCTCCGGCTCCGCCAATGTTCTGCGCCTGCAAGCGCTGTAGCTGCGCAACGCTCGTCGACAGCGCAGCGATCTGCTGTGTCAAGGCGGCAATGTCGCCGTCGCTGCCGCCTCCGCGAGCTCCTCCGATGGGGGTAGCGGGGTTGTCAAAGGGGGAAAAGACTCGTCCAGCGCCCATGTTCGAGAGACTGTTGGCCGCGGGCCCCGGCAGAGCATTCTTGACGACTTGTGTGAGCTGGGCTACTTGCGTCTGCAGGAGGCTGAGGGCGGCCTCGGTCGAGGCAACGCGGGCAGCGAGGGCGTTGTATGAGGCCTCGTCCTTGGTGAACGACGCCGCCGCCGACGAGGCTGACACTGCTGACACGGCAGACACCGCTGATGCCGCTGGCGAGGTTGCGAGCGCCGCACCGACACCAGCCAGAGTGGGCGTGGATGCGTCCGGCACGTCGGTTGGTTTGGCGTCGTGCTTGGTGCTGGCCATGTTTGTCTAGTGCTAGATCCAGACTAGACGAAAGAGCTAGCTAGGCAAGGCACTCGCTGGTCGTGTTCGTAGTCGTGGACGTGATCGTGGTTGTGTGGAGGCACAACCCGAGATGAGGGGGCGAGGGGTGGCCTCGATGCGAGGAGGCAGCGACGAGGCTGAGACGCTCAGACCTGGTGCTACCTTTGGTGTGGGTGGCCTGTGCGGGGTCGTGCGTTGGCGAGCAATAGAGAGAGCAATGCGCGCCTGATGAACGCCTGATGGGAGGCTGATGGAAGGCCTGAGGGCAGCCTGAGGGGAGGCCTGAGGGGGAAACCTGGAGCCTAAACGGAGCCTGAGTGGGAGTATTATGCAGGCAATGAGGATGAATGAGACGTGCAAAAGAGGGAGTAGGGCCAGGATGTGGAGGGGTTTGGTTTATAAAGCAAAAGCCACTTTTGAGGGTGTTGGCGGGCGTTGGCGTTAACGTTGGCGTAGGCGTCGGCGGTGGCTGTGGACTGCGGCTGCGGCGCTTGCGACAACTCGCCTCGAATAAGTTGAAAGTACAAGCAACTGAGCGGGCGGGGACGGGAGGTAGACAGGAGGTAGCCAGGAGGTGAGAGAGAGACGAAGGGGAGTGAGAGTTGATGCTCGGGTCTGGAGCTTGCCGAATGGGCAGTGATGTATCGCTAAAGCGTGTTGTGTGAGCTTAATGGAGCATGACGAAGAGTTCGGTGGAGACGCTCAGCGCTCGCCGGTGATGACGAGGAGTTGACAGTAGTTGGGATAGATGATGATGAAGACCACAACTGCAACAGTAGTAGTACTGGATGGAATACTCGGCAGCACCGGGAGCACCTGGAGCAGCCTCCGGAGCATCTTTCGGCCTCATCTAATTGCCTCTCTCTCCGTCTTCCGTCCTCCATCCACCTTCTCGGTGCTCCTCCCCCTCCTCCTCCTCCTCCTCCTCCTCCTCCTCCTCCTCGTCCTCGTGTCGAGGTCATTTCTTTAATTTCTTACTCAGGTCCCCGCCACCACGCAAGCCACGATGAGCCACACGGTGAGCGAAACCCCACGATGCCGTACACCCCTCTCCACGACCCCCTCCACGGCCCCTCTACCTCTCCCCTCTACCCTGCCCTCTCTCCCACTCGTACTCTTCACGCTCACTCCAGGACTGTTCCCGCATGGCTCCACGCGCCAACATGCATGCAATGCGCTATCCGACGCATCCGACTCCAGCTCACGCTGATGCATAACGACTCAATTGTCAGATTTACATCCGTCCAACTACCAAACTGGTTCCACGACGACTATTCATGCGTTCTTGCATTCATGCTTTCATGCTTCACTCTGGTTTTTTTCACACGCGGGATGCCAGTGACCGATGCCTGTCCCGATGCCCGATGCGTATGGAGAGTACGGGTGTGCATGCTCCATCTAACCGAGACACCACTGGCCCCGCCAGAATTCGGAGCAAGAAGACCATGAGAGTTCTCGAGCTAAGAGCGAAGAGCAAGTGACCGCTGCCACATGCCATACCTGCCACATTCAACAGCGAACCGGCAAGACATGCAAGACATAGTGCAGGGGTGTTGCAATTGACCAGTAAATTGGCTTCTCCAAAGTCAGACCAGGGTCCCAGGAGGTCCCAGCAACGCCCAGCGGCGCTCAGTGATGAATAATCAGACCCGTCAAGCCCCGTGAATGAAATGAAATGAGACTCGCGCTGCGCCGAACGGGGCCGACTGACGCCACAATACGTATCCGAGCTTCCAGCACTTGTGGAAGAGGCTTCCAATCGCTCGTATCCGAAGTTCCCTAGCACCCCGAGACGGAGAGTACGAGGTCTCACGTGGCATTCGTGGTCCTGATTACACCGCTCGCTCATGGCCGCTCATGGCCGCTCAAAGTGTTGCAGTGTACTGGACATACCAGTCATATTCAGTATGCACGCATCAACTGTTGTGCGGCCAACAATCACGCCCAAAAGCAGCTGCGAACGAACGCGCATAACATGAACCTCACAGTTCCCCCGTGCCAGATCCCCCGCCCCCTCTCCCCGCTGTCATATGTGAGGTACATCCCAACCCCTAGCCACTACAAGTCGAAGGAAAAAGTCTACTCCTTCTTCTCAGCGGGAGCCGCCTTCTTGCCACCCTTGCGCTCGAGGATGGCCTTGCGGTCCTTGTCGAGCTTGAGGGAGGTGATGACAACGTTCGAGGGGTGGATGCCGACAGCGGGGGTGGCAGCATTCGACTTCTCGACGTGGACGCGGTCGACGTGGATGACCCACTTCTTGCGGTAGACCTGGATGTTAGTCGACAGCCGAAGACGCTAAGCGGCCAAAAGTCGCGTGCGGAAGCAAGGGCGACATTTGTCACTCTCAAACCCCGGGTCCACGCGACTGGACACAACACGCAATACCCACCTGAGTGACCTTGCCGTCACGGCCCTTGTACTTCCCCCGGACGATAAGGACCTCGTCGTCCTTGCGGACAGGGATGGAGCGGGCGCCGTGGGTGGCACGGAGCTCCTTGCTCAAAGGCGCCGACATGATCTTGCGCTTCTGGCCCGACGAGGCCGAGAAGTGAGCCTTGCGCGACTTGCGGCGGTCCGAGGCACCTGCGGGTCAGTCTTTGTTTCTGGAAGCTGGAGAGCGGCACAGCACAGCGCGGCAAATGGACGCGGCACAGGTTGAACGGAGGACTGGGCGGGGAAGGGGGCTATGGCAATCGCGGTGGCGAACTTGTACGCCGACAGATGAGATCGGTTCGTCTGTCAAACCATAGGTCCAGAACAACAGAGCGGCGCCGAGGAGAACGTCGGAGGAGCGCGCTCGCCATCTCGAAGGACGTCGCCCGCATCGCGATTGGAACTTTCGAACTTCGAGTATTCCGAGTCGCCGCTCAATGCCATGGAACGCATTGACACTGGCGCCGACGCGAGCCAACCCGCCGACCGCTTCCACCACAATCGCCTCCGCGTGCCCGCCGTCGTCGGCATCCGTCCAGCCCTCCAACACCGAGACTTCAATTTGGTCGTCCGCCCAACACGCCATCTCGATCCGGATCGCATGCCAGCCCGCGCCCGTGCCCCGCTCGCCGACCGATGCCAGTGCCGATACCGTCGTCCATGCCGTCGCTGTTGCCGTGCCACGGACTACTCACCGTGGGTAGCAGCCATTTTTGTTGATTGTTGTCGGATAGGGAGTACAGGCTGCTAGGCGTTGAACATCGATCAAGTTGTCCGCCGCTGCCACAGTTTCTGGTCGGAAATTTGTATCGGCATTAGAAGTGTGGCGAATTTGGAGGCGGAAGTATATTGGATAGGAGGTTCGGTTGATTATCGGATAAATTGGCAACCGTATCTGATCTATTCATTTACCACCCACCATAGTGTGCATTCTGAGAGTTATTATGCAGTTTCGATTGTTATGCTATAGCAGCATGATTCTGATGGTCATTGACGACAGCGCGACAGCGCAGCACTGTGAAGAGAGGCTATGTGTCGTACTGCGGGGGAGCAGTCGAAGCTGTACGGTGGCTGTGGCTGTAGGAGCTACTGTATACAGTTGCTGTACGCTGATTGTACGGTGGGCATCTTCGGTTTGTCACCCACGGTGGCCATCCTCCCAGACGTCATCGCCGACCTCCACCAACCACCTCCACATCCGATCCAACCTGTGCCCACATCCACGTCCAACACACTCTTCCCATCATAAACTCCCCTTCTCAACTCTGTATGCCACGCATCCCAGCATCTGTCTTTCGCTCACTCCCCCGTCCCACCACTTTCGCCAGTCGCTACGCCCTCCCCACCGCTACCGCCGTCGTCTTCCCCTTCTCCCTCTTCTCCACCTCGTCGCCAACCATGACCGACTTCAAGGTCAACAAGTCTGACAGCGAATGGCGTGCCGAGCTCTCGCCTGAGCAGGTACGCCGGGGACGCCGGATGCCGCTGATACCAGTTCCGCGTCCTCCGTGAGAAGGGCACCGAGCGCCCTGGCTCCCACGAGTTCGACAAGAAGGACGACGCCGGCGTGTACAGTGAGTTCACTCGTTGTCTCGCAACTGACATCAGCCTGCGCCGCGTGCGACGCGCCGCTGTACACCTCGAAGCAGAAGTTGTGAGTGACTCATGCCGCTTATCTGAGCTGGTGTAGTCGGCGTGGTTCAGCTGCGCTGTCGTTGGCGATGTCAACTGGAGGCGGTGACTGACTCTAGTGCATCCGGGTGCGGGTGGCCTGCGTTCTTCGATACAGTCCCTGGCGCTGTTATCCGCAAGGAGGACCGGTCGAATTTCATGACACGTACTGAGATTCTCTGTGCCAACTGGTGAGTCAGCTGGCATTATCGTGTAAGCTGACAGGCAGTGGTAGCCATCTGGGGTAAGTCCGCCCGAGTCAGCGGTGGTCACGAAGTGGTAACGACCATCATGATTTCTGCAGAGGAACGGAGAGCGCGGAATAGAGGAGGCCTGTTCATCGGCCCGCCCGCTACGAGGACCCCCCTTAAATAGCGACATTAAGCTGACCCCAGTCACGTCTTCAAGGGCGAGGGATACCCCACGCCCACGGACGAGCGGCACTGCGTGAATGGCATCTCGCTCAGCTTCAAGGATGACAAGTAGATAGCCGTGGATAGCTGTAGCCTTGCGTGGTAGGATCGGATGCATGTCGAGTGAGGAGGCCTGTTGCAATTCGCCACCCGGGGACCCCGCATCGTCCGACGCGTCGAAAATCAACAATTAACTCGCGTCATTTAACCTCTGGCAACACTAGTCTCTCCATCTCCCATCTCTCCATCTCTCCATCGCGACGGCGATGGACTCAGCCGTTGCCGGGCCCTCGGCGGTCTCCACATCTGATGGCCCGACAGTCCCCCACCTCGCCACGCCCGAGTCCTTCCCATTCCCCTACCCGCAGCCCTACTCCATCCAGCTCGACCTCATGCGCACAGTCTTCGCGGCGATCGAGGACCGCAAAATCGCCATTGTGAGCAGCAGCAACTTCCAAGCTCACCCCAGGTCGAGTCGCCCACGGGCACGGGGAAGAGTCTGACCCTCCTCACCGCGACGCTGAGCTGGTTAGCGGCGAATCGGAATCGCCTGGATGCGGCAGCAGAGGCCGATCTGCGCGCGCGGTTCCAGGCCGAAGATCCGGACGGTGCGTAGCCGGGAGACGGTAGCTGATGGGTGCAGGCCCGGGCTGGCTTGCCGAGAAGGCTGTGAAGCGGCACATGGCCGAGCTGCGGGCCGCGTCGGAGGAGCGGACTGCGCGGATTGCAGCTGCGCGGCAGCGTGAGCGGCGGCGACGGGCAGTAGAGGGTATGGGGACGTTCCGGAAGCGTTCCAAGCCTTCTGCTGGCCTAGACTTGAAGGTGGCGGACGACTTCCTGCCCGAGGACGCGGAGAAGCCGCCAGACGACGGCCTGAACCTCAGTGCGGAGGTGCGCGCCCTCATGGCGCAGCTGGAACCTACGAGCCGGGACGACGAAGTGGAGGAGGACGTGCCCAAGGTGAGCTGTTCACACCTGTCAAGCTCATTCAGGTCTACTTTGCTTCGCGGACACACAGTCAGCTGCGTCAACTCACGGCCGAGCTGCTCAAAACCACGTTCGCGGCGGACGAGAGCGCCGACGAGGACCGTGTGTCTCTCGTCCCACTGGCCTCGCGGCGGCAGATGTGCATCAATGACAAAGTGCGAGCCCTGGCCGGCGAGGAGAAGATGAACGAGGCGTGTCTCGACATGCAAAAGAGTGGTGAGCTGAATGCGGTTCACAGTAGCTGACGCCAGGCGCACAGCGATGTCCCCACCTCCCACCGAAGGCTGACGAAGGCCCGCTTCTAGATGCGCGGGACTCGGTGCTTGCAACGGTCAGGGATATCGAGGACCTGGTGACTGAGGGCAAGGGGGTCGGTGTCTGTCCTTACTACTCGACGCGGAGGGCGACAAAGCAGGCCCAGCTGGTCACTCTACCCTACAACTTGCTGTTGCAGAAGAACGCACGCGAAGCTCTCGGTATCGACCTCACTGACCAGATCGTCGTCATCGACGAGGCACACAGTGAGCTTCCTCTGTGACTGAGCTGACGCAGACCTCATCGACACGATCCTGGGCATCTACTCCACTACGCTGCCATTGACGCATCTCACGAGCGCAGTGGCGCAGCTCACGCAGTACCTTGCCCGGTTCAAGTCTCGACTGAAGCCACGGCACGCGCTCATGATTTCCCAGACGCTCTCGGTCCTCCGCGGCCTCGTGAGGACGTGCACGGCGTTTGCGACGGGCAAGGACCAAGCGGAGATGATGAACGTGAACGAGTTCATGGCGCGTGTCGGCGGGTCCGCGGACGCCGTCAACCTCATCGAGCTAGTCGGCTACCTGAAGGAATCGAAGCTCGCGCGCAAAGTCTCAGGGTACGCGGAGAGCCTGGACGCGAAGGAGGAGAAGGGGAAGCGGTCACAAGCGGCGCGACATGTGTCCATCGCGGCCTTCCACACCGTCGAGGCGCTGCTCCTTAGTCTAACAGATGCGCGGGACGACGGCCGCATCGTCCTCTCGAAGGAAAGCGGCGCCGTGGTTGTCAAATACGTCCTTCTGAATCCTGCGGAGCGATTCGCCGACGTCGTTTCCAGCGCACGTTCCGTCATCCTCGCGGGGGGCACAATGGAGCCGGTGAGTGGCAATCTTTATGTTGGCTGACATTAGGTGTCCGACTTCTTCTCCCAGCTCTTCCCCTCGATTCCGCGTGATAGGTTCGCAACGCTCTCGTGCGCGCACGTTATCCCCAAGTCCAACCTCCTCACCCAGGTCATCACGCGTGGCCCGCGAAAGGCCGACCTGACGTTCACATTTGCTACACGCTCCGATCCGTCCTTAGTGAGCTCTTTTTTCGAGTGACGAGCTGACGGCAGCTTGCGGATCTCGGCGCCATCGTGCAGTCCACAATCGGCCTCGTACCAGACGGAGTCGTGGTCTTCCTTCCCTCCTATTCCTTTCTCGACGACCTCAAAGCGAGCTGGGGCGGGCTACTGGAGAAGCTCGACCAGCGTAAGCAGGTACGTCCTGCTCTGTCGCGTAAACTCACGCAGATCTTCTACGAGCCTAAGACCTCTGCCGAGGTCGAGACTGTGCTGCGGGATTACGCGCAGGCCATTGAAGCGCCGCAGCTTAACGCGGCAGGGCGCCCACGGACCGGTGCGCTCATGTTTGCCGTCGTGGGCGGAAAGTTATCTGAGGGTAGGCCGGTGGGTGGCATCTCAGCTGACGGCAGGCATCAACTTCTCGGACAGGCTAGGCCGGTGCGTCATCATGGTCGGCCTGCCGTTCGCGAATGCCGGTTCTGTGGAGCTCAAAGAGCGGATGCGTTACGTCGAACGCCTGCCTGGAGCGGGCAATGACGCAGCCAGGGAGCTTTACGTAGTACGTGACTGTGTGGGTATCGTGTTGCTCGCTGACTCCAGAACCTGTGTATGCGCGCCGTGAACCAGAGTATCGGCCGCGCGATCCGGCACGCGAACGACTACGCGACTATCCTCCTTGTGGATTCGCGTTACGCGCGTTCAGCGACAATCGGGAAGCTGCCGCGCTGGATTGGGGAGAGTGTGCAGGTGTGTCCTGAGTGGGGCGAGGCTGCGAAGGGTGTTGCCAAGTTCTTCCGCGACAAGCGCGGAGCGGGTGCCGGAGGAGTTGGGGGAGGGGTGAAGCGTCCCGCAGATGGTGTAGCATAGTGCAATGCATTGCATAGTGTACAGTGCTGGAGATGATTATACACTCTATATTCTAGTGTTCCGCAGCGAAGAAACTGGTGCCCGCTCACAGGCTCTTTGCGGCAAAGTTTGACCGCGCACGCACACGCCCTCCGATGCGGTAGAAAATGAACGGACATGGCGTGAAGAGGAACAGCAACCCCGCGAGGAGGCAGGTTCCGCCCACTGCGCCGAGGCGCTCGTACAGCTGCAGCCCGAACAAGGGAAACCCGGCTGCAAACGTGCTCCTAAGGAAGGAGTTGGAGGCGAGCGCACTGGCCGCGACGGGGCGGTAAGCGTCGACGAGGTACGTGAACGTCGAGGTGAAGGCGTGGACGATGCCCGCGCCAAAGAGGGACGAGAGGATGATGGGCACGATCCAGTGGACCTGCGTGAACGCCGTCAGGCCCAGCAGGAGGAGGCCGATGGGGCAGATGACGGCGCCGAACATGCCCATGACGAGTCTCGCTTCGGGCGGGGCTGCGCCGCCGTGCTTGACCACTGCGGCGCGGTAGTGCTTGTTGAACCATGGCTGGGTTGCTGCCGCGATGAGCTGGCCTGCACCGATGCCGAGGAACGCCATGCCCGTCTGGGCGAGGTTGAAGCCGTGCTGCACGCGGAAGATGTAGGGCACGCCCACGAAGGAGAGGTAGAGGATGCCGAGGATGAGCGCGCTCCACAGGTCGAGGAAGAGCACCATGGGCTCGGTGGAGAGGAGCATGAACGGCGTGCGCAGGGAGTGCTTGAGGGCGGCTGCGAACGAGCGGTCCTCCTTCTCCATCGGGGCGAGGTACCGCTCCTCGCCGGTGCTCTTGCGCAGCTTGCGCGCCTTGCGGCGCAGGAGTTGGGGGTCGTACGTCTCAGGCAGGAGGATGAGGAGGAGCGCCATGCACACAAACGCCCACATGATGACGACGTAGTACGTCCACCGCCAGTCGGATTGCTCGTAGTTGATAAAGCCGGCCAAAAGGGGCCCAAGGACGGGTCCGAGGAACGGCGCGGTCGAGAAGATCATCATCGGGGTCGCGACTTTTGTGTTGTGGAACACATCTGTGATCGCGCCTCCCGAGACGGAGAGGAATCCAGAGCCCGCAAAGCCGGTCAGAAAGCGGAAGATGAGGTGCACTGAGATGTGGGTACCGAATGCGACGGGGAAGTTGAGCAAGAAGAAGAGGAGGAATCCCCCGTGCAAGACGGGTTTGCGGCCCATGAACTCGGAGACTGGGCCCAGGAGGAGTGGGCCGCTGCCGAGACCCATGACGAAGAGGGACACGGAGAGGATGCAAACCTCTGTCCCGACGCGGAAGTCCTTCCGCATCCCGTCGTAGGTCATTGCTGCCATTGACGAGCAGCACGTCACGCACAGGCATGAGAATGCGATAACAGCGACGATCGCCCTGGGGTTAGCTACTTTCCTCAGGCAGGTAGCTAATTCTGGGGGCTGTTGAGCCACAATGGCGGAGTCTCACCGCCATCGCACACAGTTACTCACCACTTCCGCGTTGTTGACATGTTGAGGGGACAGTTCGGGTCGTCCGGTCCGTCCCAATGCACCTCGAATGGATCTTCCTTCTCATTGCCATTCGCTGACGGCGCAACCGGTGCGCCACCTCTATCAGGTTTAGAACCAGGCAGGCCGTGCTCGGCGTCGCCCACCCCACCAGCAGTTCGGGAGCTCTGCCGTGACAACGCAGACACGCGGGACGTGCTGCGCGAGATGGGGTCGGTCAGCTCGAACTCCGGCGAGGCGGGGGAGGACATCCGAATGTGCTCCATGATGCGCTCGGTGTGGTCTAGGTGTGATCCAGGTGAGGTGCTGGCGGAAGCGGGAGTCGCGGTGCGGCACTCGGAACGGAGCTGGGTGGAGTGGAGGTGGTTGCGATGGAGTGTGCGGCGTTCAGGCCCGACTGGGTGGTGAGTGCACCGCGGGCCAGATGTGTGTGGAGTGCGAAGTGACGACCAGACCAGAGAACGCAGTTGAAACTGCGTTATGAGAGATGGAATCGATGTGATGGAGCGGGCTTGCGGCGCAGAGCCGGATGGTTTGCTGACTCAGGGCGGAGATTGCGGCGAACAGACTCAAAACTCTAGGTCGGCCAACTCCGGCCCGGAAGGCCGATGCCGCATGCCTCACCGAGCGGTCTCGGAGGTGACTGTTCCGTGCCTTGTGGGCTGAACGGACCGGGCATGACGCCAAAGCTGGCCATGGCAGATGGAGAGGGGCCAGATGGAGAGGGGCCAGAGGGAGAAGGGCCAGAGGGAGAGGGACAAGATGGAGAGGGACCAGAATGAGAGGGTTATCAAGTCGCCGAGCGGAGGTGTGTCAAGGAGACTACAAGAGGTCGCCCAACACGACGGAACGGAGACCGGAGCAGGCTGAGATTCTGCCATGCTCGGGATGGGCAGCACTCGCTCACTCTGGCCGCCCTCTGTACCCCATGCACACCCAGTACGCCTCGCTCGACTCCTTCCGGCTGCTAGCCGGCTTGTCCGTAGCCACTTTGGTGAAGTAGGGCTCGAGCTCGGTCTTGCGAAACGCGACGAGGTCGGGATGCATAAAGAACTTGAGCCTGCCGTCAGCGCGAGCGCTGCCTGCCTGCGCGCCACTCACACGAGGGAGCCCCCGTCGTACTGTGCGTCCTTGGGCCGGAGGACCTGGTGTGCGAGCCATGTGGCGGCGTGCACGAGGTCGAGTGACGCCTGGACGTCGCGGTCCCGGATACCGCTCATCGACGCCATCATGTCGCTCAACACACAGTCCGCGAGGCCGGGTCCGATCTCTGTATCTGGTTCTAGGGCGGGCCTGGAGGAGATGTTGGAGTCGGGAATTACCCCCTCAGCGCCCGGCGCTGGCTTCGCCCTGCCCCTGGGAGCCTCCTTCAACAGCTCCAACACGCGGCTCTGCACCTCGGGCTCAAAGAAGTCGCCCTGCACGACGTGAACCCCGCGCATCGGTTCCATGGGCAATAGGTCGACAGCGACCACAACCCCTCGCCCGCGGTACTGCCGCTGTCGCTCCGCAGCGACCTGCGACCACCCGCCTGGCGCCGCGCCAAGGTCCACCACGCGCCGCCCCAGAATCGGATACTTCGACGCAAGGTCTTTCAGCTTGAAGGCGGAGCGGGCGCGGTAGTTGCCCCTCGAAGAGACGAAGGGGTCGCGCTGTTGCCGGGAGAGCCAGCGTGTCGAGGACGAGGATTTGAGCAGGGCGCGGCTGGAGTTCATGGCGAGGGGAGTGATACACACGAGAAGGGTGATACCGGCGAGGAGGAAGCCGCTGAGCCTGTCCGCCAGGTCTCCTAGGTGCGTTGCTCGTCGTTGTTGTGCTGTTGCTGTTGTTGATGACATCAAAGTCGAGGCTGAAGCCACCAGCGCTCGACTTTTGAGCGGAACCAAATTACATGACCTCGGCGTCCATGTGGACGATGACGACCGCGTTTCAAAGGTCGACATTTGCCGTTGTCCATTCCACTAACCACCATGGTGAGCAGCTAAGTCGTGGTAAAGCTGACCACAGGCAAACGCATCAAGTAAACGTATCGCCTCGAGTAACGAGAAGCTGCTCAAGGCCCTGCCGCGCAACCTTGCGCAGATGAATGTGAGCGGGTCGCTGCTCCACTCTGGACGTTTCTGGACGTTTCTGGACGCTCGTGGCGGGCTGAGATGCCAGCAACCAGCGGTCCAGTCCGACGCGGGGCCGAAACCCCTGTCATGTTGCTAACCCCAGGCGCTGGCAATTCTCGTGCGATACATGAAAGCAAGGGTGTACGGCCGTCAGCTCGTGCCCTCCGGCTTCGTCCTCTTCCTGCACATCATCAGTTTCATCGCGACGATCGTGATCTGGCGCTGGTTTGTGCAAATTGGCACGCCGCGCCGGGACTCGAAGGGCGGTGTCCGGGTCGGAGATGATCTCAGCTCAGGCGGTGTGATTGACTTTGCCTGGGACGTGTGAGTGTCTGTGATATGGAGGTCGCTGACACCAGCATCTATATTACCTGGATCTGCACGCTCGGCGGCGCACTCCTCGGCAACTGGGTGTGGTGGCTGTTCATCCTCGTCCCCGGGTTCGCTGGGTGGAAGCTGTTCGGCGTCGCCAAGCCCTTCCTTGGCATGTTCCTTCCCGGACTCTTTGGTCCCTCCGCGCCAAAGGAGACGGCCGCTGTTGGCGCGGCGGAGCCAGGCGAGTCGCGGAAGCAGGCCAAGCTGCGTGCGCGGATGGAGAAGGGCGACAAGCGGGTACAGACTGTGCGGCGTTGACCATGAGCATGAATTCGGTACACCTGGACCAAATGGTACGGATACATACATTGCATTGACACAGAACGTGGATGACTACTAACACGTGATGACACGAAACACGACGAAAGCTGTTACACATCCAAAGGCCCAATAGGAACTACGGGGACAGGCCCACGGAACACAGAAATGGGAGTTTGAGACACTGGAAAGTCCGTTAGGAGAGAAGACGGTCGTATGGAGGAGACCGGAGAATCAATGGGGGCCCTATCCGACAAGGAGGCGGCGTAGGAACTGGCCGACATTCCCATTCTTTTCGACGCCGTTGTCGAGCTTGTCGGCCCTCCCAATCTTATCGCGGCTGGCGCCCATGTCCTTGTCGACCTTCTTGTCGCGCTCCTCGGATTTCTCCGATGACGACGAACGCGTCCGCGGGAGCCCGAACATGGTACGGAACCTGATGTGCTCATCCTTGGCATGGTACGGTGGGGGCGGCTTGTCCAGTGTCATCGCGTGGCGGAGATGCCCAAGCTCGCGGCGTGCGTTCTCGAGCGTCG
The DNA here is from genome assembly GCA_023629975.1 of Cutaneotrichosporon sp. PL3408A. Lineage (NCBI taxonomy): Eukaryota > Fungi > Basidiomycota > Tremellomycetes > Trichosporonales > Trichosporonaceae > Cutaneotrichosporon > Cutaneotrichosporon sp. PL3408A. The sequence goes on from JAMAMB010000006.1 coordinate 314,133, forward strand.
CAGCATCGGCCACCTCCTGCGGACTGGGGAAGCCCTGGGTGAGGATGAGGCGGGTGACGCGGAACACCCACTCGGAGACGAAGTGGATGTTGCCACACTGGATGCTCCCTGTCCAGTCCGTTTCGTCGTCCTCTTCGGCGTATTGCGGAGCTTCTGGCTTGTCACCCTCTTCGCTCAAGGTGGGCGTGGTTGAGGACGTGGCGGAGGACCGCCGCCGACGTGGGGAGCGGGAGGTACCGCCCTGCCGCAACTTTCCATTGGGGTGGTGGTACGTCTTCCAGCTGCGCGGGACATGACCTAAGCGCTCGAGGTCATTGAGGCGCATGAGCGTGCGATTGAATGTACCTAAGGTCAGTACGCATTCGGCGGAAGCGCCGCGGGAAGGAGATTGAGAAGACTAGTCCCAGGTGCGATTACACAATGTCTTGGATACACCCTGGACATGTGTAAAGGCCCGTAAACCACGGATTCCTGTGCACACGCCAACGATCACGCTCGGCCCTTTGACGGGCACAGCTTCGACTCACGGGCCAAATCTAGCCTTCTTTTCACGACCTCGCGTACACTGCGGTGGATGTCGATGCACCAGGCGGCGTCAGGTTTGCCGAGGGGTTCGCTCATGGTCGCGAGGATCTCGGCGGCGAGGTCTTCTGCGTCGGCATATCGGCGGAGGAGGATTTGGAGGACGCGCACGAGCTCCTCGCGCTGGACGGAGAGGATGGGGCTGGGGTTCGGGTGCTTGGGGTTGGGGTGGTGGTTCTGGATGTAGAAGGTGGCAAAATGAATGCGCTGGGGTCGGGTGACCGGGGTGGCGTCGTCGGTGGCAACGGTGGCAAGAGTGTCGGCGGGGGGCGAACTTGGAGGGAGAATGTAGTAGAGGACTCTGGGGGTTGACTGGGTAGCTTGTGCCGATGGTGTCGATGGTGCGGGAGCGATGGCAAAGGAGAAGTTGTTGTAGGGGGCAAGTGCTGCCAGCTGTTGCGGCGGCGGAGGTTGGATGGTCATTGTGGGTTACTGTTGCTGTGACTTCTGCCGTGATCGTTTATTCTGGCGGGTGCATTGTGGGTTTAGAGTCGAAGAAGAGAGATGATAAATAAAGACGAGAAGAAGAGAGATGATAAGGAGAGAGAGAGGGAGAGTGCGCGCGCGAGAGAGAGAGAGAGAGAGAGAGAGAGAGAGATGTAATGATGAGAATGGAGATGGAAGACACGGGCCTTGCGGTGGGGAGCCAAAGCCGGTTCAGTTAGCTGTGGTTGTGTTTATCGTTATTTTGAAGTCACTCGAATCTGCATATCCTGCATGCAATGCCTCATAGCCGCATAACCCGTAGCCGCAACGCCGCAATGACCTCTGATCATCCCATGCCGTTGCCCATGCCGTTGCCATTGCCCCAGCACTGCCCGACAAGCGGAGAGAATTACAGTAGGTGTACAGGGAGGGGTTTGAGGTACGAGGTACAGAGGGGGCGTGGGGGGGAGGGGGTACGACTCCGGTTGGTACCGGGTACGACTCCACTTCGAGCTTTTGTCCCTCGCCACTAGTCTCTCCCCTTCCCAGCACCCAAGCCTGAACACAGGAATGCTGGACTCCCAGGGCTTATGGCGCTAATGAACCATACTGTAGTAGAACCATGGAGACGAGCGTGACAACAAGTGCTCACCACCACAGCAAGACTTGGCCGAGAGAATTGCAAAGGCTTAGTGTTGCTTGGCCTGCTCGGAGATGGTTGGGGGGTAGAGGAGGTGAGCCACATGCCCCTCTGGCGTGCAGCCTCCTATTGACGCCCAGCGGCCCCACAACCAGCCATGTTGTTGCGGGTAAAAGTACCCCACTAGCAGTTCGGTCATTGCAGCCAGGAGGCAAGGAGTGCGGTCAGGAGGCCAGGAGAGCTTTGTTCTGCTTCCTAGCCTGTTTTCGCGCTCCATTCATTGGCTTTGGCATTGGCGGCTCCAAGTCATGCGAGTCATGCGAGTCATGCAAGTCATGCGCCTCACCTGAGCCGGAGTTTGAGTCTCCAACCTTTGACCACCTGACACAGCTTACGCCAAGAATCAGGACGCGCTGCTCGACAGCCCTGCAACAAACTTGCCATGCCTTGCCATGCCCGTTGATCGTCCGTGGCCGGGTAAGGTTACCTTACCTGTCAATTCGACCAATTCGCTGCCAAGGCTACGGGCTAGTCCCGCTGCCCCGCAGAATACCTCGCTAAACCCCCACCTCATCCCCACCACCCGCCCCCAAACATGCGATGCACTAGAACATTGCATTCATGTGCGGGTAGCTTTTTAAAAGTCGGTCGTCAAGGTTACCGGGTCACTGCATGAGCCTAATTGCTTACGCATAATGCTTCCAGCCAATAAAAGTCATTCCCGATGCCCCTTCGTTTGGGCAGTGTGACGCTGCCTTGAACCAAATCATGGCATAGCATACCGACATCTGCGGACCCGAAACTCTCGTACCCATTCTGCAGCGAGACGTGGCGTCGTCAACGATCTATTCTTGTTCAAGTGTGGGAGAATGCTCGAGATGGCGGAGATGGCGAGCAATGCGAGAACTTCGTGGGCGGCCATTGTCTCGCATTGTTCTTGGGCCCTCGGGATCGTCAAGGAACAGGCACGCGTTTCAGGCTGCATTGCTTCGAACATTATTTGCTACGACAAGGCGGTGTGAAGAAGTGTTGTGAAGACGTCGTGTGAAAGAAGTGTAGGGGTTTGCCATCCACACCAGGCTGATGCTCTCACAGGTGCAGGGTGGACAGATTCGCCGTCGGTCCAAGCAGTGGGAGAGGTGCCAAGTAACCTTGGAACCCGCAGATACCGGCCAACCAAAATAAACTGTCTGCTATTTCCTGCTGCTGCACGGACGACTTTCAGTCGCTCAATACCTGGCAAGCAAGCACGAAGCGGAACGCACTGATATAGCTCCAGGCTGTCTCCATCAACCGACATCGAGGTGTTCAAACGAAGGTATGAGCCAGACCAGTGTCACCAGAAGCAGCGTGTTTGGCACACGAAAAAGAGGTTACTAACCAGTTACGTAACATAATCAATGACGTGTCGTACCGCTCTCTGACACCACCATCCGACCTCCACCTTATGCCCACCGAAGCGCCGACGATCAGACGCCCACAATCGGGCCAACCTCCCTTGTCGTCGCCGCATCGTCATCAACAACAACAGCAAGACACACGACACCATGCGCGTCACTTCTGTTCTGCGTAACACCCGCCGTGAACTACAGGGCATGATCCTCATTTGGCGCGACTCCCAAACTACCCCATCTGCTATCCGCTCCCATCCAGGACCGCCCTTGCCAAGCGATACAAACCCCTTCGCCCGCGACCCTCCCACCGCCGAAACCCCCACTAGCCCATCAGGTGTTCCCCAGAAGTTCCTCAAGAGCAATGTGCGACGCATGAACAACTCCCAGTTTGTAAAGTATGAGCAACACGGGGTTCCTCCCAACTTCCCCGATGATCAACTCGAGGGGCGCAACAAGAGGGGCACGCCAAACTGGTTCTGGCCCGTTGCGCTTGTGTTCATCATCTCGATTGTGGAAGACGTGATGATGGTCAAGGCACGAAAGCGGAAGGCTGCGGAGGAGGGTATTGAGGGCAAGCAGGGCGAAGGCGTGGACAGGAGAGGCGCAGGCGGACCTGGTGCCCAACGACCAGGCGCTCCCGGTGCTGGTGGGCAACGGACGTCCCAAGGCGGCACCGAGCGGTGGGGAGACGTCCGCGACGATGTGAACGCTATGAACGCGTCGGGGGTGGACGAGAGGGTCGAGATGGCGAACTGGAGTGAACGAATGCGTGCTATGGACAAACAGCGCGCACAGCTCGAGGACCGCACACGCAAAATTCAGATGTCCGACCCGCCGGGGATGGTGCCGAGGCAGCAGGTCGGCGATCAGCCGGGTCCAGGAAAGTGGGCAAGCGACGGCGCGTCCTCAGGTTGGACCGGTGGGCCGAGCGACCGCAACGTGCCGAAGACAGACTTCTACGATCGTTCATGACGACGAGGCGAACACAACGTCGTCGGGTTCGATCGGGTGAGTGGGGGACACGACGAGTGCTCGCTGACCTTGAGTGTCCTCAGGTAGCATGATTAGATTGCAGCATCAGCAACAAGGGGATGCTTCTGCTACTGATTGCTCTCTCACCATCCACGCTATGCATGGCATTGCCTACGAATTGGCGACCTCTTCAGTATCCGGACGCAAGCCTCTCCAGCTTCTTTGCGTCATCACCGTCCTCACCAACTAACTTGCCGTGAGGGACTAATAGCAGCTGTGCCGAAAGGCCACCGTCAACACTGAGGAGGGGCGAGCGTGGGAACATCACGGCTAAGGCCAGCGACGATCACGGATGCGCACGGAGCGCAAAGGCAACGCTCCACGCCTTCACACTTTCTCACGATCTCCCATTCTGCAATCGCCATTATCCTATTCGCCATCCGTGCATCCACTCCTTCGTCATCATGTCGACCCGGCCCCCTCCTCGCCCATATGATAGCCTGTTCACGCCAGCCGAGCGACGACGGCACACCCCACTGTACTCTACCCAGCACTGTACTCGGTGACGAAAACATCGATCACCCTACACCACGCCACAGGCTGGCTTATCCTTCTACGTCGCGGATGGCATTTGTTCAAGTACGGGGAGCACCGATTCTACCAGCACGGCTCGCTCGCACGGCTACTAAGATCATTCCTCTGTTTCTTCTGGGCTTCAGCTCGATCAACGCATACTTATACGTTAACGTCAAGGGCCAGCCCGTGCTCATGGACGAGGACGGGAGTAGGCGTCTGCGATGGCAGCCGAAGGTGAACATTCTGGGCCGTGATGTACTGCTGCCTAGTGGCGGATTTTACCCCGGTCGTTTGGATTGGCTGCTTCGTCGACCACAGTGGCCGACGGCGCGTGAGTTTGGGCTTTCCCAGTACGGCTGCAGGCTAGATACGAAAGTACAGAAGGCTGATGTTAGGCAAGCACTGGGAGTGGCTGAGGGCCTTTGGGAGCCGGTCCAGTCGCGGTTGAGCATCACAACCCGACTTGTGTGGATACAATTCTGGACGATACCTTGTCGACGACTGTGGATTTGTCGATACAGGGTGGAGAACACCATTACGGGGAGACTGATTAAGGCCCTCTTTCAATCGTACACTCTTTATAATACTCCTTCGCGTTATACATGTCTGTACATCAATGCTCGTTGGTCTGGCACTGGATGCCCAACTAAAGCCATCACGTGACAGACCTCCACCTCTCTCTCTCTCAACCACGCCAGAAAATAAGGCAACCACCACATTAAAGTCCACTTGACACTTCCCTATCCTTCTTAACCACCACCCCGCCATGTCGACTCAGCCTCCCCGCCCGCCACCAAAACGTCCCTACGACAGCCTCTTTGGTCCCCGCATCGAGCCGCCAGCTTACGCAACCCCGAATCCCATCCCAAGCCCGAGGCCTCAACCACCTGTTCCGCCTGGCCGTCACGGATGGCGTCGCCTAGTGTATGCCGGACCGCCGTTCCTCCCACCTCGCCTTGCGTGGTGGGCACGCCGGATCCCAATGTACCTCCTCATCGCCAAATCAGGGCAGTACTACATGCAGGAGAAGCTTTTTGCGCAGCCAGCCCTCGAGATTGACGGCCAAGGGAAGCTGCGCTGGACGGGACCCGCGAGCCTCTGGAACCTGGTTAGGGACGACAAAGAGATGGCCGGGATGATCAACCCCCGCAGGTTGTACTGGCTGTTGGAAGGCCCTGAACTCTTCAACATGATTGTGAGTTGGCTCTCCGGGTTAGGTGTGTCCCGGCATGCGTCGACGAGCGACCCGGACCTCGGTTCAGTGGGGAAGGAGGTGGGGAAGCATGGTGGGATAGAGCGTGGCTGGGGTTGCGACGACTAGCTGACATGCAGGAGTCGGCGCGAGTGCGATTGGCAGGCGGGGCAGTGGGCCGTTTTCAGGGGAGATTGGCAAGACCGCTCCGACGCTGGCTTCCCGAACGCGCCGTTTTCATCTTCCTCCCTCTTGCGCCGCAGCCATGGGAGAAACACGATGAGACGGAGCGTCTAGATTCAACGGAAGGGTCAGGAAGAACGTCCGCGGCATGACCGGCGTGCTGGACCGGAGTCTGCGCGTCCTTGAGCATTGGGGTTATCTCGCATCCGAGCTGGACACGCATACTGTCGACCAGTAGATCTGCATGGCTTCATATTATGTCTGTACTACCTCCGCATCATCCACATCATTTACCGTATCTGCAGCACGCAGCTCGTTCTCCGTCGGAGCTGGGCGCCGTTGATGGACTGTCTCGGAGATCGTCATTTGTCCGACACCGAAGTCACGTGGGCCTTTGTAATGTTCTCACACGAGTCGCGTGAAACGTCTCCATAACTGACACTGACTTTTGATCTCTCTCCCACATCTCACATCGTTCGAGATCTTCTCACAATGTTCGCCCCTTCGTTATCTCTATCGCGGCATGCCAGCCGCCTCGCTCCACCACTCTGCTCCCCCCTGCGCCCACGCTCGCCCGTTCGTCGCCACCTGCTGCCACGCCAATCGTTCTCCTTCCGCTCCATGTGGCCTTCGTCATCCTCGTCTGCCTCAACCCCACCCTACGGGTCCGCTTCACAACCACCGCCCAGCGACATTCCACCGGTCGGGACACAGGAGTACGCTTCCTATTTTATGCGGTCCGTCCACCGTGCAGGCTACCCGTTCCACCAGATCGCAAGCATGCTCGCTGCCGAGGAGGCCGCGGGGCGCGTGCCAAAGGGCACGGCGGACGCTGCGCGCGTGGGGCAAAGGCTGAATGGGACGATGACGGCTTTCCTCGTCTTCTTTCTTATCGCAAGCTTCGTCTATCCGGTCATGCGGCGGGGCAGTTCACTCTGGGGTGGCGATCGCGGCGAGAAGCGAAAGGAGTGGCGGAAGCGTGTGGTTATCGACTATCCACGCCCGCGAAGGATAGGCGGCCGTGAGGAGAGCGGAGAGGAGTAGGAGTGGGTAGATGCGTGATCATCGCTTCTCTTATTGCGCGCTCGTTGTGTAACCTACTCCGTGTATAACGCAGCCCTCGCTGCCGTGTTCAATCAGTGATTCACCTGTGGTCCGCCTTCAGCCTTGGTCATTCACTCTCCCAGACCCTGCAGCAGGCTCTGTCTGCTCCTGAGCACATTTACCGCCCTCCACGTCCCCGCACAGCTGGGCAGGGAACTCGTTTTGAACATTACACCGCGGTTCGCCCCGATTATGCCAGCGAACAGCGCGAACAGTGGCGCAGGGCAGTTTCGCATTGCACAGGCCACGAACTCCCAACGCTGTACCGCTGTGCGCCTGGGGACCATTGGCCCACTACTTCAGAGCGCAATCGTTAGAAGAACCATCTATGCATGCGTATGAGCAGAGGCAAAATCATAATCTCTCCTGTCTTATGGGTGTTCTATGGGTCTCGCGTTTGATGGCATGTGCAACGGACAGACAGCTCAACTCCGCTGGCCAGAATCCAATCAACTGCCATCAGGCATGCATCAGGATCCAGTCAAGGATCCAGTCAACTCCGGTCATGCCTCGGGCCTTCCAACTCGGCTTGCTGATAAATGATCACGGACTGATAAGCAATCTCCGTTAAACCGACCCCCTTGACATCTCCACCTGTGCAGTCCGAGCATCGTCCGCGCATCGTCCTCGTCCCTCCATTCGCCCACTCGACGCCGAAGGTCATGAGATCAACCAATCTCCACAATTTATGCTTGCTCAGCCACACCGCCGCCGTCGGGCAGCCATCAATCCATGATGGGTCTGTGTGTCGCGGTTTAGACCACCCTTCATTGTCTCATGACCACTTGACTTGTTAGATAGAGGCCGCCGGGCAGACGCCAGCGTCGCCCCATTGCGACCATTTGGCCATGACGCAGCTCCATCGCTGCAATATATAACAGGTTCCAAGGATGCCATGCTTACCCCACTCATCTCGCCTCTACAACTCATACCGCCTACTAACACACCATGAAGTTTCTTGTCTTCGGCGGCGGCGGTCGGACTGGAAAGCTGTTCGCGGCTCTCGCATCACCCAACCATTCCGTCGTCTCCGTTGTCCGCAACAACAAGCAGTGAGTGGAGGCAGGTGCGGAACTTTAGCTTGCGCGTGCGGAGCAGCTGATAACCATAGTGACGACGACCTCAATGCGGCTGGTGCGAGGCCGGTTATTCTAGACATCCAGTCCGCTGCCGTGTCTGATGTAATTAACCTCCTCGAGGTCGAGAACCCTGACGTCGTTATCTGGGCCGCGGCTATCGATGATGTGGGCAACGGGGAGCTCCTTGACGCTGTGGATCATCAAGGCGCTGTGAAGGTATTCAGCGGTGCCGAGAAGGCCGGCGTACAGCGTGTACTCGTCCTCAGCTCTGTGGACGTCAGGCCTTCGAACGCTGCTCCCCCCACGTTCTACAACCAGAACTCAAGCAAGTGACCTGAGAACAGAGCGAAGCTGACCGCCAGTTAAGGCCAGCGAGGCGTTCCATACCCTCATGGCCGACTGTATGCTGCCGTGACGAAGGTAGTTCTGACAAGCAGATGTCCGCGCGAAATACGCCGCGGAGGCGGCACTCCACCGCACATCGCTCAAGTTTACCGTCATCCGGCCTGTTGCACTTCATAACGAGCCGGCAAGCGGAGCCCAGGCTGGCGCACTGCAGTTCGCTCATAGGGATGAGGTGGCTCCAATCACTTCTATCCCTCAGCTGCTTGAAATGATCCTTCCCTGCAGCCGGGAGTTGGTTGCCCAGACGCTTCTCGAGTGCGCCCTGAACGACGGCACCGTAGGGTGCACCTTCGACGTTGCCGACGGGCCCGACTCCGTCAAGGACGCTGTGGCCAAGGTTGCTCGTCAGAAGGTCGATCTCTGGGAAGTGCAGTAAGGGTTTTCTTGACCCACGTGTCCGGGTGCAGATCGGCGCCTCATGGACTCCCTAACAAGGACTCTTTCTTAATTTTCGTAAATAATGTGGTGATGGAGGTCAACAGTGAGGTCAGTGATACAGGTCGGTCTAGCTGTCTCTGAAGTCCTCATCCTCAGACACGCAGGTCGGTCTAGCTGTCTCTGGAGTCCTCACCCTCAGACACGCAGCACTCGTCTCTATTCGTCGCGCAGAGGAATACTTGATTATCCCGAGACGTTGGAAAGGCCGGATCTTGAATCAGATATCGCGATGGTATCCAGTGCAGATATCCAACAGCGATGTAATAGGTTGTTCGGCGATCTTCCAGGCACTGTGGTTGTTGTTTCAAACGCCAAGCCCGCTCTGGGAACGCCGAGCAACAACAGTGCATAGCGGTAATGTTCAACTGGGTCGTACATGTTGCGCTGGCCACGACCTCCAGCAACCTCCATCATATGTCTCACACCCCCAGAGGTACCCCGCATGCTGTCCGAACAAACCCTAAGTCCGTTGCGGCCTCGTGCCTAATAAGTGGCTGACGGGGCGTTCCGGGCTGCTTCTCCGCAGCATCAATCCAAGCTGCTCTAATTGTTTTAAGAGTCAAGACAGCGGACTTGGCGTGCGAGGCAACAAAGCGGCACTCACCACTGACGGCGGACACATGGGCTTGGCTGGGCGCGACTAAACGACGAGAAGGACTTGGCGTTTTGCGTCATTGCGGAAAGAATCGCAAATGCGTGCCTGGCGGTATCGCGGAATACGGCCGGACACCACACCTACGCATCTTATCGCTGCGGCTAGCAGCGGCATGTAGCGGTCAAAAATGGGCACGGCTTGCGGAGTTGGCGTGGATATTTCGAATCTGATTTCTTGGCTTACCGCGTCGCTGAAAGGAATGTCTTCACACGTTGAACAGCTCCTCGCGGCGCCAGGTGGCCCGCAAGCTACAGTCCGCCTTTCCACCGCGGCCGGAGCTGCTTATCTCTCTCCTTGCCTTCGACATTTCGTGGCGGCTGCCACCGCTTCCACAGGGGCTCTACTGTATGAATGAGACCGCAATTCGAGGAGAACGGTGCTATACCCGTGTTCGTTGCTTCTCACCCCCAGGCGATAAGCGTTCCAAAATGTGTGAACCCCACATTTGGTGCACGTCTTGGCGATAGCGCCAGCAATGTTCAAAGCGTGGTGCTGTCGAGCGGCGCCGTCCGAGACGGAACCCCGCATTTGCTGCTCGTCTTGGCGATGACACGAACAATGTCAACGCGGGGTAGAACAGTATGGGAAAAACGGGGCGATCCGGAATGAGCGGAGCACCAAGACCTTCCTTGGACAAGCTGTTTGACGCTTGCGGGGCTGGCGACCTCTGCTAATTGAGTTTTCTTGTGAAACATGGTGCCCCAACGAAAATGAAGCGTTGAACAATACATAAGAGCTCGGTGTCGGGTGATGGAGGTCGATATCTCGCTCAACGTATCGCTTCACTGCTACGTCAGCCCAACATGACGACCCCGACACTCCCATACGGCAAGTCTACCGAGGCGGCGCACCCCGATGGTCGCCGCAACTCCAACAGTGTCGAACCCACTGATGTCGTCGATGTCACCTTCAATGAGAAGAAGGAGACGGACGCCGATGTTGAAGTCCAGGGGTGTGGAGAGGGCGGTGATTACTCGGGCTTCACGCAGAAAACGGATCCCGAGGAGATCAGACTCGTCCGCAAGCTCGATATGTACATCATGCCCTCGCTTTGGGCCATGTACTTCTGGAACTAGTAAGTGTTGCCATTCCAGAGGGAGTCAGAGCTGACAGGACAGCATCGACCGTAACGCGATTGCGTTGGCCAAGCGTGAGTGCTGACAGGCTTTGTTTGCAGTGGCTGACCCCAGTCTCGACCATTGAGAAGGACCTCGGCATGACCGACGTGCAGTACCAGACGGCCGTGTCGATCCTGTTCGTCGGCTACGTTTTCGCAGGCGTCCCGTCGAACATGGTCATTACCCGCGTGAAGAACGTCCCCCTTTACCTCGTCCTTATCATGCTCACGTGGTGCGTGTTGAGTATCTGCACTGCGTTCGCCAAGAACCCAGCGCAGCTGTACGTCACCCGCTTTTTCCTCGGCATGCTCGAGGCGCCATACTACCCCGCGGCGCTGCTCCTCATCTCCAACTTCTACACCCGGACGGAGGTCGCCACCCGTATCGCCATCCTGTACACGGGCAACATCCTCGCGACCTCTTTTGCGGGTCTTATCGCCGCTGCCATTTTCAACCTCGACGGCGTAAGAGGATACTCGGGCTGGAAGTGGCTTTTCATCATTGTGAGTGGTGACCACGGATCAAAGCTGACAGCCAGCAAGGCTCGCTCACCGGACTAACGGCGCTGGCTGCTCTTCCCTTCCTCCCCAACAAGCCCCTCACCACGCGCTGGCTCTCGGAGAGCGAGCGCCAGCTCGCCCACAGCCGTCTGGCCCGTGACCAGGTCGACAAGCGCGAGAAGGGCTCTCCCTGGGACGGCCTCAAGCAGGCGTACAGCGACAAGCGCACCTGGCTCTTCTGCCTCATGTACAATGCCCACCTCAGCGCAAACGGGTTCAAGAACTTCTTCCCGTCCGTCGTCCAGACGCTCGGTTTCAGCCAGACCATCACTCTTGTCCTTATCTGCCCGCCGTACCTCATTGCAAGCATCAGCACTCTGGTCGTCTCATACACTTCCGGGCGGTACAACGAGCGTACGTGGCACATCACTGTCAGCAAGGCTGTCGCGATTCTCGGATTCGCCATCGCGCCTGCAACGCTCAACATGCCCGCTCGCTATGTCGCCATGTGCATCTTCTCCATTGGCACATACGCCGTCAACTCAGTCGTCCTGGGATGGGCTGGAACCGTGCTCTCCCAGACGGAGGAGAAGAAAGCGGTAGTGCTTGCCACGTGAGTACTATGTCATGGCGTCACTGACAGCCAGGATGGCGGCTACCGGCACAGCCAGTTTCATCTATACCCCGTACCTTTTCCGTGACGCCGATCGGCCACGGTACACACTTGGTAAGTGGGCAAAGCGGAAGCTGCTGCCTGATGTGTTAGTGAGAAGAGTCGCTCACGTCAGCCATGGCTGCGATGGCAGGCTTCTCCCTTCTCACAGTCATCTGCGCGTGGATTATGCGCTTCATTCTGCGCAAGCAGAACCGCACCCTCGCGGAGACCGGTTCGCCAACCAAGTACCCGTACTAAGCAGCTTGAGACCAGAGAGTAGGCGTCCGCGGAGATCCGAGGAGAGCGTCAGAGAAGGACTAGCGCTGGCTAGATGTTAGCTCCGCCAGAAAGCAGTTGGTATCAGTGGTTGTTAGATATGTGCATGCAGATGTAGCCGGGATACTGCCGCCCGTCCTTTAAGGCTTGCTCGCCGTAGGAGATCCAAACTCCCTCTATTGCCTGGCATTGACTGGTGACCGCCGTGCGTTGGCGAGCATGCTGTCTTCCCCAGACAACACGGTAAGGTGCAATCTCGAGTCTGAGCGGCAGAACTCGCACGACTTGTGCTCGGATCTGTTGTCAGCAAGGGAAGACACACGGATCACAGCCCGCATCTGACGAGCACCCCAGGACGTACGTACCTCCGATTGGATCCGGTTGGCAGTTGCGCAGAGAATTACCGGATGCAATGGCAGACGATGGGTGCAGCTATCCTCCGCTTTCTACTGCTCTGACCCATCACGCCGAAGATGTTTTTGAACTCTTCCCAGGCCTAGATTTCCATTCCTCCCCATCCATAATCCATCGCCAGCCGACGTACCCAACACCCACCCCAACTGCCAGTGCAAACATACCGCTGACGCCATACCACGCGCGATATGCGCGCGCAAAGCCCGGAGGAGCGCGTCCCGCAGCCTCCTCCGACCGGAGGTGGGCGAGGAGGGCGGTCTGAGTGCGCGGTATTTTGCCCGCACGCGCTGACGCGTTGAGCTCCGCCGCGGCGAGGGCGTATGATGCGAGGAGGTCGCGGAGGGTGGTAGGGGCTGTGGCTTGTGGTGTGGAGGAGGAGCTTGAAGATGAAGACGTTGGAGAGGGGCCGGAGGGGCCGGAATTGACGCTCATCGTACTTGTGCGATGTCGTTGAGTGCGATGTTGCACATCGAGGTGTCTCGAGATGTCGGGTTGACATTCCGAAAAACCAGTCACGTGCACCCATACGTCTCGCTTGGTTTACCCGACATTCCTACCGTCATGCACCCAGCGGCTTCCTCACTGTTTGACTTCAGACAGATGCATGCCAGAGGAAATGAGTCTCGGATAACTGCACTACAACCTACAACGCGTTGCCGCTGCGTGCGACATCCCCGTCTTCTTAAAACACTATCGTCGCTGTCGCCATGCACATCCGCCATAACGCCAAACCCGGCCCCGCAGCCTGCAAACTTAGAGCTTGGCCTCCCGCTCCCAAGTCTTCCCGCCCGCGGCAATGAGGTCGTCGTGGTCCTTCTGCGCCTTGTCGCGGAGGACGCGGCGGAGAATCTTGCCCGAGGGGGTCTTGGGGATCTCATCGATGATCCAAACACCTCCACCGAGACGCTTGTGGCGCGCCGCACGGGCGGCCACCCACGCCTGGATCTCGCGGTCGAAGGCCTTGCGGCCTTCGGGGCTCCTGTCGATCTCGTCGCCGACCATGACGTACGCGGTGGGCAGCTCGGTGGCCTGTGTCTTGTCGTAGACACCGACGACGGCTGCGTCCTTGATCTTGTCGTGGGTGAGGAGGAGAGCCTCGAGCTCAGCGGGTGGCACCTGGAAGCCCTTGTACTTGATGAGCTCCTTGACACGGTCGACCACCTTGTACCATCCATCGGAGGAACGGATCAGAACGTCACCGGTCTTGAACCAGTCCTTGTGCATTGTCGCGGCTGTCGCCGCGGGGTTGTTGTGGTAACCCTTCATGACGCTTGGGCCACGGACCCACAACTCACCGCGCCCCTCGACCTCGGTGACATCCTTTCCATCCGGGTCGACGAGACGCGCCTCGTACGTGGGGAGTAGGCGGCCGACCCATCCCGACTTGCCCTCGACCTCGTCGCCGGTAAGACAGGTAATGATAGGGGTGGTCTCGGTGAGACCGTAGCCCTGGGTAACAACACAGTTGGGGAAGCGCGTTTCGAACGCCCTGGTGAGGTCATCACCGAGAGGGGCGGCCGCACACATGAGAGTGCGGAGGGAGCGGAGGTCGTACTTGGGCACAAGTTGAGAGTGAAGAAGAACAATGACGATGGGAGGAACAATCAGGCCGTGGGTGATCTTGTACTTCTCAATCGCGCGCAGGACCGGCTCCTCCTCGAACTTGGGCAGGATAACGACAGGGCAGCCCATGCTGAACGGCTGCTGAAGGACCATGGTCGTGCCATAGGTGTGGGAGAGGGGAACGAACGCAAGCATGGCGTCCTTGGGCGTGAGTTGCTGGTACGAGACCTTAAGGGCCTGCATCTGCGACGTGAAGTTGTGGTGCGTGGTCATGACACCCTTGGGCAGGCCAGTCGTACCGGACGAGTAGCACAGCCAGGTAGTCTCGTGAACCTGCTTGCCGGAGAACTTCTCGGGCTTGCCACGAGCGCCGTAGAGGTCAGTGACGATCTTGTAGCGGCTGGGAATGGGCTGGTTCTCCTTCGTGGCGAGGAAGACGACGCGGGAGTCGGGGAAAGCGCGCTTGAGGAGAGGGCGCGCGTCGTCGAACTTGGGGACAAGCTCGGGGGCGACGAAGATGATCTGCGCACCAGAGTCGTTGATCTGGTGAGCAAGCTCCTTGGGCGAGTATGCCCAGTTGGCGGGGGACACAGTGAGGCCTGCAGCCATACACCCGTAGGCGGCACGCACCCACTCGAGGGAGTTGAGGCCAAACATGCAGGCAACGTCATGGCGCTTCAGCCCGAGAGCGCGAAGCCCAGTGGCCATGCGGAGCGCACCGTCCTCCAACTCCCGACGGGTGATCGTGCGCCCGTCAATGCCGTCGATGAAAGCCAATCCATCGGGGTCGAACTTTGGCTTCGCGGGGAAGTGGTACTCGAAGATACCGCACTCGGGCAGCGAAACTTCTGGATAGTCGGAAACGTAAACCATCGTAAAAGGAGAGTGGGTTGTCGTTGATGGAAAGACTTCCAAGGTGGGTGTCAGATATCAACAAGGTCGTGCTCGTGGTCCGTCCGTGCTGCCGTTGGGTAGTGTCGATGCGGGGTCAGGCAGGCTAGGTAGTCAGCTGGGACTGAACTTTGAAGAGGCAATGAGAGACAGCGGGGCGGGACGACGTACAAGATTAAATGCAGATGGATGCCTTTGCACGGACGTGGCTGTAAACGGACGGTTGGGGGAGGGGGCGTGGGGGCTGGGCGGAAGAGATGAGGCTTAAGTAGTTCATCAGTGCATCAGCTGCGGAGGTAAGCTGAAGAACTTGATCTCGGAGCGGTGGCGCTCGGGCCGCTTATGGGGTAGAGGGCTTTCTGCGCGTTGTGGTGCCTCGTGGGGTCCCCTCCCCTTGGCTCCTGGGGCGGCGCGAGGGGCTGTTGCATGTCGGGGAGGCTGGAGCGCGGTGGAATGCGGGTTGTGGGGGTGGGCAGTGGAGGTGAGAGGGAGGTGACGAGGGAGCTGGAGGGAGCTGGAGGGAGGTCCGACGTTGGTGAATGAGAGGTTTGAGTATAGCCGAGTGAGAGAGACCGGTTAAAACCTCGGACCGGGGTTAAACTTAGTACGAGGGCGGATCATACTCGTGGCCTCCACCTCTACATTATCCTCATGTCCTCGCCAACACCTTGTTGTCCCCTTCAAATGGAGGTAATGCGGACAACGTCCACAACTAGAATGAACTCGATCACCCTCTCATATTCCACGCTCTCTCACCTCTGCTACAGCTCGGCATCGTTCTGCAATCTAAGAGCCAGTTCCGCCCGCGATCGAGAAAATGTTCGGTTTGAACGTTCGGTTTAAACATGGATCACGTGCCACGCACCAAGGTATTTCCCCACAATCTCCCCGCACACACACAACCGAATATTCAGGAACCCGATGATTGACTTTCCGACTTCGGTTACTTATCAATCAACGTAGTATTGACGACGCGTGGCTTATGCCACGTATTTATATCACGTGACTTGCAAAAGTTAGGACCATACACAACAGTGACTTCATGTCCATCTCCAAATAATCTTGTTGTGTACTATACTATCCTCAAGCATCCGCCGCCGCCATGGCAATGGAGAAAGTTCAGTTCCACCTGGAGGCAACTCTCCCGGAGCTCAAGGACCTGCACGAGAAGGGCCTCTTCTCCAGGAGCGAGATCAACGAGATCACAAAACGACGCACGGCATTCGAAACATCCCTGGTTCGCCTCAAGACCCGCAAAGACGATTTCTTCAAGTATGCAGAGTACGAGATTAACCTTGAGCGGCTGCGCAAGCTGCGCTGGAAGAAGTGCGGGTACCACATCAACCCGCCTGGTCCCTCTGCCTCGACATACTCGCTGCCACGGCGCACGCTGTACATCCTTAAGCGGGCCACGGCAAAGTTCCCAGGCGACCTCGCCGTGTGGCTCGCGTATGTCGAGTATGCAGCGAGCCAGCGGATGACCAAGGTCGTGGGGAAGGGCCTCAACTCGGCCCTGCAGCACCACCCTCTCTCGCCAACGCTGTACCTCCTCCAGGCGCACCACCATTTGCACCCTGGCGACCCGCTGCCCAGGGGTGCCATCCCGTCATCGAGCGCGCTCGACTTGCCGACTTCCAAGCACGAGGCGTCATCCTCAGCCTTCTCACTCGAAGGCACTGGACCCGCCCGCACAACGATCATGCTCGGCCTCCGCGTACTTCCCAAATCGCACGCCCTGTGGCGTGAATACGTCAAGCTCGAACTTGGATGGGTGGAGGGCCTCCGCCGCCGTTGGCGTGTCCTGGGACTCTCGGAGGAGACTAAGAACGGGCAGGCGAACGGAGAGGATTACGAGGGGGATGTGGACGCGCTCGTGGGCGGCGATGGCGCATTTGGACCTGAGGGAGAGAGTGCTCGTCGCGCTATTCTGGCCGGACAGCTTGTGGTGCACGCGCTTCAGAGCGCGCTCGACAAGGTGCCCGTCGGAGATGCGGGGAGAGACCAGGGAGAGGACCCAACTGTCGCCGATGACGGTATGGCATTCCGCGAGGGGCTCCTCACCATGCTCCGCGCCTATCCGTCTCCATTGCGGACCAAGGCGCTGGGCGTGGTATACGACGACCTGCAACGTGTCGTGGACAGGGGAGGACGGGATGGTGCTCGTGCTCGACTGGCGCTCCTTACGCGTCCGCTCCACGATCGACCATATGAGGCTGGGTCCGAGGACACGCCCGGCGCCGTTGTCCTGTCGGGGTTGGATCTCGTGGACGCACTTGGCAAGATCGCCAAGGAGATCCGTACTGTCGCGAAGAAGGCTGGACGAGCGTGGCCGGAAATCGCAGGCGCGTGGGTCGCGGACAGGATAGCCGACGCAAAGGACAATGCGGACTTGGTGGGTCGAGTGCAGCTGTGTGGTATGTAGCCGCAGCTGACATGCAGCAACGATATCTTCTCTCGACACTCAAGGCCCTGACGAAGCCGTCGCTCAACGCTTCCCCAGCTCTCCTGCTTCGACATCTTGAGCTCGTTCGCGTCCTTGACAAGCCTTCGCTCCTTGACATGGCGCGTTCCCATGCTGCCCAGTACCCTGCGGACCCCCAGCTGCAGCTCACGCGCATCCGCGCCGAGATCGCCTCGGGTGAGGACGACGCTGAGATTCGTCGCGTGTGCGCCGACATCGCCAAGGCAGTCACGCAGCCAGGCCTGACCTCGGGCCAGCAGGACGCGGTCATGGCCGTCTGGCTCGCATGGGCTGCGTTTGAGGACGTTCGGGCTAGCGACACAACCGCAGCATGGAAGAACCTCCTCCGTGATTCATTGCGTACTGCTGGCGTGCCTCTCCTCCATCCGACACTCCTGTCCGCCTACTACGAAGCCGAGCTTGACCGCGGTGCCGACGCTAAGAAGACACTCAACGCAATCGTGGCTTCGTACCACCCAACCCCGGCATTCTTCGAGAGGGCGTTTACGGAGCTCGCCGGGGCGGAACAGCTTGACGAGCCCGAGGCTAAGAGTGTGAAAGCAAAGGGCCAGACGAGCTCAGAGGACCCATTGGCACAAATGTACCGCGCATGGCGGGGGGCGTGTCGTTCTGACGCAGACCGCGTGACGGCTGCGCTGACGTACGCTGAGTTCCTTCTCCAGGAGGGCCGAGGGCGCGAGGCTCACACCGTGGTCGACACCGCCCGGCGCGATGTGAGCGACGGGGCCGGGGCGCTCGATGAGGGGTGGACGCAATTGGTGGATGAGGCTGAGCGGGCGCGGCTGGGGGAGAGCGACGACAGTGAGATCGAGTATGCGGACGAGGACGAGGACGAGGAAATGGGGAGCGTGGAAGTTGCGAGCGAGGGAGAAGGGCCTGAGGGAGAAGGAGCCGGGGACGAGGACATGGAGGACTCTGAGGTGTCGGACGGCAGCGGAGATCTCGAGATGACACTCTAGACTGCATATGAGATCTCGAGATGACCTCTAGACTGCATGGCATGTATCATCTGCACAACTACCCATTGAGAGGGTTTCGCACACGGTCGTAACCTGGCTTGGCATAGAAACAGGAGGGTATAGGCTGTGAACCAAATGAAAAATGAGGGTAAAACTTGTGTTCATAAGGAGCCAAAGCTAGGCCCGACAACTACAATCCAGCAAGGCCGCTTAGCTCAGCTGGTTAGAGCATTGTACTAATATTACGTAAATATTAGTTATTACGTAAGACTTTACGTAAGCCATGCAAAGGTCGGCAGTTCGATCCTGTCAGTGGTCAAATCTTTTTTTTTCTTTTTGTTTTTTTGTGCGATGCATGATTTTGAAGCTCGAAGCTCCACGGGGAAGCGTACACGGTGTCTGCCGATAGAGGAGCGGCGACGACGGTGAGTGGGAATGAAGGGACACGGCATTGCCTCCCTGCGCCGTGTCCAAATGTGCCGAGCTGACTCACCTTTGCCTAGGCGATTCTGTCCGAAAGACAGCTGAGTCTAGTGGATGCATCATCTCTCTACACACCGCTCAATACAAATACTAACGACGGACGCCCTGGCTGCGGGGCGCACCACGGCGCGCGTTGGCTACTGTCAGCAGTGTTTCACGGCAGGGGCCGGCGACGCAGCAGGTCAGAGTAAGCGGTGCAACGCGGCCAGAGTAGCCGTGGGCACCTCCTTTCCATCGCTGGCGAGCCGCGCTTGCCAGCCATTCGCTACACTTACCTCGTTGGATAGTCGCGCGTCCACGGGCAGCACCGATACCACGCCCACGCATCGCGTTGGGGCCGACACGCTTGAACATGGGCGCGTTGGCCAGCAGATCGGGGACGATGATGAAGCGGATCTGGGGTTAGGGGCAGAAAAGAGAGGGCGTAGAGCATCGCCGCAGAGGATGCGAGGGGAGTCGCGCGAGCCTTGAAGACGGGGTGAGGTTTGGAGCAGCCGCGGCGGCTGACGACAACCGGCAGCAACGCTGTCCATCCTCGCACGTCCATGGACTCGCCTTCCAAGATATGTGCAGGATGCTTGTCCTGGAAGCCGCGTAGCCTCTGTGCTCCCCCCGGTTTGCAGTTGCGACATGAACTCACCATACTACCGCGGATGTACACCTGCTCGAGCTGGGACACGCGCCCGTCGCGCGCAGTCACGGTGATCTCGCGCAATGCCATGTTGAGGCAGTCCTCAGCTGTGAATCGAAATAGAAAAGAATGGATGACATTGAGAGGCGCGCAAATGAAAGGCAGGAGATAGCGAGACGGTCGTTCAAAGCGGAGAAGGGGTACCATGTCGTCGCGGATGAGGAGAATGTCAGCTCAATCAATCACACAATGCACTGGCGCGCAGCCTCGCGTAGTCTCCCTGCGTCCGCCAAACAGCTCATACGCATAGACTCACCCTCCATCAACTTGCCGCGGTACATCTCACCGCTCTTCAGCTCGACCGTCACGATGTGACCGAGCGACTCGTGCAGGAGCTTGACGGGGACGCCGAGGTTGGCCATTTTGCGCCTTTTACGGGATGGGGGGAGAAAGTGGAGTCGAGCGCTGGCGTGACCGGGTCGTGCGCGGCTCAGAGCGCGGTGTTGAGAGGGGAACGAGTGGATGGATAGTTGAGGATGGTTGCATACAACCGAGTTCCTGGACGCGATAATATGATGGTTTGTGTTCGAGCAACTTGTCGGAGTTGGCACGTGGCAAAAGGGAGGGTCGGATAATTTATGACATTTGTTGTTGAATGAGTTTTGCGGGAGTGTGGCATGGTGGAGGTCGTCCAAATGCTACCTTGTCACCAAGTCGATGTCTTTAATGCATCGAAAGATGTCCCTCTGTCATTCATAGCAAACTTAGAAAAGCAAAACCAGGAGGCGGAACTGAGCATTTTTGGACTGACTACTGTACTCTCACTGTGAGAAACAGCCGCATTTAACAGGCACTGGGTGCGCGGCCTTTGCTTTCGGAAGCCGGCGCGCTCGGTCCTCCAGCTTGGAACGTACCAGATACGGCGGCTACCGGTCCACAACGGCATTGTTGTAACAATAAAAGAAACGACGGCTAGTGGTACAAGCATATGTAGAACAACGGGGGGTTGTCTTTCACGTAATTATACCGTGGCCCTTCAGACTGTGGCGCGAAGCACAAAAGCGACAAAACCGTAGTACTTTCCTAGCAGAGTGCAGGGTGACGGTGCTCAACGCTTCCCGCCTCGTGCGAGTCAGCATAAGTCATGGTCTCAAACCCCAGCGCCTTTTATCGCCGCCTTTGTTGATTTTCTCTCCGGCTCTATCTGCGGAGAAGGCTCTCGGCAAACTCGCCGTGGCGGTGGCAGACGGGAACGCAGTCCGAGTCCGAGACAGCGAGCGTCAGACGCTATGGTAAAAATGCGCATGCAAACCAGAAGAATATACAGCATCAAGGCCGCCTTTCTTAGAGGTATGCTTCGCACAGCAAAACAGCTTTCTGTGATCCGCAGCCTTGCGATGGTGATGTTGGCGTTAGAGTTTTTCAGCCAACCTTGAAGGGGACAAAAGACAAAGAATTGGAGAAGCGAGAAGGGGAAAAAGGCCAGAGAAGAAGCGAGGAGTCGAGCATACCCAGAATGAGTCTTCCAAGTCGACTCTGTCTGTCATGAAAAGATGAAGGTCGAGGACATCACAGCTCACGGGGGACACTGTACCTTCCCCGCCCCCACCCACGGGTACAGCTGTTACCGAAATGGGCAAACAACGATACAGCGGACACTGCCTCCGATAGCCTGGCCCTTGCGCCCACTGTGATGGCCATTGTCCCACCTTTGCAAGCAGGTGGGGACGAGAGGGGACAGCCCAAGTGGCAGTGACGTGCCAGCAAACTGCTGACAATTGCAGCAAGGGGTCGCGAGCCTGCCATGCCTGTTCGGAGTCAGATAGTCCTTCAGGGCCAAAAACACTTTAGATCATTTGTATTTATCTCGAGCGCACAACACGCCGGCGTGGAGTCGTCTCTGCATAAGGTTTGAGATCGATGCATACCCATTCCTCGGGCAGGGAATTGGGAGGGCCGTGCGACTTTGCTTCCAATGAGCCCCTGTCTCTCATCTGCCCCACCTAACGTCATTGGAAGCTCCAAGGCATGTCGCAAAGAGAACTGCATACGGGGCCTCGGGTCGTAATCTCGTAGGGGATACCAAGAGAGTGAGATCAGATAGCGCAGGCGGACGCCTCAGATGCCCCTCGGCGCTTCCTGAAACCTTGCCGGCATTAGTAAAGGGATGGCTGGTGATTGTTGAGTTCTGGACGCTCATTGAGGCGTGGAGCATGGGTCCATGTGGATGGCCACCGCGACGAAGGTGTCGTCGCAAAACGGCGAACGTCCCGAAAATGGCCCGGAGTGGCGTGGGAATTGGTCGTTCTCCACCATCGCTTTGCTGGAATGCCCAAAACTGCGCTGCTCGGGGATTGCGGACGCGTTGCGATCGTACACAGCGCACCGGGACACCTCTGCATCAGGCACCACCTTTAGCTCGCCAGGTCATCTTCCAGAGATCCCGGAATGTGCCGACACTTCT
The DNA here is from genome assembly GCA_023629975.1 of Cutaneotrichosporon sp. PL3408A. Taxonomy (NCBI): domain Eukaryota; kingdom Fungi; phylum Basidiomycota; class Tremellomycetes; order Trichosporonales; family Trichosporonaceae; genus Cutaneotrichosporon; species Cutaneotrichosporon sp. PL3408A. The sequence goes on from JAMAMB010000006.1 coordinate 336,215, forward strand.
GGGGTTTTCGATATATACCACGGGGAAAGCTCCGGCCGCCGTTGGTCGTGTCCCGACAGCAACTTCCAATACAGCACGAGCCAAGCACATATTCCTCTGCTTGGCATTTTTAAGTTGAGACTAGGTGGCAATTAAGTTATGCATTTCTGGTGAATGGTGCATGTAACTGTTGCGGGTGGTGGTTGCGTCATTTGCACCACTTGGAAAGGTGATTCATTTCGGAGACAAACTTGATCGTTTCGAGTGTTTGCTGTTTCGAGTGTTTGCTGTATCACCACCCTACGGCGAGCGTAGACATCACGACTGGGGACTGCCCTCTATGTTGCAGAAAGCAAGCTGTGAATATTGTTTAACAATAATGCCCAAGCAAGCACGCCTGGTTGTTAGCTTGCTGTGATCACCTCCGCGGCCATTGTCCATGGGCCGCTTGTCGCGACCACCCAGGGGTATGAAAAACCCTGGGATTAGCGTGTGAACCGTAACAGTGTGCATCGCCTCACCATGAGGCGCCTCGTTGCCCACCCCTAAAGTCACGCGCTCATCATACTGCATGCTACACAATAATTCGTGAGATGGTCTCTACGACAAAGCACAGCGCGAATGCGGAGGACGGGGGATACAACACAGGTGGAGATAACAGCCTATTGTACGGGCTAATGGAAAAAGACATGACAAGCCGATCGTGACAAGCGTCGTCGTAATGTTCGTAGACTGATTCTAACTAGATCCTGCAGGCGTTAGCGCAGCTTCGTCTCACACCCACTTGAGGACGGGTTCAGCCGGGATCTCACCGTCAAAGAGGTCGGGCTGGCCAGCCAGGTTGGAGCTCGGAACGTCGTCGGTCTGGCTAGACTCTGATCCAGCCGAAGTGCCGGCGTTGACCGTCATGTGGATGCTGTCACGGCGGGTGCTGCCGATCTGCCTCATTGCAGGGTTGAGAGGAGGGTGGCGGCCACGAGTGGGCGAGTAAGGGTGCTGGGCGGGAATCCGCCTGTCCAACTTTGCGGTGCCGGAGACTCGTGGAACGTTGGAGGACGAACTTGTGCTACGAGAGGAGGTCCAATCAGAGGGAGGCATGGAAAAGCCAGACTGGTACACACCTGGCGACACCGTGTGATTCACAGAGGCAGAAAGGCTGTCCTGAGACGTCGTTGGAGGCTGAGCAGTGGGAGGCGCCGACGTCGAGATTGACGGGGTGTTCGCCGGCATCTGGAGCGGGGTGGATGAGGTCGACGCCGAGGCCGAAGCAAGGGGCGGCGGAGCGCTCATTTTGCCAGGCGTGAGAAGTGGGGGCTGCTGCTGCATGGAGACACCCTGGAACACCTGTCCCGAACCTAGCGGACCAACCACTGGCGGATTAAACCCGAAGCCGAACGGGGGAGGAATGGTCGGGTTAATCGGGGCTGGCTCAGTAGGACGCATCCCATCGCCGACTGTGCCATAGCCGCGACGAGCCCAGGACACAGGGTCATCGATCCTATAGCTGGGCGGGTCGTTGGTACCGCGGAGAACGAGGTCGCCCTCCTTGTTGCTCTCCTCGCCCACCCAGAGGGCACTCATGCTTCCCGACGGCGAAAAAACCATGTTTTGGGGCTGGTCGCTCTGCGCACCAGTGCGCATGCCGTCCGAAAGTTGGGGAGCGTTTGAGGGGAGAGACATTGGATAGGGCGCAGATAATGACGCAGAGAGAGAGCTTGGACCGTGCAATGACTGTTGCTTCAAGTGCATTGGTCGGTGCTGGAACGAGGGACGTGACGAGTTTGGCATTGAGAGCCGGCGGACCTGAGCGTGGGCAGAGGAGCCGCCGGGTGGGTTGTACTTTCCAAAACCAGGCATCCCACCCATAGAATCCCCAGGCATGTTGATTGACCCAGGCCCACCAAACTCGCCACCAGGCTTGCCGTCGTGGAGATCTGTGAGGGTGTGGGTTGTGTATGCGTCCGGAGGCGAGTGGAAGGAGTCGGAGTCTGAACTGAGCGACATAGTCTCTGCGTGGAGCCTCGCTGCAGAGTTTTTCTGAGCCTGGGAAGGGCGAGGGGGCACACGTCGCTTGAAGCTTTGAATCTCCTCTTTGCTCGAGTCACGTTTGAGTGTCTGGTGTGCTGATGTCAGTGGCGTTACGCACTGTCAGTTTACTTACACCAAGTACTGGCATCTGGGTCGACAATTCCACTTTCTACGTGACGGAGGCTGACCTTGCGCATCCATCCATAGATCTGAGGTGAGCCAAAGTATCAAGGTGTATAGAGAAATTTAAACTCACGTTTAACTGCCGCGAGAAGCTTGCAAACCTCGTCTGCCTGTAAACCTGTGGAAGGATCTTCTCAGCCAGCTCGTCTGGCCTCTCGATAATTATCAAGTCGCCCGACTCATCCCAGCGAATGATCTGAAGTTGTTAGGCTTTGCCCAGGATGTGCCAAGGCTGGACTTACATGATGATATTCTGGATCCTCCCTAAAAAATGTTAGCATTTAAAACAGTCGCCTCAACGTGAACCTACAGAACACTGAGCAGTCAGCATCAAACAAACTCAACACACTGTTGCCACTCACGCATATAGCTTGGTCAAAAAGGTGGGTTGCTTGCCGTCGGCTTTTTTCTGGCTCTTGCCTTTTTTGGACTGTGACCGAGTTGGAGCGGCCATGGATGGGAAGGATCCCCACTGATCTGCCTCGCCGACGAAGCCATAGTTACCGGGTCCTCCGGCTGGCGGAATGAACTGGGTGGGTTCGCCGTATCGTGGAGTGAAGAAGTCTTGCTGCTGCTGTTGAAGGGACTTGGCAGCCGGAGGAAAGCGGGTCTGCCCAGCAGAGTAGTCGAATGCCAGTGGCTGCATGGGGGACGTTGTCAGTGGCGACGTGTAAGTTGCGGGAGCCGACTTCGGTATCGAACTGCCACCTGTCGATGCAACCTCCCACCGGGGCATTGATACCCTCAAGGGCTGGCTTGCTCCCGAGAATCCGCTTACGTTGGGTTGAGACATGCCGAGGGGTATGTAAGGGCGTGGCTCGTTCATTGTCACCGGTTTTGACGCCAGCGAATGTGAGGTATGGATTGAGGACGATGGGGAGTTAAGGGGAGGCTGGAAAGAAAACGAGGAGGTAGATGGTGCGACGAGAGCTGTCTGTGGGTTACGAGTTGAGGTGGAAGGAGGTACGGAAGTGGAAGAGAGAAAAGGCGGCAGGAGGGTGCTATTGCTGCCCTCGGCCCCGGGAGGCGAGGATGATGACTGCGATGGTGAATCCAGGTTGACGGCGGTTGACTGCGTGGGATGCTGGAGGGCGTTTGTTCGTTGTCGGTACCACAGTCCTGATTGGAAAGCCTGAGGGGAGAGATAAAGCGAGGCTCAGCGCGCGTGTCAAAGCAAAGAGCGAGTAATGCCGTGGGCCCCGGGCACGCTCGCTTGTTGCCACTTGCCACCAACCGTGAATGACGAGTGGTGGGATGCCGGTTTTAGTTTTCAGCACAGACCACACTTGCCTATTGTTCCGGCGAATGTGGTGGTGGTGGATGAGCGAGTAGCACAGAGCAATAGTTGTTGGCGAGGGGATGAGAAGGAGAGAGCGTTGGAGAGTAGGAGAGTTGAAGAGTTGGAGAGTTGGAAGAGGAGGTTGGACGTGGAGAGAGGGGTTTATTGTTGCTGCCACTGAGGTACTCTGTACCGCAGTAGAGGACACGCACACACACGCCGAACAGAGATGATGATCGGTGGTCGGTCGATGGGCTATGGATGGACTCGGATGGACTCTACGGACTTGCCAAGGTCGAGCGGACCTTTGGGGTGCAGGTGCCGGTTAATTGGAAAGCCGCGAGTAAAGTCGGCAACGGTTGGGGATTCCAAGGATGAACAACGTTGAGCTTGGAACGTTGATTGTACTGCGTGTCGTTTGTACACACTACACACAGCACAGCAAAAATCGAACGATTGCACTCCGGGGACGATTGTCGACGTGTTTCACTTGCCACAATGCAGTGTGTGGCGAATGGCGAATGGCGAATGGCGAATGGCGGATTGCGGATGGTGAAAGACAGGGGAGGGACCGAGAGATCACAGTCGATCAATGCGACACACCTACGTTACAGCCGTTTGGCTGAACCGAGTAGATTCTTGCCTCGAGGATACGGTGGCGAAGAAGCGATGAGAGGCCACGGGAGTCGATTCCAACTGTCTGCTGGAACAGTTGACAAGGTGGGCACCCGTTTATCTTGGGTTGAGTTGTCTTTTTTTTGGGATGTTGACAAAGGTGGAGCGGAATGTGTTTCGGGTGACTATGGACCTCCGATACACGGAACCAAGCAGCAAATGGATAAGGAGAAGAGATGATAGGAGGGGGAGGTGAAGGTGTTGTGAAGGGAGGGGCAAAGCGGGATAGAATAGAACGATAGGTGGGATGGAGAGCAGCAAATGGCTACAGAGGGTTGGCAGGGTGTCAGAGTGCTGTGGCCTGCAGGGGCACACCGTTAAAGTTAGGGAGATAGTCGGCGGGAATACTTGGTGACAGAGATTGTTCGCGAGTGGAGACCCAGTCGATGAGCGGAAGCGGAAGCGGAGCCGAGTTGACTGGAATGGGATCGCCCAGGAGAGTTTGAGTTGAGAAAGGTAAATGGCAAGTTCGTAGAGCGATTCGCGAAGGTGATGGAGGGAGTTTGGGAGGTTGGGGGCTGATGGTCAGGGGGAGGGGGAGGGTTAGGTGGCACCGATGATATGAAAGAGTTGACAAGTCACGAAGCGGTCGGACTTGGCAAAACTGGTGAATGATTGTGCGCGCAGGTGGACGTCCGTGTGCTTGTGCAGTGTTGGGGGTGGGAAGATGCGCAGCGTCGGCAATGCACTGCAGTGTCGGAGCTTGCGATGGGTGGAGATCGTGAGGGGCGATGAGCAATGGTCGTGCACTTTATGGGATGTGGGTTGTGCGCGAGACAATGTTGGGTGGGGGTCCAAGCTGCCAAACTCCACTGCTCCCTTCCGGGATGCGGGGGTGGTGGGACGTGTAGAATGGAATAGATTGAAAGAGTGAGAATCACCGCGGCCCGCGATGGTGTTCTTTATCAGTCCAGACGAGGAACGAATCCAGTAAGAATTCCACGACCAGTAAGGGCGGGCTGCGGCAGGCGGCGGCGGCGGCGGTGGTGATTGTGGTGTTGTGGTATTGTGGCTGTAAGAAGCGTAACGTGTTGTGATCGATGCCGCCGGCGAGTGAGCACCAGCGCGAAAGAGACACTTGGAGAGGGGAGGGGGGAGATATCTGGGGTTGTTGTGGTGCAAGTGGGTGTGGTAGTTCAAAGTCGTTGTCCTTGCAGTAGTGGAGGTGGGGAGGTGGGGAGGCGGGGCGGCGAAGACGAGAGAACGAGACGAGGAGAGGACGAGAGGCCGAGAGGCCGAGGGGGCAGAGTAAGAGGAGGACAAAGGGTCACAGGTGATACCTCCGCGCTGCATGCTTTCTGTTACCTCTTTTGCTCCAATTGCTCCCTTGAATATGGCGTTCAGCCTTGTCGCAAGAACCGTTGATGGTTGAATTGCCTCGAGGCAGGCAAAGCAAGGGGAGCATGCCGAGGGATGTTGGCTAGCTTGGTTTCAGTTTGTTGGGTGGCCAACTGGTTAACTGGGGTCAACTGGCAGGCAAATGCAAGGCATTGCAAGGCAAAGGGCAAGGGCTCTGAAGGCTCCGAGCTAGCTCAATGAACAAGCATGGGTGCATGGCCTGCATGGCCTGCTCGGTATGTACGCATTGTACGCCTAGCATGGCGCGCGCGTCAGTTGCGACCGTCACTTTGTCACCCTCGAAACTTGCTGCCCTCCTCTGACATCCTGATCCTCTCTGATGTTGCCCTTACAGTACCCCCCCGTCTCTCCCTTTCTTGGTTGGATCAGATCTGATCAGTATTCGGGGTCAGCGGTTGCCGGGATGGTGCTCCATGCTCCACGTCCTAGTCTAGTTCCACTCCCAGAGTCCAGTGCCCGTCCCCCGTCCCCAGTCCCCGCTGCGTTGTCGGTGGGCACCGCCGGTCATGCCTTACCTCGTGCATACCCCCATGTGTTGCCTTTGCCTTCTTGCGCCCTCGTAATCGCTTGTGCTCTGACGCCAGGTGCCTGCTGCCTGTGCTTGGTGCTCGTGCTCCGTGGTGGTGGCGCGAGCGCTGTGCACCGACACATTGCCTTCATGGCGCTTTATTTTCGTTTTCTGGCATTTGTATCTGTCATTTGTATTTCCGAGTCCATCAATGTCCTGCTGAAAGCGGCAGGCGGCGAGACCAAGCCAATCCAAGACGGAAAAGGATCCCGCACGTTCGATGGGCCACACCGTGGGGCCCGAGGATGTACGTGCCGACGGGAGATAGACACCATTCGACCTCGGGGTATGTGACGATTGAGGAATGGGGAATTGAGGGAGTGAGGGTGGGGTCGAGGGATGGCAAGGTCTGCAGCTGTGCGTTGTGCGGCAATCAGCAAGAGCGGCCAGCAGCAGCGGACAATATTGGACAACTACTACTGGTTGGTTGGTCAACGTCGCACAACGTCGCACAACGTCAGACAAGGTCGCACAACGTCGCAGGACGTCGCAGGACGTCGCAGGGGTGCATGCAAAAGACAAGCACGGACCGGCATGTAGGGATAGTTAGGCACTTGCATACCTCCTATCCAGCCAGCTCTCTTCCAACAAACTTGGGTGCCACAAACTTTGGTCACGTTGTACCCACTTGATTACCTCTCCTCTCTGGCCTCTCCTCTGTTACCTTGCGTGGTACGTTCTCCAGTTCCCCGAGCAAGGCTCCATACCAGTGGGTCATCCCCGATACTGACCGGAATGACGATGCCCGATACATTCCTCACACTTACCATGTGGCCAGTTCTCCAATCTTCCACCGCCACCTAGCCCCGGCACCCGGAAAGCGTTCCCGCTTTCATTTTCCATGCGCTCTTTTCTTTATCGGCGCCGACAACGCGCGCAAATACCGCATACTCACATCCACGCACACTCAATTCACCCAACAATGGCTGTAGTTAACATGAAGCGAGCAGGAACGGGAGAGGGGAGGTTGCGCGACTTCGCACTTGCCGCTTGCACAATTGCACAGCTCTGCGCTGCGCGTCACACAGGTGACAGAGAGCAAGAATGGGTGAGGGCCAATTGATTCGGGGTATCCGGAGAAACTGAAACCATCGGCTCGCCGTCGAGCGCGGACGACAGGTCCGGTCATCTGCCCGTTCGTTAATTGGATCACTCCATGCAGATTCCACGAATGTGGTAGTTGCCGCAAAGTAGCCCTCATGATAATGCTCCTCAATGCTCCTCAATGCTCCTCAATGCTCCTCAATGCTCCTCAACGCTCCGGGGCCGCCGGTGACCTTGGGGCCCGCGTGACCTCTGTTTCGAGTGGTGGGCGACAGGGATTCATGGTATGGTTGTGCGCAGGTACCAATTCCCTAACGCCTGCCCTCACTACCCAATTATCCATCACCCACAGCGCCATGGCGACGCCACTGTCCGGTCAAGTGCATGGCCCCATCCAGCCTGCCCGAATAGAGCGGCATGCTTTCTGACCAAGCTTGATACATGGTCAAATGCCCGGCGATGCCGCTCACTCCCACGCCACCTGACCAGTGATCCCGACCCTCACCCTCGCACGCACTCAGCATGCAGATCACCTTCACAGAATTGTTGAATGGTTGTGGAACCGAGTGGAGTCGCGTGGGATCGGATCCAAGAGCTCCTGCCCTGCATGCCCTGCCAAGGGTAGGTCTTGCCGCCCAAACGTTCGGCGCATGAGCGTTTACCTTTCTGATCGACGCGATGCAGCAGGGCCGAGCGGAGGCCCATATGCGGTCAGTGCGAGTGATCAGCGGAAGAAAAAGTGGGAAAAGAGCGGTTGAGAGATGGCCCTGGGCCGCCGGCGACCGATTCGATCGTGGGTGTCGTCGAGCAAGGGTCAGGAGTCAGGAAAGCGGTCAGAAGAATCATGCTGGGCCTGGAGAGGGTCGGTGAGTCGCCCGGTGAGTAAGGTAACGAAGAGGTCTGGGGATACAATTGCTCTAAGCTTGTTGCTGGCAAGGGGTGGGGTGGTGAGATGTCTGGTGCCCGAGCAAATCGCGATTGACTAGCATTATTGTGTGATCAGCGCCGAGCGCCACGGCGCAGTGGTGCAGTGGTGCAGAAAGATGGTAGACAATGCGCGCTGCGCTTGTAGTTCCCAAGCATCAGAGACACAAATAGCCAGCTTGGCAACGCGTAAGTGGGCATGTCAGAACTCGAGCATCAGCAGCAGGTGAAAATGGGCAGCAGGGCTTGAGAATCAGCAGATTCCAGGAGGTGTTGGAATCGGATTCCCGCTCTTGGTGCGGTCGTGCGACGGATCGCCGTCGAAAAGAGGTGCCAAAGGTGACAACAATAATGACGGGCGGGGAGTGTAATGGGCGCTATGTGATGCTGCGCTGTGATAGTGCGGGTGGGCCTGACCAAGGGGCATGGGGAGGGGGGGGGGGGGGGGGGTTTGGGATGGAATGGCTGTGCGTGACCTGCATGACCTGCGTCTGTGTGTTGGGATTGTGGATCCGTGCTGTCCGTGCTGGGCGCAGTGCTAGGAGTCCGTGTGTTGTGTCTGTTGCATTAAGCCGATGCTGTGTGGGGGACCCGAGAAGAAGCACAGCGCAGTAACAAAGGGCTGGGTCGGGGGAGCATTGGAGAGGTGGGGGTGGAGAGAGATCGGAGAGACGGTGAGAGAGATCGGGAGATCGGGAGACTGGTGGCATGGGTGGCCGAAACAAGCAACGAATGGCCGCGAGTGGAATGCCAGATCATGCCAGATGCCGCCCCGCCCACCGAAAAACGGAACATCCACCCCAGCGGCCGCCGCGGCGCCGCCATCCCGCCAACGCACGCCAGACGCCCCTGTGGGCGTAGCGCCACGTGGCCTGCACAATCGTTGGAGACTGCTGTCTCGACCGTCCCTCAGGGTGGATCATGCATGCTGCACAAGTTAAGAGATCTCCAAGAGATCTCCAAGACATTGCTCAACATCGATGAGCGGAAGCTCCTTCAGGAGCAGAGAATGGCAAAGACAATAACAATGACAAGCACTAAAGTTTCTAGGCGCCCCCAAGTTGACTCTAGGCACCTCTGACGCCCTGCGTGTTGCCGATGACCCGGGGTGGACTGCTCTGAGTAGCATGAGTAGCCCAGAGTCCATTTGATATCTTGATCTTGATCAGGCCAATGTAACGACGAAGCTGCAAACACAAGTCGCACGTTTTTTATGGCCGCTCAATGTTGCTTGCATGCGTTTACACACTCATCGTCATCGTCACACATGCATATCTAGAAACTGGAAGGTGAAGAGCTGGAGAATTGAAGAACGAACCCATTATTATTGTTGCAGAGCGTGCCATACACCGGAAGTAAAGTTCCTAAATCAAAATCTTTTAAATGATTTAAGCTTCAAATCAGACAGTTACGTAACATGCGGCGGCTAGGTCTCAGGTCTCACACGGTCAACAGGCACGTGACCTTCAACATTGATTCCGGAGTTTGGCAAATGTCCGTGTCGACAGCATCTCAAAGGTTCATGGACGCGTCGCGGAATCAAAAAAGTGGACCAATTTGCGTCACGCGTCGCGGCGTGCGGGTCGCGAGCAACAGTTCATTTGACATTGTTTCGTGACTGACCCATCTGCAACATCAACCAAACAACAACCACTCGACTACTCGACTCGTCTACGCTCACATCCAACCACAATGGTTAGTCGGATCCCCTCGGTGCTATCCCACTGACGGTCAGAGCGTCCAGAACGTCCACCAGGCAGGATTCGAGGCGAGCCGCATCTTTACGATCCCCGTCGAAGAAGTGGCCACGGCCCACGAGACACCAGCACAGCTCGAGCGCCAGTTCTACGAGTTCATCTCCCTGTTCCGGATCAACAATGAGTTTCTCTACCGGTACGTTAGCATGCAAGCAACCGTCGCCGTCTGTCTAATCAAAGCGATCGCCTTCGGTCGGCGCTCTTGATGCACCACCACACGCTCGAAATTGACCTCGACGACTTGGCGCGAACCAATCCCGAGCTAGCCCAACGATGCCAGAAGAACCCTGGCGAGATGATGCCTCTGGTGTGTGCATGCGCGAGGCTGCGCTGACAAAAGCTCGAGGCTGCCCTGTTCAAGGCCGCCCGCGCAACTATGAACCCAACGGGAGGCGAGGACGATGAGCTGGCGACTGCCGTTCACACCGTGCCCGAGATGCAGGCGACGCTAAAGACAAGCCAGAACATGATCCAGTTCCGCGAACTCAACGCTGAGAAACTCACTCAGCTGGTCCGCCTCCCAGGAATCGTCATCAACGCGTCTCAGCTCAGCTCTCGAGCGGCTGAGCTCCACCTGCAGTGCAAGGCCTGTCGGTCCGTCAAGGTGGTCAAGGTCTCCCAGAGTCTCGGTGCCGAGAAGACGGCGCTCCCAAGGCGCTGTGATGCGTGAGTCGGCTGCCGCGTGTATAGATAGCTGATATCAGTCCCGCACCGCAGGACGGCAAGAAGGATTGCCCCCTCGACCCCTATGTCATTCTCCACGACCGTTGCCGCTTTATCGACCAGCAGATGATCAAACTCCAGGAGGCACCCGACATGGTCCCCGTTGGTGAACTGCCGCGCCACATGATGCTCCAGGCGGAGAGGTATCTCACTGCTCGCGTCGTGCCGGGAGCGCGCATCATTGCCACGGGCGTCTACTCAACCTTTGCCCCGCAGTCCAGGAATGTAAGCGATAGGCGGTAGGGGATGCTGACAGTCAGAAAAACAACAGCGGTGCACCCGCCCTTCGGCAGCCGTACCTTCGCGTTCTCGGTATCGAGATTGACACATCCCTCGCATCGTCTCCAGGCTCGCGTGTATTCACACCGGAGGAGGAGGAGGAGTTCCAGCACATGGCCCGCTCGGAAGACCTGTACGAGCGGTTCGCCAAGAGTGTCGCGCCGTCAATCTATGGCAACCTCGACATTAAGAAGTCAGTCACTTGTCTGCTCATGGGCGGAAGCAAGAAGATTCTTCCAGACGGCATGCGCCTGCGTGGAGACATCAACGTGCTTCTCCTCGGCGACCCCGGTGTAGCCAAGTCTCAGCTGCTCAAGTTTGTCGAGAAAGTGTCGCCCATCGCCGTGTACACGTCTGGAAAGGGTTCATCAGCTGCTGGTCTCACTGCATCGGTCCAGCGCGACCCAATTACTGTGAGTTGAGCAACCCCAGGGCGAAATCCAACTGACATCAGCGCGAATTTTACCTTGAAGGCGGCGCCATGGTCCTCGCGGACGGCGGTGTAGTGTGCATTGACGAGTTTGACAAGATGCGTGACGAGGACCGCGTAGCCATCCACGAGGCGATGGAACAGCAGACCATCTCTATTGCCAAGGCGGGCATCACGACCATCCTTAACTCACGCACGTCCGTGCTAGCAGCTGCCAACCCCGTGTTCGGACGTTACGACGACATGAAGACGCCCGGCGAAAACATCGACTTCCAGACGACTATCCTGTCCCGTTTCGACATGATCTTCATCGTCAAAGATGAGCACAACGAGGCGCGCGACCGCACCATCGCCAAGCACGTCATGAACATCCACATGAACCGCCAGATGGACACGGAGGCCGTTGGCGAGATCGACATTGACAAGATGAAGCGGTACATTGCATACTGCAAGTCGTGAGTAGCTGGCTTCTGTTACGAGTAACCAGCTAACGACAGCCGATGCGCCCCGCGCCTGTCTGTCGAGGCTGCCGAGATGCTCTCGTCCCACTTTGTCGCAATGCGCAAGGAGGTGCAGCAAGTGGAGAGGAACGCCGAGGAGCGCTCCTCTGTCCCTCTGACCGTTCGTCAGCTCGAGGCCATGATCCGCATCACCGAGTCCCTGGCCAAGATCACCCTCTCCCCGTCGGCGGGCGTGCACCACGTCGAGGAGGCGATCCGCCTGTTCAAGTATTCGACGATGGACGCCGTAGCGGCCGGCCAGGTGGACGGCATGACACGCGCCGACCTCAAGAGCGACATGGAGAGCATCGAGCGCGAGCTCAAGCGGCGTCTCCCGATTGGATGGAGTGCGCCATATGCCACGCTCACAAAGGAATTCGTCCACAATTCGCGCAGCCCTTACTCGCAGCACGCGCTCGATCGGTGTCTCTACGTGCTTGAGAAGCGCGAGGTGATCCGCTTCACCAACCAGAAGAAGACTGTGGTACGAGTGGGCGTTTAAGGTCTGGAGGCAGGCGAGGGGGGAGGGACATTTCGGTCTTGTGGAACGGCGCTTGGCGCCGGTGTATCACTTCCTTGTATTAGATGCATGCTATATGATTAAACAATGCCAGCCTACTGCGTGAGGCCATCCCTGGCCAGCAGGCCCATCATGGCAGCCGTCACGTCGCCTCTCACGTCCGCAGCGCCATGAGGCGCCTCGACAAGCTCGGCCAACTGCGCATCCAACAACCGCCGAAGCTGGGCGCAGAGAACGCCAATTCGCGTCGCGGCGCGCAGTTTGACCGCGCCGTTGCCAAGCATGATACCACCGACGTAGTGGTTGAGCGTTATGGTGCCGCCGAACAACAAAAGCGCGTACAATGGCACATCCGTCGCGTCGCGGAGGAACACCTTGCTCGTCTCCGCTTTGGAGAAGTAGGCCACATATCCCCTCTTCCACCCGCTCTCGGCAAACATGACACTCGAGGGATGGAGGAAGACCCTGCCGGCCGCGTCGAAGAACTTGACCTCCTTGGCCTCGTGGTCCCGCTGCACTGTGCCGTGGGAAATGCGCTCAAACTGGGCTTCGGGGAGTGCGATTCGCGCAACGCGGGGATACAGCCCGCCCACGAGGACGGATTTGACCAGGTTGGCCTCGGAGGCGTTCGTCGATGTCGCAGCCAGCGCTGCTGCGCCGCGGTCGAGGAAGCCGATCTGCGCCAGGGCGGCGTGGAAGTCAGAGCGAAGGGACGTGATGTCCCGCAGGGCGGACGGGGAGATGAAGTTCTGCTCGCAGAACTTGCGTGCCTCGGACCCGCGCAGCTTGGACACGGCGTCGTACGCTTTCACGTCGGTGAGCAGGTCCGAGCGGCCGGTTGCGAATGATTCGCGCGCGCGCTTCGCCTCGTCCCGCTTGTCGATGGGCGAGGTGAACAGCGGCTTGGACGAGAGGAGGGCGGCAATGGTCAGAACAGGGTCGAGGACCTTGAAGATTGTCCCGAGGACAAGCATCTTGCTCAGGCGCAGATCGACGGGGATCATGGACATCTGGGGTCAACGTTATCCAGATACAAGCCTCAGCGACACTCACATGGCGCCCCATTGCTGTCAGCTTGGACGTGTGCTTCTCGCTCTCGACCGCCCCGAGGTCCAGCAGCGTCTGCCACGCTGCATCAATCGCGTCCATCTTGGGCGGGTCGATCGCGCGCGACAGGAACGCCTTGACGTCTGTCTCCTCGTTCATAGCCTTGACCTGGAGGAAGAGGGCCTCGAGCGGTGTCCGTAGGATCTCGGGCACAGGGAAGCGGGGCATCGAGTTGTTCTCCGTTCGCCGGGTGAACAACTTGAAGCACTGGCCGGGCTGAGTACGACCAGCACGACCACGACGCTGCCGCCCTGACGCGCGGGAAGTCCAGCACTCGACGAGGCGCTGCATGCCGCTCTCGGCATCGAACTGTGTCTCCTTGACGCGGCCGGAGTCGACGACGTACACAACGTCCGGGATCGTGACGGACGTCTCGGCGACATTGGTCGCTACGACGATTTTCCTCCGCGGCGCGGTGGACGGGAACACGCGGCGCTGTTCCGCCGAGCTGAGATTCGCGTGCAGGGGGAGGATCTCGACAGCCCCAAGCGATGTTCCCTGCAGCTCGTTGATACACTGCCTGATCTCCATGACACCAGGCATGAAGATGAGAATTGCGCCATTCGAGTCGGCCGTATCGACGATGTGCTTGACCGTCGCGGCTACGAGACCGTAGTCGATCCGGTCCGACTGCGAGAGGACCTCGAGTGCGCGGAGGTCGTCGTGTGCCAGACCGAGCTTTTCGTAGTCGGCCCGCATGGCTGCTTTCTGCTCTTCGTTGAGTCGGAGCCCGAAGCGCGACGGCGTCGGCGTGTACTTCAAGTGCGGGATCACGTCTTCGAGGTAGTGGTCCTTGACCGGGTGCGTGAAGCCAGGGATGGTCAAGGACGGGCATCCGCCAAAGTACTTGATGAAGATCTGCTCGTTGATCGTTGCGGACATGAGCACAACTTTGATGTGCTTGTTTCGCTCCAGCAGGTCTCGGAGGAGACAGATTAGGAGGTCGGTGTCGACGCCACGCTCGTGCGCCTCATCCACGATGACGTGGGAGACGTTGACAAGGTCTGCGTCGCCAGTCCCCAAGCGGCGGAGCACGATACCAGTCGTGCAGAAGAGCAGGCGGGTGTCGCGGCTCGCATGGCTCTCTCCCCGGATAGAGTAACCCACCGTCTCCGGCTTAGTGTCTACGTCTTCGAGGCGTTCCTGTGCTACGCGCGACGCAACCCCCATCGCAGCAACACGACGCGGCTGCGTCACGATAATGTTCGTGCTCGCACCGCGGCCTTGAGCAATCTCGTGGTCGAGGATAAACTGGGGCAGCTGGGTACTCTTTCCGCATCCCGTCTCGCCCACGACCACGAGGACGCGGCTCGCATCCAGCGCAGCACAGATGTTCTCCCGCTCCTTCCACGCTGGCAGCTTCTCCCTTTCGGCCAGCATGGGCTTGTAGGCCGGGTTGGCGAACAGGCGTTCCTGGTGCCGCCGTACCGCGTCGTGCTCCTCCGGCGTTGGTTCTCGCCGCCTCCGTGGCCCTCGAGTGCGCTCGGCCCGCTTCGCGACGGCTTTGGTGACGGGTCCGTCCTCCTCCTCTTCGACATGCGGAACGAGGTGTTTCGTCACCTGTCCGATATCTGGTGGTGTTTCGACGACGCCCGGAATCGCGGACTCAAGGTGCTCCACCATGCTGAGAACGACACCGCCCATCCCCGACTCGAGCACGGCGACGAGGTCGTGCCGCTCCGGATCGCGGAACGCTCTCAGCATGTCCGCGTGTAAGTGGAGGCGCATATACGAAGGCAGTGTTGTCGAGGTGAGATAGAAAGCAGGCGCACGTGAAGGGTATTGTGCCGATGGGTATGGTGAATAGTTGTCCAACACAACATGCAGTGTCAGATTCTCCTTTCCGCTCTCCATGTCAACTGCGATCTCGTCTGCCGCGTCTCCGTCCCCCGAGATGCGCCGGAACCGCTCCCCGAGCACCGCTTCCAGCGCGAGAATCTCCTCATCGCGCAGCATCTGTCGTTCCTCGTCGGCGCTCGCGTCTCCGTCGGCAGGGACGACCTCGGCGTCGCCCCATCCCCCATCGGTTCCATGCCATCCACACAGCCTCCGGCCGAGCATCTCAAGCGCGAGCGACTCGCGCCCTTCGACGCTGAGTACCCCCTCAACAGCTTTGCGGGGGAAGCCGGCGTCGCGGACCAGCTTGTCAACCAGCCACCCGCGAACCAGAGCAGTCTGGCCTCCGCCAACACTTGCCCCTGTGACCATGTTCGCTCCGCTCGCGCCAGGACGATACCGCGCCGGCAGGTCGTCCTCGGGCAGATGGAGCAGGAGCCACTCGATGGCCGCCTCAAGCGGCGACAGGAGGTTGAGGCTGAGCACCAGCGGGTCAGTGCTCCCACCTCCCCCTGAGTGTAACCGCGCATGTGCGGCCGCCAGCGCCGAGAGGCAGCTCGCGACGTGAGCGGGGCGGAAGCCGAGCGTGTCGAGCTGCTTCTTGACGGACTGCACGTCGAGCGCGGGAGTTGATGGCGTGGCCGCGCCCGACTTGACTGGCGTCGTGGCCCCGCTCCCGCCCATATCTCTCGTCACATCCATCACAGCCGACGGAAACCGCTTCATCATCTGTCGTCAGCCCCCGCGTGGTCTTAAGGCCCACCTTCTTGACAACTCCCTCGACCATCTCGCGCAGCTGCGGTGCCATGCGCACCTCCGGCGCGTCCTCCCACGCGCGCCCCCCCTTCCGCCCATCAGGCGCCGCGATGGGCGTATTCCGCCCGCTGCCCCTGCTGCCCCTGCTGTCCCCCTCAGCCGCCTTCTCGTCCTTGTCCTTCTTCTTCGCCTGCCGCTCCTCGACCTCCTTCTTCGCCGCAAACGGATCCGCGTTCCACTCCCATTCCCTATGTGCTGGCGCAGACGCCTTCTCAGCAAGCAGCTCTGACCAGTACGGCCTAATCGTGGGCGGAAGCGTTATCGCCATAGGCAGGTGTGAGCAGAACCGGAAGAGGGCGTACGTCGCCAGGAAGTGTCGCGCGAGGGCCTCCGACTCGATCTGCAGTGGCGGATGCGGCGTCATGCGCACCTGGTCCAGGTCATACGCGTTCTTGCTCGTCCGTTTCCGCAGCGTCACAGTCCCGGAAAATGTGGTAGGTGTGCCCCGATTAGCACGCTGCCAGTCAGCGGGCGACTCTCAAAGCCACTCACGACATCGACTATCGGACGCTCCCACCCGGCCTTCTGGCATTTCTCGTTGAGGACCGTCACAGGACTCTTGTATCCTACGGGGAATAGCGGCGGGGGCCGGGCAGGCTTGTCCGGGTCCGAGGCGCCGTTGGCGGCGTCCTTCTTTGGATCGGGCTTGGCCTTGGACGAGTTTCCTGCATTGCCAGAACGTACGACGTTCACGGGACGTCGTTTTGGTGGCATGCCAACAGTGTGCGGTGTGAAGATAGGGTTGAACGATGGACAGTTGCTAACGATGAGGATGGACGACCTGGGATCACAACTTTTGAACCTCCACCACGGAGTCATGAAACAGACCTCCACATTCACTTGAACCACAAGGTCACTAATACATTCTGTTCTATATCGCACAGCTGGCGGCGTACAATGCACGCCAGGTGTTTTCCAACGGCGCTTATGCGCCGCCACATAATGTACAACGCCTGGGGACCTGTGATCTACACAGCCCGTATAAGATCAAGGAAGAAAACACGAGACACGGATGGCGAGCAATGAAGCACGCTTTTACGGTCGCGAGCCATTATTGTTGTTCGTGCTCCGCCTGCATCTGTGGCAGGTGCTGGATCACTTCGCCTAATGTTGCGCCTTGGATACCATCGGGTAGCTGAGCCATGTTCATAATGTCGAGGTTCTGGTCGAGGTTCTGGTGGCCCAGTGACGGGTCGTGGCCCAACGTTGTGTCATGACCCAACGAAGTCTCGTGGCCCAATGCTCCCTCGTGGCCTAGGGACGGATCAATTTGCACGTCCGGATCAAGCTGATGGTCGATGGACACTTCGGGCATTTCATGTCCGCCCATTTCATGTCCGCC
Source organism: Cutaneotrichosporon sp. PL3408A (assembly GCA_023629975.1). NCBI lineage: Eukaryota > Fungi > Basidiomycota > Tremellomycetes > Trichosporonales > Trichosporonaceae > Cutaneotrichosporon > Cutaneotrichosporon sp. PL3408A. Next base: position 353,564 of record JAMAMB010000006.1, read on the forward strand.
CAGCTCGAGCCCGCTCTGCATGGCGTGTGCGGCCGCGACCGCTGCAGCCGTGTCCTCGTCGAGCAAGCGCTGCTTCTTTTCGGCCTCGTCCATGGCGTCCGACTTGCGCTTTCGCCCCTTCTTCGTTGACGTGGGAACCTCCAATGATGCTTGTGCGGCTGCTAGGTGTTCTGCGAATTGCTCGGCGTTCATGCCCAATCCCGCCTGCTCCGCCTCCCGCGCAGCTCTCTCCCGCATTTCCTTCGTGCGCTTCCCTGGCCCGCGGCGGCGAACGTGGTCGTCGTACGTGCAGGTCAAACTCCGCTTGGCGCAGTGGCCGCATGTAGGACGTTGACCATCACATCTGGCTGGTCAGCGCACTTCTGAGGTTATAATGGCTGACTCACTTTAGCTTGCGCCCTCGACAAAAGTGGCATGCCAATGCCAACTTCTTCGGCTTGTCCGTGACAGGGCCAGTTGCGACAGGCACCTCGCCGTTTGGGACTTGCTCGAGCGGGACACCAGAGCCGTTTCCAACCATGTCGATGGGATTGCCATCGGCGTCGACAGCATTGGCTGGTGGCCACTCGGATAACGTAGCGGCAACAGCATGGTAGTCGGCGTCCTGAACATACTCGCCCCCGTGTTCTCCCGGAAGCGGCACGACCTGGGAGTAGTCGGCGCCCGTGAGACCGTGGTCACCGGCGACGTGATAATATTGTTGCTGTCCCCATTGGTCCTGTTGCAACTGTGCATATGAGGCATCGGCAGAGACCTGCTGTTCCACGGCTGCGATGGTGGCGGCATCGGGCTGAGCATCGGACTGAGCATCGACCGGTTGAACCGCTTGAGCCACTTGATCTTGCTTGATCTCAATAACAACGGGGTTGTCCGCCTGGGCTGGACTGCTCGTTGGTTGTTGCTCTGCCATTGTTGCGTAGCGATAGGGAGACGAGTAGGCGTAACCTACTGAGGGCACAGGCGGTGCAGGAGGTGTTAGGATGGGCGGTGTGGGCAAGTCCGGGCTGCACGAGAATAGAGGGGTGTACTGGGCGGTGTCTGGTGTGGAAGAAACGTTCCTATCGGTGTCGTTGCGCGTGAGCGATGCTGGTGATAGACGAAGGCCGGGTTTGATAGACTGGATACGGCTGGGCTGCTGCTGAGGTGGCGCCTGACTGTTCAAATCGTAGAGATGAGGCCTGGGTACGGAAGCTCGATCCAGCTGCTGAACCTGTAGAACCTGTAGCTGTTCTTCTCGCTGCTGCAGTTGTTGCACAAACTGTTGACGCTGCTGCTGCAGTTTGTGCAATTGCCGTAATAGCTCGCGTTGTTGCAGTGTTTGTTGGACGTGTTGTAGCTGTTGATTCTTCTGCCTTTCTCGATGTAATAAGTGCCGCAGCTGTTCTACTTGCTGAGCGTCCGCTTGCGTATCGCGTTGCAGGTCTAGGACTTGAAGGCGAAGATGTTGGAGGTGCTGACGCCTAAGAGCTACGCAAGAGCATCAGCATATTGAGGGACGGAACGTAGAGTAAATAGCAGCATGCAACACTGCACACTTACGAGATGAAGCTGCAAGAGGTGAATTCTCTGCTGCTTGAACAGAATAATGCCGAGGGGTGGATGAGGCAGTGATGGTTGCAGTGACGGGAGCAACCTGTTGGTGGCGGTGATTGAGATTGAGATGGTGGAGGTGTGAACTTGGGCGTGAGTGATTGTGATTGTAGATGGGAGTGGTGTTGTTGGTGGAGGTGGTGGTGGCGCCTTGTAAGCCGTGGTGGCTTTGGTGGGTGTGGTGGGTGAGGTCGGTACGGTGGTGTTTGGCCTCCTGGCGGGGCCCGTTGGGTTCGGTGGTGGTGGATGGGTGGTGTTGTTGGATGGGGCTTTGAGTAAGAGGAACCACCAGAAGTGGGGGAAAATGATGGTAGCTGGCCTGGCTGGGGGCGACGGCGTCCTGTTGTACGGCGTTGTTTGTAGTCTTGACGCTATCCGTATTGGCGTTGGCGTTGGCGTTGGCGGCGTCGGCGATGGCTGCAGTGGCCGTGGCGATGATGGCCCCAGACGACGGCAGCAATAATAATGGTGTTGGCGGCGACGGGATCAAGTGATGAGAAGATGGAAGAGGACGTGGAAGAAGGTTCCGTTGGTCTTGCTGCTCTTGACTCGATGAGGGTGAAGACGGCTGCAACGGTGCCTCAACAACGACGGGAGTATATTTCAAATCACCAACAGCCGTTGTTACCCACCACTGACTCATCTCTCATCTCTCCTCTGTTTCGGAATTATATCAACCTTTCGCCGAAATGTGGCACACGTGGATAAAACGTGGCAACAACGTGGTGATTCCCACTCTAAACCTGAAACCTCCCACCAGGATCACAGACACAGCCCAGAGCGGATGCATCAGCCAGAGCAGCAGCGTCCTTCTTCGACGCCGTTTCTCTGCATCGGTCTGTGATGCATTAGCCTCCTTGGAACGTTCTAACAGCCATCCGAAGAGGTTTAGCTTCAAACGAGCGTAGGTAGCGCCACGGCGCGAAGTATACGCGGACACCAAACGCTGTTCTGCGCCACAGATCGGCTGGGAATCCGGGGATGTGCCACCAGACAGGAAAGGATAGGATAGTCCTCGCACATACCAGGTCGGCCTGACTTTGGCTTCTTGGTGCGTTGGTACCGCCTTAATATCACCACCCACGCTGAAATGGGGGCGCCCAGCTGCGGCGGGCGTTGACGTTTTGCGCGTTCGTGTACTGATGTGAACGGGAGGAAATGATGGTGATCCAGTTGCGCGGGCGGGGCCCTGCGATGGCCCTCGTGCGGAAGGTGTGGTGGGGATAATGTGGTGGACAGTCGCGGATCGTGTTTCCTTATGAGACCCGTGGGATCTCCGCACGACGCTAGGATGTTGGGTTGTCGCTGGGGTTGCGAGGCGCACAAAGCGTGCTCGAGAGTGCGCCTCGGCAAGACGGCAGGCAGGGCTGTAGACGCCAACCTAATCTTCGAACAACACAACACAAGGGGACATGGGTTCCTTCCCACCAGCCCAGGTAGATCACACCGCTGGTCCCCTCACACGCCGAGGCCAACAACCGTCCCCAGGTCCAAGATAGTTGACGCCACGGCACAGGAGCACGCTCCGAACAGTGCCCCGCTCGTCTTCGGAGGGAAAGGTGCTGCCTCTCCTCCGGATTCTCCGAAACGAGCCGGCGGCTAAAGCTCTTGCCATCTCGCGGGCGGACCATGCTGGCCGTAAACAATGTAGTGGGACTCCTTAGACGTTTGCTCCGTAAGTTCTTGCAAGGCAGGAGAGACGTCGATGTCCAAAACTATCATCTGTTGAATTTGGGGGACGAGGTGGTTGTGGCCTGTGCTCAAGTGACTAAGAGATCGAGAGAGGAACAACCCAACTGTTCGAACGATGTGGGGCTTCTGCGGCAAGGGAGGAATGTTGACCGCGTACCGGACACTACCTCTTATTCCACCCACACATGGTTGAACATGCTTGACCGTTGGTTACGCGTTCCGGACTTGCTGGAATCGGAATAACTGCACAGCTGCTTGGATCGCAAAGGTTCACCGCACTGACTAATGTTTCAAATGAGAGACATGGACTTGGTTCTCACCAACCTTCCGACGTTACAGCTGCCCACTATCCATGATGATAAGAGGGCAGCGGACAAATGTTGCGGAAAGCTTGTCCTAGGTTTGCTCTGTATCCAGGTGACGGTCTGTGGGATGGTACAGTACCTGCTTGTGCGCAATTTCCTGTTAGTCCTCGAGTGACACTTCTGCGCACAACTGAAAGTCACCTAGCAAAGGGCATCTGGTCCGCTTTTGCAGCCTGTGAAGGGCCCGTTCGCGCACGGCTCCTTGGCGAACTTCTTGTTTGTTGTGCGTGAGACGCTAGGAAGGCGAACTGCAGGGCACGGGGTTCAGTGGGATGCATCAGAGGTCAGAATGAGAGTTGTCTCCTATTCATGAGACCAGCCTGGCGACAAGTTGTAAGAGAGCCTTTCAGCCAATAAAACCCGATGAGGTGAGCGCAAGCCATAAATTATCAGATTGTCGGTCAACGTCAATGTCCCCGATTTCTTCATCGAGCCGTGGTGAGTACGGCTGAGTATCTTCCAGCACGGCAGGATGTGGGCGAGTGTATTGTTGGGAGACCTTGACGGTTGGAGCCCTGCACGGGATAAACCGCCGGCGGTCTAAGCCGTCATCAACGCCATTTATCTCCCACAGCACACCGAGCCATCGCCGACCGAAACGTTACGTCATCGACTCACTCTGACTATTAGAAAAGTTCGGAATAGCGGTATTTGAATTGTGACTTATAATCCATCGTAATCCAATTCAGAGGCCGAGGGTGGCAACAAAGCCGAGTCGGATGACGGAACCAAAATCCCGAATCTTCTCCGGCATTGCCCTTTGGCCGGCCACCACCTCGGTCTGTCTCGACGCGCAAGTTCCAATTGCATCCCACATCTCCACAACACTCCCTTTCATCTCTACATACATCGACTCCTACCCTCGGTACCCATGTACCGCCTCCCATCACTGCGTTACGCCGCAGGGCCGGCACGCAGGCGACTGGCATTGCCGGTCTTTGCGCCGATCCGCCTTGCGCGTGCGTACGCCGCTCCCAGTGGACAACCACGACCAAACGATAACTCCCCGACACCCGCCGGCCTCGAGAGTGTATTCGGAGGAGGACCCCGCCGCGGACCTCCCCAGGCGCCGCCGAACGATGAAAGTCCCAGCGAGCCGCACAAGGAACCCGAGGGCCCGGGAAAGAGCGATGACACTTCAGAATGGAAGGACCGTAGGCCGAGGCTCTCGGACGACCCGAATTTGAAGAAGAAGGTAGCGACGGGTGGTGGCGGCGGTGGAGGCGGTGGTCCTGGTGGAGGTGGAAGTGGTGGTGGTGGTCCCGGGCAGAACTTTGGTGGCATGACGCCTAACCAGATTCTCCTGGCCCTCATTTCTACTTACGCTCTGTATCAGCTCACCTCGCCTGGTGAGGGCCGTGCCCGCGAGATCACCTGGCAGGAGTTGTGAGTAGGCTGTGATCTGGACAATGCTAACAACAGCCGCAACCAGCTGCTTGCGCGCGGTCTTGTATCGTCCCTGGAGGTCGTCAACCGCTCCAAGGTGCGCGTTCACCTCCACAACCCCATGGCAACGAGCAACACCGCCTCGACTGGATCGACGGGCAGTGGACCCCAGTCTCCTTCTACCGGCCCGGCGCCATACGTCTTCACGATCGGTTCGCTTGAAGCGTTCGAGACCCTCCTCCGTGAGACTCAGGATGAGCTCGGCATTCCGCCTGCAGAGCGTGTTCCCGTCTCCTACCACGACGAGACCTCCATGGCACACATTGCCCTGCAGTTCGCCCCCACGCTGCTCATCATGGGTCTCTTCCTTTGGATGGCGCGCAGGACAAGTGCCGGGATGGGCGGTGGTGGTCCTGGCGGAGTGTTTGGCGTTGGCAAGTCCAAGGCCAAGCAGTTCAACGAGGATCTCGATGTCGCTGTCCGTTTCCGCGATGTCGCGGGTATGGACGAGGCCAAGGAGGAGATTATGGAGTTTGTCAAGTTCCTTAAGGAACCAGCCAAGTACGAGAAGCTCGGTGCCAAGATTCCTCGCGGTGCAATCCTCTCCGGCCCTCCCGGTACGGGTAAGACCCTCCTTGCAAAGGCCACGGCCGGTGAAGCCAAGGTGCCCTTCTTCTCCGTGTCCGGTTCCGAGTTCGTCGAAATGTTTGTCGGTGTCGGTCCTTCGCGTGTCCGCGACCTCTTCGCCCAGGCCAAGAAGAACGCCCCCGCCATTGTCTTCATTGACGAAATCGACGCCATTGGTAAGGCGCGTGGCAAGGGCGGCAACTTTGGAGGCAACGACGAGCGCGAGTCAACTCTCAACCAGCTGCTCGTCGAGATGGACGGCTTCGGTAACAAGGAGCACATTGTCGTACTTGCTGGTACCAACCGTCCCGACGTCCTTGACCCTGCGCTTATGCGTCCTGGTCGTTTCGACCGTCATATTGCCATCGACCGCCCAGACATTGGTGGTCGTCGCCAGATCTTCAAGGTCCACCTTGGCCCCATTACGCTTTCGCCAGAGCTCAAGATGGACGACGTTGCAGAGAAGCTTGCGCTTCTCACCCCGGGCTTCTCGGGTGCCGACATCGCCAACGTGTGTAACGAGGGTGCGCTCCGTGCCGCACGCCGTGGTGGTGAGTCCGTCACCTGGGCGGACTTCGACGGTGCCATTGAGCGTGTCATTGCTGGTCTCGAGCGCAAGTCGCGTGTCCTCGGTCAGAAGGAGAAGAAGACCGTTGCCTACCACGAGGCCGGCCACGCCGTGTGCGGGTGGTTCCTTGAGTACGCCGACCCTCTCCTCAAGGTCTCGATCATTCCCCGTGGCGTAGGTGCTCTTGGCTACGCGCAGTACCTCCCCAAGGAGCGCTTCCTGTTCTCTACCCAGCAGCTCCAGGACCGCATGTGCATGACGCTTGGCGGCCGAGTGGCGGAGGAGGTCTTCTTTGGCGAGATCACGACCGGCGCCCAAGACGACTTGCAGAAGGTCACGAAGATGGCTTTCGAGGTGTGCGCCAACTACGGCATGAACCCAGACATTGGGCCCATCTCGTTTGGCAACCGCGAGCAACAAAATGAGGGACTGCAGAAGCCATTCTCCGAGGCGACTGCCCAGGCCCTCGACAAGGCCGTGCTCAAGATGGTGACCGACGCGCACGCGCGCACGACCGAGCTCTTGAGCAAGCACAAGGACGACGTTGAGAAGGTCGCCAAGCTTCTTCTCGAGAAGGAGGTCATTTCGCGCGAGGACATGCGCAACCTCCTCGGCAAGCGCCCCTTGTGAGTTGCGCACAGTGGACAGTTGCTGACAGACAGTGAGACCATGGACGAGATGGACGAGTACATTGAGCAGCAGCTCGATGAGAAGAAGAAGGACTCGGACAAGGAGGAGCATAAGGAGTCTGGCGACGCGCCCAAGGACGGAGCTACTCCCGCGCTGGCCATCAAGCGCACCGACATCAAGCGGCTCGAGGGTTAGACTCACTGACACCAAACACATTTGGCATAGATAGCATCTGCGGCATATGAATGTCACCGTTCTTGCAGAGGGTTGTGCGGGGTAGTGCAGAGCGTGCGGTCAGTGACGAATATCCCAATACATCCGGTATCTGATATCGGGTTCACGGCCAGCAACAACCGTGCCGATGATTCAGCAATCTGGCACATGGTGCATGCACTTTTTCTTCCAGTGGATGCCAAGGCGGTGTTCGGGATGCACCCGCTCTAGATGGTGCGAATTGTGAGACAAAGCCGATCCGGCGCTATCTGGCCCCGGTTGATAAGCGCCGGTGAAATAGCCGGCAATCAAAATGCCCACTTAGAAGGACAGCCTACTAATCGCTAGGGATGGTATGTGACGCCATGCACACGAGCAAGCATAAGGTATATCTACTGCGGGGAGGTGTCAGAGTCTTCCGTTTACGCCTCTCGCATCAAGCGCTCACACCTCCGAGTGGCGATACCACAAATCACACTACACATATCTCATCGAGCGAGCTGGACACCCAAAAACAGGAGCGATGTCCGACAACACTGTGTGGGAGTACTCGGAGGCTGGGCGACTGTCGGGGACTATTGCGAAGGCGCAGCGCCCCGTCCCAGAGGCCAGCGAGGGCGAAGTAGTGATCAAGGTCAAGGCTGCGGCGCTGAACCCGGTCGATGAACAGCTGTGAGTATGAGCTGAGAGTGGCAGCTTGCCCGACTGGACGCTGGGAGCCACGCCATGGATGGCTCCAAGTACAACATCCCCTTAGCCTTGTTCTCACCATCTTAAGCCCCTTTGTGGCTTGGCTCACGCTAGCGCTCAGTCCTCTCCGGTATTGCTTCGCTGGCTTGGCTGCTCCGTCCCGTCCCCCTCGAACCCGCTCGTCCCCACGTCTGATTTCGCGGGCGTCGTGACTGCCACAGGCCCGAACTCAGCGTACAAAGTCGGGGACGAAGTCTATGGACAGCGCTTTAGCTCAGACGGGAACGGTTTCCTCGCGCAACACGTCTGCATTCCCGCCGCAGCGCCGTTTGTAGTCAAACCCGCCGACCTGGGTTGGACAGACGCCGCAGCGGTCCCACTTGTCTATACGACAGTGTACGATGCACTGGTCGAGTGGGGCCGGCTGCCATTCCGCCTGGGTGAGAAGCCGAAAGACCAGCAATTCAGCGTGCTGGTGCTTGGTGGGAGTAGCGGGACGGGGCATGTAGCTGTGCAGCTCGCCAAGAAAATGGGCTGCCATGTAGTCGCGACCTGTTCGGGCAAAAACGCCGACATGGTTAAGAAGCTTGGTGCCGACGAGGTGGGTCATTTGCTCTATCACTTCTGACCCCAGGTAATTGACTATACAAGCGAACACGTACCCCAGCGCGCCCTCATGTCGCAGTACGCGCCATACGCTGTCGTCCTCGACTGCGTCGGAGGCACCGACCTCCTTCCGCACCTCGACCACCTTCTGCTCGACTCCGCCACGCACCCCGAGCTCGGCATCTACGTAACGATCGTGGGGGACAAAACATCCCGGGATGCCATGGGCGGCGCAGCGACTAACTGGTGGTACCCGCGCCAGGCGGTACGTACTGCCCTGGGCCAGCTCAACGACTTCCTGCCCCGCTGGACGTGGAGCTGGACGGGAAGGCGGTATGCGTGTATCAAGCTCGACCCCACAAAGGACAAGCTCGAAACGTATGCTGAGTTCGCTAAGGCCGGGGGGAAGGTTATGGTGGATAGTGTGTGGGGCTTTGACGGGGCACCTAAGGCTTATGAGCGCTTGGAATCTGCGAGAGCCAAGGGTAAGGTCGTTGTTGAGGTCAGCAAAGAGTAGTTCGGCATGAGTTCCCTTTGCACTCTCAGTCTCAGTCTGTAGCCATAGTCACGCAATGCCAGTCTGTGCCAATGGTGATACATGCATTAAGTGTGATGGTGATATTGTTCGAAGCCGATCGATACCCAGGAGGGCCTGACGGCTGTTGTGAGCCAAAGAGCTAACCACCTAGCTCACCTCTGCAAGTTATATCGCCTTCCCTGATGGCCCTTCGGCCACTTGCTCAATATCCTTCGCCTTCTGCTGCTTGGTTGCGTTGTCCTTGTCCTTGTCGTCCGCGTGCCAGTCGAGCACTGGCTTGGTGCCCTCCGGCGCTGGCCTCAGCCCGGTGGCCTGCTGCAACGGCACGTTCCAGATGTAAACCCCAGATACGATGCCTGCGTAAGCAACATGCTGATGCGCGCGCAACTCACCGACGCCAGCCGCAAGAAGGAGGGGCATGTATCTCCCGCTCATGATGTCTGTCCTGTATACGTTTGGCGTGTGGGAAGGGGATGTGGTGAGATGAGAAACGGAAATGACGTCGAACGAGCAAGTTCCATAGCAATCTTTGGGAGAAGGCGGAGATTGAACCAGTCTCCGCTGTTTGTTGGTGGAGGAGGAGGTGGAGGTGAGTCAACCAACTACGCTGGATCAACAAGGAAGGAAGTCGCGTTGCATTTGCATTCCTCTTTTACACTCTCTCCATCGTCATCCATTCTCTCCTCCTCATCATCGCCACCGTCGTCGTCGCCTCACCTACCTATCATGACTGATCAAAACGAACCTGAGCATGCCCCGCCAGTACGTTGACACACTCACTCTCCCTCCCGCTTAATACGTAGCTGACCGACCCAAGGTGCTGGTGGCGGAGACATCCGACGTGCGTCACTTTGCCCGCCTTCTCCGCGGCATCGGCCTAAAGCATGTAAGCTTCTTCATTCTTGTTGACAAGCTTACACCAGAATGCGGCGATGACAGTTTCCAAGGCCGGCTTCGAGGTCACCGTCGAGGAAGTCAAGTCACTCTGCGCGACAGCATGGATCCCTACAAACGTGTTCGACACCTTCTCGTTCAACGCCGAGGAGGCGAGCTGCTTTGAAATCTCCCTGGACACACTGCTCCTGTGTCTCAACATTTTCGGCAACGCTGGAGCGGGTGCCGGCGCGCTGCCCGGGGTGGCGAAAGGGAAGAAGGCGCGGAGATGGGCGGGGGAAGGCGAGGGCGATGATGAAGAGACGACGGAGTGGCGTCCCCGAGGTCGGGGAGAGAAGCGGACGGCGATGCACATGATGTGGGCTGGGCCAGGATACCCGCTCAGCATTATCCTGTGAGCTGGGCAGAGCGCAGTTGTCAGCTGACAACAGGCGAGACGACGCGAAAGGGCCCGTGACGAACTGTGACCTCTTCACGCTGGAGCCCGAGGAGATGTTGAACCACCCGTTCAACGAGGAGGAGCGGTGAGTAATAGGATGTTTGCAAAGAAACTAAACTCAGCATTGTCTATCTCATCATCAAGGTCAGCTGATTGCTTCCCCTTCCTAGCTGACCCCAGGCCGCGTGGTTTCGCGACGCGCTCCTCGACCTTCCCTCGACATGTAGCCGCGTCACCCTGCGCGTACTTCCCCCACAGGAGGTCCCAGTTGGGGGAGGTACGACCCGTTCATCGCGTGACCGCTCTGCGCGCCGCGCCGCCGTCGGCTCCTTCACGGTGTACGCCGAGGGTGACTTTGGCAATATCCAGGTTAGCTATCAGACCCATGCATGAGCTAACCGCAGTTCGATTATCCCAACGACCGGGAGGTCATGGACTCGTTCGAATGCGCCGGCGCGTGCAAGTTCAGGTGATCAGTCTTCGACGCCTTAGCTGACGCCAGCTACCACGCGTCTCACATCGCACTCTTGGGCCGCTCGCTGCAGCATGCAACCAAGGTCTGTGTCCAGATCGAGGAGAGCGGCTTCCTCAGCGTGCAGGTCATGATGCCGGTTCCGGAGGGTTTACCCGAGGGAACCCACAGCGGTATCCTCGAGTTCAAGGTGAGTCAACGAATGGCGGGGCTGACGATAGATGAATGCTCTGGAGGACGACGAAGAGTACGACGAGTAGAGGTGGTCATACCAAGCGGCGAGTCATCAAGCGTCGAGTTCTCACTCTGTATGTATGCATGTACCCAACGAATCCGCGTCGCGTACTGAAGGGACCGCACACGCCCGGGATTCTCTGCTCCCCCCGAGGAATCTCATCTCCATCCCGCGCCTAGGATGCCCCGTCTCCAGGCGATCCAGGTATTGCCTGGTCTCACTCACTCATGCAGAGCTAGTTTATCCTGGAGAAAAAAAAAGGGAAGACTTAAGTGTGCACTTTGAAGTCGATCAATCAAGGAGGGACAGTGGGTGTGGTGGCACATGCCAACTACACTCCTTATGGGAGAGTATGGCATTTTGCTCGAATGCCATTGGCAACTGAGATTCTCATGGGCTCTACCACCTGACTTTGCTCGCTCACGGGATATCCAACCTCAACCAGAGTTAGTCCGAAAAGGGAACTCGAGTCCGTCCTCGAATTCCGCTGCTGCTTGAGGTCTTGAGGCGGCAAGGTCCAATCCTAAGTTCGTTTTTCTTCGGCCAGGAAGACAGACAATGGACCGCAAGACAGTGCGTCTGGAATAAAGTGGGTTACGAATGGATCTCCACTCTCAGACAGAGCGACGGCTCTTCGTCACCGCACCGCGCTTGCCGTTTCACGGACACTCAGGACCCGAGCTAGCTGCATACATGCATACTTCCTCACCGCCTGATTGCCCTTTGTCCTTAAGCTGACGGGTTCGAGCAGCCTGGAACGTGCCCCACTCGCATTCGCATACCACAATATCTGACAATGCGAGCGGTGACAGTGGAGGTGAGACAGTGGAGATGGTAGCCTAGGCTGTCGTTACATTCCATATACACGAAAGCGGCATTCCCCGCTCGTCTGCATCTGACCGGCGTTGCTCCAATGGATTCGTCGAAACTGTGAAACATTCGTTTATGATCGGTAGAGCTCAACAGCCCGCAAAAGAGGTCTCCGAGATGCCGACGGCTAAACGGCCGCGGGCCCCACGGAGTGCCCGAGTGTGAGGTTGGGGTAGATCTAACAATCCGCCGGTTACATTCACTCATTCGTACCTTCATTCATGCGTACCTTAGTCTCTCGACCGCACCGAGGCTCGGTGATGACGAATTTGCGCATGCTTGGAACTCCCCTTCGTCGTGGAGCTAGGGGACCACGGGAGACGTATGGATCTCTGCCGTTTGTTCTGAGGCCAAGTTGTGGATGACATTGGCATGCCCAAGACGTGCCCAAGATGTGACTGGAGTGGGGCTAGAACGCCCTGTCGGCGCTAAGTGCAGGGCGAGTGCCCCATTAGCTGTTCTCAATCAATTCTCTGACACTGCTCCACTCGGCGTTGTCGTTAGCGTGAAGCCGCCGGAGTCTTGGCCATGAACGGCATGATGTTGAGCGCAACTATTGGTCAAGGTCTCACTCCTCCACCATTGTCGGTGCCGTCCCGTCCTTACCCCGGACCGGTGCCTGGGAGAGAGCAAATACGGCCGAGTTAGCTTCATGACGTGGTGCGCCGAGAGATAAGATTTGGAAACGTTCTCGGTGGTTCAGCCTTACCGGGAACCCTGCCAAGGCCGCACCCCACAGCCAGCAATAGGCACCGTGCCGTGGTCATGAGAAAAATCATGTGATTGAGAAGCCGAACCCCGCATTCTGCAGACGAGCTGCGTTGTCTGATTCCAGTGCCTTAGACTACTTGTCTCGCGCCCTCCTTGACCCGCAATCCGGCATGCGGAGGTGCGGAGAGCTCTCCGGGATCGATGGTTTTGCCATCGGCAGCTTTGCAAGTAGATACCGAGCGCCGACAGTCCGGACATGGAGGATACTTAAACAGCGTCGAGGATGTCCTCCTCAACCCCATCGCCCCCGGTCATCCCAACAATGTCCACAAACCCCAAGACCACTGACTACTACGTCGACCCGAAGACGGACGTGCGCGGCGAGGTGCAGGAGGTCGAGATCTACGACGACGAGAAGGCTATCGCGCCTGAGCAGAACGAGTTCGTCGACATCGACGATGGCTACGACCCCCACTTCATCAAGCAGACGACCCGCAAGATTGACTGGCGCCTCATCCCGCCCCTCATCGCGATGTACTGCATTTCGTCGATCGACCGCAAGAACGTCTCCCTCGCACGTGCTGCGAACAAGGAGGCCATGCAAACCGAGCTCGACCTCGGTACTAGCCGGTACAACATTATCACGCTCTTGTTCTTCCCGCCATACATCATCTTCGAACTGCCGGTAAGTTTTCAGCATGAAATGGAAGTGGTCACGAGTTGCGACTCCATCGGCTGTGGTGAAAGCATGTGGGGGAGGTTTATCGACTATCGGGACATTCCTTTGGAGCCGCATAAACCGGGAGCTTCCCGCTGACGCTTCCAGTCTCAACTCGGACTGCGCAAGTTCGGTCCACGCTGGTGGCTCGGCAGTGCCGTCTTCTTGTGGGGTATCGTGACCATCGGTCTCGGCTTCTCGAACAACTGGATCGCCATGGCTGCCATGCGTGCCCTGCTGGGTATGTTCGAGTCGTGCCTGTTCCCTGGTGCCGCCTACCTCATTGCCTGCTGGTACCCGCGCAAGCAGATGGCTCGCCGCAGCGCTACCTTCTACATCACCTCAATTGCTGTCGGCGGTCTTGGCAACCTGCTCGGTTACGGCCTCTCGATGATGCATGGCATCTCCGGCTACAGTGGCGTGAGTATTGTCCGATGGCTGCCCTTGTACCCGTGCTGACGGTCAGTGGCGCTGGATCTTCATCATCGAGGGTATCATCACTGTCCTTATCGCCTTCATGGGATTCGTGCTCCTGGTCGACTTCCCCGACCGCTCGACTTTCCTTACCGAAGAGCAGAAGGAGATGGTCCAGACCCGCATCCAGCGTGACCGTGGCGACTCCGAGGCCGACCCCATGACGAAGAAGAAGTTCCTCTCGTACCTGGCCGAGCCCAAGATCTGGCTGTACGCCGTTTGGTTCTGCGTCACGACCCTCGGCACTTACTCGATGAGCTACTTCCTTCCCCGCATTCTCCGTGGTATGGGCTTCGACGAGACCATGTCCCAAGTCCTCCTTGCGCCGCCATACATTTGGGCCGTCATCCCCGCACTGGTGCAGGCGCACATCGCCGACAGGTACGCTGGCTGGCGCTCGTGGATGATGATCTCGGGGTGCTTCCAGAGCATCCTCGGCACATGTCTCTACTCCCAGCTCCCCGAGAGCATGAGGGTCGGCCGCTACATCGGCACTTTCCTCGCTGTCGGTGGCTGCAACGGCAATGTCGGTCTCATCATCTCGTGGTCGCAGTGCTCGATCCGCAACCAGTCCAAGCGTGGCTACACCTCCGCCCTCATCGTCGCCTTTGGCGGTATTGGTGGCATTCTCGCCTCGATGCTCTTCATGGACAAGGAAGCGAAGAAGGGATACCCCACCGGCGTGTGGTCCGTTGTCGGCATGAACATCTTCCAGGTCATCACTATCGTGGGCCTCCGCTACTTCTACAAGTACCGCAACAAGCTCGCAGACCAGGGACGCGTTGTCATTGAGGGCGACGCCAGGTTCCGCTACCAGCTTTGAGCGAGGTCAGGCAGGTGAACGGGGGATTCGTGGAACGAAGGTTTTTGGTTCGTGGGATCATGGGGACCGTGGTCATTGGGTTCTGAGAAGAAGGAATTTGAAGTTGTAACACAGCATGGGGTAAGAGGGTTAGTTAGATAACAAGAAGTGGGATGTTCCTCAATTCTTCTGCATCAGTATTGTTGGCCGTCCTCGCTGCATTTCCATAAGCCAACTCTGAAATCGTCAGAAGCGATACACCTCACAAGCGTCATTGATAAGCCCTGGGAGTGAAAGAGTCTTACTCCAGCCGCTGGTGTCCGGCCGGTATCTTGTGGATTTTGTGGAGTCCGGCAATTTCATGTTGCCGCCAAGCTGGCTTGCATGCTCATGACGTGACTTCTCCGCTGCTAGGTCCGCTTCCAGCGAGCCGTTGTCGCTGTTGCCCCGCTTGCGAACGCGCCTCAATCAAGATATACCGCGCGTGGTCCAGCGTACGGATCCAGTCTCGTCTCCAAAGCAACCTGTTCTGCCCCAACTTCCTGCTCATACTCGTCCGGGGCGAGGAACCGCACACGTTCACGAACCAGCCGCAACATGAGCGGCACCGGAACCCACTGGTTGATGCTTAGCCGCGACCTCAGCATCGTGCGGACGATTGCGCGCCCGATATCGCGAGAACTCGCCTCAGGCTCGAGGCCAAAGTTGCGCGTAATCGCTCCGCGACCGCCAACGAAGGTATATCGCGGCGGCCGGCGCTCCAGCGCAGGGTGTACGAACACGTCCCCCTCCTCTGGGAGCGTATCATTCGGCACTGTCCACTCGACGCCGTCCCAGGCCGTGCCCTCGTCCGGATCGGGCCCCCATCCCAAATCGACCCCTTTGCCAGCCCCGAAGCGTGCCCACCGGTCTAGTGCGAGCATGAAGTCCCCAACAAGGGTGTCGCGGAACAGCATCGTCACGTCCTCGCGCGCATCGGCCATCGCCGTGCGTTTGGCACGACCCGGCAAACTCCCCTCTTTGAGGAGGTGGACGACGTACGCGTCCGGTCCGGCTTCGTACCGCTCCAGCCGGAGATGGGGGATTCGGCGGTGAATGCCCCCGTCGACAGCTAAGGAGACACGCCGCATGTTGGGCAGAGCATTTAGGTCGCCCCGCCCATCTGGGGCAAAGACGATCAGGTTGTCAGGAAGGGAAGCGCGTATGTGGACGCTCTGCCCGTTCGTGAAGCTGTCCCGCCAGCCTGGGAGGTAGACGCGCGCGGTGTGCGCGCTGGCGAGCGCCCCGGAGGCAATCGCGTCTTCGAGGGAGTGCCGTGGGGCGAATGACGATGGGTAGCCATAGTAGAACTGCCGTCAGCCGCCGTCCTGGTTCGTCGTACACGGGGGTCGGGGCTTGAGGCGGAGAGGACACCCACCGTATCGGGAGACCAAGTCATATCAACGATACGCGCCCGGCCCACCATCTCCCCAGATCCCTCATCAGGAAGCCCATAACTCGCCGGCGCGTCCGGGTGCGCCCTAACCGTCTGCGGGAGCCACGTCCGCGGCGGCAGCCCGAACGGCGCAACGCCTACCGCATCGTCCGCACTCTGCCTCAGCGCCAGCACGAGATGGCGGGACAAGAGGCGGTCAGCCCGGTCCTTGAGCTCATGGCTCGTCCGCCGGACCGAGAGGAGGGTCTCCCGAGAGGCGTGGGCTAGAATCTCGTCGAGGATTCCCGGAAAGGCTGCGGCGTCGAGCATGGTGGTGTGGGTGGTGACGACATCGGAGTCACCTGGCCGGCAGTGGCTGACATGCCGAGCATGCCGAGCCGACACGCGGCGGCGCACGGCGACACCGACGACTGGCGCGTGGCGCTTTGCCTGCTGGCATGACGCGTTGAATAATGTTCAGTACAGAGACGAGGACCTATTGACATGCATAGGTCATGGTGATTTTGGCTATGAGGCCGGTTGCACAATGCGGCTAGGTGCGGTCGTCGCCGCCACGCCGCAACACCAAAAGATCAACAAATCGTCGCGGTTTTGTTTCCATCATCCAATAACCACAACGACGTCCACGCGCCGTCCGCTCGGCATCATGACGGACCGTACACTGGCGGAGCTCGGCGCAGAGCTGGGGATACGAACCGGCCGCGCAGTCTTTGCCCGCGGCACAGCATCAAGCCCAATCTCGGTTGCCAGTAGCAGCTCCTCCCCGGTCGTCTTTGGAGCTTGTCTCTCGCCTCCGCTGTCGCCCGCATCCTCGTCGTCGACCTTGCACTCCGCTCTAACCTCTCCATTTGCCTCGTGCACGTCTCGCACATCGTCACCGCACATTTCGCGCACCTCCACCCCTTCGCCGCCACCAGTCCGCAACGACGGCCCCGCGGCCGCGCCAACGACGCCATGCCGCGCTCGGGCTGTGCCGGTCTACTCCCCGCTCGCTGCCACGGCGAACACTCCCCCGCGTTCACCAGCGCGGATGTACCGCATCCACCCGTTCTTCCTGCGTCGCGCAGCCCCTCCCCCCAGCAGGCCTCGCTGCGTCGCCGACTACACAAGCACCAGCGAGAGCGGGTCCTCGACGTCTGCGACATCCGCAACATCCAGCAGCGCGCCAGAAAGTCCGTTGGGCTTGCAACTTGACTCAGCCCACTCACCCCTCGACTCAGCCGCCCCAGCTTCCCGAGTTCTATCCAATCCACCCGCGCCGGCCGGAACAAACCATGCACAACGACTTGTGATGGCCATGAGGGCGAGGAAGGCTGCCCGAGCGGCGACGCAGTTGCATCCCAGCGTCTCGGACGAGGACCTCACCAGTGCCATGTCGACGCTCGACCTCAACAAACAAATACCTTCCCCAAAGGACTGGTATACGAGGGCCCAGGCGCTCAAGAGTCCACCCGCTGCCGACATCTTCTCGGTCGAGAACGAGGGGAATGAATCGCCTGGCGGGGAAGTGTCGAAAGATATGGATGACAACCAGCCAGTGACAACCCCTTCTGAGGCTTCAACTACCGGAACAACAGATGGCCCACTATCCAACAGTGACCCACCCCCAGCTCCAACAGCCATCCCGAAGTCGAGGGTTGAGCCGTCAAACCGGCCCTACTTCTCCATCTCGCGCCCTCTGCCTGGTCACTTTGACCGCTCCCCAAATGTCGTGTACACCCGCGACCCGTCCGAGGCGGATGATCTTGTCGCCTGCCTGCGCGGCCCGCTCGGCTTTGACCTAGAGTGGCCTCCACCCGGTATCGGACCCGTCCTGACGCGGACAACACGCGACGGGAGCGTTAAGCAATACCGCGAGGGCCAGTGGGACCCGCAGGCGCGGAAGTACGTCTGGCCCCAGGGACGAACAGCGGTCATCCAGATCGCAGACGCCCATACTGTTGTCGTGTATCACCTGCCCATTAACGGGAAACTTGGGCCTGGCATCCAAGCCCTGATCAACGACGGTAGCCGCATCAAGCTCGGTGTCAGTATCGGCAACGACGGGCGCAAACTGTGGCGCGACCAGCTCGTGACCAACACGGCGGGCCTGTTCGAGCTGTCGCACTGTGCGCACCTCGTCGAGCCCGAGGTCTGGACGCGATCGTCACGCCTCATCGCCCTTGCCCGACTTACGGAGCACTACCTCGGCGTGCACCTGAGCAAGGACAGTGGCATCCGGGAAGGCGCATGGAATGACGACCTGAGCGCTGAGCAGATCGAGTGTAAGTAGGCTTCCTCATACTGGCCTATGGCTCACAGCAGATGCTGCCAATGACGCCTACGTCGGCGTCCTGATCTACAAAGCGATTGCACGCGTTGCCGCCGAGCGAGGGCTGTCCGGTGAGCTCAATGCCCTCGCGACACAAGCAGCACTCCCACAGTTCCCAAACCGGGTCCTAGACATTGCCGCGAGTAATCGCTACCACCCCGTCGTGGTCGCTGCTACTCGCGGCGGCGCCAAACCAAGACACACGCTGGCGCTGGGTCTGTTCATCGCTGGCGGGAGCATCGCGGAGCTCGCCAGTGCGCTGAGTATCTCCACGCGCACTGTGCAGGGTTACGTCGCGTCTGCGGCTATTCTCATCCCGCCAGAGGAGTATAAGGAGCATCTCGAACTGGCGACGCGCCTCCTTGAGGCCTTCCCGAGTGACTCTTACACGGCGGTAGCGAATGCCGAGTTCTTCCGCGAGCTCAAGGGTATCGTGGAAGAACTGGACTCGGAGGAGCGCGTGCCAATAACGCGCGTGAACGAGGCCGAGTGGGGCGACGATGATTAGATGTCCGCGGACGGGTGCCGCGGCTAAACCGGTCAACACTTGCCATGCTCCTATTTCCCTCAATTCGGTCAATAGACTTTGGTAAATGCCCATCACCGCACTTGTACTATCAAGATGTGTATTCATACTACATACTTTCTATCAGCACTGTGACTTGGTCCCGACCCACCTGCTCCATCACGCGACCTTGCGTCCCCACACGACCATAGTCGGAGCGCGGCCACGGCCTTCGCGGTCTCCAAATGCGGGAACCGGCTCGCCCGCCATATGGCCAGTGTCCGCAAAGCCGTGCTTCTTGAACATCTGCCTCAAGTGGTCCGGCGTCCAGGTCTCGCGGAACTCAGTCTCTGAGATGTGGTGTGCGTCGTCCTTGATCGGCTTGAGATGCGGCTTCTCCTCAGTGTGGTATTTCACCGACAGGTCTTCGCCATTGGGGCCGTGGGCGAACTCGAGGATGTAGAACGTGCCGCCGGGGGGGAGGAGGCTGCGCACGCCGTTGAAGTAGCTCTCGAGGTCGTCAACGTGGTGCGCGACGAGCGTGGAGACAGCGACGTCGAACCGCGCGCGCGGGGGCGCCTGCTTGCGGTCTGGCTCCTCGGGAGTGGGGGAGGGCATCTCGTCGCCGCGCGCGAAGGCGTCGGCCGACTCGGGCGTCAGCGCGACCTCGGCGTAGGTCACGTTCGGGAGGTCGGCGGTGAGGCGGGACAGCACCATCAGCATGTTGTGCGACGGCTCGAGGGCGTGCACGGAGCCGAAGGAGCTGAGGTGGCGCGTGACGGTGCCGACGCCGGCGCCGACCTCGAGCACGGCGAGGTCGCCGAACTTGGATGCTGGAATGCCAGAGGCGACGAGCGCCGATTGGAGGTTGCGCGCATTGATCTCGGCGGACTCGAGGTGCCCTGGCCGGTTGAGGTACTCGTCGCCGTCCCAGACGTCCTTTTTCTCAGCCATTGTGTCTGTATGTAATAGAAGGGGTGAATGGGAGGGGTAAGAGAGGATATGGCGATGTTAAGAGTCAAGAGACGAGACGAGACGAGACGAGTCACGCGAGATGTGCTGGCAAGGGCATTCGGGGAATGCCTTGAACGCCGTAAGGGTGGGCAGTGGGCATGACAATGACTTCACAAGTTGGTCTCGGCAACTGGACTTGTTTCGATTAAGCCGGGACCGAACCCCCGAACCCGTCGCCTATCTGAGACGCGCTTATCTGCCTAAACAACAATGCACAAACGCCGCACGAATACGACACTGCATCTACCATCTACCAACGTCCATCATAGGGTAAGGATACAAGAACAAAACTCGCCAGCAAGCTCGCCGGCGCGCTACTTGCACCGCTGGTGCACAATGTTCATGCCGTGCTCCTCGTACTCGTCCTTGGTCACCCACAGCTGGTGGAACGTGCCCAAGGATGCGAGCACAGAGCCGCCGAGCCACGCCGAGTACTTGCGCTCGTAGGGGATCGATGGTGTGTGGATCTTGATTTTTTGCTGCTGTCAGCGGGGTGAGGACGCAGGAGCAGGCCAACTCTATCCACTCACACTGGGCAGGAGCTGCGCGAGCTCGGCGTCTAAACGCTCGGTCAGGCCGCGTGTCAGACTCGTGTTTCCGACCACAACAATGTTCTGCAAAAGTGACGCGCGCACGTCCACATCACAGGCCATCACACTGTCGTGGACTAGCTGAGAGAGCGGAACTGCATCCTTAAGCGAGTGCGAGTGTTCTCCCGACGGTGTGGCGCGGAGCAATGCCGGTGGCTCGTAAGACTGTCGTTAGTTAGATTGCATGCCAGCGGGCTCTGGGCTGTGGGCCACAACCCACCTGGTCAAAGTACGACTTGGGATCGAACAGCATCTCGGTGAAGCGATACCGCTCCTCGCCAAAGTACTGCTGATATCCGTCCGGGAACTCGTACAGAACTTGAGGCAACCCGCTAGCTGTCGTAAAGTCGAACCCGCGGTAGTTGACGACCTCGCTGCACGCCTCTTTCCAGTTCTCCACAACCCCCTGCTCCGCAAACGAACGCCAGCTCGCCATCGTCCCCTTTCCGCGGTCCTCCCGGACAGTTGGGTGCGGCTCTGCTCCCGGGTCCACGCTCGAGTCGCGCTTGGCGATAAGTTGGCGGGGGAGTAGCGAGAGGGGGAAGGAGCGGGACGGGGTTGGGTGCTGGAAGTGGTGCTGCAGCTGAGCGAGAACGAGAGAGGATGCGAGTGGCTGGCGCATCGTCCCCGCACGCAGTGCGTATCCGTCCACCACGGGAACGGTCGAGCTGTTGGCGTATCCCACGTCAAGGACAAGGGCGGTAGGCTTGCCGGCCGCGAAGGCGGAGAGGACGCCAGAGGATCCAAAGTACAACGCGGGGGAGCCTTCGCCCTCGAACACGAGCTGCGCGAGTGTCTCACGCGCAGCCGCCGTGTTCCATGCGGGCTCGGTGAGCATGATCGGGTGCTCGGCGGGGTCGACGCCGAGTCGGTTGCGCAGGACATAATCCAGCATCTTGCCTGCCGCCTCGCCGTCGTTCACTGATGTCAGCTGGAGTATCACGAGGCAGCTGATACCAACCGATTCCGTCCACCATAAAGCTCCCGATCTCCATGTCCTTCCGCCAGACGTTGACGCCATCGTCACCTAAGTAGTACTTCCGCTTGCCCTTCTTGTTCTTCTCCGCGCCGCCGTCCATCGGGTCATCGCCGTCCCCATTGGACGCAGATGGCTCGCCCTCCTCCTCCTCGATGTATCCAAAAAAGGATGGTGCTATGACGCGCGGCCCATCTTCTCCAGCGTAGCCCGCGCGCGTGGTGTGCGACCCGAAGTCGACGACGAGGGCGGACACTTCGTCTGGTTGTTAGCGGGGATGCGCGCAGCCGCCAAGACGAAAATGGCGCGACGGGCCAAGTTAGAACGTACCTCCATTGTAGACCATTGTGCAATGTGAGCGAAGTGGCTCGCGCTGGATAAGATGTGGATGTGGATGGAGAGTGTTGAGGTTGTAGTCTTCGATCCCAGTTTGAACGCGAACTTGGATTGTCGCCAAACAGCAGCAAGGCGGAATGGGTGAATCGGACCACGTGGTGAATTAATGACGTGTCGGGTGATAGCGGGTATGGGAAATTGCTTCCGCTTGATGGAGACCCACTGCCGTCACCACCGCCGCTGTCCTCGTTGACCCACTTCCATTGTGTCGTCGCTGCTTTCGTTCGGACTTGGGAATCAGAAACAACAGTCCCGCGTAACGAAAAGGTGCTCTAGCTTTAACCATCATCCATCCACTTGACCATCACCGACGCATGGAACAGAAACCATGCCACCAGGTCCACCCGCCCATTTGCGCCTCTCAGCGCTGCAGGGAGGGTCATCAATCCCATCCCTCTTCCCACCAGTCCTCCCGGAGATGACTCCAGAATCCTTGGCAGCAGCAGCCAACACCTACAAACAACCCGCACCTCCGCCTACTCTCCCCCTCCTCCAACTTCCCGGCCGACATCAAGACCCATTTCGCCCAGCTTCCACCGTCCGTGTCGTCGACGAAAGCGGCGATCTCTCGGGCTCGGACACTCCAGATGGGAACGACAACGATAACGCGATCGCAGGTCCGAGTTGCCCGCTGCACCGCCGCTGGCCCGCGCGCGGCGAGCATGCTCCCACAAGCGATGCGTCGGCGCGCACAGCGGACATGTCCGACACCGAGCTCGACAACATGGTGGACGACCTCGCCGTCCTTGTGCGCAGGGAGTTTGACTGCTGGGTTGAGTCGTGCTGGTGCGTTCTTGGGTGACGCGGTGCTGCTACTGTGCCGCCGGCCTGTGCGTGCGATTGTTGCTGATGTACAGGAACGAGGCGTTCCATCACGTCTTCACACACTCAATACCTGCGTTCATCATCTCGTTGATTCTCGCGGGTGCGAGCCCGCAGTTTATGCGTCGACAAATCGTGCATGGCGGCGCGCAGCTGGACAAGTTGTTCATGAGCGATATGCTGCACAACCTCAAGAACGAGATGGAGCGGCGACTGACGGGCCGACTGATGCCCGAAGGGAGGGCAGAGAGCAGTGCCATGGCGACGGCAGCTGCGGCAATCGGCGCTGGAGGGCTGGGGGCACAGCAACCGCCTGGTGCATCGCCAGGTCTTCCCAGGGACGGAGTGTGCACCCACGACCTCGCCCCCGCACATGGAGCGCCACCCGACGACGACGACCACGCAGCGTGTTTGTGCCAGCTGACGGCGTGTTCTGTGTGCCTCCACGCGGCCGTCGCCCAACGAAAAGCACCGGTCGGCCTTCTCCCATTCTCATTGACGGACAGCCCCATAGCCGACGGGTGGTCTGGAGGCTTCGAGTCTGAAGAACAGCAAACGGTTCGGTTGGCGGAGGACGATCCGAACATGGACATTGGTATCGACGAAGGAGAGCGGCCGTCAGGGGTCGCACTGGCAGGCAAGGGCTTTGTGCATATCCCCAAAAAGCCTATACCGCCCGAAATGAGGCGTCCGCAGGTCTTCCCGCACCCGCAGATGACGGATGTCCTCGCGGTCGAGGAACACCTGCGGTGGCGGCTCAAGGAGTTGGGAGCGGATGACCCGAGCGTGATCAGCCGATACGGACCCAGTACGAACGCGCCGGCGGCTCTGGAGGGGTTGGAGCATGCGCTCAAGCTGGACGAGGACGACGATCAGTCCGAGACAGCAAGCGTGACGAGCGTGCCGAACGGCAAGAACGGGCGCAGAATGGCGGTCGGACGGTCCAAGGCACGGTTCAACAAGCCTGTCAAGGCTCCACCAAAGGCGCCGAAGAAGCCGGAGCGCAAAGTGTACCTGCCAGAAGAATGGGCCAAGGCCGATCCGGGAGTGCGGAACACGGCCATCGTGCTGACATTCCGCCATTTTGTGAAGGTGAGTGAGGGAGCGAAGTATGCTACGTTGTCATTGCGCTGACCTCAGCTTCTTCACAAAGTTGCTGTGTCTAACTCGCCATTTCAGTACGCAGGATATGCGAGAGACGTGCGAGCCCTCGAGAGCGTCCACCCGGTTGCGCTGTACCGGCGCCTCACAGAGCAGACGGCACAGCGGCGCCGCACATCGCGCGAGGGCAAGGCGTGGTCTGAGTGCATGGACCGGTGGACAGAGGAGCTTGGGGCGCGGGAAAAGGCTGCCGGTAACGTCCTCGTCAACGCTGGACGACACGAGGAGGCGGTGCGATGTTATACGCGCGCCATCTCCCTCGACGGCAAGAAGACTGTGTACTACTCGAACCGGGCGGTCGCACTCAACACGCTCGGCAACCACCAGGCGGCGGAGGCGGACTGCACGCACATCCTGAGCAAGGACGGGAAGAACTCGAAGGCGTTCTACCAGCGTGCTGTTGCGCGGAAGGGGCAGCAGCGGTGGCGCGAAGCCGAGGCGGATCTCAAGCAGGTGCTCCGGTTGCAGCCGGGGAACGAGGCGGCCAAAGCGCTCTTGGCCAAGGTCAAGCCCGAGGTCGCCAAGCTTCCCAAGCAGAAGCACGAGGATGTGCTCGACTTTTAGATGCAGAGTCGAGGCGTGGCCTGGGAGTGGCCTGTGAGGCGAGCTGCACCTTATCATGTTACGGCGGCGTGCTTGTCGCTATGCATAGCTATATTTGTAGTACGGCTGGGTTCCTGGGCGAGAAGTGGTGAAGGAAGGGGTGAGCCGCGGAGCAGAAATCTCGCTCAGATGGAAGCATCCACATGCCTCCTCGTCTACACTACAAAGTTCATGGCCTGCGTACCAACAACGCCATCCCCAGCTCGTCCCCTTTCTTCGAAAGAATGGTGAACACAAAAAGAAATACCAAAAGAATTGACCACTGACAGACTCGAACTGCCGACCCTTGCATGGGGCTAATATTTACGTAATATTAGTACAATGCTCTAACCAACTGAGCTAAGCGGCCGATATTGTGCTCGTGCCGGAAATTAGTGGGTGCTTATGTAGACCAGGGCAAAACGCCGTTTTGGAATCTGCATGTACATGCACATGCATGAGAGTAGGCCCAGGAGAAAGCACGCTTCGGCAATAGTGCCACACTGTCATATGCAGGGCTGATGTGCAGATGTCGACAAGGATTGGGATAGAAAATGACATCGTTGGCGGGGTGGCAAAGTGGCAAAGTGGCGCCACAGTTGGAAATCCCGAATTCTCCAAGAGGAGGCTTATTCACTCACTCTACGCGCCCCACCGTGGGCAGCTCTGCCTAGATAGGCCTTCACATCAGCACTTGACCAGTCCACCTCCATCCATCTCTCCATCTCCATCTTCCACATCTCCATCCTCGTCGCGTCAAGCACATCACATACCCTCGCAAGCAAACCCCAAACCCGCCAACTTTGATTGAATGAGCACGAGTACGTCTTCTTGTCTGTGGGAAGGGGACTGTGCGAAGCTGCTTTGGCCCCTTTCGCCACCCATTTGCTGCCCGTTGCTCCCCATTGCTCCTCGTGTGCGCGTGTCCCTCGTGTGCTGACATCCGTGCGCGCTGCTCTGTTACCCGTTTGATTTGATTCTCCCGTCACCTGCTTCGATCTCGATCTCACATTCTGCCCCACTCGCTCGCCACTGCTCTCCTCCACGCGACAACGACGATTCTGCCACTTGTCATTCTCCTTCCATCTGCCACATTCAACGACCTCCCTCCCGCTCTTCCCATCACCTAACGTCGGCGCCTCCGTCCACGTCTGTCAACCCGCCGACGCCTCTCTCTCCCCGCTTCCTCACAAAACCACCACGCGCCCATGCCCCCTCGTGCAGCTACCAAGGTGGACGCTTCTAAGACCAAGAGCAAGGCCCCGGCCAGCGCCGGGGCGACCAACCTTACCGGACCCTACGATCCGTTTGCGAGCGGCGACCCGTTCGCCGAGTCCACGACTGTCAAGAACGTCGTCCCTGTTAAGACTGAGAAGATCCATATCCGTGAGTATTCGGCGTGGGCGGCCAGTTGTGGTTAGGGTGCAAGATGTGCGCGCGGCCGAACTGGGACCTTTGAACCCCACTGAGATGGACATGGAGGGGCCGTTGGCACAGGCCGTCGGCGCAGTCTCGTGCAGCGTTCGAGTCCTCCTTGCATCGGAGCTGCACTGGAGCAGCGAAGCAGCCGCGATCGCGACACCTCTCTTGGCCGCGTTTTTGGGCTTCTGGTCCCGATCAGCACCTTTGATTATCACGGGCTGACCCCAGGCCTCCAGCAGCGCAATGGTCGCAAGACTATCACCACCGTCCAGGGTATTCCGGACAAGTATGACCCCCGCAAGCTCCTCAAGGCGATGAAGAAGGAGTTCGCCTGCAACGGCCACGTTGTCCACTCGGCCGACTCGGATGACGAGGACTCGCCTGCCCCTGGCAAGAAGGACGACCACGGCAAGGTCCTCCAGTTCCAGGGCGACCAGCGTGTCAACGTCAAGAGCTTCCTCGTCGACTCGGGCCTCCTCACCGAGAAGGAGGCTAAGGACCAGATTGTCATGTGAGTCACCGCAAAAACGTCAAATGGTGAGAGACAGTCGCTAACTCCAGCCACGGCTACTAAGCGCCCTGGGAATGCTGGGTCCTGTCCGAGGAAGCTCCTCGCGCCAGATGTGCGCGCTCAGCCTCCTACTCTACTAGATGTCGGTAGTGTTGGTAGTGTAACTGTCAGTGTCGTCAGACCCATGCATCGATCGTGTGTGTCATGCGTGACGGGGAAAGTGATGTTGGTCCTGACTTTTGTCACCAACGTATGTACTCGAGATGAGGTGCTCATTCCGGCAACCGTCATGCGCTTCCTATGGGCACGTTCCAGCAGTACTAGCCTCAGCAACACAGGTGCTCTGGAGACCGTGGCAGACGAACAGATGCATACACGACCACTCTATAGACGCAGACCACCATCCCGCCGCCCGTCGCTGTCTCTCCGCATCCAGTCCACCTCATCCTCGCCTCCAATCTTGACGGCGTCAGAGTCCCCCGTCAGCTCACTCCCGTTGTCGCTCTCGTGCTCCGTGAGCTCAAACACCTCCGGCCCATCCGGCAACCCCACCCGGTCCCCCTCGCGCTGGGTGAGCTTCGCATACCCCGCTTCCGGCTCCTCCTCCCGGTTTAGCCCCGCATTCCTCCCAGAGTTCGAATAGAGTTGCACGAGGAACGTGATGACGAGATAGACGAGGAACGAGAGGGAGAAGTCGAACAGGGCGTACGTGACGTGGTCAATGCCGAGTGCGTGGGCGTGGTCCATCTCCTCATGCGTTGCGGAGATGAACATGATACCGCCCAGGACGAGGAGGTATGGCGGGAGGTGCTGGAATACGCGGACTGTGGGAGAGGGGGTCGGGCCGTCGTTGAGGACAAAGCAGACCTCTATGAGACGCAGGATGCCGGCGATAATGAGCGAGTATCCGAACATGGCGTGGATCTGGGGTCAGCTAAGCCGGAGTGGAGAACCTGCCTTGGACGAGAGCATGAGGTGCTGCTCGTGTGCCGACATGCCCCACCCAGTCATGATGATGATGACGGCCGGCACGAACGAGCGCCGCCCCTTCCGGCTGAGGAAGACGCCGAGGAGGCCGCCAGCCCACCACAACACGCCCTGGGGTCAGCGCCGACCGATACAGGCAGTCCACCATCATTGTGTGTTGCATGTCCTTGGCTGTCCACGGTCCGCCCTGGTGCTCAGTGAACGTGTTAACGATGCCCTGAGGAGTTAATATGCAGCTTCCTTGGTACAGGCGGGAACTTACCCAGGCAAGAATGACACAGCTGTCCAACATCTCCTGGCTGCACCCGCGGCGCTTGAGCCACGCGCCCCCGAGATTGAGCATGATGACCAGGATGACCGCGTAGCCGATGAACGCGGAACCCATGATATAATGCGCTAGACACTGGTTGATCTCCCCGCCGCGGCAGAATCCGAGCGCCGTCACCACGCCCATGAGCATCTCTGCATGTCAGCGTGGCTAAGGTGCGCCGGAGGACTGCCTAAACGAGGTGGTGCAGCCTCTCCAATCTGGTAAAGGGGTAGCACTCACGAGTCCACCCAATGATGGGGAACGCCATTCCCAGTGGTCCATGAATGCGCTTAATCCACGGCCGCACGCTTCTCTCCATGATGTGCAGCTTGAGGAATATCCCGCAAGCGGTTTGCTGCTGTCAGCTCAAGCATTGAAATGGAAAACTCACGACTATGAGTACCCAGAAGATGATCTTGGCCATTGTCCCGTGGACCTGCGGTCAGCTGCCGTCAAACACGCGCGACTCACTGTCGCGGCGAACTCGCGCCCGCCATGGTGATGTCCGAGCCAACTTGCGAACAGCGTCAGGACCACGCCCGTGGCTTGGAGAGGCACATGGTATCGCGACCAGCTGTCAGCTTGCTTGGTAGAGCAGACGTACTTTGACAAGCCCAGCACCATACCGACTGGGAAGAGGATGGCCCAGATAAATGTCTGGAGAGACATCTTCGGTCAGCGTTGTGGTGGGGTGCCGGCATGGCTGGAGACATACATGGACCCACATGATCCAGTCGATGGGGACTTTCGGATCGATGTCCACGGGATCATGGTGTTCGTGCGCGAGCGCTGTGGTTAGTTACGATAATATTGTGCATTGCTACCTAGTGGAAGTAGCGCGAGCGCAATGGCTGCGATATGCGTCATGATGAAGTTCGGGTTGTCACTGCCGGCGGCAACTGGACGCCTGATCGCGTTGACAGCGTTCCTAGTCGAGAACACGAAGAACCACAGGAGCAAGACTAGAGGCTGCGTTGATGCAGTAGACGCTAGTGAGAATGAGTGGGAGTTGAAGAGATAGTGGCGAAAGCGACGACGACGACTCTGAAACTAGCGTAGAAGCATGGGAGACGTCGCCATCAGCCACCCATCGACCTTGCGAGGCACCGACCGTG
This sequence comes from Cutaneotrichosporon sp. PL3408A, assembly GCA_023629975.1. Taxonomy (NCBI): domain Eukaryota; kingdom Fungi; phylum Basidiomycota; class Tremellomycetes; order Trichosporonales; family Trichosporonaceae; genus Cutaneotrichosporon; species Cutaneotrichosporon sp. PL3408A. The sequence continues at coordinate 382,221 of JAMAMB010000006.1, forward strand.
TGGGGTACATCTCCCCCATGTCATGCTCACTCCATATCGGATGCATATCACTGCCGAGACCACCGCTTCGTCTGTCCGTGCATCCATTCTTCCAAGCCCGCACCGCCATAACTCACACCTACATGCTTGAGCACGATGGTGGACAGCAGCGACCCGATAGCAGCATTACTCTGAATGACTCAAGCAACGAACGTCAAAATGTCATCATAGTAACTACAAATCTAGAACGCTAACAATACAGGCAGTTGAAGCCGGAAAGCACTAACATCTAGTAAACCTCGCCCGTTCCACGGCGGCGCCGGAGGAACGCTTCGCCCTTGGCCGCCAGTCGCTCCCGCTGCTCCTCCCAGCGGCGGTTGACCGCCTCGGCAAAGCCGAACTGGAGCTGGTTGAGGTTCACCTTTGCCTGGGGCAGCGCCGCGGCCATATCGGAAAGCGTGGGGATGGCAGGGATGGGGAGGTTGGGCATCGTGGGAATGGTAATGTTTGGGAAGAAGTTGTCGCGTATAAGCGTGGACGGCTGGGAGGGGGTATGCGGGGTGACGAGGGGGGACTCGTCTGGAGAGTCGGCCAGGGGTCCAAGGTCTGGCGTGTGGGTTGCGTCGAGAGCGGGAGTGTTGGGCATGCGAGGAGCCAGGAGAGGAGTCTTCTCGACCGCGACGGGTACGGGCTGCTCTGCCTTGACCTTGGCCGCCTTGGCCCGTCGGCGGAGGTACCCGCTCACACCGCCGTGCATCCAACTCGCGTGAAGGGTGAGTGCGAGCCCCAACATGGTTGTCGGCACCCACGACCCTTCCATGAAAGCACGCGAGGAGGGGCGAGCACAGTCGGCAAGAATGAACGCGTTGTAAAGGATGCGCGTGAGGAGCATGAGGGAGAGGAAACGCTCGTCCGACCGGACGGCGGGGAAAAGGTTCGAGACGGCGAGGTCAAACGTCGGGAGCTATGGTTAGCTGCTGCTGCAAGGCGATCCCGAACTCACTTCCATGAAAGCGGCGAGGAGGAAAATGGGCGAGTGCATCGACGTCGCGCAGTGCACCATGAGCCCGATGTAGACGGTATGGTGGATCCAACCTGTGAGCATTCCGACCTCTTTCGGGTACGCGAGGTAACCGACGAGAAGATCAGCTGGGTGTCAGTCAAGTCTGCATCCATGCAAATCTGCAAGCGCCAATCGCGACTCACTGAACAGGTACGTCCCAAACGTCGCCACCGCCGCGTCCGCGAGGGTCTTTGTCCATCCCACCTGACCTGCGTCCCACACAGCTTGCAGTCCGCCGGTCAAGTACGCGTACACAAACGGCAAAGACGCGAGGGTCATGAGAGAGCTCGAGAGCGCTGAGAGAACGTATGCGTGTTTTCGTTCGCCCTCAAAGTGTGGTGACACGGATGTGTACCATGCCACGAGAAGGAGGAAGACGGGGATGGGGAGGGAGAGACCGAGAGGCAACGCGCTGGCCGACTCGAGCAGCGCCGAGAGTGCTGGCATGGTGGCGATGTGTGATCGAAAATCAGTGATCGGGGAGCGGTGAGGCGTCGCCGTGTGGTAATATATGTGAGGAGGTGATGCGGGCGATGATCGAGAATACGCTGGTCGTGTCGTGGGCGATTGTTGCTGGCGTAGTCTGTCGGCTGATGGTTGGGGGGACTAGTGATGGTGGTGGGTTGCGGTGTAGTAAGGTGGGGACACGTGCGTCTTGTACTTTCGAGACGCGTCGTAGGTGGGGAGGTGTGGGGAGTGTGCGGAATTGATTTCGCTTGCAGCGGGGAGAGGATAGGGGCTGGTGGTGAAGCGAGATAAGATGTGATGTGCTCGAAGGTGAGTAGTAGAATTGTGATGATGATGGCGTTTGAAGAGAGATGATAAGAAAAGAAGAGAAAGAAGAAAAAAGTGTTGCATGCATTGATGTCTTGTATTGAGTAGGGTGTGTCACTCTCGACGCCATGGATGGCACTCGTCGCGGTGGCAGTAGTGTTACCCCGCTCGGCCCGAGTGGCTGCATGGCTTGCTTACCCCAACGTGACCACATGGATGCATGCATGCAATGCGGTCAACAACGCCGCGTCTCTTGGCATCGCTCCTCGTTGCATGCGCTGCATCTGCATGCATCATGCATCATACCTACTCTCTTCCCATTCCACAATCCTCCGCATCAACCCCGGGATCTCTTGATTTCTTTTCATCTTGGAATATTGAGGGTGGCGACTCGGCCGGGTGGCGGCCATGATGATGCATCGGAGTCACGCCGGGGCATGCCGTCAAGCGCCGTTGACGTGTTGCGTAGTACACCCATGCATTGTCCGTCCATGCATCGCCTTGCAACGGGCACGGCAAGCACGGCACGAGGGGTTAAGGGGGAAACAACGGAGCGTCACGGAGCACAAGGACACGGCGCTGATGAGGTCACCAAAAATCATAACATGGACGTGTCCTCGAGTCCTCCTCCCTCGCAATCCCCTCGATATGGTCCATGTCTCAAACACTGCAAACTACAACCTCCCCCTCCCTTCACCCATCTCAACCCATGCCCGTCCAGCACTCCCCGTCATACTCTCATAAACCACCCTGTCGCCATTATGCATCGTCTCCACCCTCTTCCCGCCCTCGTTTGAGCGGCGCATCAGCACCTGTGCACCCCCAATGTCACGACTCGCCTCCTCAACCCCCACCCACCCCCTCTCGAGCGCCCGCGCCAGCCGATACGTGAGGTAGATCTGCGCGCTGTGCATCGGCGTCGTGCCATCGCGCACCCAGCCCGGCAGGCGTGCGGTAGGCAGCCAGTGCGCGCCCACGACCTCGATCCCGCCGTCTCCCCGGACGGTATCGTCCACATGCGGCGGGAGGGGGGTGACGAAGAAATGGGTCTGGAATCGCTTGGGTGGGCCGACGGGCGTCGTCCAGGTCGAGAACGGGAGCAGGGAAGAGGAGGGGATAAGCGTCACGCCGAGGGTGGCCAGCGCGTCGTCAAACGACGTCTCGTTGTCATGGACCGCCTTCTGCAGTTTAGGTAGAAGGGCCCGTTTGGACTCTGGCACGGGCTCCGTGGTAAGTAGTAGCCCAGTCTCCTCAAACGTCTCGCGTATCGCTGTGTAGCCCAAATCCCTGTCACTCGGGGAGACGGTGCCGCCGGGGAAAACGAAGGCGCCCGGGTAGGTCAGGTGGGTGGGACGTTTGACCATGAGGACGCGGTCGCCGTTGATGACTATCAGCGCGGCCGCTGGGCGGGGCGTAGGTGGTTGGGACGATGAAGACTTCGACATCGTATGTTGAAGCAGGCTGTAGCTGGAAGTGAATGGTTGTATCGTTAAAGAGTATCGAAGATCGATGCGATGGACTTTTGCACGGCTGCGGATGTATGAGACGCAGATAGCCGGAGTGGGCACCTCTGCAAAGCTTCGGCGACAACCGACCAAGAGGTCAATCTCGCACCATGCTGTTTACGCCGCTTCGTCAAGGATGTCGAGAAACAATGATCATGTCATAATGGTCAAAGTACACAGTACAAGACATTTCTATACAGTGGCAACAATGTGCCGTGTCTACAACAGGCCGAAACCTCCTCCGCCGGCGTTGGCATCCTCGTCCGGGATACCCATCGCTCGTTGCGCCTCGCGCTCCTCGTCCCAGTCGATGCCTTCGGGGCGCTCAGATACGCGGGCATAGTACCTGCGTGCGGCCTTGGAAATGCCATCGGGAAGCATAGAGGGGCGCTGCGTCGCCTCCTCGCCGTCGCCATCGGTCGGCGAGGCCGGATTCATGTCCGCGATCACGGCACGCATATGGCGCTCACGGGCGCGGATAGCCCGTGCGCGGCGGACCTCAAATGCGGGGACGAGTGTGATGATCCACAGGTACAGCGGGAGGAGGAAGTGGGTCACGATGAGTGGGGGCCGAGAGTCGGGAATGCGGGTTAGGGTTGTGGAGCGCGATGTGGCCGGGAGGCGGAGCTGCTCTGCATCCGAGTCGAGGAGGAAGAGAGGCATCGCGCTCGTGATCTGGTGAGCGCGCGCAGTGGCGGGGCTTTGCCCGGCGGGTTCGGGCTGCTCAGCGGCCATAGCGGCCGCGTCGAGGGGGTTCGGCTCTTCAACGTGTTCACCGCGTCCACCGCGCATCGCGGCATCCTGGCGTGCGCGTTCGGCCTCGGGGTCGGCGAGACGCGCCTGGGTCTCGGCGCGGCGCTGTGCCCGCCGGTGTCGCTGCTGCCGCTGCCGCGCCTCCTCGCACCACTGCTGGTATCCGTCGATGAGCCACCACGAAAGACACGCGCCGGCCAGGAGCCAGAACCGCTGGTCGAGCCAGTCCATCCTGCGAGTGAGCATCCACACCACGGTGGCCATGCGCGCTGCACTCCAGAACTGATGTTGCACCAACGCCCACGAGACCCGAGGAACGCGGAGCGTAATGGTGCCACGTGTGCGGGCATGAATGGTGAGTCCGCGCGGCAGCTGTGCGGGCGCTGTGGTCGTCGGGGTCGGCGTGGGGTTGCGCGGGGGCTCGACAACCTCAGAGGCCTGCTGAGCCTCTGTAAGATGGACATAAAGGTGGGAAAGGAGCGTGGTGATCCGGAGATACTGAAGAAGATGGATAAGCTGGGACGGGGCAAGTTCCGCGAGTGCAGGGAGATGGAGAGAATAGACAGTGTTGTCGAGTTCAACATCCGTCACCTGGCCATTGGCGCCAAACTCGCGCCCAGTGCCTTCGTGCCACAGCTTGCGGATCTCCTCTGTCGCATTGGCGCGGCCGAGAGAGGACCACACATTGCTCATTGCTGCCGAGTCATCCGCGTCCGCGTCGAACACACCCCGCCAGCCATGCAAGCCGCCCGATTCGGCATATGGCTTAACGACGGACAGGACGGCAGTCTTGGCGACGGGTCGCGCGATGGTCGGCGCCGGGGACATATCATCCCACCGCAGCACAGGTGCGCCAATAAGCGCACACAGATGCTCCCGCGCCGAGAAGAGGAGGTAGTGCACGGTATCTGTGAGTGCCGTTGCGTCGAGGTTCTTCGCAGGCCGAGGTGGGACAGCCGCCGGAGCGGCAACCGGCTTCGATACAGCCCGCGCAGGAGAGGTAATGGGCCGCGCAACGAGGTGCAGTGTTGGCGAAGCATCGGTGAGCACCGCCCCCAAGGCATCGTCGTCACGCAGGATACGGCCGCGCCACACGAGTCTCAGCCCGTCACGCTCCCACCGGCCATACCCGGCATGGCCGTCTGCGATGGCGTCCTTGGCCTCGGAGACGGTCATGCCGTGTGGGGCGTCCCACGCGTGCGCGTGTGCCGAACCGAGGTCCGCGTACGGGGTCTGAATGTGTACGCGGAGCGTTGGCGCCTCGGCTGCCGTTGGAAGTGGCCTCGCGGGGTGCATCGGCGAGTGTTGGGCCCGTTGGCGGAGTCCCTCGGCGTTGGGGGCCTGCGGTTGGCGAAAGGAGGGTAGAGGCGGCGGGGAGGGGTGCACGCCGTGTTCTCGGGGGTCCGGGTTCATGATGTGATGATGATGAGAAGAGAGGATTCAAAGTCGCGCAGCTTGATAACAAGCACGACGGGACTGCGTACAGCCACGGGGACAGCGTGGAGCCTTACGTAACGATGTTACACGTGGCACCGCCTCAGAGCTTCCAGTACTCCGGCTGGTCCTCGTGAGGCACATGCTTTGCATTTGCATGGGGCAGTGGCAAGCTCCTCTCGTCAAGTGCATATAAAGTCGATTTTCTACATGCATTCAAACGTTGTATCCATCATACTCGGTGGTGGCGACAAGGTGGCGACAACTTTTGCCTTGCTGGAGGTGGTGGAGATAAGCCGAAATGGTGACGACGCAAGGGACAGGTATTTGCTTCCGCTGTCGAGTGCCATGAACGTAAACAAGCCCTTCGGCAACAGCGAGACTGACTTCTTTCCATCTCAACTCGAATCAACACGACATGGCAAGCACAACGGCCCAAGACGGGGCCAAGCAACCCAAACCCAAGCCCGTATCGTCGCTCAACGCCAAACTCCTCGCGCACGGGTACGCCAAGCGCCCTCTCAAGCTCGACCGCCTGTCCGACAGCGAGCAAGTACATGTCGCGAACGTCATCACCGAGCTCCTGGGTGCCTCTGTCGTGCGTCCCCGCCGTGACCGTCTAACACCAGTCCAACCTTTCCGCCCTGGAGGACGTGAATGCACGCTACCGATCCCTCGAATACGAGCACAATCGGCTATACAAGACGTCCGAGAAGTTCGAGCACCGCTGCGCGCGGCTCGAGAGCGACGTCGAGGCCGGCAAGGCGCGCTACGAGGCCGCCGAGAGGGCACTCCACGAGGAGGAGGAACGCACAAAGGCCCTGCGGGAGGAGGTCAACCGCGGACGAAAGGCCGTGCAGGAGCTCAAGGTCGCCGCAGCGCAGGAGGCCAAGCGGGCCCAGCTGAAGATCGATAAACTGAAAGATCAGCTGGCCCGTGTCATCCCCGTCTGTCCGCCCACATTCGAGCTGCTCAACCCCGTCCCTCGCGGGGCCATTGCGCCCATTGCGCCCGGGCCTCTTCCGCTGCTCGAGCGCTCACTCGCCGAATTGGCCGATATGCGTTCGAGTCTCCAGGAGGAGACGGAGGCGTTCAGGCATGTGGTGGTCGCGACGGCCAATGGGCTGCACGAGGCTCTGGCAGCTGCAGAGGGACAGGAGGCACCGCGCCTCCTCCTGCCCGCCGACTTCTTTGTCGACGAGAGCAGGCGGCGACAGGCGGCGAGCTGGACCGCCCACCCCGCTATCGCGGACGCCAAGCTTCGTGCCCTAGTCGCCGACGTCCGTGCTGCGCTCACGGTCGGCGTGTCCCCCGTCATGCGGGATGGGAGTGGCGCAACAGAGCTTGAAGCGGAGGAGATGGAGCGCGCAGCCAGGGCTGAAAGGGAGCGCGCACGTGCAGAGGCCGACCTGCGCGACCGCGTCAAGGACCTCGAGGTGGAGATTGCGATCTCCCGCGGCCGCGAAGAGGAGGCAAGGAAAGTGGCCGAGGAGGCAGCAAAATTGACAATTACGTGAGTGTAGCTGCTCATGCCTCCTCGTAAGCTGCCCATAGCTGACGGCAGCGTACCCTCCACTACGGACTTCGGAGACTCGCGACTCCGCGAAGAGCTTGTGCGACAGAAACGGGTCCTGGACGCAGAACGGCAGCAGCTGCGGGACGAGGCTGTCCGGCTGCAGGAGGAACGGCTCGCATTGGAGGTAGAGCAGGCCGCGCACGCCAAACGGTTGGCCGAGGCAGAACGCGAGGCCGAGCAAGCAGCGGCAGCGGCCGAACAAGCAGCAGCGCAAATGGCAGAGTTGCGCCTGGCCGACACATCCGAATCTCACGCTCCCAATGCCCCTATCCCATCGCCCTCATCCGCATCCCTTTCGTCCACGTCCGATGCAGCCAGCTCCATGCAACCACATCCCCCAACAACGCCGCGGAAACACGCACCCACACGCCCCTCCCCCCTCTCGCCCCACCATGCCGGTGCACAGAAGAAGATCCAAGTCTCCCAGAGCCCAAAGAAGCCCAAGCTACATGTCGCTAAGCGGCCAAGGGCGAGTCTCGCCCGTGCAGTTGTGGACCGGCAGCACCGGCGCAGCATCGAAGCGCAGGCGAGCCCACGGGTCGTGAGCGCAGGGAAGCGGAGTGTGAGTTTAGGCTCGAGCTCGGGGTCGGCTGCAGCGGGGGAGAAGGACAAGGGGAAAGGCAAGAGGAGCGCAAGTGGTACGGAGAAGGTGTTAGGCGAGGGCGGGAAACGCGGGAACCAGGCCGCTCCTGTGCCTGGAGATAACGTGACGCGGCGTAAGGCGAGTTCAAGCCTGACTGCCGGGACTGCTTCGTCGCTAGCAAGGTCGGCGAAGAAGCCCGAAACGGCACTAGGAAAACAGTCACGGAGGTAGCGTTTGTGGATTTGTACTTATTAGGTGCTCGTGCAGATGTCATTACTAGTACGTGGATATCTAGAATAAGGAAGGTGGTATGTGCGCTGTGTGCGTATAGTTGATTACTCAGACTTGGGTTTATCGAGGTTGGGCCTGTCGAGGGACATCGTAGGTACGGGCTCCACGGCGGCGGCCGTAGCGGCTGCGGCGCCTGTGGGCGTGCTCGCGGTCGGGAGGATGAGGGGTGAGTTGGCGAGGGCATCGAGTTTCTCCTCCACCCTCTTGCCGTCGTCTGCGTACGGCGTGGATGGGTTGGAAGGGGTCGGGCCGCTCGAACTGGACGACGCCGAGCTCATCGCCTCCATCTCTTTGCGGAGTTTCTCCAGCTCGCGGGCGAACTTGCGTCCAAAGACCTCGACGTAGAACGTCGCACCGTTCCAGGTCGACACGACGAACAGGACTGTGAGGCAGATGTATGTCGCCATCTCATTGTGCAGGAACAGCGCGGATGCGGGGATCATGAACACGATAGAGTAGACTGGCCGGTGAGCAGGTGAGCGCGTGGGGCAGCTTACTTAGCTGGCCGAACATAAACCACGTCTCGCGGTTGGTGTCCTTGATCCCCCGCAGGGCGCGGCCGATGGGGTTGTGCTTGTCATGTAGGAGACTGCGTGAGCTTCGTTTCACTCTCAACTCACTAGTGGAAAGAGTTCTCACGCTGCCCGCTGGCGATCTTCTCGTACCGGTCAACAGAGATGAACTGAGGTCAGCTGCGCAGATACTAAACAGCTCACTTTCCAGTAGGTCAGTTGCCAGATACAGTACGGCACGGACGACAGGGCGATACGCTGGGCCCAGTTGTAGTCGTCAACGTGTACGATGCCGGGGTACCTCTCCCCGGCGTTGGGGTAGCGGAAGCTGGGGTTAGTTCAGCGCGGGTCAAATAGCCTACAGGATAATGCCCATCACGAGCGGTGGATAACTGCCGTCAGCAAATGAATACGTCGTGACTCACATGTGGATGAAGAGACTGGTGACCTTGTCGATGGAGTGGAAAACGAGCGAGTTGCGCCAGGTGATAATGGCGCTAGCGAGCGGCCCTGGTGGTCAGCGCGAACAGTTGGGCAACGCACCCATTGTGAGGCAGTAGCTGCAGATGAAAAGGATCGTGGAGGACGGGAAGAACCAGAGCCAAATCATGTCGAGAACGTTGACAAAGTAACACAGACTGTGGTGAGCTCTTTGAAGTAGAGGTCAGCTCACTCGAACAGGAAGTAGTGGAAGTGTTTCTGTTTGTATGAGTACACGCGCCACGAGAGGTACACGATTGCCTGCACAGTGTACACGACGGGAAACCATGTCGGCGCCAGACCCCAGAGCAGGCAGGTGAACGCAAGTGTGCACACGCCGAGCACGAAGGCTGATGTCAGCAAGTCGATCGATGCGAATGGCACGACTGGGAGGTGCATCGCTGCTTCTAGCGGTCTCAACCCCCCGCGCACTTCAACGGCCTCCCCACCTGTTCCACTCACAGAACTTCTCCCGCGTCCTCACGACGGAATCGCTCGCCCAGCTCGCACTGAGCCGATTAACGCGGTCCGCGATATTGACCTTGAGGCGGGACAGCTCGCGCTCGACGTCCTGCTTGTGCCGCACCGCGCGTTTAGTGAGCCCCCCACTGGCTCCTGAGTCGCCGTCGCTCTCGTCCAGGACCACCATGGAACCCTTGGGCGTGCGCAGAGGTTTGGGCACGAGCTCCGCCGCCCGCTTGCGGATCTTCTTGCTCTGCTCCTTGAGCCGACGTTCCCATAGATCGAGGCGTGAGTCTAGAGTGAGCAGACGAAAAAAGCGGAAGTGGAACGCGTCGAGAGAGGGCTGGGTCATAGTCGTGAAGCTGTGGCGACTTGGATCTTGGCGCGTCCGATGCGTCTGCCCTACAGACGGACTCTCGCACTCATCACCCTCGCGCCAACACGTCAAGTAGACATACCGAAAAACGTCTCTATCACATCTGCTGTCAGCTGTGCACCCTGAGGACGACGGACCCAGTAACACGAGCCCCTCGGACCAGTTCTCGCCGACGCGTTCCAGACCCCGGTTGGCGATACCGCTGAGGCTTGACGAGGAGCGGGACAGTGGGGGCCGTCTCGAGCCGTCCGGGGACGCGGCTGGCGCCAGTGGTGGTGTGTCCATCTCTGCTGTGATTGAGGACATGTTGATTAGTGGATGGAGAGGATTGGACAAAGTCAGAGTGAGATGGAGAGGAGATGGAGATGTGACGTTTTGTTGTGAAAAGAGTCAGGAAGTGGTGACGTTCGTCCCTTACGTATTCCGTCGGCCCTGATGCGGAACGTCACCATACGGTTGCGCCAACGCTGGCAACAGCCAGCATCAGCTCGTTCTACAGCCCTGCAGGCTCCAGCCCATGCAGCCGCAATAGTAGTGCAATATATGAACAATATACAACCAAGCCCATCCAGCATGCTCAGCTCCCTCTAATCATCCTTCAGCATCGTTGACGCATGGATGTAACTCCCCACAGTTGTCTTCTCTACCGTCGCAGGCGGTCTGGCATCAACAACCACACATCTTGTAGACGTACCCTGTTTCGCTGAAGTGGCGCCAGTGGTCCGCCGACGAGAACTGCATCGGCACTTGACTGAGCGTTTCCGCCTTCGGGCCCAGATTGACGCGACCAGGCTCGGTCGTGGGCAACCCGGGCACGGGCCAGTAGAAGTCCTCCGTGGTCGGATGCACCGCCTCTCCCCACACCGTGCGGAAGAATTGGAACGGGGTCGGGACAGGTCGTGGGGCTTCGGTGCTGATGGCTGGGGAGGAGCTTGCAGGCTGGGGCTGGGGTTCGGCCCTCCCCTTGCCCTTGTCCTTCGCGTCCTTATCGGCCATCTCCACGTCGGCCCCCGGACTTGGCTCCTGCGAGCCGTGAGCCTCAGCCTCAAGGATGGCCTTTGCCACGCTCCCCGACTTCGCTGTCGCCTGCAGGAGGGTCACGGGATCATGGATGGGGGCTACCTTCGCCCCACTTGCGCTCATGTAGGCCGGCCTGTATCCGGACACGGCGGCGCCCGAGGCCGGGTCGCCCATCCGCTCCGCCGCCGCCTGGGTCTGGCGCATCTGGAAGAGCGCGGCCATGTCCTGGATCGCGAGGATCACGTCCCGCCAGTCCGTCATCTCCCCGGCTGGCGTCAGCGCGTCAGAAGCTCCGGCCTACCTGTATCGCTTCCTCGACTCGGCGCGGCAACAGACCCAGCGAGGGGTGGCCTCTGTCCCGTCTGCGGACCCATGAGGATGTATCCGAGCGCGCGCGCCGCGCGCTCGTGTTTCGCCGTAAAGGCGTTCCCATACATCGCCGACGTCATTGCGGGGCAGAGGATGACTGGGGTCGAAGGCGGAAGGGAGCGGAGCAGAGAGAGCTGGTGTTAGCAAACGAAGGCACCCGATAGGGGGAGGGCGACTTTACTATGCAACGACGGTGGCAAGACTTACAGCAATGTTATCGGAGAATCCAACGACGACTTTGGCGAGCGTATCCGCAGAACAGGGGACAACGACGACGAGGTCGGCCCAGCGGCTCAGCTCGGTGCTCAGCACCGGGTCGCCGGGCTTAGTCCAGCCCTCCCACTCATCCGTCTCCGTCCACCGCCGCACACCCCACTCGATCTTGCCGTCGTCGACGAGATTCCATGCGCATCGCACAGCGTCGTCGAGGCCCTTCTGGTCGTAATACCGCAGGCTGGGAAGCGTAGCCACGACCTGCAGCTCGATGGTTGGATCCTTCCGTTAGCCTCCGGTTGCCTCCAAGACGCTCGACGTCCCCACTCCAAACCCCACCCACCCTGCTCAAAGACCCCACGATGCTTGGCATGCTCGCGCTCGCCGCGCTGTCCGTGCTTGCGAGCACGACGCGGAACTTGCCATCATACTCGGCAGGGCGGTGCTCGCTGGCCACGAATGGTGAGCGGACCTTGATTGGTGGGCCAAACTTGGCCGGCCGCCGCGCGGTCACCGGCTCTGTAAAACCCCCAAACGCTGATGGGCTGGAGTTGATGCTCATGCCCCCTGTGTTATGTGAAGTGGTGTGGAAAGAGCATTGAAGGTGTCGGTTCCGGTCGGTGTCGGTGTTGTATGTTGAGGTTCCAGGATGTGAGATCGTGTGGCCGATTGACAGGGGCCGTCGGCGATCGGCTTGGCACCGGACCGTATTTGGACATGTGGTGCGGAACGTGCGGAAGTGGATGTCTCAACTCACCCAGACACGGCTACGAGGCCACCACAGAATGGACAAATGAACAACGTTGTATACATGCAAGCTATTGCTTCGCCCTTCACTGCCAACTGCTCCTATCACCGTCCCTCGCTCATGGGAGCACCTTCGTCACAACACCCAGGACCTTGGTCTTGGCCTCGCGGAGCAGGATCAGCTGCCCCTCCTTGATATACTCGGCATGCCCGAGGAACTCGAAGACGACCTTGGACCGGTCGCCTGTTCGAATAAGCCCAGACGGATGGTCGAGGGACACGATGCGCACTGCCTGGCGAATCGCCCCACAGTGCAGCATGGCCGTGTACTTGGGCTGGATGGTCGACGAGTGGTGCAGCACCATGACCATCCCCTCGAACCGCATGACTGCCTTGGGCGGCGTCTCGCTCTTCGCGACCAACACCATCCCCTTGCGCACCTGAGGGCGGCGTATCCGCTTGAGGGCGAGTCTGGGGTCAGCTTAAAAACAACGCGTGTAAGCTCACGCAACGCTCTGTCCCGCTTCAGCCGAGTCGACCCTGGCACGTTTCCTCTCGATAGTCTTCACTGTCGTTGGGATGAAGTGGCCGAGCGAGTCGGGGCCCAGAAGCACCTGGTCGTTCGCGTGGACTATCCCGGCTGTGACGACGCCAGAGACAACCGTTCCGACGAAGGGAACGGAGAAAACGTCCGAGACTTGGAACTCGAGCGGCGCGTCCACCACGTACTTCTCATCCATCTGCGATGAAGGGAGACAGTTGAGGAACGTGCGCAGGTTGGGCAAGTTCTGCCCTGTTACATTGGATAACATGAAGATTGGGCAGAGCCTGTAGTCGGACCTGATGTCAGCGGGGGTGAGGAGAGGCAACCCACCTTCCATTCGCCGAGACGGTGTCGCTGAGGCCACGCGCACAGTCAACGGCCAGGCGCTTGCTGTCCACGAATACGGGAATCCTTCGACACCCGGGGCTCTTTAGGACCTTGACTAGCATGTTGACAGTCTGCTCAAGGATGTTAGGAGGGGTCATGTCAATCTGGTGTGAGCTCAAACCGAGACAAGATAGCTCACTTTAGTCACGCAGACAGCGATAGGGACGTTGAGGGCGAGCGCAACGCCAAGGTGCTCTTTGGACATGCCGATGAGGCCAGCATTGCCGCCGACCATGAGCATAACGTAGTCCGGCGCACATCCGGACAGGCCGTACAGCGTTGTCTTGAAGTACCGCTCATGTCCGGCCAGATCGATGAACGACGCAACCTTGGCTGCGCGTTTACAGATCTCCTCCCAGCTCAACTTCTCGCGCTTGGCGGTATTCATCTCGCCCTCGTGTCCGTGTGTTGTTGGGAAGATGGGCTCGCCCGTGGTGGTAAAGCCCAGAATCTCGCCACCGACGCTCGACGTGCGGCCGGTCTCGACCTCGTGCGGGTGGCGGAAGAGCGCTAACCGCGCCTTACCACGCCCGTCGTCAAGCCCGCCGCGGGTGAGCACGCCGAGTGTTGTGGACTTGCCCGCGTCGACGTTGCCCACAACGGCAACACGCACCTCCATTACCTCCTCTACGCGGGTGGGCTTCAACCGGACCATCCAGCATCCGTAGGGACCGTCGCGGCCACCAGGCTCGCGGTACAGCTCGGTCACGACTGCCTGTATTGACTCGGCGGTGGAGCGGAGGCGCGTAATCGCTGCGTCGAGCTGGTCGGCGCTGAGGGCATCGCCAATCATCCCGCCCTCCTCCTGGTGTGCACCGAGGGAAATGATGATCTCACCATGACCCCGGAGCAGCGCCGACGCAAGATGAGCCTTTATCCGCTCGTCGTCGCCGTCAACCAGAATATCCTTGTCTTCAGCGACTGCTAATCATTGCGCGCACGTACCTCTATCCTGACGCTCTCGTCATCGTGCTCGTTGTGCTCCTCCTCATCCTCCTGCTGCTTGACCACCTTTGCCTCCTTCTTCGCCTCCTTTACATCATGCTTGTGCTTGTGCTTGGCTGTCTCAGCGGCAACGTGTGCCTCGCGTGCCTCCTTGATCGCCTGCTTCTGCCTCTCATGAGAGAAGTGCTCGATCTCAGCCTGGAAAGACCGAAGTGTTGTCATTGTCGCGTCTCCCCCGTAGTCAACCGAGAACGCGTGGCGTGTCGGTGTTATCTAAGTAAAGTGTATGTGAAAGGAGAGGAGAGAGGAGCAGAGCTTGCTGATTCTCTGCGTTTATGAATGGAAGATAAGGATGAGGATGAGGATGTTCAGTTGGAAAGGTCGAGTCGAGTCGACGTTTCGTCATTACCGGTCATTCGCTCATGCCTTCGAAGTCGTTTGTTTGGGTGGTGATCATGAGTATGCATATGCACGTGTTAATTTGATCCCGGGTGGCAAATGATGCAAAGTGACCGGGGCCCAAAGTGGCCAAAGTGGCACATTCAAACAACAGTGCGAGTCACGAACGAGTCAAGCAAATCAATAACAATGCAAAGAGATACTGTAGAGAGGCAGTGCAGAACCCATTCTAAAATGCATGATTGGATCTTGCATGGATGAATGTCGATGTACAGTAGATCTGGACAGTAGAGTCAGTTGCAAAACAATAGGAATGTGAAGAGGGTTTCCTGGATCCCGCTGGGGCTCCAAAGTCCCTCGAGCATCCCTCAAAGGACAATAAATGCATGATAATGCGACTCGAGCACCTGCACGGATCCGACCTCAGCAAGACGTGATATGCGGCGAATGATAAAGGCAGGGATGAGCGTAAGAGGATGTGATAGTGGAGTCCAAAGATGTTGACGAGCGGTGAGCCCGAAGATGTTGACGGGTAGTGTCCTCATCAAATCGCAAAAATTACAACACTGGGACACAGCAGTCAATACCAACATGAGACTGTGGGACCTCCTCGCACGGCAAACCGGGGTCGACTGTGAGGCGAAAAAAGCAGCTCAAGTCCCTCGAGAACAATGTAACGAGTGCAGGTCGCGATCGGAGCTCATGTAACTTCCGCCCCGTCAGAAAGGAGGTGTAGGGGTGAGGTGCACAGCTCTCCGGCCATAGAATCCTGATCTTCTTTATTTTCTTCTTCATCTTCATCATCATCTTCTTATCGTGTTTATCAAGGCCCAGCTGGACGTGAACTTTATAGCGCCCCACACCTCATGCATCCGACACAACTCACCCTCGCTGTGATCAAGGTCGGCCCCTTGGGCACATTGCTCTCCCACTCCGCCTTCCACTCGACTCCGCCTCGATAAGATACCGGGCGGGAAAGTATCCTTTCCTATTGTCACCAGCTCGCCATGGTCCCCGCCATCGCTTGACCCTCCACCACTGTCAACATCGACCTCGCGACCCGGCCCCCGCAGAACCACCGTCAACATCAAACACCTCGACAAAGGACATCGCCTCTCGACTGATGGACGACCGCACCATTGGTCAGCACCCTTTACCCAGCAGCCCTGGCTCACCAGCTAGAGACTCATCTCGACGCATGGGCAACCAGGATGACAGGACTAGTGAAGAAATGAGACCAGAAACCAGCCCTAAACCAGACCTTCACAGCTACAGTCACCACAGATGTCGAGATAGAAGGACCACCGCTAGCCCATCCCACTCTTGAACACCACCACCGTAACTCGACTCACACACCTCTCTAGGCATATAGCGCAATATCACCTCCGCTGAACCCACGATCTCATCCATGTTCGGACTAGCTTTGACCCATCGGGCCATTGAGAACACAGCCACATGCCTCACATCCGCCAATCTTAATATGCTTCTGCAGCCCCTTGACATTCCGCGCGACCAGCGAGCAACACACCCACCAGGATTGACACCCACAGTA
Source organism: Cutaneotrichosporon sp. PL3408A (assembly GCA_023629975.1). Lineage (NCBI taxonomy): Eukaryota > Fungi > Basidiomycota > Tremellomycetes > Trichosporonales > Trichosporonaceae > Cutaneotrichosporon > Cutaneotrichosporon sp. PL3408A. The sequence continues at coordinate 398,185 of JAMAMB010000006.1, forward strand.
GTACACCCCCACTCGTGGTCCCTCAAAAACTCCTTCGCAGTCGTCAGAACCCCAACCCACGAGCAGAGACGCCGGGTCCCGAAGTCGGGAAGCTAAGCCCAGAAATGTATTCAGGCTGAACAGTGACATCCCGACTCGTGTACCCAAACCGAACGAGACTAGGACAGACCCAGCCGAGTGCCCAACCGACAAGCTTTGCACAGCCGCTAACAGCTAGACTTCCTCCCTCACTTCAAGGCACCCAAGATGTTGCATGAAAGCAGGTACGTTGCATCGTTGAATATGACACGCTCAGGTGTTTTAAGTCACATGCTCTGCCCTACAACACGGGCAGGACCCCCTAGAGCTAAGTTCGAACCGCCCAGACGACCCGCATTGCCCCCGAGGTTGTACGAGCTACCGGTCCCGGCACTGTCACACGCCTATAAGTTGCACAGCCTCGGTCTCCACCAACGCAGCAGCCACAAGCCATACAGCCACCACCTACAATGAATTCGCAAGCTATGCAGCCTCGACCACCCCCAACACATTCACCACAAACTGCCCGGCCTCGAACTTTCACACATCGGCCATCGCCACCACAACCACCCCTACGCCTAACAACATACCAGACGACGCAGAAGAGCGAGACGGACAGTGACAAGAGGTAGAAATGGAGGAGACTCAACAACAACGTCGCGACGAGGATCAATGGCCCGTTTTGGAGGGTCAAAAATTAGCGTAAAACATGAATTCCAGTGTGGCGGAATGGCAGACGCAGTGTAGTTATGTCGCGCGCGACACAGCATACATCACCCTTGGGATTACAGGTTCGAGTCCTGTCACTGGAGAGCTCTTTTGCTGGGCTTGGGGGAGCAAGGGGCGCAGAAGGGCAACGAGGGGGGGATAAAGAGGTTGCAAACGAAGCTGTTGTGGTCGTTGAGTTGGAGTGATGGGCGCGTAAATTCGGTAGGGGCCGATGTTTCGCAAGTGATCTCCTCAGGAGTTCCATGCTCAGGCGATGTCCGACTTTGAGTTGGACTTATCAAGTTGGGAGGTTCTGAAGGTGCAGCAGGTTCCGCTGAGTTCCCGCGAGAAAGGAGGAAAGAGTACGATGAGCTTTGAGTTGCCGACATGCCACACTGCCACCTTTGAGGAATTAGCCGATTAAGCGGCAATACATCACCCGACTCCGCTTCTGATAACGGTTGTTTGCCGTATCTCAAGTCCAAAGACACTCAATAGTGCCTCTTCACTGGAGGTATCGTCGCACTCGGACATGCAATGGAGCAGCTAGGTGCTGACAAGCAGCTCGGACTTGTTGTTCGTAAAGGTATGTCCATGTCGCTTCGTCAGATCGTCATTGCCAGGGTTTACTGAGCCGCGGCCAAGTCCGAAGACGTTGCCGAAGTGGGAACTAACCCACATGCAATCCGAAATGGGCAACAGTTGAGTCCCCCACTCAGCCCATCTCCCATCACACCATCCACAATGGAAAAGTCGGACATCCCACCGCCAGCCGTCCAGTCCGAGTCTCGTCGCTGGGGCAAGGCGCGTTTCGCCGTCGCCGCTGTGGCCGGCCTGCTCGCCCTTGCTCTCCTGGCACCCCATTGCCCACATATGCCAGGCGGCGCGCTCGGCCATGGCAGCCACAAGCACAAGGCCAAGTGCCCGACACAGCCCGAGCCGCTGTATCCCAAGCGCACAATTGAGTGGGATGATGTGAGCCGGAACCACAGCATTGAGCTGTTCCAGCAGGCCGTGCGCATTCCAACCCAGAGCTATGACGATAATGGGGAGCCCGGGGAGGACCCGCGCTGGGCGCCGTTTGAGGACTTCAAGCGATGGCTGAGGGATGCGTTCCCGACAGCATGGGGAGCTGCTGAGATTGAGATTGTGAACAGTGAGTGGTGAGATGTGGAAGGAAGCTGATGGCAGCGCTGGGCATTGTCGCAACATTCCAGGGGAGTGATGCCAACCTGAAGCCGCTGCTCCTGTGAGTTGACGAGCATGTTATGAAGACGGGCTTGGAGCCGCTATGCTACCCTTCAGCACCGGTTCCGTTTTCCGCCTCCCGCTGACTACAGAATGTCCCACTACGACGTTGTCCCGGTACCCGAGGACACATACAATCGATGGACGCACCCGCCCTTCTCTGGCGCCCTCGACGACGGATGGGTGTATGGCCGCGGAGCGGCGGACGACAAGTCCCTCCTCGTTGCACAGTGGGAGGCGATGACTCATCTCCTTGAGGCGGGCTTCGAACCCCGGCGCACCATCATCCTCACGCACGGCTTCGATGAGGAGGAAGTGCATGCCCGCCGGGGCCAGGGACAGATCGCGCCCATGCTCGAGAAGCGGTACGGAAAGAACGGCTTGCTGATGGTCGTTGACGAGGGGTCCGGGAACGTCGACGGTCTTTACGGTGCCGACTTTGCGCTCCCAGGGATGGGTGAGAAGGGATACCTTGATCTGGTTATTGAGGTCGGTACGGCGGGCGGACACAGCTCGATCCCTCCGGTGCACACTGGCATTGGTATTATGAGCCAGATCGTCGCCGGCCTCGAAGACAATCCTTTCGAGCACAAGCTCACCGAGGACAGCCCAGTTCTCTCGGGGCTGGCGTGTTTTGCCGAACACTCAAACCTCCCCAGCAAGTTGAAGAAGATGCTCAAGAAGGGGCCGAAGGGGTGGATGAAGCTCGCGGCCGAGCTTGCGAAGGTCAGCGCTACGGACCGCGCGCTGGTGGGTACAACGACGGCTGTGGACATCATCAAGGGCGGGATCAAGGTCAACGCCCTTCCCGAGCTGGTGACCGCGATGGTCAACTTCCGCATCGACTTTAGCGAGAGTCTAGGGAGCACGAAGGCGCATGTCGAGAAACTGGTCAAGCATGTGGCAGAGAAGCACAAGCTCGAGTTCCGTGCTTGGGCAGGCGCGAACGCAACCAAGCCTGTGGGTGGGCGTTTCGTCACGCTCGACATGTTCGGTGAGCCGCTGGAGCCTGCGCCGAACACACCGACGAGCGGCGGCGTATGGGAACTCTTCGCGGGCACCGTGCGCGCTGCCATGCCCGGTCACGACGGGAAGCTGCGAGTCGTCGCGCCCTTCGCAACCCCTGGCAACACGGATTGCAAGATGTGTAAGTTGTAACCAGTCTTCTAAGGAGCGGTCTGACCAGATTAGACTACAACCTCACGAAGAACGTTTACCGCTTCATGGCGGCGAACCTGGCGGCCATGGAAAACATCCACACCGTGAATGAGAGATTCAAGGCGAGCGAGCATTTCAAAATTGGTAAGGGCCTTCTGAGGTGGTGTAGCTGACGGTCAGTGGACTGGATTCACGCGTTGGTCCAGAACGCCGACCTGTACGATGGTAAAGAGTGAGATAAGCAAAAGTAGAACACTGGACCAGTGCCAAGGACAATGCTGTAGTGTACATGCAGCCGGATCTATCTATACCTCGTTGTCGTTATACACGTTATACCGCCCAGGCCGCTGCCACGGGTACTGCGCTGCCGCGTGGGCCTCCGCTATCTGGTCCATCTCGCTCTCGAGCTGCGCGTTCCACGCCGCACCCGGACCGCCGTTGAATCCTGCAGGCCGTACCTCCCAACCTTCGCTTCCTCGCCTTACCCTTGCCGAAGTATACGCGAGCGACTGGTCCTCATCGTCATCGTAGTCGCTGAGGTAGTACTCGGGCGATGAAGACGTGTGGTCGCTCTCACCGTCCTCGCCGTCGACAGCCACCCCGTCAGAGTCCACGTTCGTCTCCCATGGCGCGGAATACCCCCGTGGCCTGCAACCGTCGCGCGCGCGCAGGGTACCGTTCGACGGACGCAGGTTTGGGTTGAACCCGTCACCGTACACAAAGGGCGAGCCCGTCGGCAAGGGGACCGGCTCGGAGTACGGCTCCTTTGGCGGCCACTGGTATTGTACATCTGGTTCTGAGTGTCAGCCTGGCGTCAGAGCGGCCAAGAGAGTTTGGAGCTTACCTATACCATGTCTCCAACGTCCCCAGGTGATCCCGATAGGTGCCCGCGCAACCGCGCCTGTAGGGGAGTCGAGGAAGAGGAGACGGATGACGGTCCAGCATCAGGAGGTCCGCCAGAAAGCGGGAAATGCCTGTGCGCCAACGCGTCGTACACACTCCCCAGACCCCGCTCCCGGGCGATCACACCGGCCCACTCTGCAATGGACTCACCGCCAGCCTCGGGATTGACGGGGAACGTGAGGCCGCTCCCCTGCATCTGCTGTGGCCAAAGCCACAGCCACCAACGTGGACCGAGCACAGCGCGCATGTTGCCCATGAAGCCCACGTTGTACGGGAAGCGGATGGCCTGGATCTTGCCCCGGCGCACAAGAGTCGATACCTTGTCCTTCTCCCACCGCTCGATCGTCGTCGTATTGCCCGCGACCAACCAAAGGTGGTAGAGCGAGAACATGCCCACGCAGAGCCAGACAGGCACACAGGCTGCGAAGTTGAACACCATGAACAGCAGCTCGGTCAGATTGGGCTCGAGCTGGCGTCAGCGCGGCTTGAGGCGAGAACCAACCCATGGATCCCGCATGAACGTCCGGACCTTGGCGACCATGACGAGGAGGTGGAACGAAGTCGCAATGCCCACCCACAGAAGGAAGCGGATAAAGTGGCCGTGGTTGAAGTATCCTACGCCTATGGTCAGCACTGGGACGGGGGCCACGCACAGTTCGCAATCCACGGGCAATGGTGGTCAAGCTGCTGTCAGCCATGCATCGCAGAGTCGTCGCTCACCTTGAGAATACATGTGTTGCACTGGCGGCAGTGGTGGGCGCGGGGTGGTTTGAAGTGGTCACACATCTTGCAGTAGCGGGGCGCATAATTGCCCCTCTTCACCTCGATGCCTTCGCCGGACACAAGGTCGGGTCTCCATCCGTTTGGGACGTGGCCTGGCGGCGTGATAACACACAAGCGGTAGTTCCACCACACCATCGCGACGCAGAGACTAGGGGTAAGCTCGATAAACAAGGGCGAGTGAACATAGCCTACTCGCTCGTATGCAGTGACACAGGACTCACTTGAATGGGATGAGAAGCTTGAGCAGATCCCAGCTCAACGTGCTGCCATACCATGGGTACCAGATGAATATTTGCGACGAGTAACTGATGAATGCAATGAGCGTGGACGTTACCGTCAACCAGGCCCATTTCCAGTTGAAGGCCATGATGGGTGGCGTGGGGGACGGAGGATGGATAAGAACAAGATTCTAAGAAGTTGCCGTTGACGCGAAGAGCGCGAAGCGCGGAGAGCACAAATTCGGGCTGTGCACGCTGCGATGGCAAGGTACCGACTAGGGCCAGGCGCGTCCGACTGCTGTCAGCCATGCAGCCACGCTTCTCACCACAGCATCACCGCCATCCAACTCAAAAAGCAATGCACATCACTCATGAATTGAACGCTATAATGACTCTGATACATATCATGTACTAGCTACGGCTGCAAGGTAGATAAATAGATAGTCGTATTAGAACCCCAAACGTCCTTGGACGCCGTTGGCACCGTCACGAAAGGGGCCTCATAGTTAAGGTCCCACAGCGATACAGATTGCCCACCCTCTCCTCATCTGCTCCAACTTTTTGCGGAGCTCTAGTCGGATTTAAGCCTTTTTCACGCGCACCGGAACAGGTGGCGACGGGATGAAGCCGAGAAGGCCGAACGTGAGGGAGAAGATGGCCGTTGCTACTGGTCAGTCCGTAATTCTCACGACGCGCGCCCCCCCACCTCCGCGCGCCCCAATCAGCGGCGGAGATCTCGCATAACTACACCCGCGCGTTACACCTCTCCAGCTACACCTCGCAACGGGGCAGCAACTCACCACCAGCCATGGACGAGAAGAGACCTAACCCGGGTGATGGGTGCTCGACGTCGAGAGCGCCGCGAATCCGGTCGCGAATCCTGCCCCGTGGTGCAGGGTGCGTCGAGTGGTTCAACGCAAAAGTCAGAAATGACCACCCCAGAAGAATCGAGGTCGTCAGCACCTGGGAGTTAGTGTCAGATCTCTGGAATTGGGCGTGGGAGCGTCATGGGCGCGTGCCGCGGTACGACTCTGCTCGTCGGCGTTGTCGGCCACTCACAGGGAAGAGGACTCGCAATCGCCTCGACTGCTGCCATTTGGGATACTGTCGTCAGCAGGAGCCATCATGAACCCGACTCACGTTGGGCATGTAACCCCGCAGCCACGGGAGGAAGAGGATGAGGTAGAGGAAGATGGCGAGCGTAACGGCGTGTAATCCGCCCGCGGCTACCAACATCCGTCTGGCGTTAGCACGTGTGTGATGTCGTGTCGTCGATGATGCATCGCTGTGTAATGTTGTCGATGCATCGTTGTGTAATGTTGACGCTGGCACGATGTGTGGGTGGCGTCCAGCATGAAAGCTGCATCGCGTCTGCACAGGCAACAATAACAGACGGCCAGCAGAGGCCGTTTGACGCTCAGGAAGTTTACTTCGGCGCCGGGGCCCGGAAGTGATATTACGATGAACACTCACCTTGCCCAAGAGTCTGGAGACTCGAGGAGGTTCTCGACGGCTGTTACAAGGTCCAGCCACCAGATTCCTGCTGCTCCGGCCACGACGTATTTGCCGTGCTTGACGATCATAGCAGCGATGTGGGATGGGGAGAGTGGAGAGCGGTGGACGTCCATCTCGGCGAGTGTATGGGATGTGCCGCTCTTCCGTCGCCGCATCGGTGTTGAGTTGGCACTGACTCTGGAGGGGGATGAGGACGCCGAAGCCGTCATTGTAAGCTTTCGTCGTCGGCGTTTGTGATGGGACAGCTGTTGTGAATGGACAATGAAGAGAAAGAATCACAATGGAGATGGCCGGGGCCGAAGTCAAAAGAAACGTTGTCGGCCAGGGATTTTGAATTAGGGTCGATTAGTATTGATTGGAATAGCGCCCTTAATCAACCACTGCCGGCGGCTTAACTGATAATACAAATGACGTAATTCACATGACTAAAAGCAATCCCTAACGTCAGCCATCTCCATCGTTGGTCGTCGTTGACGTCGTGGTCGTCGTACTCGCTCAATCAGTCACAAAAGTCACATCTAAGCTACAACTGGTAATACCAGGACTACAGCCTCTACCAGCACTTCTTGTACTGCTGCTCAACAGGCTCGTCGAAGATGTTAATGGGCCAACTGCTCGTTAGCAATCACCACGTCCAAAACACTCACATAGGGTCGTACTCGGCAGGAATGTTGGCGCGCTGGGGGTGCGCCTCTCCGTACTTGTTGAGAGCGTAGAAGTCATCGTTGGGCAGCTCAAAGGTCTCAAAGTTGGACTGGGTGTTAGTGACCCGCGCGGCCCTCTGCACAGTTTTAACTTACCTTGATGCGCGAAGGGGTGACGGACTTGGGAATGACGGCAAAGCCCTGGCGGCAAGCCCAGGCAATAAGGACCTGCGCGGGGTCCTTGTTGGATTTCTTCGCAATGTCCTGCACCTCCTTGGAGTCGATGACACGCTCCTTACCGGTGACGTTGTTTCCGAGAGGCGAGTACGCGGTAATGGTAATGTTCTTCTCCTTGCAGAACTTGAAGAGCTCGGGCTGAATCAGGGTAGGGTGGCACTCGACCTGGTTGACGGCGGGCACGACACCCGTCGCCTTAATGATCTTCTCGAGCATTGAGACAGTAAAGTTGGAGACGCCGACCGCGCGCGCCTTCTTCGTCTCCTTCTGGATACGGACCATCTCGGCCCAAGTGTCTGCGACGCTTGGCGCCTCCCAGTCAATGTCGACCTTGCCGTCCTTCTTCGGGAAGAGGTCCTCTCCCGGCTTGAATGGCACAGGCCAGTGAATGAGGTACAGGTCGAGGTAGTCGGTGCCGAGCTGCTTGAGGGAGAGGTCGAGGTCCTTCTCGACACGGTCCGGGCGGTGCGAGTTGTTCCAGAGCTTGGACGTGATGAAAATGTCCTTGCGTGGCACACCGCTCTTCTTGATGCCGGCACCGACCTCGTTCTGGTTCTAAACGTCAGCGCGTTCCCAATCCACCGTTCGAACTCACACCGTATACGAGCGCTGCATCGATGTGCTTATAGCCCACTTTGAGAGCCTCCTCGACGCTGGTGTAAGCTGGGAGCGGCGACATTATCAAATGCTCACGCCTTCTCGACCTCTCCGGGCTTGGCCTGCCAACTGTTGATCAGTACTGAGTTTTCACACCGTCCTCAAGACGTACGTGCCGAAGCCGATCTGGGGCATCTTAACGCCGTGCTGGCTACTGAATGTCAGCCTGGGTACTGCTAGTTAGGCGCCGCTCCACGGGCAGCAGCGTCCTTGACCAAAGCTCTTTGTTACGGTCACCCAACGCCCACTTACAGCTCAAGAACCTTTCCGTGAGACATTGTGGGTCAATAAACGATATACGAGTGAGAAATGAAGAATGGGGGAGTATGCAGGCGACCCATGCTCCTGTGACGCTTTTATGGTCCTCGACGAGGTGCTACCATGCTGGAACTAGCGGCACCCTGCTTGCTGAGAACTTAGGTATGACGAAAGACAGTTATGACGCGAGTTACGCGTGTAAACTGGGGAGTGTGGAACAAGGCCGGACTCAGGTCCGCTATGATTCGTTCCGCAGGCCGCTGGCACCACACTGCGGAAGACAGTCCGGCCTCTGGAGGTTGCATCGGCAAATCAAGGCTATGGTCCCCCCGTTCCGGGATAATGGGTAGGCTCATGCTGCGACCCGGCGGCAGTTGCAGCGAACATCATGGAACAATCACAGGCGTAGCGACTTGAACAACAGTAACGTCTAATACACATCATAATGCCTCTATAGATGAATCTCTACTGGTCGTATGCCGCCTGTCTAATCGTGGTAGAAGCGGTTAAACTTCTCGACGAGCACTGGGTCATTCTGATGTCAGTCGAGGCCTGAGACCAGCTCAACTCACGCGATACTTTGACTGGAATCCGGAGAATCCCTCTCTCAGGACCAGGACATCTTGCTTCGGCGCACCGTCCTTGAGCATCAACTCGCGCGCCTCCGCGTATCTCCGGGCAGCCTTCGGTCCACTGCTATCAGCAGCCGGCAATAGTGGGAGGGCCCGCGAGAACGAAGTGACTCACCGGACTTGGGAGAGGGCACAGTCTGGCGTATCAGCGGTGTCCCAACGGCGGTCAACAGCGGTGCCAACAGCGGCGCATGGCAATGAGTAGCGCAGCGCCAGGTGGATAACCGCTCGTTCAGCCTGGAGACTCACGAAACACGACTTTGGGAACTGATGTTAGCTGGGCAATTGGTTCTTTTAGCTCACCGTCCTCGACGCGCTTGATCAGTTCATCGATGCTGGCTAGGAACGTGTCGCTGGGATAGTTGAGCGCGCCGACGATGTTTCCGCCCTGGTGTGAGCAATGGGCCACAGAAGGAGTCGGCGTCTTCTTCGATTCATGAGATTCATGACCACTCTCTTGCGAGTTTAAGAAGCTTCTTCCGACGGCACAAGCCTCCCGCACTCGCCCCTTCGCTGGGGTCCCGGTCGTACCTCAGACGGAGCAGCTGAACGACCAGACGGAGCAGCTGCTCAACCTCGCCGGCGCGCCAGCGCTGCGCGGCCCAACTGCGCTCCGCACCCCCCTCACAGTCCTCCTGACGGCCCCACCGCCCAGATCCGCCGACGCCGACTCACTGCAAAGTCCGAGTCACGGACATCGACAACCGCCCACGACTTGCCCACACCATTCGGGTCGGCCTTGATGATCGCCGCCATCTCCTGCGCATCAGAGTCCTCCTTAGCTCGCACGCACGTCGGCATTGATGTATCGGAACTTGGGTGTTAGCGACATCGAGCTCATCGTGCGGTTGGAGTGGGTTGTTGTTGGCAGACGGATGGAGCGGATAGAGAAAGTGGAGGTTCGTCGCCGGACGACTTGTGGTGTTGGCCGAAGTGTGCTACTGGTAGCCAAAGCTGCCGACGGCGCTCTAAGAATCAGCCCCCGTACGTGTCCCGCGTAAGGCCGTAGTCGCGTATAGGTTCTGCTTGCATGCATGCGTGAGGCGAACGAAGCGGAGGACGGAGGAGTCGTTCGGCTTCGGCTTTGCCGGCCTGACATTGGCGGGACCAATACATTTCGGCGGATTGTCAGCATCTCGCATATTACACTTAGTCACCGTTTTGCTTCCAACTTCCTTCATCCCACTCCATCATGTTCGCTCGTGCAGGCCTCCGTACTCTCGTACGCATACCATTCGGACATGGCTGACAGCAGCGCACCCTCCCCCGCGCGCCCGTGTCCCGAGTCTCCTCGGTGATCGCGCAGCGCCGCCTCCTTTCCGATGAGGCGCGGAAACTCATCGACGGGGTGAGTAGCGTGGCCAGTGGCCACAGGGGTCCCAAGCTGGCATGGAGGACTGACTCTAGGCCGTCCAAACCAACCCCCTGGTCGTGTTCATGAAGGGCACGCCGGACCAGCCGCAGTGCGGCTTCTCCCGCGCCGTCATCCAGATCCTCGACGTCCAGGTGAGCTTCCCGTCCAGACTGTAAGCTGACAGCAGGGTGTGCCCCGCGAGAAGCTCGTGTCGTACAACTGCCTCGAGGACCCCGAGCTGCGTGAGGGCATTAAGGAGTACAGGTGGGCCAGCTGCACGGGGAGGTCGGACGCGCACCCGACGTTTGCACTTGTCCATGCTGACGGCAGTGACTGGCCGACCATTCCCCAGGTGTACGTGAAGGGCGAGTTTGTCGGCGGCTGCGACATCATGCTTTCCAGTAAGTTGATCCGCCACTCGAGACACTGACGTGCAGTGCACCAGTCCGGCGACCTCGAGGAATTGCTCGTCAAGGAGGGCCTCGCACCGCCTCTCGAGGAGCCCGTCGAGGAGAAGAAGTAGACGCATTAATGCAGCTATCACAGGTCCCGCTGCGAGTGGCGACGGAACGCTGGTGATGTGACTGACGTCTTCGGCCGACGGCACGAGCCGTCGGGATGTGGCTGGCTGGAAATGCGAGCTACTCTGATACCATCGAATTAACGGACATCCTTTGCGCTCCTCTCTCGTTGACCATCTAATATACATACAAGTGCATTAGGTAGCGTATACAGTATCCACTGACCTGCTGTCCCAGTTCTCAGGTCACAGGGTACGGAAACATGGGCAGCGGCACATCCGTCTCCGTTACCTGGCCCCCACCTGCCGCCAGGTCAAACGGGAGCGAGAGGAAATCGAGCGCACTCATCTCCATCCCCGTCCCAAGCCCGAGACCAAAATCCAGCTCATTCTCAACCTTTCCCGACACCCCCTGGCTACCTGCAACCCCAGCATCAGGGAGCGAGACGTAGGACGCAAAGTTTTCCCGCAACTTCACAAGGTCGACGTCGTGCATGCCCGCAATACGCTGCTGCAGCGTGCCCGCGATCCACTCCGCGCCGTACCAGTATTTTGCGAGTTTCTCAAGACCCGATTTGAGCGTGTTGATGTTGGTCGTTGCAACAGAGGTCAGGAGCGCGCGTGACATGTCGACCTGCGGGGCGGGCTCGTCGGCGCTCTCGTCTGACTCTGAGTCCGAGTCGTCCTCCTTGTCTTCGGGCTCCCTCCCGTTCTCGAGGGAGGGTGGCCGCGGAGAGCTTGCGGGTGACGGAGCGCGCGTCGCCGGTCGACTGGGGTTGGCCGCGTGCATCTCAATTTCTGCTGTCAGCTGTCGCCGCTTTGCTGGCCCACCCTTGACATAGCAGCACCCCGCGACAAACCACGCCTGGTTCGTAAACGGGAGCGCGAAGTATGCGTGCGGATTAATGATGTCGCTGAGGACGAGGATGTCACCGATGGTGCGCACCGAGTTACGCCACAGCGACGACGCGGCCGAGTTGGGGGTCGCTGCCCCCCGCACGTTGGCGTGGCGGCGGAGCACATTCGCACTGGTGAGGAACTCGGAGGCCTGCGCGTCAGCACCAATCTGGCTTGCATCATACCAGGATGGTGTGCATCCACAGATGGAGGTGGAGGAAGATCGAGCCCTGATTGCTACGCGCGTGGCGTTGCAAGCAGGTGTCAGCTTTGCGCGACCGTAAGCTTACTTAGTCACGTTCCACTGCATATCTGGAGGGAGCGAGTTGTATTCCTTGATTGCGGCGGCACGGGCAGCGAAGTAGTCTCCGTCTCCGCCCTTGCCGCGATTCAGCGAGTTGATGATCGGCCCGTAGGAGAGCATCATCTTGGCCGCGAAGGGGAAAGGCGAGCGCGGGGCATCGGCTGCAGGTGTCCCGGCGGGGTTGAGGTCCTCCGCAGTTGGGAGGGTCTGGGAGATATCCTCCGGCCGGAATGTAGTCTGGCGGCCGACGCCGAACGCGAGCGCATAGTCCATAAGCAAGACGGACGTGAAGACGAGCTTGTTCAGCCGCCGGTCTTCGGCGCTCATCGCCGAGTCGTCGGGCGGGTTCTGGTGTCAGCTTAACATGCGTCCGTAGCTTACGATGTGCAGCCCCGCGTCGATGGCCATGCGCACCGCCAGCCCGGTCATCATCCACACTTCGCTCTCTGAGTCAGCGGCGAAGCCCATGTGCGCGAGCAGCACAAAGGCCTGAACGGCCTCGCGACTCGGGACGCCCAGCATGGATCCCAGCATCGCCTTGGCACGCGCGTAGAACACGTTGCCGTACTCGTACGGCTGCAGCTCGGGGAGCGCGATGGCGGGGTGTGATGAGAACCTGCCGTGAGCCAGGGCTTTGCCTGCACTTACCTCGCCGCGATCGCCGCAATGGAGAGGAGGAGGAACACGCTCGCAGTCCGCGACTCAATCTTCGCCTCCAAGTCCGCCCGGTCGATGAAGGGGAACTGACACCCGAAGTGCGTGACGAACACATCGAGAAGATGGCGCATGATGGGGGTACTCGGCACGCCGTCCGGTGCGATGAGTTCCTGCGCGACGTCCCCCGTGCCCACGGTCACTGCGGGCGAGCCGCTCTGCCAGCTGGCTTGCGGCGTGTGTACGCGGACTTTGAGAGTGTACCGCTTCAGACCTGGCGCAATGGCCGTTTTCTGCCGTCAGTTCAGAATTTCAGTGACGTACCCCATGCGGTCTCCACCACGACACCTTGACGATCTTGCCCGCGTCCTGTTCGCGCCATGTCGTACGGGCACGCTGTAGGTCCTGGGCGGGCGAGGGATCGGACGAGACGGACCGCTGCTCATCCTGCGGTGAGGCGTCCTCCACCGTGGGCAGGCGCGACGAGACGGCCCAGACGAATTGTGCCGGATCGACAGATGGCACCGAGAACTGAGTGAAAAGGTTTGGCGCCATCAGGCTACTGGGGAGCGACGGGGTCATAGGCAGCGGCATGCGCTGGCCTCCGGTCGGGGTCATGAAATCGGCGCCGGTGTCTTGGAAGCCAGCTCCAGCTCCACTTCCAGGCCCCGGTTGTCCTGGCGTTCCAGCAGCATCTCCGCTGGCCCCTCCGGGCGTCGCGTAGCCGTTCTCACCGGCCAACAGCCTGTCCAGCCATGCGTCCCCCGGCATCCCTTCCGGCACGGACTCGGGCTTGACCACGCCTCGGGCGAGTGTCCCCCGCAGTCCGAGCTGCTGATTCCGATACCGCTGCAGCCGGGCTTTACTTGACCGCCCATCCTCTGTCGGCCACGTACATGGCAGTTCGGCCTCGATGCAGTTCGGACACGGGTCGGGCGGGGCGGCGCCGCATTTGGACTTGCGCTGGCGGCACTGGTGTGAGCTATGCCGCGCGGCTAGCTTACCTGGAAACACGCTGTACGGGACCGGGAGAACTTCTGCTTCTTCGCTGGTGGGGAGTCCTTGCGTTTAGAAGACTCCCCGCCAGGAGATGGGTTTTGGTTGCGCGACTCGCCTGATGAGGATGTGCCCTGCATCATCTCAGCGGGCTGACTGGTGCAAGGAGATAGAATGCAGCGCGAGACTCTTTTAAGCGCTCGCCGTAGCTGTCACAAGAATGAGTATTTGGTATTGAGCTGTGGACGATGTCAACGCTGCTGCCTGGATGCGGGACGGTGTCAGTGGGAGTGGATGCCGGTCGGATGTTGAAGCCGCTCTACTCCGCTTATCTCCCGAGCTGGTTAGGCACAAACAATGCCTTGTCTTAGTATGGGAGATTGTGGTGCGGACATGGGGGTTTGCAGTTGTTCCTCACCGTCATTACAAACAAGACCTCACGAGTAAGCAATTTCTGATGCGGGGATCAATGAGTATGCTGTCAGGCTTTGAAACAAAACGGCAGTGTATCTGCTTTGTGTCACCCAGAGCAGTGTCGTTCTCCGCTGCACCACTCCTAACTGGGCCACTGATAGGTGCAAGGCGAGGCGACTTTGAGCGCTTTCTTGGCCTATAATTCTACGTCTCAGTCTTCTTGACGTGTTCTTATCTTGGGCTTGCATGTCGAATGCAAGCATCAGTTAATGTCAACTGCAGGCCCCAACGTGAACTGGGTGGCAATTCGAGAAATACAAGACCCACAGGTGTTGGTGCCTGAGGTCAAAGTGCCACATTGGAATTTCCGTCCACGTGGCCTCCATCGGACTCAAGTTGGACTGTCTGATTTCGATCTCTCCGACTTTTAGAGATACAGCCTCAGCCGACCACCGACGCCGACATAACCACCACAACACCCGTTAGAGTCGCCCGCAATGCCTATCCGCGCGATCAACACGCGTGGTCCCTTCAACAAGAAGCGGAACATCCCGCGTCTGGTGCGCCGCATCCCGCAACACCGCTAACCCCAGTCATGGGCACCCGAGAACCTGTACAACATCTGGCTGAGGACATCCGAAGTCTCGCCGATCGCGCGTGATACCGACTTCAACCGCTCGACCAAGACGATTTTCCAGCAGCGCTGGCTCGCGAAGCGCCTCACGCAGGGCTACCATGCGGAGCACATGGGCACGAAGAAGTTCCAGCGGTGGTTCCTGCCCGAGATTCTGCCTACGGTGCGGCACGGCGACGAGGTGAAGAGGACGAACGAGCTGGCCAAGTGGGTCGAGGGGAAGGAGAAGGCGGGCGGGCGGACGCTGGCGGAGAAGCTCATGGCCGAGACGGCGGAGGAGGCGCGTTCGCCAGTCGGTTCGCTGATGTGGTCGGAGGTTGAGCGCCGGCTGGATGTGCTCATCTTCCGAGCGTGCTTTGCGACCTCGGTGTGGCAGGCGCGCACGTACATCACGCAGGGCCACGTCAAGGTCAATGGATACCTTGTGAGTCGGAGGGTGAGAAGACGACTGACGTTAGGTGCGCAACGCCAACATCCAGCTCAAGCCTGGAGACATCTTCTCGATCGACCCCAAGGCGATCCCCATGTTGAGGCAACCAACGGCCGAGCCGGCAACTGAGGAGGGCGCGGACGCGGAGGCCGCCCTTGAAGCAGAGGAGAGCGTGGAGGACGCCGCGGAGGCTGAGGCCGACGCAGCTGAGGACGCTGTGGCATCGGCCGAGGCGGAGGCCGTGGAAGGCGAGGCGGAGTCCCCAGCCGAGGAGCCCAAGAAGAAGCCCTTCAAGCAGGCCAAGCAGGAGAAGAAGGATGCCGAGGCTGCTCCCACAACGTTCTTCCACCTCCCCGAGTACGCCTCGCCCAACATCTTTGTCCCGGCCTACATTCTCCCGTCGTACCTGACCTGCTCGGCTGTGTATGTGCGCCACCCGACCGCGCGGCCAAACTACTCTGAGATCCCTACACCGTTCGATGCGGACGGCCCGCTCCAGTCGCTGTCGTGGGAGTGGTTCCAGGCTGTGGCGCCGCGCATGAAGCCCAACCGTAGGGCGCGACTCATGAACCCGCAGCGCACGAATGACCGGCGCGCGGCATAGGTGTTGTAGAGGACATATAGCATTGCATGGCACTACTGATGATACGGGGGGGAGTGTAGCTCCGGTTTCCTGTGTGTCGTCAGTGAGGCAACTGGGGGTGGATTCATGGATGCACACGACCTGGATGCATGTTGTATGGTGTGGTGGTGGGCTCGAATAAACTCGGTCACGTGCATGCATGAGCACTCAGTTTATATATGCACAGGCCCGCGAGGTAATAACAAAGTTGAGATAGCTTGACAAACCCTATGGCTTAGCGGTTACTATCGGTAATGGGTAACTGTAAGATGGCTCGCTTAGTTCTGTCCATACACAAGTATGTCGTCGGCCCTCTGTTCGAATCCTAGGTATGTCGGGGCTAGACGTAGTTTCCGATATTTGGAGCATCGCCGTGATCTGAATTTACAAAGTCTTTCAATTCAGATTGAATCCTAATACAATTGAATTGCTATTAGAGAGCGAATGACGTCATCACCACTAGACACCCACTTCTTCCGGCAGATCAGAGAAAAGGCTTCCTTTGGGGGACGCCCCTCTGGAGGGTGCGTGAGACGTTATAAGAGCCGGCTTCAACCTCGCAGCAATGCGGGCTTCAACCTGGCACTCCAGTAAGTTATCCTCAACAACACAAAAGACTACTACTTTTTATGCAATGCATGTACAGTATCATTAACCCAGGAGCTCGGTCACCACACCAGCAGCGATGGTCTCGCCAGCACGGCGAAGCAGCACCCGGCCCATCTCCTTGTTCTCCTTTGCTGTCTCGAGCGGAATCACCGCTGGGCGCGAACTGCCCGTTGGTGCGCGGAGAGTGAGTTCCACGGCTGCATGAACACCCTTCTGCAGCACACGCGGGTTGTTCTTAACCACCTTGCCCTTCTCGAGCGTCGCGATGAGCTTCGTGATATTGGCCGGCACGTTGATAGAGTGGTGGAACAGCTCCACCGCCGTACCGAGGATGATTGGGGTCTGGATGTCGAATACGAGGATCTGGCATTGGAACTTGGACACCAGCGGGGCGGGGTAGGAGACGGGGCAGAGCACGGCGCCGATGGAGAGCTGGTTCGCGTCCACGCCTGCGAGGTAGAGAGTGACGTTTTGGCCCGCGACGGCAAACGGGGCCGAGTCGTCGTCCACCTCGATGGTGCGCACTGTGCACACCACGTCGCCGGGCACCACGCGCAGCTGGTCGCCGACTTGGACGACACCGCTCGCCAGGCGGCCCTGGCAGGCCACGCCGGACGCGATGGCCGTCTGTCCCTTGAACACGTTGCTGACGGGGATGCGGAGGGGGGACGAGTACGGCCGCTCGGGGACGGCGACTGTGTCGAGCGCGTTCATGAGCGTCGGGCCCTTGTACCACTCCGCCTCGGGTGGCAGGTCCCGCTCACATATGTTCGACCCTCTCATCGCAGCGAGGGGGAGGAAGATGGTCTTGGAGCCGGTGAACCCCGCTGCGGCGAGGAACGGCCGCAGGCCATCGACAATGTCGTCGTACCGGTCTTGACTCCAGTTGACGACGTCCATCTTGTTGACGCCGACAATGATCTCCTTGACGCCGAGGGAGCGGACGAGCCACGCGTGTTCCCGTGTCTGGCCGCCACGCTCAAAGCCAGCCTCGTAGGCCCCGGGGCTGCCGTCGACAACGAGGAGGGCGACGTCGGCCTGCGCAGCGCCCGAGATCATCGCAGGGATGAAGTCGCGGTGGCCGGGCGCGTCGAGGAGAGTCACGTTCCGGTGCGGCGTCTCAAAGTGGGTGGTGGCAATGTCGATGGTCACGCCGCGGTCGCGTTCGTCGCCGAGCGCGTCGAGACCCCATGCGAACGCAAACGAGCTCTTGCCCACTCGCTGCGAGCCGCGCTCGTTCGCAGTCTTCTCCTTCTCAGACAGCTCGCCAAGGTCATACAGCAGCCGCCCCATTAGTGTCGACTTGCCCGCGTCCACATGGCCTGGAGTCAGCAGCTGGGGACAATAACGAACTCACCAACAACGACGAGCGAGATATTCTTCTTGCCCGTCGTCCCTTCGTCCTCCTTGACCTTTGCGATCAATTCCTCCTGCTTGAGCGTCGGCACCGGCTTCTCCCGGTACTTCTCAGCCTCTCGGCGGAGGAACTCTTCGTCGACCGAGTCCTCGAGCCCCAACATGGCCATGTCCTGCGCCGCGACGGAGAGGGGTGTACTGGACCCCTTGCGGGGTGTGCTCGCACTCAATCCTGGTTTCGAGCCTTTGGAACTCGCTGCTCTGCTGCTGGGCGCGTTCGACGCTGTCCTGCTGGTAGGTGTTCCGGGGGTCGAGGAGATGACGCGCTGTTTGGCTGGGAGAGACTTGGAGCGAATGGAAGGAGGTGCGGAAGCTTTGGCGACTGGTGAGGTTAGCGTTAGTCGCGACGGTGAAAGAAACAAGAGCGAGTGCGCAATCCGAGTGACATCTCGAGTCGGCGCTAGCCGCCCTATTGCCCGCCGTCCACTGCCTTCGCTTTCGTCTTTGCTGGTTTGGAATCCGTCGTCGATGGTGGTTTGGTTGGTGATTTCCGGCGTCCCTTCGGATCCGAGGGCTTCGAGTCCGTCGTGCGTGGTTTCGACTCTATCCTGGGCGGTTTCGTACCCTTGGGTGGCTTGGCCGCCGCTTTGGAGGCTGAACTCTCCGCCTTGGGTGGTTTCGCATTCGCCTTGCTTGGTTTGCCACCGTTGGCATTTGCCTTGCTTGGTTTCCCACCACTCGCGGCTGGCTTCTCCGACGCCTTGGCACCGCCAGTAGGACGATTGGAGGGCGGCTTCATCGCCCGCTTGGCAGCGGTCCCAGATGTCTCCTCCGGCCCCTCATCCTTGGGCATGGCCATTGCGGCCGCCGCTTCGGACACGACCTCCGGGGCAGGCGCCTCGGCTTTCGTCGCGCGCACGGCCGCCTTGACATCCTTGGTCTCGGGCTCGTCGCCAGCCCCTGTACCAGCACGCCCGCCGCGCGAGCGCAGCACGATGTCGTCGGGGCTTTCAACGCCTGGGCCGAACGCGTCGCGGACACGCTGCTCCGCCGCGGCCAGATCGCCACGCACAGCAATGTGCATGTTGGCCAGGGAGGGGGTTTTGGACGGGCCAGCGCTGGGCTTGTGCGTGGTGAGGAGGCTGAAGAAGAGCGAGGGCGGGGACGCGGCCTTCGCAGGTTTGCGCGTGAATACCCACGCCTCCTCGACCGGCTCCTCTGGCTCGGGTGGGGCCGCGGGCGCGTCTGGCGTCTCGAGGGTAGAGGAGATGGACTTGAAGGCATCTGCGCGCGCAGCTCGCGCAGCGGCCATCTTCTGCGCCAGCTTCGAGAGGGTCTTGCCTGGAGGTCCTTCGTTGGCAGGCGAGGTAGAGGGATCCACGGGCGAGACCGCCGGCGAGGCTGATTGAAGTGCGGAGGTGGAGATAGATTGCAGCGGCGCCTTTGCTTGCTCGTTCGCCGCATTTTCGCGGCGGTTCTGCGCTAGCAGGGCAAGCTTGGACATTGGCTTGCCATCGGAAGTAGGGCCGGAGGCTGGCGAAGCACTGCCCGGGGAGGGGGTCAACCTGGAGGGCGTCGGGACCGCAGGTGTGCTAGAACCCGACGCCCCCTTCTGGCGTTGCAGCCTCAACCTCTGCAGCGCAGTCAAGGGCGGGGTCGGAGTCGGCGGCGGAGGCATAGTTGCCACTGGAGCTACTGGCGGTGCTCGTCGGCGTGGACGCGGTCGCGGTTGCTCCTCGGGCGTAGGGCGGAGGTGTGCAGGCGGTTCGTCGCCTGGGCCGCGCTCAGCCGCGGGCCTTGGCTTGCGCACTCGCTCAGTCAGGCAAACTCACCTTTCTTCTCCCAGTCCTTCCGCAGCCATGTCGCGGCCTTGTCCACGTCAAACCAGTAGTGCCAGAGCGAGTCCTGGATCGCGGCCTCTGTTATTGGCGGCTTGATGTCCTTGAGCTTCTCCTTGACCACCGGCACGGCTGAGATCATTTGTGCTGCGATTAGCCAGTTTCACCCTGCGGCGTACCTCTCTCCTCGGGGGTCATGCCGTCGTCGGGCTCCTCGGAGGTGTACCCCTCCCCTGTGGGGGCCTCATCGTAGTAGTCGTCCTGGGGATGGTCGTCTGCGAGTTCGGCTGGATGTGAGGGGCTGCCAGGTGTATAGCTTACCGTCGAGATCGAGGTTGCGTACGAAGCGATGCCTAGACATGTTTGCTAGGTTTCTAAAGGGAGTGTAGAAATGGAAAGTTGTAAAGTGAGCGAGGTGGAAGTGGAGAAACAAAGGACTCGAGATAGGTCCAAGGGGTTGGCTACGGTTGTGCGTCATACAAAAGTGCACCAATCGGACGGAACCTATTTTTTCTGAATTTTATTAGTCAAAGGTCATTACAAACTGATAAGTGTAATTCTAATAGACACGTGGCTTGATCTCGGCCGCTGGCATGCCATTGTCGTCGTCATCGCATGAGCCTCCGCTTGCATACTGGGTGGACATGCAACCCAGCCACCAGATTGCGCATCCATCCATCCGTCTCAACTCAATCATCCCCCGAGTGACTCTCACTCATATCGTATACCCTCTAATCCTCACGCTCTACCTTGGTATCCTCTAATCATGTCCTGGTACGTCAAACGGCTGACATCGAGAGCTTAAGCTAACGCGCAGGGGCGGGTACGTTTAGCTGACGTGCCCGAGTGCGGAGGTACTGAGCTAACGACAGGTTCAAGAAGGCCGCCTCGCGCGCGGGGACGCAGTTCATGCAGAAGACGGGTGCGGTCGAGCGCACCGTCGACCCAGAGTTCGCCGAGCAGGAGGGACGGTACCGCACGTGAGTTGGCTGCCGACGATGCCAAGTGCTGCGCAGTGCACAGCTCAGTTCCCGCGGCCGCGGAATGTCAATTGCTGCCCTGGCGACAGCGGGAGTTCGGGCTCGTTACTCACACGCAGAATGGAGAAGGAGTGCAAGAACCTCCAGAAGGATGCGAAGACGTATCTCGATGCCATGCGGAGTGAGTGCACCAGTCGGCCTAGGGAGGGACTGACACGCAGCCATGGCATCTGCGCAGGGACGCATTGCCGAAACCGTGGAGCTGTTCTACACCGCCGACCGGGCGAGTGATGTGAGCTATCTGAGGTGGAGTTTCTAGCTCACAGCAGGGCGCAATGGCCGGACACTCGTACAAGGCTGCCGTGGACGAGATGGACGCTCTGGTCACGCGCGATCTCGTATGCTTCGAGTCTTGGCGCCGCTGACATCAGGATGGGCCGTTCCGCGCAACTGTCCTCGAGCCTGTGGGCAAACTGAACCATTACTTCAACAATGTGAATGCTGCGATCGAGAAGCGGAATCACAAGATGATCGACTACGACAGCACGCGGTCCAAAGTGCGCAAGATGGTTGAGAAGCCGTCCGACGACACGGGCAAGCTGCCCAGGGTGGGTTACGGGCTATGCGCTGGCTGACATCTAGGCGCAGGCGGAGCACGACGAGGCGCGCGAGATCTACGAGCTGCTCAATGAACAGCTCATCACCGAGCTTCCCCAGATGGTCGAGCTGCGTATTCGTGAGTGCGCGGAGAGAAGGAGGCATTAACTCGCAGCTTACCTCGACCCATCGTTCGAGTCGATGGTGCGCTGCCAGTTGCGTTTTGCCGAGGACGGCTACGACAAGCTCTCGGGTGTGCAGCGGTACTTCAACGAGGGCATCCGTGACGACTATGCGAACGGACAGCTTGACGTTAATGTCGAGAACGTGCTTGCGGAAATGAAGGAGCTCGCGATTTACGGCGTCTAGATATACAGTGACATTGGCGATGGGGCCCAGTGTTGTACCCGATGCAGAGATTGCAGAAAGTAGAAGTGGCATAGAAGCATGGAGGTTGCATGCATACCGGTTCTCAGCATACGGAGTTGGAGTTGGAGACAAGGTCGGAAGGGCAAGTCTGAGGTGCCTGTGAGATGGAGACGAAGCCATCCAGGGAATGATCGTGGTCATTTTGGCTTGAAAACGGCTTTGAGATTGCACAGATCACCACATCGAAATCACCACTCGGCTGCATCTCCATCTCACTGCATCTCAAACTCACTGTTCATGCCAGCGCCGCTTGGCCAGATGTCACCGTTCCCAACGACCACAGTAGAGCGTGGATATGTGGATTGTCGTGGACGGCCATCAGCCCCCTGGCCATTATCGCCAACCGAGTCGACCATGCGCCGAATTAAAAACCGGTGCATCAATCAGTATCTGTGCCCCTTCTCGTCGAATCCATCCCCTTCTCCCTCACTGATCGATCCTTGACGCACGAGCCCCGCGGCGCATCAGCCACAACGAACACGAAACGATAACCACTGCGGGCTGCAGACCTGTTGACCCGTTGAGCTGCAAAAGTACTGATTTGTGAGTATTTGTTGCGGACGAGAACGCCGCTGAGCTATTTGCAGGACTGTTGCACGCTTTAACGAGCCCCTTTGACCATGGGAATGGCGACTGATGATGCTCATTTCGTGGGATGGACAGGCCATCGCGCCTTCTTTCTCTAACCCATCCATGGCCATCGAACCGGTCATGACGCGTGATTTTGCAGACACTCGTGCACCGTGCACAGGGGAGGGGGAATACGGGGACAGGCCATGACCTTGAGCACCTTGACGCCCATACCTCCCCGGATCCTCCAGCCCCAACTCCTAGCCCATCTCATTACTTCTAGCAAACCACGGCCACCGGTGAGCTCGACAACGTCCAGCTCCGACCCACCCACTACCCACTCAAACGCCTCAACTTCTCACCCATCCCCTCCGCACCAACCTGCATCAGACTGCACCAACCTGCACGCGGCCTGCGTCTTAATTGGCCTTAACACGCCTCGACCTCTCACATCACCCGGCTCCCGGCACTGCACCGCATCTCATGCGTCTGTTCTGTATCCCCACCCCGTGTTTTATACCCATCCCCTTCAACGGCCCAACGACGAACGATCTGTGAAGACAACCAGCACACCGAGCAGCGACGCAAGTGTGAAGATCAGAGATCCCCCCAACATTCACTTCATTGTTAACACGCTGTGGACCCATCCTCATTAACTCCTCTCCCTCCCCTTGTTGCCCCGTTCGATTGAGTGACTGACGATCACCATCCTACGACTGGCGATTAGCAACCGGCATATAGTGAGTCCAGCCTCGTCTCTCCCATGAGTTCCCCATCTCGCCCTCTGGCCTCTTTGGTTTGACGTGTCCTCTTCTTCCCGTCACGGATCCTCCTCCGACATGATGAGCGCGAGGGGTATGGGAGGGCAAGTGTCGCAGTGCCACAAGTGCGCCACGCCGCCGCTCCTCAACCCGTTCCGCCCGATTTAGCTTTGGTCGCATCGCATCCACCGCTGTTATCCCCCGCATCGGCCTCCGCACACCCATCTTTCCCCTTGTTCTTCAGAGTCCAGACCGAGCTCCCGAGTTTCTGTCCCCCCTGCGCAGCCGAGACAGCCGAGACAGCCAGACCACCGTTTTGACCAGCGGAAGGAGGCGAGCGACTAAGGTAATTGGGCTTGTGGTCCTTTCGCCTGCTCAGCTGCTCATGCTCTGCCTCTCTGCTCTGGATGTAGGATGTCCGCATGCCCATTCAAAGCGTGCGAGCCATGGGTCGTGTGCATATGTGCATGTGGCTGCGAGCTGGCGGAATTTAGCTCTCGCACCTGCTGGCCGACCCAGAAGCTTGCTCGCGAATGCAGAATGCTCGGTACTGACACCCTGTCGCGCCCGTCGCGTCTGTCGGGCCAGTCGCGCCAGTCGTGTGCCATCCTGGCCATCCTGTGCGAGTTTGAGTCCATGGAGTGGCGCACTTGAACAGGGCTGAGTGACTAGAGGCGGACAGCCAGAGCCGCTTCACCACTGTCGCCCATGTCGTCGTCGCTTCCGTCGCTCCCGTTGCTCCGCATGCTTGGGCTGTCGTTGGGCCCGTTGGCTTTGTTCACAACTCGGTCGCAGCGTGTTCCAGCGTGCCCCGTCCCCGTCGATCGACCCCCTCTCAGGCATGCTTGTAGCCTGTGGGTCTCTCAAATGTTGCTGTTCCACGCCGAGACGAGTCGTGAGCAGAGCAGGAGAGAGCGCACCGTGCACTGGAAAGCCAAGCCGCGCCCAGTCCGCAGCCAAACCCTCCCCCCCTACTGCACACCTCCTTTGCTTCTTGTCACATCTTTGCCCTGGCTGGCCATCCACTCGACGCCCACCGTCGCCGGCGGCACCTCTTTTCTCTCCCGCTCACTCTCTCCCTCTCTCATTCTCTCTCTGTCCATCTCTTCCACTTCCATCTTTCCACTTCTATCCACCCCTCTTCATCTCTTTCTCCATTTTCATCTCATCTCGCTTTGTTAACACTACTACTGTTCCTGCCCCCTTGGTGCTTGCTTTGATAGCTGTGTCCACATCCAAGGCTCGCCTCCCTTTCACATTGCCCCTCACTCTCCTAACCCACCCCCATCCCTCCTACTCCCTTTTCCTGTTAACCAGCTTCCCAGGACCCAAGCGCTCGCTGTGACCAAAGAACCGACACGACACTTTGGAAGTTACCTACCATACTACCACGCTTCTCAACGTCCAGAACCAAGTTCCACGTCGTCTTGGCTTCTCTCTTCAACGCTACTTTACGTTTCAACGACTGACACCGACCACTCATCATCACCACCTACCTACACCACACCACACCCCACGACCTTGTCACTCCTCCTTGGCTCCACCACAGTCCACACTCCACACTCACAAGCACACCCCTGTTGTCTCGTCCACACACAGACCGCACACACTCTTAGCACCTCTTTACCACCTCGCATTCCTGCAAAAACCGCTACTGCCACTTGTCTCATTGGACCACTGGCACAGCAACGCAACACCCAAGCTTTACCTTACCTCAAACACTACATCGTCCCTCCTGTTCTCACATCGCAAGACTCGACATGTCTGGCCCTACCAACGCCTGGTCAACCCCCGCACCAGACTCTGACCTTGCCTCTCACATCTCCAACCTCTCTGTGGACGACTACTCAACACCCGCACGCTCAAACGCGGCCGGAACCAACCAATCAACCTACTCCAACGTGCCCACACCTCCACGCCCCGCCTTTGCGCCTTACGACCCATTCCTTTACTACGCTGCAGTTGCTGCAGCAGGTAACACGATGGACCCAGCCTCCTTCTCCCCTCAGCAGTACCCCTATGAGCTCAGCAGCCCACTTCAGACCCAGCAGCCCGGCATGCCGTACGACCCATACCCCTCGCCGCCAGACAACTTTGCCGTTGGCGACACTCGTACGCCAACGTCCGCATTCCAAGTTCAGTCGCAGCAGGCTCACGTCACGGCAAGCGCCCGCGGCAGCCAGGCCTACCGCCCAAGTATGGCGCAGCAGCAACTCCGCGACCTCCAGGACCTCACTGCAGTGCAGCAGCAGTTCTTTGCGTACGGCCAACGTTCGCCCTTCTGGACTCCTAACCACGCCGAGAGCCAGGTCGGAGGCATCCCGGCTGCCATCGCCATGACCCCTTCCAACTCGCGTCAGCGCAACAACCGCATGGGCTCTGGCGGTCAGCGCCGCAACTCGGGCCAGCATTCCCAGCTGCAGCCTCAAGCCGCCGCGTTCCCTGACCCTGGTCAGTCGCCCTTCGCCTCCATCGCGTCGTACACCAATGCCTACGGTCTCCAGACGCCACTCACGCCTGCGATGACCGGCCCTCGGGGCACGTACCCCTTCCCGGCGACTTACAGTGGGGGTTACTCGCCCACTCCTCTTCACTACGGCAGCTTCATCTCCGGCGGCAAGCGCGGGCGCAACGCCCAGGTTGAAGAGCCCGCCGTCACACGCAGCCAGCGCCTCGAAGAGTTCCGGCAGCGCAAGACGACGCGTCTGGAGTTTGCCGTGAGTTTGCTCCCGCTGATCTGTGAACTCACATCAGGACATCTACGGTAACATCTGCGAGTTTGCGGGGGACCAGCACGGCTCGCGCTTCATCCAGAACAAGCTCGAGACTGCGTCGCAGGAGGACCGTGCCAAGGTCTTTGCTGAGATCATGCCCAATGCGTTCCAGCTTATGACGGACGTTTTCGGCAACTATGTTATTCAAAAGCTCTTCGAGCACGGCGACCAGCAGCAGAAGGCTGCCCTCGCCAAGAAGATGGAGGGGCATGTGCTGCAGCTGTCGATGCAGATGTACGGCTGCAGGGTGAGCTCGATTGCAGTCACAAACGCTGGTACGCAAACGCTGATATCAGGTCATGCAAAAGGCTCTTGAGCATCTCCTGCTTGAGCAGCGCGAGCAGCTCGTCAAGGAGCTCGAAGGGCACATTATCGAGTGTGTCAAGTCGTCGAATGCGAACCACGTCATTCAGCGCCTCATTTCCCTCGACCCGCCCAAGTCGGTCACGAACGCGTTCATCGGCCACGTCCAGGAGTTGTCCAGTCACCCCTTTGGCTGCCGCGTGCTTCAGAAGTCGTTTGAGGTGCTCGACCCCACCAAGATCCGTCCCCTCCTTGACGAGATGCACAGCTGCTGCCTGAAGCTGATGGTCGATCAGTTTGGAAGTGAGCGAATTGATCGACGCAGGATGCGCTGACACCAGACTACGTCGTGCAGAGCGTTATCACCAGCAATCCTGGAAGAGAAGCTGACCGTGACCGCGTGATCGCGCAGATGAAGGGCGGCATCTACGAGCTCAGTCGCCACAAGTTTGCCTCCAACGTCGTCGAGCGGGCCATCCGCCACGCAACGCCCGAGGACAGGCGCGAGATCATTGCCGAGATGATGGGCGACACCCCAGAGGAGAGCGAGAGCCGCATCGGCTCGCTCCTCCGCGACTCGTTTGGCAACTTTACAGTCCAGACTGCGCTCAACGAGGCCGACCCCGGGCAGCGCGACAAGCTCCTCGCCATCATTGTCCCGCTTATGCCTCACCTCCGACACTCGCCTTGTGGACGCCGCCTCGAGGCCAAGCTCGCCGAGTATGAGGCCAAGGGTGTCCTGCCCGGGTCGTCGACGGCCTCGGCGTCGCCCGAACTCGTTAACGGCGATGGCGAGAAGGAGAAGGCTGTGCCCAACGGCAAGGCGAACGGTGTGAGCTCAGACGCGCATGACGAGCAGCTCGTCCTCAAGGCGCTTCTTGCGTCCTAGCGTAGAACCATGGGAGTGTGAAATAGACTGAGATAGTGCAGTGCGGTATGCGGAGATTGCAGCGGAGGAGTGCGTGATGCAGACATTCTCGATGCTACATGGTCTCAAACAGGCAATACGAGTTACAAGCGTCACAACAGATCAAGGTTGCTGCGGTCTCCTAACCAGGAGGCCGCCGATGCCCAGGGTCACGTTGAGGAAGTATACCACAGCGGACACTTCTTCGGGCGTGCAATCCAGCACGACCTTGATCTCGGCGTCTCGCTTGGCGACGTCGGCGGTGAGAACCACAGCAGCGACGCCTACATCAGCAGAGCCGCGGAACACGTCAATGCCCTCCCCGTCCGAGGCGGTCGTGTTGGGGATGCACCCGTAGTCGACGGGATAGATCGCATCGGGGTATCGCGGATGAGCGGATCCGCGGGGCCTGTCGACGACGACACCCGACGCAGCGAGGACGTCGAGGTTGGCAAAGAAGCCGGAAGCCATGGTATGCGGCGCGTCAAAGATCCGGGTCTTTGGGGTTTTAAGCATGTTGGGTGGCAACTGGGTGGCTTGGAGGCACGGGCCGTTCCGGCGGAACCAAATCATCAAGCACCAGCGGGATCAAATACTTTCGTGAAAACCGCATAAAAATTTGGTTAGCGCCGATGGAACAGGTCTGTTACGTAAACCTGGGCGAAATGCAGCTGGGTGGGTGCTGGGATGGCGGGGGGGATTCAGTCGAATCTGTCGTCCGTCGACACCACTAACCATCAACACATCTTGTGAGTAGCATCGAGCGAGCGACTGCGACGACGACGACCAGGAAGAAGACGGTGCTGACGCTCGTGCTCCCGACTTGCCGACTATCTGCCCGCTGCTGTTCTCGCGTTTGCCTTGCTCCCGTGCTTGTGCCCACTCCCCATCGACATCTCCGACTCATATCCCGTATTCCTTCTCCTTTCCATCCCGACTTTATCGCCCTTCGATTTCCCGATTTGTGCCCTCTGTCGCTGCTCTCACCCGTTCGCACTTGAATATCACAGAAAATGGCGGTTGGAAAGAACAAGCGCCTTTCCAAGGGAAAGAAGGGTATCAAGAAAAAGGTCGTCGACCCCTTCACCCGCAAGGGTTAGTGCTGCGCGACGGCGTGTACGGGGGGGCAGTAACTCACGGCAGACTGGTACGACATCAAGGCCCCCTCGTTCTTCGAGAACCGCAATGTCGGCAAGACTCTTGTCAACCGCTCGCAGGGTCTCCGTGGGTATCGCAGAAGCAAAGGGGGGATATGGGTCTGACGAGCAGGCAACGCCAACGACTCGCTCAAGGGCCGTGTTGTCGAGATCTCTCTCGCGGACCTGAACAACGACCAGGACCAGTCGTTCCGCAAGATCAAGCTGCGTGTTGAGGATGTTTCGGTGAGCCGAGCCGCCGCGGTGAAATCTAACCCCACAGGGCAAGGCCTGCCTCACCTCGTTCTACGGCATGGACTTCACGACCGACAAGCTGCGTTCGCTTGTGCGCAAGTGGCAGACCCTGATCGAGGCGTCGGTCGACGTTAAGACCACCGACGGCTACATCCTCCGCCTCTTCGCCATCGGCTTCACCCAGCGCAACCGCAACCAGGTCAAGAAGACCACCTACGCCCAGTCGTCCCAGGTCCGTGAGATCCGCGCCAAGATGGTCGAGATCATCCGCCGCGAGGCCGAGGGCTCCGACCTCAAGGAGCTGGTCCAGAAGTTTGTCCCCGAGTCGATTGGCCGTGAGATCGAGAAGGCCTCCAAGGGCATCTACCCCCTGCACAACGTCTACGTCCGCAAGTGCAAGATCGTCAAGGCACCCAAGATCGACCTGTCCAAGCTCCTCGAGACCCACGGTGACGCCGCCGACGCCGCCGGCTCCAAGGTCGTCAAGGGCGGCGACTTTGTCGAGCCCGAGATCCTTGCCTCGGTCTAAAGCGGTTCTTTAGCTGGGATAGGGTGCATGGCATGTATACTTACAACGAGCACGGAGTGAGGCGGGGTAGGGGAGAAGGGGGGAGAAGGGGGAGAAGGGGGGGAAAGGGCACAGAATATGGGAGCTGGTACGGATCAGGAAGTGCAACGAGCACGGGGTGAGGCATGGAGAGAAGGAGAGACGGCACAAGGAAGTGGGTTGCGCAAAGAGTGTGGCGAGGACGGTGTCGTGCGGCTGATGAAGGCTGCCGCTGGCGAAGGGAAGTTAGTGCAGGTGTCGCACACGCTCTTTCGAGTTCGGGATGTTCTGACCAGATGGCAACTGCTATGGCATTGTGGTCCGGTCTGGCTTCACTCCTCAGTTTGCGAGCAAGCGCCCCGCGGAAGCACTGCGACAACCATACATAGTATTTGTGTCGGCGACACTTTCGTCATTGAATAGTATTTGTGTCGGCAACACTTTCGTCATTGAGGCCATGTTCTACTTTACGCGTCTTCCCTCGTCCCAGCCAGCTCCAGTGACGGCAGAAACCGGCTTGGCAGGTGAGCGTCCACGCGGTCTTCGGCGGCTCGCGGCCTGTGCGCGCACGGACCGCCCCATCGCACCCCCGAACCGTGCGGTGGCTCTGGCAGCCGGAGGTGGCGTCGGGAGTCCTTTGTCTGCAGATACGGAGTGATTAGTGATGGATTAGTGCAGTCCGATTTATGTTGCGTGAGCTGCGGTTGGAGGGCAGGACGCGTGGGACTTTGCATTTTGGTGCAGTTGTCGGGGTCACGTTCGACTTGTTTCAGCTCTTGAATAGGAGGCTGAGGACAAAGCTGAGAACAATGAGTGATGATGTGCGCGTCAAGGCAAGAGCTAAACATTATGTGCGCGTCAAGGTCAGTCGGGAGATGAATTATGAGATGCACCAGGCAAGAATTGAGAATCATGCGATGCATTGTGGCATCGTCATGCGTGCGGTTCGGCCGGTCGGCAACGTCCGCCAAGCCCTCGTGTTCACTCCACCTGCGCACTGCACCTGCGCAGGAAAAAGGACGGGGACGAACCAGCATGCCGCGCATGCATTGCGGGAGGCCAAGAAGCGTGACAGGACATGAGGGGTGGGTTACAGGTGACAAGAGCATGGGAATGAGAAGAATATGGGCAGGAACAGGAGTCTGTCGGGTGGTCAATGGCCGAGTTGGTAGTCCGAAGTGTGATGAGCTGATGAGGAGGTGGTACGAGGGTCGCTGCCTCTTGGGTGATGGCGGAAAGTAATGTCGAGGAACAGGAGTGTCAGTAGCAGCAAGGAGCAAGGAGGTGAGGAGGAGAGGAGGAGAGAGAGAGAGCAAGAGAGGTCACGGGAAAGGAACGAGATTCAAGTCGCGATCGGTCGAGGTCATGGTCAGGTACCTGGGTCCGGCCCAGGTACGGCATATGGAAAGGGTAATGGGTTGAGATTAGGAAGTGGACTCGGAGCCTAATTCGTGTTAATACAATCAGAATAGTAGTGGCACTATCCCAATGTGACTGTGGCTATTCAACCGGGATTCAACCACCACTGCGAGAGTAGGGCGGGACATGGAAAGGGTAAAGGGAGACCGGGAAGAGGGGGGAGGAGACGCGTCAGGGGCATCCTTTATTAGCTTGTTCTGTAATACGGCGGTGAGAGCCGCGTAGCCAGCCACAGAGCACACTTGAGCACGACGAGCACATTGAGCACGACCCAGCGACGAAGCGACGCAGCAATCTCCGCCGCTCTCGGTCGAGTACGCGTTGGTCCCAAGGTCTTGTCGCTTCGTGGTTCGGGGTTCAACAAAAAGTCCCAGGAGTAGTAATTAGTAGTAGTAGTAGTAGTAGTCATTGGAATGATCTCATGGTCTCTATGGTTGTCCTGTTTCTCCACTTGTGCATCCCCTCTTTCACCTTGGCCTCGTTCGCCATTGGCCTCTTAACAGTAGTAGTAGTAGTAGTAGTAGTAGTAGTAGTAGTAGTAGTAGTAGTAGTAGTAGTAGTAGTAGTAGTAGTAGTAGTATAGTCAGCAGTAGAAGCAATAATAGTAGCATATCCCATCCCACACGATCCTTTCGACCCCCGCGCGACCCATTTTACTCACAATTGACTTGCCCTTCTTATCCCTCTCCCTCCACATCCCACCACCCAGGCCACTCTGGCAACTCAAGGCCACCACCCAAAGCACCACCCAAACCCCCACCCACCCCACCCTCCCGTCACTCCTTCCACTACTCTTTCGTATTTCACTTTCACTTTCCACTTGTTCAACCGTCGTCTCCCCATCTCTTTCTCCCTCTCCTCGCCTCTCCTCTCCTCCTCTCTCCTCGTCTCTCCTCTCCTCGAATCCTCCCGCTCGTTACTTTCACCTTTACTTTTACCTTTACCTTCAAACGCTTCGCTACTGCAGAGCTCTCTTTCGTTCTTTCCTATTCAACAACAACACGCAGTCTGTCTCGCCTATCTCCCGCGAGCCAAACATCAAGACACAGACACAGACAAGACACAGACAAGACACAGACATTCCTTTGTCCCCGTGCATTTTAGCTACTTGGCTGCCCCCGCTGGCGCCTCACCAAGTCCTAGTTCCAATTACGGTGAGTTCTCGGACCTCCTCCTTGCCCAAAAGTCCCTC
The DNA here is from genome assembly GCA_023629975.1 of Cutaneotrichosporon sp. PL3408A. Lineage (NCBI taxonomy): Eukaryota > Fungi > Basidiomycota > Tremellomycetes > Trichosporonales > Trichosporonaceae > Cutaneotrichosporon > Cutaneotrichosporon sp. PL3408A. The sequence goes on from JAMAMB010000006.1 coordinate 429,662, forward strand.
CGTGGGTTGTGGGTTGTGAATCCCCTTGTCTCCCTAACCCTGCCATCACCCCCCCTATCCACCTATCCATTCCCCGTTGCGGATCCCTAGGGCCCTCCCACTCCCCCTCGCGCACGACACCTCCCTCTCTGTCTTGGGTGCATCCCATCCCACCCACAACACATCGTGTCTTCCGCGCCTCTCCTCATCTCTTCATTCTCCACTTCTCCATCTTTTGTCCTCTCTTCACCTTTTGTCTTGGACACGTCGTTTGCTCTTTCGGTTTCGCAGGCACTGACTCACGCGCCTCCCCCTCTCCCTCGGTAACCCATCACACATTTCTACCGACAACACCGCGTCTGTCTGTTCACTCTCTCCTTGGCAACTTGGCAACTTGCTCTCGCGCCGCCGACCGCGTGCCGCCGCCACCACTCCTCCTCCTCCTTGCCTCTGCGGCCGTAATTCGATTTGCCTGCGCGATCCCTCTGTTACTTTGTGATCGCCTGGTGCATACCCCCTCGCTCAGCTTTACCCATCAGTCACCTCTGTACGTATCACAATTGCCCAACGCGGCATCACTTGCAGCCCGCTGATACTTCCCTTACTATCGGACCCCCCGCGTGATGAACCGTTCCACCCTTCCCTGTTCCACGCCACTTTCCCCCTGCCTTCGCTCCCATCACATCCCCTCCCAACCCCCAACCCCCGCCCCCACGCCATCACCATTGACGACGACGGCCCGAACGACGCGCGACAACAACGCCCGTACTCGTACTCACCATGGTTTGCGCAACAGAATATTCAAACACTTGCATTCACTCGCGCGCGCACAAGCTTCAGTTCCTTTCATTTCGACTTTCAATCCCTTGCTCGCCGCTCCAGTTTGGCATTCAGCGATCCAAGCATATTCTCTCTGTCGTTCTGGAAAACTGGCTTTGACCCATCATTGTCCACTGCACAGCTGTCCCTTGCTCATTTCCGGCGACGTCGCAGCTTTTGACGCGCCGCGCTACTCTCGTTCGTCCCTTATAAACCAGCTAGTATGACCGACTACACCGTCAACCGCCCCGGTGACCAGTCCCCATTGTCGCCAACGCGCATGGACCCCGCCTACGCCCGCTTACCCAGCCACCTGAGCTCGCCCCTTGCCTATCAAGCCGATTATGTCGCCACGTTGACAGGAGCACTGGGCCAGCTGGATATTAATGCGATGGTGCGTCCGCCTATAGACCCCCACATGACAATGCACTTACACAATGCAGCGATCCTTTCCCCAGCCCATCCTCGATGGCAACTTACAGATCCCAACCCCAGACGGAAGCATGGGCGGCCACTCACCAGACTTTGCAAACGAAGCCGCCCGCCAGTTCATGATGACCGGATCGACATCGCCCTACGGACAGCCCGGGGCGTATGCCAATCCCTTGATGCCAATCGCCGTCAACACCAACATGGGCCTGCAGGGCATGCAGGGCGGAGGTGTATCACCCAACTCTGCAACGGCCGCGTACGGCGTGCCAGGCTACTTCCCCATGGTGGTGAGTATCGGGACTCGCCAGTGGACTAACTGTTCAGCAGCAGTCCGCATTTGGCTTCCCAAACCGCATGACGGGCAACTATGGACCCGCTGCTGCAGCTGCGGCTGCCGCCGCGGCTGGTAACATGACCGGCCGAACGGTATACATTGGCAACATCCCCGACGACGCGTCTGCCGACGAACTCCTCAACCTCGTGCGCTTTGGTCCCATCGAGTCTGTGAAGATTCTGTCCGACAAAAGCTGTGTTTTCATCTCCTTCCTCGATGGCTCGACCGCCGCGGCCTTCTATGCCGACGCTGCGGTCAAGAAGCTTGCTCTGCGAGGACAGGAGTTGCGTATCGGCTGGGGCCGCGAGTCCAACCTTCCCACCTCTGTCGCCATTGCTGTGCAGTACAACCAGGCGACCCGAAATGTCTTCATCGGAAACTTGACCGACGAAGACACGGAGCAGACCCTCCGCGACGATCTGGCTCGGTTCGGCGACATTGACCAGATCAAAATTGTTCGCGACAAGAACATTGCTTTCGTCCACTTCCTCTCCATCTCCGTCGCGATGAAGGTTGTCAACGCCCTCCCTCGCGAGCCACCGTACAAGATGAAGCGCGTCGGCTATGGCAAAGACCGCTGCGCTTACGTTCCCCGCGCGCAGCAGGCTGCCGTTCGTCAGGCTGTAGAACAGGCGACAGCCGCTGTCCAGGCTCACACAGGTCAGCTTGTTGGCCCCACCTTCAGCTACGGCGGTGGCGGCTACGGCTTCAACGGCGCGTTTGACCAAAACGGGTTCCCCACTGGCGCGAACGGCTTCGTCCCTGGCAGCCCCGGCTACGTCGACCCGTCGCAGATTGGCAACCGCTCCATCTACTTGGGCAACATCAGCGGCGAGACGTCCGTCGAGGAGTTGTGCAATAACATCCGTGGCGGTGTCCTCGAGTCGATCAAGGTGTTACCCGACAAGAAGTGCGCGTTTGTCATGTTTGTCGACCCAGCTGCTGCTCTCGCCTTCTACAGGCACAGCGAGCAGAACCCCATCACCATTGCAGGCCGGCGTCTGCGCGTCGGCTGGGGCAAGGCGCTCACCCCCGTATCGCCCAAGCTCCTCGGCGACGTGCAGAACGGGGCCAGCCGCAACGTCTACATTGGCCAGATCACCGACTTTGAAGTCTTCAACGCCGACAAGTTGCGGGCGGACTTTAGCGAGTACGGCGGTGAGTACCCTTGTGCCGGCTTGGAGCTCGCTGACATGCAGATATTGAGCTGATCAACTTCTTCAAGGAGAAGCACGCGGCATATGTCAACTTTACGTCGATCGAGGCAGCCCAGAAGGCCATCAGCAGCATCAAGGGCAAAGACGACTACGCTGCCCTGCGCATCGCCCACGGCAAAGACCGCTGCGGCTACCCTCCCCGCCAACCGCGGTCGCAGGGCAACAGACGCGAGACGTCTCCGCGCAACAGCGAGAACGACCCTATCGCTGCGGCCATTGCGGCGGCCGAGGCGAGCGTCAACGCAGCCGAGGAGCCCTCTCCTAGCAAGGAGAAGTAGCCCATCCCACTCCATCTCCCACACATACGCACACTGTAGGCTACTAGGGCATTAGAGTTAGAGATAATGCGTGTCTGACGAGAGCATCCATCTCGAAATACCCGCACTGCATGCTATACCGAGTCATGAAAGTGAAGCAGGTGTATTGCTGTCACAGGGAATGAGCCATCCCGCGATGCGTGATGAGAGCCAAGACAACGAGGTGGCCTCATGTCTGCGTAAGCTACGCGTCGATCGAGCCAGGCACAGGGTGAGATAACGGCATCGGTGACGGCCAGCCACCACTCGCGAGGCGACACTGAGGCATGCGTTGAAATGTTCCGGACAAGTACGCACTAACCCAACGGAATCTGCCGGGACGAAGGCTGTGAAGACCGTGGGAGACCTGGCCGTTTGCAGACCACGTTTGTGGCAGTGAAACCATGATCTCTTGTCTCAATCTGTTCCACCGAACACGAAGGAGGAATCTGTGTGTTCAGAGTATGTCGCCCGCTGTGCCCGTGCGCTCATGCAGAAATCGCCAGAGGACATGTACGCCGATGTCTAAGTGGCAACCGAAACAGCCGCGCCGAGACGCACTATCAAATGGAAATGCTCACTCTAACTGCAGTGTCCCATTCCTTGCGACCCGATGAGCTTCGGCCGCCACTTTCAACATACCCTGGTGGCGGCCCGTGTCTAACCTGATTGGCGCCAAGCCGAGGCGCTGCAGTGCATCGCCCCTCCTTGATGGCTCGTCTAGCATCAACAAGACTACAGCAGTTGGAGCCGATGCATCGTCAACTTACAGCTCTTGCTCTGACCTTAACGCTCTCCCGCTCATGGCAGCCTCGTCCGCACCCATCGCGGAGGAACCATGGAATCCGACGCTGCGGTTCAACTGGACGCTGGCGCCAACCGACTGCCTGGTCGACCTGACCGCCTTCAAGCCGGCGTCCAACACGTCGGGCAGCAAGATGAACTATTACCCCGACGGTTCGTGGATGTACGCCACCGCCGCGGTGACCTTCGTCGGCGAGGGCATCGCGTTCTGGGGCTCGAGTGACGGATGGGCTCCGGCTTCGCTCGTCGGCGACAAGCTCGCGGGCAACAACGGCTGGGCCGCGGTGACCAACTCCGACGACCCGACATTCAACCCATCGCACCAGTCCCTCAGCCGCCCGAGTCGCGCCGACGTGCTCTGGGAACGCAACCCGCCCCGGTACAAGGAGTACACGGTCAGCCTGCAGGCCAAAGAGGGAAATTGGACGCTGGACGCCGTCGAGCTCATGACGGGGATGCAGAGCAATGCCAGCGCGCTGGACGCCGTCCCGAGGCGGACGGAGAGCCTCGTCGCCAACGGCCCGAACCCGTTCTTCAGCTTTGGCGGGCGCTGGGTCGAGCGCGGCGGCGCGATGGTGTGCTACGACACCGCGACACTCACAGCCCCTGTGCCCCCCGGGACGGGCTACCTCGTGATCAACGGCACGCGCAGCCCCGCCGCGACGCAGTTCACGGTCAAACTCGAGGCGAAGCGCCATATGCTGTACGACATCGTGCAGGCCGTCTACCCGTACGAGATTGATGCCATGCTGTGGATGACGCCGCTGAGTCCGGACCTGGCGTACAACCTCACCCTCGGTTGCGCGTTGTCGTCAGAAGGGGAGAACGGGGTGCGCAGCGTCACTTTCTACGCCGGCACGTGAGTTCGCAAGGCGCGGCGAAGGCTGACCGTAGGCCAAAGAACCCGTCCGGCCCAAGCCCTTCCGGCGGCGCCGGGGGTTTGGGAGGCTCGGGCTCCGGGTCCCGCTCAGGCGGCGACTGGTGGGTATGGCTCCTCGTCGCGGTGGGGGTCGTGTGCCTCCTGGCAGGCTTGTGGATCTGGCGCAGGTATCGACGCCGGGCGCGGGACATCCCACCCCTCCCTCCGCTGCACAATATGACCGAGTACCCCACTGGGAGGCCGCTCAGCGGACCCGTCGACATGAACTACGAGCCGACACCGTACCGTGAAGAGCCGCCGCCGCCTCCGCCCAAGAACGGCAGCTGGGGGGCAGATGCAGTGGCGGAGACGCCTCGCGCTCAAGACGGTGGACCGGTGTTGAACCAGCTTCCGCCACTTTATGACTCGCGCTGGAGGAGAAGCCAGCGGAAGGCCGTTTAGGGGAGTCACGTCATGGTGGGCAATGTATCATAGGCAATGGGTGCGGGATTGTATAATGATGTCAGAGAGTGCTATTTGACAGCGCATACATACATGAGGCAACCCGAGAAGGGCTCTCGGTTGTGTTGTGGTGCTCTTTTAGCGGAGTATGTAAAGGCGTTGCTCATGTCTCTGACAAAATATGAATCGATTTGGCCAGCAGAAGAGATTGACTCCAGCTTCGAGCCCCACATTTACTCAGTATGCCTAACTCGCGCCTGAAGAAAGATTAGAGCAAGAAATCGGGTGAAGCTCCGTGTCATAGGCGTAGAGCGACGCTGCGCCGTGACAGGGAACACCAGCGGAAACTGGGTTTCCATCCTGTTTAACTGATGCTGATGAAGACTTTCATCCTTGTCTCCTATGCCCGCCATGGGCGATGATGGCACGACAATAACCCATGCCCGCTGGCGCCGCTGATGAGAGCAGTGCCGGTCGAGATACTTTCTCGTGATGAGAGAGTGGAGAGGTACGAGGGTGGCACGGTGCGATGAATGTGTTTGCATACCGCCAGACGGGTGCGAGAATATTGGGTTTCAATATTGGGTTTGCACACTACCGTCAGAAGCATTCGGTGCCATTTCTGCCTTCACGACCCACTCGTCTTGTATAGTGTTCGTCCCTAAAGCATGAAGAATATAAAGCGGCTTAGAGCCATTTTCTCCTGGGCAACAAGGTCGACGGCCCTCAGCGGTGTCGTTAGCCATCCACCCCAACAGCCCTCCTTGCTCAGCTTACACACTCGACCAGCTCCTCCCTTCCATAGCTAGCTTCTACAGCCCTTCTGGCACACAATCCCGCCAACAACTCCCCCACCACACACAGAGTCAGTAATATCTCCTGTATATCCTGTATTCTCCATACCGCCGATCCCTTCTTCTCTCATGTTCCCCAAGACCGTCAGCGACATCTTCTACGACGGCCCTATCGGGACAGCGCTCCAGACTCCCAACGCGCCTCAGTAGCCCAATCACCTCCCCCCTTCTCCTCTCCTGCCCCTAGAGCTCGCCCAACACGCCAGTCAGTATGGTATCCAGCCGCCGCCACGCCCACGCCGGCTCGTCGCCGCCCCGCCTAAGAGAGCGGTCAACAAACCTCATGAACGCGACGCCCCCGCGTCCGGGTGGGTTGTACCCCTACTCCAAGGGCAAGCGCAAGGTTGATGCGGTGGCCAAGGGGGAAAAACTCCGCAAGAGGACCAAGGTCGACAACGCCCAGCAGGTCGCCGCTCCGATCAATGTGAACGAGAATGCCCAGACCCCTACCCCCGACGTCGACATGCTCTGCGACGACGAGATCCTTCGCTTCCTCAGCTCCTTCGAAAGTGCCCCGTCCCAGAGCTCCTACGTTCCCGCCAACACTGACATGGAGGGCGGCTTTGTTGGAATGTTCGAAGCGTTCCACGAACAGTCCCTGGCGAATGTCGATCCCCAGGTTGACGCATACACCAGCGCCGTTCCCAGCCCCTTTGTTCCTGCCCATGCGCGCAACGAATTCGTTCCTGCCCTGCACAATGCCAACTCAAGCGCGTTCCTTCCCTCGTTCACGACGGTCCAGCCACTGAACGACTTTGAGTTCTTCAACCCGTTTGTTGGCAGTCCCCTTGTTGGTAGCCCGGTTGTCGGTGGCCCCGCTGCGTTCTCTGCCCAGCCCGATGTGAGTGGCGAGGTGGTCCACATCACAGCCGCTCATGACCCTGTGGCGGCCACTTACACCACTGGTCTCCAGCCCCTCGAAATCTCCCAGCCCATTGAGAGCATTCCCTGGCTCAATGTCGACGCGTTCGAGTACACCGAGGGCAGTTCTACATCTGACCCCGCGGCGAGCCCCGAGCCCGCCCCTGTTCTCGATGCTACTGCCCACCCCGATATCATGAAGCGCATTGTAGCCGCAGCCGACCACGACTCCTTGCTTACCCTCCGCACGCTGAGCCGGGCAATGAGCGCCGCCGCAACGCAGCGCCTGTACACCCACGCAGCTCTCGTCCAGCGCAAGGACCAAGCGCTCTTCGTCAGCGCCGACGCGCCCCACCGCCGCCTCCCCATCGACCCCGAGCAGCCGGCGCAGACCCTCATCCGCGCGGACGCGCACATCGCGACCCTCGACGTCCTGTCAGTCGCGAACGACTACGACCTGGGCCAGACCATGCCACTGCCCGACGTAAACGCGGCGCTGGACCAGCTCACCGCCGCCAGGCCCCTCAAGCTGTTCCGCGGGGAGCGGTTCGACTTCCAGCCCCGGGCTAAGCGCGCCGTCCTGCACGTCACGCCCAACAACCTGGAAGAGGGGCAGACGCGCGCCCAGAGCGTGGTGTGGTATCCCCACACGCACGCGCTCGAGGAGGCAGTGCACGAGCTCCTCCTCCAGAAGGTCGTGCACAGGGACATGACGATCGTGCTCGACCAGCCCACCCGCGAGGCGAGCCGCGAGTGGATGCAGAAGGGCAGGTACTCGCGCCAGGCGGGGCACGACATCCTCACCCAGCTCGGCGACTACCTCCTCGAGAACGAGGGGTGCCGGCTCACGATTGTCGGCGCGCCGCTCTACGCGTTCGTGGCGTGGGGTGTGCCGACGGACAGGGCGAGTTCGGCGCTGGCGTCGCAGTATGTCCGCGGCGTGATGGCGGAGCACGAGCACCTGGGGGTTGATGGCGGTGGGGCGGCGGGCCGGGATGCGGGGAGCCGGCTGCGCCTCATGTGGAAGAGGGAGTGGAACGCGCGCGAGGGTGAGCCGATGGAGACGGCGTGGTTCCTCCCCCGTCTTGGACAGGTGGTTCCGCAGCTCGGTCAGAAGATTTAAGGGAACAACAGGTCAGAGAGCTTGAAGCGGCTGGTGAATTGAATGGCAGTGAGAAGATCAGATCAGAAGTGCAGTAGTTGGCTGGGTGGTGGCTATCGTATGCAGACTTGTGCAGACTCGAGCATGGCCTGAGACGGCGGAGACCCAAAGGAGAGAACGACGGTAGCCTGTGCAGTCCTCTGTGCAGTCAGTAGTGAGCAAGCCTGGTAAGGCGGATTCGATGACGGCCACGTCGGCAGATGATAGTTGATGTTCACAAGTTCCAGTAAAGGTCGTCTGTGTTCGGCTGGCCTCAGCCGAGGTGACCAGCTGTTGTGGGGTGACCGTGCCTGAATCGCTTTCTTGCCCCACCCAACTCCGGTGCTCATCCGAGCGCTTCTCCATGCTCTGCACATATCGTTGAACATGCAATCTGTTGGCACAGCCGCCGCTTGCTGCCCCGTGGCTCGTCATGCTCCGGTTCTCGTCCACCTCCTGTTCCGCTGTCTCCTGCCGCCTACACCCGCTCTATTCCCCGTGTTACTCCTCTCTAACCTGGGCCATCCTGATATCTCCTCTTTCTACACCGTTTCCAAGTCTCCCACCCTCCTCTTTACGGATGCATACCCGTTTTCTACAGTTGCGAACGTGATCCGGAATCACATCAACGACTGCTCGCCTGCCCGTGTCAGCGCCCTCTCTCTCCATCGACCCACCGAAGATCTCGCGGTATCCAGGAACGGTCCAGCGGCCCTTCTTGATGGCAGTCTCGACGGCCTTGGTAGTCTCGGGCGCGGCCTTGCCGACGTCGGCAACAGTGAGGTCCTCGAAGGGGCGTGCGTCCTTGATGTTGGACAGGGTGGCCTTGAGGCTCTCCTCCTCCGACGACACCTTGGAGACGGTGGCCTTGGCGGCCTCGACGGCCTTCTTCTCAAAGGCCGTCACGATGTCATCCCACTTCTTGACGTCGTAGTCGACGGGCTTGAAGTCGGCGAGGATCTTGGACGCCTGCTCGACCGCGCGCTGGTCCTTGAGCACGCTCTTGTACTCGTCGAGGTTGATCTCGGGGACCGACGCCTTGAGCGCGGCGTTCTTGTTCGACGCATTGGTGTTGCGCGCGCGGAAGGCCTGGAGCTGCTGCAGCGTCTCTGGGCGTTAGCGTTGCAAGGAGTAGCGCGGGCGCTGCCGAGCGAGGCGGAGTAACAGGCGAAACTGGGATTGGCTTGGGGCTCGCCGGTCGAAACTGGGGCTTGGTTACCTCGCATTGCCCAGCGACGAGCCCCACCATCTGTCTCCGCCTCGATCATGGCCAGCGCATCCAGCTCACGCACCCTTGTTGAGGCCGAGCGAGTTGTAGATCTTGGACCAATCGACGTTGGCCGAGGCACTACGGGCGGCGGCGGACATGATTCTGGCGTTAGTCGGGCGGTTCGAAGCGCGAGGTAGAGGGGATCGCGGAGAAGCGGGAGGGGCGGAGGAGCGAGGGAGAGTCGGAGAGCAGCGGAAGAGCAAAGGGGAGATCAACGCACTTTAGAGGAGAGTGGGGAGGTGGTGAGCTCGAGGACTGCGATGTCGATGAAAGCCGTCTGTCGGAGGGCGGGGCCAGGAGCCAAGCAGCAGCCAGCAGCCATCCAGCCAGCCAGCCAGGAGCAGCCCTTCACCGTAGGAACAAGCCGGAGCAAGGCGGACCATCCATTTCTCCGGCTGATGCCGCAGTGTGGCACCTGGCAGCTGCTGGGTTTCCACCTACAACTCATCATGCATGCATGAACGCATGTATCACTGACCGATAACTACATGCATGCATGCATGCAAGATGGGCTATGATCGTTATGTGCTCGTCGTTGTCGCTATTGCACAGCTGAAGGGGTAGTGGGAGGGAGTAACCACTGTGCATCGGCCGATTTCACCCCAGCCGCAGCAGGCCATGCGCGACTGACTTGCAACTGACTTCCGGTCTGCAGCTATTCAAGCTCCTCGGCCTGCCTCGATGCCATTCTCAGTCCTTTAAGAGCGTTCCGTGCATCAATAGTCCTCGGGGAGGTAGTCGTGCTATGTGTAACCTCCGTCCTGTAGTCTCGTACACACGCCTGTGGCCTCGCTTCACTTTGAACCCTCCCCACTCGCTCGCCCACAGCCCGTCCGCTGGCGTCGTCACCACCGCCTTGAACCCCCTGCACCAGTCTCCTCGTCGTGCCACCGGCATTGTTAGATCAGCGAATGCACTGTTACGGCGTATGCAGTGTAAAGGATGAATGTTGATGCAGTTGCTGCCGCACGCGATCTCACCGCACACCCGCATGCGGGGCGGATTCGCCGCCTTACTCCGCCATGTGGCAGCCCCGACCTCCACACCCCGCATCCCATGTGGTAGATCTTCGAATCTACCATCATCCATTCACCAAACATCACGATGGCGGACCAGCGCGAGCCGTCCCCGCACGCCGAGGGCGACGTCGACGTCGACGAGGAGCTGCAGCGCATGCAGGCCGAGCTCGCAAAGTTCGAGGACGAGAAAAGCCAGGTATGCCCCGCAAACCACGTCCGCTGACGGCAGCTCGAGAAGCAGAAGGCGAGCGCGGGCGAGAAGGAGGACGGCGACGCCGAGATGGACGAGGACGAGAGCCCTGCGGCCGTGGACGCGCGCAGCGTGTATATCGGGAATGTGAGTTGCCAGGGCAAGGCAAGTCGCGAAGGACGCGCTCACGCCAGGTCGACTATGGAGCGACGCCGGAGGAGATTCAGGCGCACTTCCAGGCATGTGGCACGATCAATCGCGTGACGATCTTGTGCGACAAGTTTACAGGTCATCCGAAGGGGTATGTCTTTGGTTTTGCGAAGGATGGCGATGGGACGCATCGGCAGGCTCAGAGCTGCCTTCTAGACCCCTATCTACAGCCTCTCCAGACGCCGTTGGCAGTCGGTGGCCCGCTGACCCCAGTTTCGCCTACGTTGAGTTCGCCGACCCCTCGGTGGTGCAGAACGCCCTTGTGCTGAACGAGTCGTCGTTCCGCGGCCGCATCATCAATGTTAGGGAGAAGCGCACGAACGTGCCGGGCATGGGCCGTGGTCGTGGGCGCGGTCGTGGACGAGGCCGTGGCTTCCGGGGCGGGTTCAGAGGACGGTGAGTGAGAGTGCCGGCCGTTGTCAGGTGATGATTCCGTGCTGACGTGCAGGGGCGGCCGTGGACGGGGGACGTGGTAGTTCAGTAGACTATGTACCGGCGCTCGATGTCATGTAATTCCTAGCGTCGTGCGATGAGAGCGACAGCGGCGCGGGTTGGCGCGTGGTGTTGGGGCACAACTACCGCTCCTTCCGATCTGCACCGGCGGGCCCCACCACGCTCGCGCGCCAACGCACAGGTTCATGCTTTACTGTCTACAATCATATATCCACCGTCCCTCAACCTCACGCCGCAAGGGCAGGCACGATGCCGTTGAGTCCGACGCCATGCTCGAGCCCCGCCACCCCGTTCGCCGTCTCGCCAACCGCGTCCGTCCAGTGGCCAAACTGCTCAGCAAGGGTATCCAGCTGCGTGCCCTCGAGGACGCGGGGCTGCACCCAAGTCAGGTCGGCAGTGGACGACACCTGGTCGAGCGTGCCGCGGATAAGCCCGAGCGAGAGCGCCTTCATGATGAGGTGCTCGACCTCGTGCACGGGCAGCCGCGTCGCCTCGCCAATCTGCTCGAACGTCATGAGCCGGGTCTTGCCGTCGCGCGGGCGCTCGAACGCCGCCTGGATGAGCGCCATGAGGCAGATCTTCTGCCGCAGGAACGCGGCGCTCTCTTTCAAGATGGGCTCCTGGTCGAAGTGGTTCGAGAGCGAGTCGAACTTGCCGATCGCGCCTGCGTTGAATGCCGAGATGAGATCCTTGATCCAGCCGTACTCGGTGCCCTCGAGTGTCTTCAGGATAGGGTGTTGCAACTGCGTGTCAGGTAGGCTCGGTCACACAGACTCACCAGCTCGCCAAAGTTGTAGATGTTCTCGCCGAGCAGCGCGGCAATGCACAGGTCGTGCGCGCGCGCCATCTGGTCCTCCTGCGACAGCTCGCGCTCATCCACACACGCGAGGTACAGCAGCGCATTCTTGTAGTACGGCCCATAGTCGGCTTTGACCTTGTAGTAGTCGGCCGCGACGCCATAGTATCCCGCATTGACGACGGGCTCGACCGTGTCCTGCTCCGCAAGGAGCTTCTCACACTCGTCCAGGCGCTTCTTGCACCCGGGTAGGTCGCCGAGCAGGAGCTGCGCGTACGCCAGCGCAGAGAGGGAGAGGGCGTATGCCTCGGGCGCGGGGCGCGGCGGCGCCGGCACCGCAGGCTGGTCCTCGGTCGCTTCGACGGGATAGGGCTTCTGCAGGCGGCCGTGGACGCTCTCGAGGAACTTGAGGGTCAGGTCTGGCTCGGAGTATTCCCGCCCGACGCGGCGCGCAATCTCGACGAGCTTGAGGGCATTGATCTTCTTCTCAATGGTGGTGATGAACCTGGGGTCAGAGACACCACGCAGCAGACGTACTTGTCAAACAGCTCAATCTGGGATGGTCCTGAGCCCTGGAGAGCGACAAACTCGAGCAGCGCGACTGTCAGGTTGTGCCACAGCCTTAGGTCAGCTCGTGGTCAGCATCGCGCTCACTTCTTCTCGTAGGTTGTGCGGATCTTTGTCCATGCCGGTTGAAGCGAGGGAGGGGCAGCGGCCTCCTGCTGTTCCAAGAAGGCGAGGGGGTTGGCTGCTGATGATGATGTGGGTTGGTCAATGTCCATGGCTGTTTAAAGGATAGTGATGAAGACGACGACGACGAAGACGATGCCAAACTCTCAACCTTGTGAGCATGAGTGAGCGTCATTTCCACCCACATCAACGCGTAACCGCGCCCATCTACCCACGTGGCATTTGATTCCGCGAAATCAAAATGACAGGTGTAAATCATCGGATGTGGTCGATCAACCAACGTTAACTTGTCCGACTTTTCGATTTCAGTGACGACCCCGAACGCGTCCATCAACGTCAACCAACTCATCATGCCGCCTCGACCCTCCCTCGCCGCGTTGAGGGGATACGCGACCGCCGCGGCAAAGCCAGCGGCGCCCAAGGCCGCAGCCAAGGCCGCCCCCGTGATCCCCGTCTTCGTCTCGCCCTCCGCCGAAGCCAACGCCCCGCGGATCTACACCGAACGCAAGGCCTTCCTGTACGACTACTACACCCACCTCCTCACCCGGTCCCAGCTGGTCCTGCTGTTCAAGCACGAGAACCTCTCCGTTTCCGACTCGGGCGCGATCCGCGCCGCCATCGCCAAGGTCCCCGTGCCGAAGCCCGCGAGCGTGCCACAAGAAACGGAGCTCGAGAAGGCGACCATGACCGTGACGCGGACGGGCATCCTTGCGCCCGTCGTGCGCCGCGTGCGGCCCAACGCCGACTTCTCTGCCCTGCTCGAGGGCCCGACGGCGATCGTCACCTGTCCCTCCCTATCGCCGAAATACATCAAGGCGGTTTTGGCGTCGATTGACAAGGTGCTCAAGGGGCACAAGAAGGACGTGGACCCAAAGTCCAAGGTCGAGGTCAAGCAGCCCGGATTCTCCCTCATGGCCGGTATCCTCGAGGGCTCGACGCTTCTCAACGCCGAGCAGGTGCTGGAGACCGCCAAGCTGCCTGAGCTGGATCAGCTGCGCGCGCAGCTCCTCGGCCTCCTCGAGACGCCCCAGCGCCAGCTCCTCGGCATCGTCCAGCAGGCCGGCGGTGGCTCTCTCGTCCGCACTCTCCAGGGCCTCGAGGAGACCCTCAAGGAGAAGGAGGGCGGCGATGCTGGCGCCGCTCCTGCTTCATAGTACACCCCTCTTGGGCATAGCATCTCTCTGCATGTAACGCATAGCATCCATAGAAACAGTGATAATACAAGCTGTACTTCCCAAGGCCATTCTCACCAATCTACTGCCATCAACTCTACACCGACGGACCAGGGACAGACGACGACAGGTCGGACAAGTCGACCTGAGGGTGCACCATGTAGTAGATTTTGTCCGAGTCCAAGGACTCGCTCTCCTCGCTTTCCCGGAGGCCTTCCTGGGGGTCGCCCCGGATTTCGAGAAGGTAGTTGTCCTGATGTCAGCCCCAGCACATATCTTGCTCGCGTACCTTCGCCAGCCTTGTGAGTGCTTTTCCAATGAGCTCGTGCTCGTACTCGGCGTCCTCCACGTTCTCCATCTGGTCCTCCTTCTGTTCGAGGTACCAGGTGATGAGCTCCTCGCGCTCGACGCCCTGTCCGGTGGTCCTCTCGACTTCAGATAGGTACAGAACGCAGAGGTTCATGATCTCCATGTACCGGTTGTCTGATGTCAGCTTCGAAGCACAGCGCTTAGCTCACAAGTGATGCGCATCTTGGTCCGCTCCGCGGGCGCTCTTGGCGTGGAGGCATCAGCGGTGGCCTCGGCCTGGTAGCTCGACTCTGCCGCTTCGAGGGCAGCGAGCTGTGCAGCGTCCTCATCTTCATCCATGCCGTCACCGCCCGACGGCGCCCTCGGCGTGTTCCCTCCGTTCTCCAAGTCGTCCTCGTCCTCGTCGTCGAAGTTGATGTCGTCCTGCTCAACGTGGATAATCGACTGGCGTAGGAGGCCGTACGCCTCCCGGACGATCGCAGGGGTGATATTCGCGCGACAGTTGGCACGGGCAATAGCCTCGGACAGGCGAATCATGGATTCGAGTTGACGGACCGTGATGCGGTAGTTGGACTTGCCCGGCCCACCCTCGTCCTGACGCAGCTGGCGGTATTTCTCGACAAGGACCCTTGCGGCCTCGGGTGTGATCTTGGGCGCGAAGGTACGAGCATATCGAATGTACCGTTGCAGCTGCTCTGTCGAGTACTCGGGCTCGATCGCCGCGTCCTTGAAACGGTGGACATTAACAATGTGCTGGGCAATGTGCAAGTCGACGGTCTCGTTGCACTCGTCGAGAACGACAAAGAAGAGATCGAAGCGGGACATGATGGGAGCCGACATGGCGATGTTGGCGCGAAGAGACTGCTTGCGGTTGTAACGACCGCCAATGGGGTTGGCAGCTGCCAGGATGGAGGTACGCGCGTTGAGCGTCGCCTGGATGCCGGCCTTGGCAATTGAGATGGTCTGCTGTTCCATGGCTTCGTGAATGGCGACCTGGTCCGCAACGTCCATCTTGTCAAACTCGTCAATGGCGCAGATGCCGTTGTCGGCCAGCATGAGAGCACCTGCTTCGATGGTGAACTCGCCCGTCTCCTCGTCTTTGACGACCGCCGCGGTGAGACCAGCAGCCGAAGATGCCTTGCCCGACGTGTAGACCGCACGGGGCAGGAAACTGCAAACGTACTTGAGGAACTGCGACTTGGATGTTGAAGGGTCACCAACAATGCAAACGTTGATGTCCCCACGCAGGTTGATACCCTCTTTGGTCTCTTTGTGCACACCGCCCATGAGTTGAAGAAGGATACCCTTCTTGACAATTTCGTGGCCGTACACAGTGGGCGCAATGGACTGGACTAGCCTCTGGTAGATGTTGTCCTGGTTCGTCATGGCCTGGAGCTCGTCGGCCTCAGCCTGTGTGAGTGAGTTGAAGAAGGCCGTCTCGTCCTCGTCGTGCTCCGCGCGAACATCAGCGCCTGCACCATGAGTGGCCACGTTGCTGGCCATGCAGGCAAGGAACGCCGTCTTGTACAACAGGTCGCGGACTCCCAAGGTCTTGAGACCAGTGACACCCTGGCTGCCAATACCGCCATCGACGCGACCGCTGCGATTCTCGCGCATCATCTCGCTGTTCACACCAGGAAGACCGAGCTGCGAGACGTCGGGGACGACAATGAACGTGCCGGTGAAGGTGCATTTGTCACCCGCCTTGACGCGCTCGACCATGTCGGCGCGGAGAATGACATCAAGCCTGGAAGGTCAGCTCGATCATTCAAATTTGGTTCAACTCACGACCGCGGCATGCTGCCGGTTGGGATCTCGTTCGAGTTCTCCTGAATGCGGACCTTCTGCCAGTCGGCAAACCTGGAAAGCTCCAGGTTGAGCTGCCAGAACTTGCGGTTCGAACACGTCGGGTTGGTGCACATGAGCGGCTCGGTGTACTTGAACTGCTGGTCGACGCCGTAGATGAGCGTGCCGCACACCTCGCACTTGAACGTGCCTGATACAAGCTCGGGTCGGACTTCTGAAGTACGCGTGACTGTGCCAGAGATGCTCATGAGCTTGCCAACGTTCTCCATGCGGAGCTGGCGAATACCCGAGGTCAGGGGCATGTTGTAAAACGCAATCGAGAAATCCTTGTAGTTGGTGCTGGCAAAGGTTTCGACGGGGGTATCCTCAAAGTAGGTCGACGCAAACACGTATGTCGGCTCGTACTTGCGCACAAGGGACTGAACGGCACGTTTGAGGAAGGGCAAAAAGCGGTAGTACTCCTGTTGGATTGCTGCAGCCAAGGTGTCCTCCCGCTCGAATACGTGCCTCCAGTTGACCCAGAGGGTTGTCAACTTGTATTCTCTCATCTGGTGGATCTGAGCAATGTAGATCCTCCCCTCTGGCTCGGCGTTGCCGTTCCCATTTTCGTCAAAGCCACCGGCGGATGAAGGCGTTGGTGGAAATTCAACGGCGTCTGTGAAGCTCTCAGTCAGGTCAGTCACCGCTTTTCCACTCACGTCTCTAAGAACGTCGCAAAGCCTTCCATGACACCGTCGCCCGTATGGTCGTGCACTTTTGGAATAGCATCCATGCCCTCTGCGCGGCGCCGCGCTTGAGTGACGCGCACACCTTCTTCGGTCGCCTCGCCTGTTTGTGCTTCGGTCCGAGCTCGGCGCTGACCCTCGGCAGTCCCTCCCAAACCATGGACATGCTCGTAGTTGCGAGGGTCGATCGGCCGCGATCCTCCAAGAGAGGACGAGGGCGGGGATCCGCCGGGCGCGGAAGATGGTGGCAAGTGCCTTGGGGGAGAGGACATTGCCATTGTGGATAAGGGGGTATGGAGGGTGAGTGGATGAAGGAGTGGAGGAGGGAGGCAGACGCGTTAATTGTTGTTGATGGAATAAATGGGATGGATCGAGCAAGACGCGACCCAGAAAAGCAAAGACGCGTCAAAGCGCGTTCACGGAAGCAAATTCGAGGTACAAGTAATGTTGTAGGTAATAGGCTTGTGATTAGAATTTCATTCCTAATCCTCAGCAACGGCTGAATAGGCGTACAGAAGTACGTCATTAGGATTGTAGCAATCGTCATACCTTGACGTCCGTCTCACACACCTCGCGCGCCTGGGCATGATCGCATGGTCGCGTATCGGCGGTGACCGACTCGTCATCTTAGTTCCCATCGCTCTCTTCCCATTCACATCCCCTCGTTACACACTCTCTTTACTCTCACCCATCGAGTTTACGATCAACGATGGCGGAGCCACGAGCATCCACCGATCAAGGTGAGTACCGGCTGAGATAGCTAGAGTATAGCTGACCCCCAGAGAACGCGCCGCTCCTACAGCGTGACGACGACGATGAGCGCCGTCACGAGGAGAGGGGGACCGGCGCGAGCGCCCTCGACCCCTCCCAGTTGACCTTCAAGGAGATGGTCCTGGCAGGTCTCGTTATCCTCTTCCTCGCCCTCACGGGCGTCTTCATCGGTCTCTTCGTAACTACAGAGAACGCGCTCAAGAAGGAGCGGAAGGAGCACTCGGAGCACCCGACTACAACCGTTACCGCCACCGTAACCCGTGGTCATCCTGCGCCGACGGGCAAGCCACCCAAGCCCGTGTGCACTACGCCCGAGTGTGTCACTGCTGCGGCTGAGATCATCCGCTCCATCAATGCCTCCGCCGACCCCTGTGACGACTTCTACGTGTTCGCTAACGGCGGCTGGCTTGCCGACAACAGCATCCCTGCCGACCGCGGACTATATGGCCAGTTCCACTCTGTCGCCGACCGGAACAAGAAGACTCTGCTTAAGATTATCGAGGGCATCCATCTTGACGACAAGTTCTCCGCGGAAGACGACAACCTCAGGAAGCTCAAGGACACGTACACCTCTTGCATGGATCTGGACACCTTGAACGGCCAGGGTGCACAGCCGCTTGTGCCGCTGGTTAAGGAGGTCGTTAAGACCATTGGCACGTTTGACGTAAACCCCATGCCTGACGCGGACTCGGTCGTCGACGAAAAGTTCTGGCGTGGTGCATACACGCCCGACTACGTTATCCCGGACGAGCTGCTCGCCACTGCTCTCTCGCGCAAGGACGTACAGAGCGCGCTTCACCACTCTCAACAGCGCAGCGGCGCTGCCTCTACTCCTGTTGCAGACCTCGAGGAGTCCGACCCGGAGCCAGTCAACAAGGAGCGTGTGCAGAAGATCACCAAAACCCTGGCTTTCCTGCATGCCCGCGGCGTCGACGCCTTGTTCAACTTCATCATCGAGGGTGATGCCGGAGGCGAGAACTCTCAGATCCAGGCGCTCTACTTCTACCAGTCGTTTGGCGGCCTGCCTTCCAAGCAGTACTACGAGGAGAAGCCTATCCTCGACCTGTACCAGTCTGTCATCTCGGGCATTCTAAAGAGCGTCGCCGAGGAGTCGGACTCGGCGGGTCACGCTAAGCGTGACCTCCTCCTCGATGTTCTGCAGGAAACCGCATCGGAGGCTGTTGAGGAGGGCTGGCCATGGCCGTGGCCGGGAGGCGACAAGGACGACCCGGTCAAAAAGGAGCCCCTCGACAAGCGCATGGACAAGCTCGCGGGCCAGGTGGTTGAGCTTGAACGTAAGATTGCCAAGGCCGGTGCAGACCCCGAATACCTGTTCAACCCGCACTACTCGTACAACCCATACTCCACCAAGGACGTGCAGAA
Source organism: Cutaneotrichosporon sp. PL3408A (assembly GCA_023629975.1). NCBI lineage: Eukaryota > Fungi > Basidiomycota > Tremellomycetes > Trichosporonales > Trichosporonaceae > Cutaneotrichosporon > Cutaneotrichosporon sp. PL3408A. The sequence continues at coordinate 448,514 of JAMAMB010000006.1, forward strand.
GGCCCTGCCATTCATTGACCTGCACGCGTACATTTCGTCCATGGCTCCCCGTACATTCCCCACTAGGATCACTGTCTCGCACCCTCCCTACCTCAAGAAGATTTCCAAGCTCGTCAAAAAGACCCCTGACCACGTCCTATCGGCGTACTTTGTATCGAAGCTGGCTTTGACGTACGGTGGCTCCCTTGGCCCCAAGGCCGACATCCGCAAGGAAGTCAAGCGTCTTAGCGACGTCCTCAAGGGCGTCAAGCCCGGCACCGAGGAGAATCGCCAGGACCTCTGTCTAAGCTCAGTTGACGGCATTGTTGGCTTCATTGCCGGTCGCGAGTTTGTTCGCGAGTCATTCTCGCCCGAGGCCAAGGCCGACGGAGAGCATATTATCCGCTCGATCGTCCAGGCGTTCCACGACAAGCTCCCGCTCATCATGTGGATGGACGAGAAGTCGGCCGTGGCGGCTCAGAAGAAGGCCAAGAATATCATCCCCAAGGTCGGCTACCCCCTGATGCCGAACACGACCGACCCGAACTCTCTGCGCAACTGGTACCAGTTCGTGCCGATTGGCGCGGATGACTACTTTGGCAACGTCCTCCGATCTGAGATTATGGACAACCGCCGCGCATGGCTCTCCCTCGGCAAGGAACGTAACCGCAACACGTGGGAGATGTATCCTCAGACCGTGAACGCGTACTACTCGCCGCCTGACGGCGAGATCGTCTTCCCGGCCGGTATTCTCCAGCCGCCGTTCTACTCGTACGACTGGCCCAAGCACCTCAAATACGGTGCCTTCGGTGCCGTAGCGGCTCATGAGCTCACGCACGCGTTCGACAACTCGGGCGCACAGTATGACGAGCATGGCCGTCTGCGCGACTGGTGGACGAATAAGACCGTCAAGGCATTCGAGGAGCGCGCACAGTGCGTGTCGCGCCAGTACTCCAAGTATTTCGTCCTCGATGACCAGGGCAAGAAGGTGTATGTGAACGGCAACCTCACCAATGGCGAGGACATCGCCGATTCGGGTCTCGCGCAAGCGTACGCCGCATGGAAGGCCGACAGCAAGGACGCCGAACAACTCCCTGGCCTCGAGTACACGCCTGAGCAGCTGTTCTTTATCGCCTTCGCACGCGTCTGGGCGCAGCTCACACGTCCTGCGACTGCTGTATCTCGCGTCCGCACGGACCCGCACTCGCCTCCTTACTGGCGTGCGATCGGCACGCTGAGGGATAACCACGCATTCCACAAGGCGTTCAACTGCCCGTCGGGATCGCCGATGAACCCGCCGAAGTCGGAGCAGTGCGAATTGTGGTAGGCGAGCAGAAGGAAAGCTGAAAGCAGGAAAGGAAGAACGCGGCAGACATAGACAGCTATGCATGGCGTCCAAGAAGCGGGCATTGTATGAAATATTATTCTAACAGATCATCTACAACAACAATCGGGAGAGGGACAAATGCTGTATTGCTCGTGTTCTACTCGTCGAACCGGCTCTCGAGTTTCGCCGAGGCGCCGGCGCGCGCAGCCCAGCTGGTCATCGGGGTAAACGTGATCTGACCAATCGTTGCGTCGACTTCAGAGCGCGTGCTGCCTGCAATGTATGGTGCGGCGGCGTGGGCGATCTGTTGGGCAACAGTTCGCCCTTCCTCGTCGACCTCTGGAATCTGGAGCACACGCTCGATCCCGACGAACTCGAGCGCGTACGCTGCAGTGCGGGCACGTTGGGCGAGCCTGAACAGCTCCTTGCCGTACTGGACAATAGCCTCCTGGCTCCCTGCACAACCGCCGACAACGATCACAGCTTCAGACAGCGAGCGCGGAAGATCACTGCGTCCCAGAGCGGCGAGGACGACGCCAAGTGCCACAGGCGGTCCCTCGCTCAGAACGGCGGGGTGCATGAGGTCGCCGGCGTGGAGGACGGCCCGCTCAACGCCGGGAGGGAACATGCTACGGCCCAGGCTGAAGAGGTACGTGTTCCACGGCAGGGCGAAGTCGACAAACGTGTGCGCACGCGGGAGGATGCACCGCGGCAGGCGGCTGCCCGCATTCCGCATGATGCTGAGCTTTGGGCATCGTTGCTCGAATCGCCATAGGAGGGGCTGGAGGGCATCACCCTTCGGTACATTGTCACGCGGGAGGTCGAGGACGCGGGTCAGGGCTAGCATGTCGGCCCTCTGCCACATGGGACCGATGGGCAGGCGAGAGTACGTGGGCGAGGTAGGGGGAGGGGTCGTAGTCCGCGAGGCAGGTGGAGACGGGCTCGGGGACGACGATAGACCTGGAACTGCTGGTATAGGTTCCACAGAAGTATGGGGAAGAGGGACGGGTGCGTGGACAGCTCCTAGATCCATGCTTGGTGCTTGTGGAGCGTCTGCCGTAAAGCCCTCGGGAGACGGAGATGTCGACGGCGATGGCCGGCTGGAGGGGCAGGTGCATAGCGACCCGCTCATAAGTGCCCAAGAAGGGGCAGGCTCGGCGTGTGGGAGAAGACAGACACGAGTGAAGAGGTGCTCGTCGACTCTTTGCTTGTACGCCTTGCATGAGGCACGGAAGTTCAGTAGTGTCTCATGCTCAGCTGAGTCGAGGATGTTTTCGACCAGGTGGGGGAAGAAGGCGGAGTCGAGCATTGTGTCGGTATCGTGGGGAGACGCTATTAAGCAGTGGCGACGGCCGTATGGCTGGTGCTAGTAGTAGTCGACAGTGGCGGGCAAGTGGGTCGGTGGTACTGGTCGAGGGGGTTGATCGTGCGGAGTTTATATTTTGTTATTGTTGTTGTTATCGCGGGCAGGGTGGAGGTTGCGATAGCAGTGGCGAATACCTCTCCGATAGCTCGTTGGGCGATAGCTCCAGTCACGAGCGGTGCGTGGATGAGTTTTTAGACACGAGCGGTTGGCAACAGAATGCAAGGGGGGGAAAGAGTTGAGCCACTGTAATATCTACTCTTCAAGTGACCACGACGAGGAGGGCCCTCGACGGTAAACGGTGACGGTCACGAGCATTCTTGGCGCGTGGCGCAATGGGTTCAATCCGCGAGTGCCGCGGACGGGCGGCCGATGGCGTGAAGCCGAGGCTTGTATCGAAGCCGAGGTTGGATCTAGGTTCAGATCCACACCCAAACCCCGCCGACGCTCCACCGTCTCGACTTCTGCAATTGCATTTGCATCTTTCAGCCTCAAGTGGTGCGGATACGCCGGTGATTACTGCGGAGGGCCGTGCGTCATGATGTGGTGAGTCAAACCGAGGCGCGAATTTCTCCACTCCACCCCTCACTTCGAGTCCCTGCGGCATTGTTTGGCTCTGCAGCAAGGGGGATGAGGTCGACATTTGTCACAATGACTGCCCCTCGCTTCTATGCATATGGCGAACCGCGTAGTCCTCGTGATTCCAGGGCAGCGATCGGACGAGTTTCTCAGACGAGCCCGTTGAAACCACCGCACAGGTCCCCCGAAACTTGACGGTGGCATGCTGCTTTCAATCCCACCGTTAGCCCCTTGGTTACGACTCAATTTCACCTCAAAGACGAACTGGCCTCGAGTCGTAACGCTTGTTGAGATCCCACCCTGCCTTCTGTTTTGTGGAGCGCGACTCCTGCTGAGGAATTCGGAACCTCCTTATCCTGCCTCTTCGCGCATGCGACGCCCGGCCGAGCGGATTCCGAACACGGAGCGCATATGAAGCGAGAACACAACATTTATGAATTTCTGCGAACGCCCCACTACGACCGACGCTTGCAGTCGAAGTCTGGTCAAGGCACATGACGGTCTGTGCGTTTTCGGTGATCGCTTGACAGCGTGGCAAGAGAGGCGGGATGCGAGTCGGGTGACGACGTCAGTGGCATGCGTCAGATAGGACGCCGCCTATTGTGCTGAAGAGCTTTGGATTCATTCATTATCTGAGGCTGCTGTTCGTGTCGTTGGCTGCGCGGTTCCAGAGACGGAGAATTGCAGGGTCTCACGATTCGCAGGGTAATTCGCCGAAATTGAGCGACGGCCGCCGCTGATAACGTGACTACCCGAAGAGCGTCATGATAACATGATCCACGAAAGATTGCACGTTTTCGCCTTTAATGACGAGTTTGTGCGTTCTTGCACGTGCACTCTTTGAGTTGGGAGATTGGGAGATCTGGCAGGCCGTCTCCATCCAAAGTGGTTCTTGTGACTACGGTGCTAACCGTGGCCCATAAGCATCTGCTGGGTGTTACCTGTTTGCTTTTGGCTGCCCAATTCGGCGTTCAGGTCCAGGCGTCGTCGGCCCGAAAATAGATAAGATGAAGTGGAGGCATTTCAGCATTTCAAAGTGTTGCAATCTCGTTCCACAGATCCGCAACACAAATCTAACCCTCTTCTTATATACGCTCTTCACAAGACGACTGCACCGTACCACGTACTGGCCAGTTCACACACCTCATTGACTTGTATAATCACTTATTCTTACTCAACAGGCTACAACCTTACTGCAGACACTTGCCCATTTAGCACTTGGGAACACCGTCGATAAAGCCATTGACCCCAGTTTTGGTGTAGTAATCCGAGACGTAGCAGTCGCGCCGAGGCCAGGTGCGGTTGATATAGTTCCAGACCTTGTTACCCCCAATCGTCTCGCCGACCATCTGGCACTTGATCTTGATCGGGTCGCCGCGGTTGAAAGTGGCGACCTCAGCAGCGCTGGTGCTGGCACCCCTACGGCACTTGAGCGTGACACCTTCCGGGGGGTTGGCAACAGCCATTCTAGCACGGTCCGAGAGATTCTGGAGCTCGTCACGCTCCTCGACGTCGACGGGAGTTGCGGTGGCAAGGAGGGCCGAAAGGGCAATTGCGACGAGAGTGAACTTCATGACTGGCTTGGAGTTAGCCAGTGGAGTACGACCAGGACTCACTAAGGTCGGTTTGGAGCTTGCGGAGAAAGGTCGAGTAGTCAAGTTGGAGAAGGGTTCGCTTGATGTCTGAAAGTGACTTCGACCCGTCTCCTTATATACCTTCAATGCTCCTAAACTCAGAGGAAGTGGGGAGGCTCCAGCATGCGCTTCTTCCTCGGAAGAGCTACCCGTCGTCATGTAACTGCTCCTCTTCGAACCTAGAAGCGGTGCCAGCGACCTACCTCAGTACGATCCCTCCCTTAATCCCTGTCAGCTGGTCTTCCCACAGCTGACTTGCGATGGATTCTCGAGGTATCGGAGGCAAGCAGTACTTACAAACTACAGAAACCGCCTCCTTCTCCCCGGACTCCCATCCAATCGGAGCTTTCACGACATGAACACTCGACCACGTAGCGTTCTTGGGTTCCTATCAGGTTCCTCCCTCGTTGTCACGATGCGGGGAATGTTAAGCCTAGCTGTAGCGTAAGCTTCAGTAAGCGGCAATGAGCGAGGCTATGCTACTATTCTGGAGCGAACAGCAAATATACACTGTGTTTGTTGGTAGGCAAGGTGAATAGTTGTACCTTTCGCGTAGCATTCTAACAACCCGTTCGAGTCCTTCCTTCGCTTTTACCTGCCTGCCTGAACGCTCAAATGAACCCATCGACATCATCATCTCGGACTTGACTGGGGGGTCAATTTACAATCTCGATAACGTTAAACTTGTTCGTTGTACCTGGGGAAGAAAGCGAGCGTTCCTCGAACCCAGACTGAACCTGGCTCAATTGCCCTCGGCATCAACGTACTGCTGTACATAAGCAAATGGATGGCACCGTTGAGACTCCTACGAGCACAGGCCACTTTAAATGGCTCTTGTGTTCGCTTCCCGCCAAACTAAACTTTGCCAAGATACTCTTGAATTTGCATCCACTCTCGTGCCCGCTCCACATGGACCACATGTGACTCAGCTTGGTATATGCTTTGTTGTAGCTGGCATGTTAACCTTTCGTCCATGGAAGAGGCTGAGCCGTTGCCAGCTCGGGTAGTGACTACGGGTCGTATGCTGCTCATGCCCCTTAGTTACAATGCTTAACGCCGGACAAGTAGAGGCCATCTTGATACTCGGAATCTGTCAGAGAGTGCTATCTGACAGCGCATACATACATGAGGCAACACACGAAAAAGGCTCTTGGTTGCGTTGTGGTGCTCTCTTAGCGGAGTATGTTAAGGCTTTGCCCATGTACATACGTCTCTGACAGATTCAGTCATCCATTCCGGAACCGCCTCCCTACCGTACAAATATGCATAGCATGGTGGTGTGTACGCTCCTGCTCGATCGTAATGGGTCCAATCATACTGTAGCACAGCAGTGTTTGGTTCCGTGGTATGCACATTGCGGAAACTGCTTCAAAGCATCAGTAGTGGTTAAATCGTACTGTACCGCCCGTATGAGACAAAGTTTACATAGCGGCAACTTGAGCAGCACTCAGGACCTGGCGGCCCAAACGCAGTTTGATAAAGAAAGCACAATATGCCATGAAGGTGTCCGTTACGACATACTGACTATGTAGGCACTGCAACCATGTGGATGCTCCATTTAGGCTCCCGATGGACACCGCCTTTCGGCACGACAAGTGGTGATTGCTTCAAGCGATGCTCCTCTCCCCTCTCAAGAACCTCCCACTCGAAGTCCGGTTACAAATGGGAACAGTAGTGTAAATGCTGTATCATCCTTTCAGAGCGGCCTAGGCTCGGGAACCAGCTCCATCACACTTTGTCCGGTCACAGCTGAGACTCGAGGGCGATCAGCTGCCCGACGCGCGCATGCCAGTCGGCCAAGGTGACAAAGTGGACGTGATCCCCCCACACGACGTCCCCATTCGATTGTCCAAACTTCTGGGTTTTCCAACAGGAGTGAGGAGCGGCCTCGCCCAGGAGCGTCGCCGCCACCAGGTCCGCATCGGATGTCGCCATATCGGCCGTGGCGTGCTTGGAGTCCGTCGCAGTTTCCGAGTCAGATTCAGAGTCTGAAACTGAATCGGAAGAGATTGGAGAGTGGGCGGGCGCGCAGCACCAGCAGGAGCAATTCCATTGGCCTTCAAACTCGGGGTGTGGATGCACGACCTCGACGCCCACGAAGGTAAGGTCGAATTCCTGCTCGCCTTTTAACTCACGACTCTCATTCACGCCGTGGACACAGTCGATAACAGAGGCGAGGAGCGGAGGCACCCGGCGAGCGCCCTCCAGCGCAGCTTCCCAACATCGCATCACCCTCCAGTGCTGAGAGAAGACGACAAACACTTCGCGCGTCGGCTCGGACACGTGCGCGAGGATCGGCAGAAGTGCCGCAAGTGCCGTGCGCAGAGGGGTCTCAGGGTTGTGGAGGATCACCCGGGGAGCGAGCGGAAGGGTGGTGAGCGAGCCCCTCCCGATGGAGAGGGGGGGAGGCGGGCGGACAGAGGGAGGCATATATTCATAACGAGGGGTGATCGAGGCCACTCCTCGCCAAGTCCAGTCGACGTACACCCCAGCTCGGATCCTGGGCAGAGGGACCCGTGGCTCGCCGAACTGCCGTACTACGTCCGGCCGGAGGCAGCCCAGGAGTGGAGTGAGGGCATGGACCGGCTCGCCCTGGTCGAAGAGATCCTCGTCGTCCGCGGTCACGTCGAGGAGGTCGAGGACTCGCACGCGGGCCAGTTGAGTTGGGTCAGGAGGGACCTTGGAGGGCAGGGGAAGGCGTCGCCGGTCAGGAGTCCGTAGAGCTACAGGGCCTTGGGCACTAACCTCGCGTGGACTGAGGCAGATAAGGGCGACGTGCTCAAACAGTCTTGAGTCGGCGCGTTCACGGAGACAGTGGTTCACCCGCCGCAGGGTTAGGAGACCGGAGTGGTCGGCGTAGGCCAGTATGCGGTCTAGGATGTGCGGAAAGGCAAAGTAGTCGAGTGTGGACGTGTTCTGAGGCTGGGCGCTGCACAGGACTGGAGCTGCTGATTGCGCCGTGTCCCGATCCAGCGGAGTCATGATAAGCTGTGCGGTGGCCATGGAGTTCGTTAACTTCAGTTCGCGGTAGTGCTACTCCAGTGATGTTGAGCCGATCATGCATTTATACCTTGCCATGTCCGAGAGGGCTCTCGGTCTCGTGGTTTGCTGTGGCGGCGGCGCTGGGTGCGGAAGCCAGTTCGCGTCCGACGCAGATTGCGCCCTCACATTCCGCACCGCAGTCGACGCAAAGCGATTCCGCCACCGCCTCCGCCACCAGCTCCGCTTCGCTTTCGCATCGTTACCCACTGTCCACTGTATTAACTGCATGGGAGAACAGAGTCGGCACAGCGCCAAACCGTGGAGCCGATGACAAGTAAGGTCGCCGTTGTACCAGGTGTTCGATGTATCAGGTGTTCCATGATGGTGAAAGGGTTGCTTGGGCATTTCGGAGAAGGCCTGCGCCGCGCCGCGGCTGATCGATCGAGATCCTCGCGTGCCATCGGTAATGTTTCGGGAGGCACATAATGCCAATGGTTGGAATGTCAATTTTGGAATGCACGAATCGGAGATCTCCTACCTCCCCGCCCGAGAGAGGATGTCTGACCCGAAGGCCTGCTACACCAGACTTACTCTCTGAAATGGAACTTAATGTGAGCGGAGGGTTACTGGTAAAGCATCGCCATTCTCATCCACATGGAAGCGAAGTCACTGCATCTTTCGTGCACTCAAGTATCAAAGTCTTTCCGAGGCGGTCATTGTCCATAAAGTCCGTTTGTCATGCAGTGTCCAAATTGTTCAAGTTGAGACCGTAAACGTCGTTCAGAGTCCTTACACGGACGTACGCTGGTGTACGCGCGGTCTGGGTGGAGACGGAAAATGTGAGGCCAGTGGCTGGTGTTCTATTAGACGCATGCGCCGTTGACACAGTTCTTCCCAACCGCACACTGTGGTTAGATTATAACGGACGACTGAAGCCTCACCTTCACGCCGCACTTGCCGCAGGCTTTGTTGTTATTGCTGGTGTCTGTGCACTGCCAGCCGTTGCTCTCACAGCGGACTTGGCCTGGGGGGCAGCCCCCGTTCTCGGCACCTTTACAGACGCCGTTTACGCAGTTGGAGCCACTAACACACTACGCCTGTCAACATCGAAAACGATTGCCCGTCTTGCAGCTACCCGGTGCGTCTTCAACTTACCGCATTGCCACAGGAACCGCAGTGGTCGTTGTCGTTAGCGGTGTTGACGCAGCCATGCCCCTCGCAGGCCGTCATGCCGTTGGTGCAGTCGGCGCACTTGCCGTCGATGCATTGACCTTTGCACTGAGGTAAGCTGGGTCTATACTCTCACTCATGGTTGTGAATGCTCTGACGGCTCTTGGGGGTTCAGTAATACTCACCACATTGTCACATTTTCCACAATTGGCCGGACTGGTTTTCAAGTCGTAGCATGTTTTACTGAACTGACCACACGTGTCCTTGCCAGGTGGGCAGACGCACTCGCCATTTACGCATTCCGCTTCGTCCGGACACTGCTGTCAGTCGCCCAGTCGTTTTCAGTCACATACCGAGCGCCGACAGAGTGGTGTGCCGCAGTACTTCTTGTTCGTGTTTGAGTTGACACAGAGGAACTTATCAAGATCGTAATCATAGCACCGCGTGGTTGCATCTGCCGGGCATCCAGCGCACTTGCCATCGATGCACTCCGTGAGAGGGCCGCACTGGGGTCAGCTCAGTTGACGATCCCCGTGGGCTCCCGCGTGTCGTCAAGGGCGCCAAAATACGCACGTCTTGTCCTTCGCCGCCGCAATGATGGGGGTTAGTCTTGAAGTCTATACAGGCGTAGCCATGGAGCAACGTCTCGCCAGGCGGGCACTTGCATTTCCCGCCTTCGCAGTATGCCCCCTTGTTTACGCATCGAAAGCCGCACTCCCCACAGTTGTTGACGCTTTTGGAAAGGTCGATACAGGAGCCCCAAGGGCACAGGGTCTTTCCCTCCTCGCACTCTTGCGCTGACACGACGGTAGCTGCGTGTGAGCGAGGCGAGAGTCAGAGTGGGCCAACTAGTAGTGCTGAGATAGCACCTGCCAGCCAGGGGTGTTGAGATCAAGTTGCTCACCGGCAGCAAGTGCCATCAATGGCAGGAAGACCTTGAGAATCATAATGCTGAACTCAGATGACTAGCGAGAGATGCTCAACTTCGAGCTTGCCTGCGGAAGGGCGAGTTTTGATACGTGGGTGAGGGGTTGACAGAGGAGAACGAGGCTTGACACTCTTCGCGTTTGTAGATCGATGCTTACCACTACTTATAGCATCGTCTTGCTTGTGCCAGAGCATCTTCTTGCCCATCCCAGTGTTGCGCGCTAACCGTTGCCCCCACTCCGGAAGCTATGCAGCGGGAGTCAAAACTGGGTCATGTGGCCAAGATAGATGAGAATAAACTCATTAGGCTGGGATGCAATGACGGAGACTCGCCTGCAAGTCATCAGCATTGTCCTGGATGGAAAATACAAGTCGGCGAGCCCTTGGCTTGGCAACATTGTTAGCTCAGGGCGAGGCTCGTGTTTCCGCATCAAGTGGAGCATTTCGGAGATCAGAACGCTTGACGCAGCGAAGAACAGTGGCAAGGCGATGCATAATCGTCGTTAACTCCCAAGGTTTCCAAGATTCAGGGCTGGTGGGCACCGCTGAGTTTGCCCGCTCCCCTCCGTCCGCGGCGATCGTGACGCCGCCGCCGGAAGCCGTCACTCGTTCCGTTGGATGTGACAGCGCAGGGACGTCACTCCGATGCTATCGTCTCCAACCTCCATCCGCTCGTTCAAATGCCGTCTGCAGCGCTTTTGTCGTGCATAACGGCAAACGGCTAAGAAGATACCAGTCGTTCCTGGTGGCCCAGAACAAGTCACGCGCATTCCCGACGGCCGACATAGGCCTTGCAGGAGATGTCGGATAAAGGACTGACATGCAGACAGAGTGCTTCATCGTGCTCCGCTGACGATGACGCTGGCGCTCGAGGACACGATGGTACCCAAGCCTCCTTCGCATTTCTCTGAGGCACAACTTGGCCTTGGGGTTGACTTGGACACAATGGAGAATGCATAGAAGCTGTAAGACAAAGCCAACCCATGCCTAGCATTCGCACTGTGGAAGGTGCAAGAGCTAACTTCGTATACAGTTGTAAGCAATCGCATTCCCTGTAATCTGTCAGGAAGTTCAGTCACCTGGACAAGCATGAGCCGAGTCAGACAGCGAAACCAATCTCAACCCTTGTCGTATGTGCACAGCCGATATGCTGCACTGACTTTGGCGGCTGAGACTTTGGCTGCTGGAGCACAGGTAAGCTTTCCCAGTTGACGGCGCAGCGGGCCCTATTTGCCTTGGAAACTCGAACCTGATGCAGTTGTCGTAGCTGCCAGGTCGTTGGAATGGGAGTGGACCAGAATGACGTCGGCAACATAACGATCGGCAATCTTAATCCGAGGTCGGCAACCTGATCACGGCGATCCATCGCATCCCCGTCGATATATGTGATTTGGTGGTCGATGATTCCAAGAGGCTAACAAGGTCCTTGGAATGCGTGTTATAAAGGCCACTGTAGGTCACCACACGTGTGCTGCTGCATTTCTACTGGCCAAGGCTGTACCCAGAGCCATCCCCTTGCCTTTCCCTTGCTGCCGTGTCAATCAGGATTGGGCCGCGGCGTTGGACAGTAGTAAGGGAGGAGTCTTGGCGCAACTGCGGCGACCAAACAATGCGACAAGCCCCTGACAGTTACCACGAACACGCATCGTACTGATTCACCTCCATAAAGGTGAATGACGGCAGGCGTGAAACCAACCTGGAGCGTGGTTGGCTCGATGCGTGAGACGCGTGGCATTTAGCCTCCCACAAGTCTGGTTGGTTTGGCCGGGCTGGCCACGCAACTGCAGCCAACTGCCACCCCAGTTCACGCCATGAAACGTCAGGTATAGTGACTTCACGACAAATTCTAGCTTGGATACCCCACGTACGCGACGCTGCTTGCGATGTTGAGACAGCTCTGTATTTGCTGATATGATGCATTTGTCGTTTCACCTCTCTCCCCGCACTCCATCACCTCCGCGCATTCTCATCACCTCTCCGCACTGCTCATCACACTGCTCAGCGCCCGATGTCCAGCGCCGCCGTCCCTAGCTTCCGCCGCACGCGATGGCCCGACCTCGGCCCCCAGACCCAGCTCCGCATCATCAGCGGCATCTTTGCGCTCCTCATCATCGCGTCCTCCCGCGTCGTCGGCTGGCTCGGCAGCCTGTGGTTCTTCGCCATCCTGACCGGATCGTGGTTCCTCCTCCTCCACCCAAACAAGGTGACGCTCGTGCGTGAAGGTCCACCAAGCTACCGCATAGTGGCGGTGGCAGCCGCCCTAGGGGGGATAGCATACGATACGTTCGCGGTGTTCGCATGCCTGTGTTCCGAGATCATGCTGTCGCCGGAAGGGTTCGAGACCGCCCGCAGGGTCGGGTTCTGGCTCAGCGCGTTCATGGCTGCCGTCGCGTCCGTGGCGGCCATGGCTGTGATGGGAGCCGTGTTGAGCCACACGTTCCAGCTCGCCATTCCCCTCGTTGCTCCCTGGGAGGAGGGAACGGCGTGCGAAAAGGGTGAGGACGGCCTGAGGCGGAGCTGACGTCTAGTGCTGCCCGAGTAATGATGAGCGTGGCCGTGGCAGGGCGAGCTGCTGCTCCCACTGCACACGTTCCCTCGTCGGCAACGATTACTGCGGTCATGTTCGAGAACTACATCGTTTCCGATACCGAAATAGCTCAGTGTATCACAGGCAATCCCCCTAAATCCACGCACGTTCACATGTTCCTGCTTGCTGCCATCAAGCGATTCCGCAGCTGGTATCACCTGGGAAACCGGAAGACCAAATGTCGTCGCACAGCAAGCCACGCAATCATATTCCACTCCGTCATTCCTTGCAGCTCGGCCCATGTGCTTATCCCGATATCCGATTACCTCTGCCTCGATGCTCACGCCAACACGGAGCGTTGTGCCACTTATCACCAATCCAACATACCCGTGTCCCTTCATTCTCGACCCCAACCTACTCGAGGTGCACTGTAACAATCATACCTATTCTGTACGATACCCTCGTTGTATTGATATTAGATGCGCCGATTAAAAACGTCGACCCGACCATCACCGCCGCAAAACTGCACCCAGGCATGATGCTTGCACTTTCCGTCCAACTTACACACATCGCCGCTACTTGTACTGAATGCTAACCGTCGTGTTCGAATCAAACGTAATGAGATTATGCCTGTGAATTCCGGTAACATCAAAGGACGTCGTCTGAGCTTGTTGCTGGCGCCATGTCGCCCACTGTTGATGAACCCGGTTCGTCTCGCGGTCGACGGACCAGTTGAGCATCCCCTGCACAGGGCTGGTTGCCGGGTTGGGATCGCAGAGTGCCTGCGCGGGGAGATTGCCAACTTCGATCCAGCGCGCACGCTGCTCCGGCTCCCACAAGGAGCATATCTGGCGCGCGTCGCTGAGGGCAGGCATGCCGTAGGGCGAACTTGTGGGCGGCGGTGATGGCGAGGTCTGAGTTTTGGGCTCGGGGCGGCCATAGGCCACATGGGCAGCCAGTGGCGTGTGCCGCGCAAACAGCTCCCAGCACTCGGGGCAGATCAGGAGTGGATTCCACCCCCACCATATGGCATTCGTACGTGGGTCGCGGCCCGGGCATGGAGGGTGAGGGGCGAGGGCGCGCGCCACCTCTGCTAGAGGCGAGATGGAGCCCGAGAAGATAGTTGCAAGCAGGCGGGTGAGGTAGGAAGAGAGACGTGTACCGAGGGCCATGCAGCACATGTTTGGGGCTGGGAAACTGTTGGCTTGGGGCAGCGGGCTGAAGAAGCGGGCGAGGCCGAACGGCGCGAACAAGGCTTGGAAGCAACGCTGGCACACTTTAAACTCGGGGACTATGGAGAAGGACATCGTGCCGCTGTTGTGACCATCACCGGAGCCGGGACAGGGGGGTGCGTTCAAGAATCCCCTCGCAGCGGTAATGAACAGCTCGAGCGCTCCCACGCGGACAGCGAACGTGGCCGGAATTCGGAGGTGCGCAATCCAGAGCGAGCAGGTGAGGGTGGAGTGCTGGTTTACGCCCTGCTGGTGAACGTCGACGAGAGCAAAGTCGGTCTCGAGGCTCGAATACGCTACCGTGTCAAGCACGCAGCTCTCGCACGCGAAAAGGCCCGGGATGCGGTCTCCAGTAACTGTGTACCACTTTGTCGACGGGTGGAAGCCGGCTCTTGCAGGACACGGAGGGCTTTCTGAGCGCCGCTTGACTGCTGCCACCCACTCGTTCCATGGGCGATCCGCAACGCCGTTGCCAGGAAAGCCGCTCGGGATGCTGGTGGTTGCGCCCAGGGCAGCAGGTTGAGAGTAGTACTCAAGAGCCCACACATCATGAGTGGCGCAGGGCATCACAGTCGAGAAGTCGCAAACCCATTCGTTCCCCTGTGGCTGGGAGATAATGTCAAAGCGGTCCGCCCATGGCGTGGCCTTGACAGAGTCCTCCAAGCACGCCTCGCACACGACATAGTCCGACAGGACCCCGGCTGTACGGGGTGCGAACCAGCGGATACCCTCGCCTGCGCGTACGGCGCCGGAGGGGCAGTTAGGGACGGTGGCGCGGTGCGCGAAGAACGCGCGGAGGTTTCCGAGGGGGTTGGTGGGGTCGCGATTGCAGTGCAGATCGGCGAGCAGCCTCCGCGCTCGCAGCGAGCGCATCCCACAAAGTCCCTCCATTTCTTCGCTCAAAAAATCGCCCTTGAGCGCTGCCGGAAGGCCCTCCATGCACGCGGAGCACATCACCACCCCATTGACGTCGGGGAGGCGGTAGAACCACCCGCGAACTGGGACGTCGGGGCACAACCATACCTGTCCCGCCGAGGTGTCAGAAATGGCGGGCAGGGAGCGGGGAGCACCCAGGGGGCCTCGTGTTGCGGGGTACGCCCGGGCTTTGGACTGGATCGGGGCCTGCGAATGAGAGTGAGCTTGGCCATCGGGCATGTGTTGGTGGAATGGAGTGCACATCGTCAGCAGCAGCTCTAGTTTCGGCTGTGGGGGCGTCGTTGACAAGTTCTCTTGTCCAATACGACGCGTTCAGAAACGTCAAGTTATATAGATTGTTCATGTCAACGTCTCGCTGATCACACCCCAAGTCGCGTGCACCGCAATCGACGCGCCTGCCTTTGATGGTCCAAGCGCGAACTCCGAGCGTGTTGCCAAGCCAACGCCAGGATATTCCGAGATCTCGAAGTGGTTGAAGCACCAGGTATGCGAGTGTATTGATTCGACAGATAAACGCCACAAGGGTCAATTTATGAAGTGGTGCAGAGCAGGCTCAGGTGCAACTTGGTTCGCCTTCTCGTTTGGGAGATTGTGCATTTCCTACCATCTCTAGGACAGCGGACGCGAGCATAAGCCGGCTATGCGCAAGCACAGCCATGTACAGTATATGTACTATGCGCATGTACAGCTCTGCGCATGTACAGCTGTGGGTATGTACAGCTAAGCGTATTTACATGAAATGTGCAGTGCAATCTACGACTGATCTCGTCAAGCCCGTAGATCGACCGAGAGGCAAAAGCCGATGGATCGGCGCGCGTCCAGACGCGTCCGAAACTCGTATATTTGTCCTTGTGGAGCACCTGTGGCGGCACGATAGAACCAGTGTGAGGTGGGGGGCTTATGGCACAACTGGCTTGACAAACGTCGCGACGCGGCGGGGGTGCACTGCAGAAGACAGGATAAGTTGGAATGGTGCGTTTAGCGTCCGGCGTCGCCCACAGCGGAGGCATATCTCCAGCCCGACCAGGTTTCCATCAATCCCCTGTCCTGGACAATTCCGCAACCAATTCTTATCTCTCCCTCTGTACACTAATAACCCATGACTTCGCAGTCCGCTACCACATACTGACCAGGCGGACAAGCGAACACTGACAAACGAGAAAACCTGCTCTCTACTCTCCCCCTCCGCGACGTCGCTAGCCAAGTCTCGCTTGGGTCTACTGCTAACCAGCTCCCGCACTCACCGAGACGGGCATTCTTCGGAACGTATACATTACTCAAGCAGGGCACTCACCCTCCGACTGCCGGGACATGTCCCGGCCCCACCTCGCTTCGCGCTCTCGCCGCTAACATCTTCGTTCTTTATAATACTGCGGCGCCGACGTCGGCCCTCTATTAACTCGTGCGTCTCCCACCGCTTTCAACGAAAGCGCCACACAGACAATCCAGAACACCATAGAACACTACACTCACCAGCCATGAGCAGCGACCGCCGACGTCGTCCCGAGCGCGACCCGCCACCACCGTACTCCGAATCCGAGCATCCGGCGCACGATCCGCCTTCGTTCTCCAACGCCCTCGCCCATCCGTCACGTCCTTCCTCCCTCACCCGGTCGCTCAGCTACCGCGCAGCCCAGCTCCCAACCCTCCCACGATCGTACTCACACACGCATTCCGTGCCGCGTCTCCTGCGGCCCCTCTCGCCGTCTGCAAACCCCGCCACTCACGGCCACAGGCGCCGCCAGCACGAGGTCGTCTACGTGCCCCCCAAAGGGCCGCTTGGGCTCTTTGCGGCGTTGAAGAAACCAAAGAGACACAAGTGGCCAGATAAGGGCAAGGACGGGAGGGGCAAATACGCTCCGATCGAATGGGAGGCCGACCCCGATATGCACCGCCCGCCCAAGCGGCCACCGCTATCCCCGCTCGTCCCGGGCGACGGGGCGAACGCGCCCTCAGAGTCGGTCCTCGACGACCGCGATGCGCTGGCTCACCACCTCGCACGAAGCAACGAAGGCGGATATCCCGCCGTCGCGGCCCTTGCGCCCGCTCATCCCTATCCGTCCCCCCGGACTGTGCGACATGCGAAAGAGATGGAGCGCCAAGCTGCCCGCTCGATCAGTTGGGAGCGGAGGTGGCAGGACAGGGAGGAGCATGACTACGCGATGGCGTGGGCATGGCCGACGAAGAAAACCAGTTGTGACGAGAAGCGCAGTTTATCGAGGGAGGCGTCGGAGGAAAAATAGAATGATAGAACAATAGAAGGGTTAGCCACCATAGGATCAGGGAAAGTATGCGGTTGTGTGTGCTGCACGCCCGTTGCCAGTTGCAAGAGGTTTAGATGTCGGAAAAGAGAAAAAAACAAGTACAGTGAACTCTATTTATGCCCTGTCGTTCCAGTTACACTTCCGGTATACAACTCTATCTGAGATTACCCCACAGACCGCCGCCGCGGGAGGCGCGGGGCGAGTCGGTCCGGTCGGTCTGCGCCATTGGCTCGAGACCATAGCCCTGCGCATCCAAGAGTTCTCGTTCACTCTCATCCTGGCCGAAGAGGACGTCTCCGCGGTCAATTGGACGGCCTCGCCGTCCAAAGAAGCCCTGCTGCATTTCCCGTGCGCCGTTAAGAGCCTGTGTGAACGCCGACGTGTAATATGACAGCTGGGTTGGGCCAGGCGGCGCCTGGGGGGTGTCCTCCTCGTCAAGGGCGTCGGGGTCAACCTCGCCTCTGGCGGCTGCCTGAGCGGCTTCGCTTTCGCGCTGGGCGGCGTGGAGCTTACGCTCAAAGCGCTTGACACGCCACCAGCCCCCAATGGAGGCGAGAATCAGGAACCAGCCGCCCAACATGAGGAGGAATGCGAACCAGACGTAAGACCGTCCAACATCGACCGCGGGCGCTCGCATTAGGTCCAAGGCCGTGTGGTTGTACTGGTGTGCAAAAGCCTTGGCATCCTCAATGCTGTGGATCATAACCGTGCTGGGCTCTGCCGCGAAAGGGTTGGTAATCGGTATAGGCCACTTCTGGGCGACCGACTTGAGTGACTCCTCGAAATAAATGTCTCCGTAGTATTCCCCAGTGACAGGATCGATCTCCATGTCACCTGGATAGTGTCCTGTCTCCTGGTACTCGATGCCAGTTGAGCGGAGAGCCATGCCAAACTTTATGAGGGTGACACCGAGACCAGCGCGCGCCCCGTGCTTGGCAGCATGGGTCGTATGAAGAACATAGGCGAGGAGGAAGCCGACCCACTCAAAGGCCGCAGAGACGGCGAGGTTCCAGAAAAATCCAAAGAAATTGCCAGCGGGCATACCGTCGATGAGGATTTCATCGCCATTGATTGAGGATGACAGAGGGCCAAACGGAGAGGAAGAGGAGGGGAGGACGACTGTCGTGTCCCAGTAAGGAGGAACTGCATCTCGGAGGGCGGTCTGGTACGAGGGGGGTGCGTCTTTCAGCTCATCCTCATTTGCGAATTCTGGGCCGTCCTCGCGACGCTCAGATGGGTTCTGGTCAGGTCTGGCTGATAGATTTGCGAATACGCCACTTTGCCCACCGCCGACATGTGGAGAAGGTTGTTTTCTGGGAAGGAATGCTGTCGGTAACACGCCGCCAAGGAAGTGACGATGTGGTCGCGGGCGCTGGACAGGTTCGGAGGGGATGACACCGTTGCTGTTTCCCGGTGCTGGGTTCTCCGCGGAATAGGGCTCAAAGGGTGGGGGAGATTCTGGGGGTGGGAGGAACTGCGTTGTAAGTAAGAGTATTGGCACATGTAAACTCACGTAGTCACGGTTAAAGTCATAGTCACCGGGCATGGGCGGTGTCCCTACTCTTCCCGACTGGGGCTGAGGTTGTGGGCGGCCAGTGTTGCCGAGGAGGGAATGGCTCTCGTGGGTATCGTCGTCGTCGTCGTCGCCTGGCCCGTCAAAGGCGCGATCCATTTCGTCCGGGTCGGGCATGAGGCTCTGTCGTCGGGAATGAGAACCGAGACGGAATGACAACGGCCGTCGCGGTGTGGAAGGGGTGGAACCAGTCGGTCCGCTCGGGATTGGAGTGTATGGTGCCATGATTGGTCTGGGGCGTCAGCAAGACTCCTATCGGTGAGGTCGGTAGACCGTGCCAAGTGTGCCGAGGCCGGAGGGCTGGCTGCGGAGGAAGAGTGGAGAACGGTTGATCAGAGGGTGGTGCATGAAGTCGGCGCACATGTTTATTGCTCGTCTGTAGACGTAGCATAGCGGACTTCTGATTATCATCATATCGATTGGTGTTGTTGGTCGATGTGTGGCTTGTGCGCAGTGCGCTGCTGCGCGACTGATGAATGAAGTCTTGGCACTTACTAGGCGTTGAAAGAGGGGGTAGGGAGGTGGGCGTGAACAGAGAAGGGAGTGGGTGGGTGTTTCGGGAGAGAAAAAGAGAATAGGCGGGGGGGAGGCGAGTGCCGCCTTGGATGTTGAGTGAAAGGAGAACTTGAGGCGTGAAGGAGTGTAGAGACAGAAAGAGATGAAAATGTGGGAGGAGATAGATGCCAAGAAGAAAGAATTGGTTGTTTGAATGAAGAGAAATGAGGATGGAGAGCGAGAGCAGATTGCAAGATGGGATGGATCGATTGACTGGCAGCCATGGCAGCCCTGTGTGAGCTTGCTGACTGGACTCGTCGCAGCTCGGCGCATGCACAGCCACCGCCCAGTATTGCTCCCTCACCCTGGGTGGTGGAATGACCCTCGGCCATTGTAGATGCATCCGTGAGACCGGTGGCCGGCGGGCGTACGTATGTACGCCAGTACAACAGGCGTACAGGCTCGCGTGGAGAAGCTGAAGGTCTTTACGTAACAAATTGGAATAGGCACTCTGTGAGGATGTTATGACGCCTAATCGGCCGCCTAGTTATTTTTTACTCCCCATTCCCAATTATCATAATAGGCGCGCCTTGGCTACGTGGGTGGCAAATATTAGGCTGATCGGATGATCAGGTGATCGGGTAAAGCTCGAGCCGGCCGAGGCCGTGGATGGGCTAGATGTTGTGAGTGGCATGGGTGGCAACTTGTGCTGCTCCATCCAGCTATTATTCCAAGCAAACCCACTATCCACAACCAGCTCACAAATCTCACAACGAGCACACCCGGCAACCAGCTCACTCGACACGCGACGCGCCAGACAGCCAACCCCCTCACCGTACACCGCGCTCAGCTTTAACAGCCAACTCGTTCCAGAGCTGAGAAACGGAGGAATAACGTGCCTAGTAGGCAAGAGACTGCCCAAACAACTACTCGGCCCGTCGCCCTCTACACTCCCCAGCACAGACCAAACGTCAGCCAAGAAACGCCAAGGTGTGACACCTGGCCCAGACTTGCTTCCAAACCAACCTATCTGTGGCTGACGCCATATGCCATATGCCAAAACTCCTTGCAGCTTAGACCCCGAACTCCACACGTTCCATCGTCATGCATAGCCTAAGTTCCACTGACGACATTTCGCACGTAACCAAGCGCGCCAGAAGCAATAGACTCTTGATAGCGGCTTATTTAGTTTTGTAAGGCGAAAGAGGTGGGGAGAATAGGGGAGCGAGAGGGAGCGTCATGGTGTCTGCAAGCGACGTTATGACATCCAGCGAGGCCTGTGGTCCATTCCCCGTGCGGTGATGCGTTACTCCCAATACAGTAAACGAAGGCGAGACTGAGTCGACGGGGAATGCATGGTTGTCGGGGAATGAGACGGAGCGGAGTATAGCAGATTGTGATTGGGAGGAGAGGCGGGGTAGATGAGATCCCGACGACCCGCGGGTGCTGATGCTCATCTGCTCATGTGATTGCTATGATCGGGGCAGGGCTGCTAGGCAGGAACGTCGGTTCTGACCGGTGAGTGACACTCTGAATGTCAGAGTTGAGTTTGGGACGTGGGGGGATTGGGGCGAGAGGGGATGCGGGGCAAATGAGTAGTGAGCTCGAGCTAGTGCACGGTGACTAATGTGGTAATGAATGATGTAGCGGAGCAGTTGCGAGATGTATCGAGAACCACAGAGAGGGGAGAGGTGCGAGAGAGAGCGAGAATAAGAGAGAAAGATAGCAGATGAGAAGTGATGGATCGAGGTGCCCGGAGAGGGTAAAGGCCGGAAAGGGTTATTGGAACTGTTAGAGTTTAGCAGAGCCACATGGGTTGCTCCTCCTGCAGCTCCTCCTCGCAACTCCCCACTCCACCACCACCACCTCCTCCTCCTCGTCTCCTCAACACATCTCACTCGTTCTCTGTCAACGTTTGCTTCGAACGCACCATCAATCCCATTCATCTCCTTGTCGCTTCGGAACTCGGCAACCCCGCAGCAGCTACCCCCGGCATCTACCCTCTCCCATTCATTTACTCAACACTACTCTGTCCTTTGCGTCATTGCCCAACCCATTCAACCCAAACACTAACCCCTTACCTCCCCCCAGTTCTACTTGGATGCCCCCGGTCCTCCCTCAACTCCACTTTTGAACTCTCCGACATCCCATCATCCACCGCATATTTTTCTTATCAACAACAAACGTGGGGGTCCCACGTTCTTGCCAAACCATTCGTTGTTTGTCCCCCAACGCCCACGCATTACTCTCTGCCCATAATCTATCAAAGCAAACGCTTCAACCCCACGACGCCTGGCATGCGCCGGCCACTCCCAGCCCCCGCTCGTACGTTTATCAATCCACCCGTCCTCACGTTTATGAACCCTCCCTCTCTCGTCGCGGCCACATCCGATACCACTCGTCTCAACTCTCATGCTAACTCTCTCCCAGTGTTGCACCGTGTCTAATACGGCCATGACTCCCCCTGGGGACCCACCCTCACCTCGGAGCGCAGGTCCACCACCCGTCCGACTCACGCCCACCGCTGAACTCCAGTCACCATTCCGATCGCGATCATACAAAGGCAAGGGCAAGGCTGCAGGAGGTACGGGTATTGGACGGGACCGCGAGCGCGACCGCGAAGTAGGCAGCGTAACTATCTCATTGCGCCCCGACAGATGTGCATTGGACGACATCGAAACGGACGAGGCAGACGACGACGACGGGCCGTCGTCGTCGTCCCGCCCCCTCGCTAAGCGCAAGCATGTCGTTCGGCAACAGCGGCTCAGGCCACGAGCCGCATCCATGGTCCTTCCAGACCAGTCATCCCAACTACCATCCCACTCTGCAAACAACCAGTTCTACCTGCCCCACTTTTCTACCGACTCCAAATTTAGCTTACAACCGGGCCATCCCCGGGCGGGACATCCGTCCAACTTCGGGGTGCGGCTGGGGACACGCACGGACGACGGCGATTTCGAGAACACGGGCCTCAACGATGTCATCCGACGTGGGGCTGTCAATGGGGGCGAAGTCGCCCTGCCCAAGTCGGCGTTGCGCGCACTCTCAGAGGCCAAGGAGGACATGGATAACTGCGCGGTGTTCAAGCAGACCCGCAAGGGCAGCATTGGCATGGGCCTATTCAAGGAGTCACGGTCTCAGCGTAAGCCGGGGGGTGCGGAGCGAGAGCGCAAGGGGACCGAAACCAAGTCGACGTTGGGGCTAGAAGAAGTGGCGAGCCCCCTCGCCCTTGAAGAAGTGAAGGAGGATGAAGTGTTCCAACCCCCTCGGCGACCCTCCGCGGGGCGCCGCTTGAGCAAGCCAGAAGGCAAGCCTAGGCTCGAAGAGGAATCGGTGGAAGTTGACATTGCTGTTGCTCCGACGCCCAGGCGGTCCGTGGACCGGGGATACTCGCTCGATGACGATAGTGGGTGGACTTCCACATCGTCGTCCCCCGCATCGTCCGACATTGGCAGCGAAACAGACACAGATGATGAGGAACCGCTCGCCGTCCCACTGCAACCTTACGGACACAAGGTGGGCGGACACAGCAGCATCTACCAGTTTACCCGGTCTGCGATCTGCAAGCCACTGGTCGGTCGCGAGAACATTTTCTATGAGGATATCGAGCGTCTGGCGCCTGGGTTGCTGCCCTACGTGCCCCGCTATCTCGGGGTTATGCTCGTCAGTTATCGCCGCAGGATGGGCACGGAAGGGTCCCAGACTCCAGCGACCGAGCGCGACCTGGCGCTGTCACCATGTACTTCCCAACCCCCAACGCCATCTCAACGCCCCTTGCCCGGGCGAGGTGAGACGGCCGTCTCCGATGTGGAGGTGCCCGAAGTCCAGCTCGATTTTAACCGACATGTTGTGCCCGATTGGCTGTTCCGTTCCACGGGTTCGTCATGCCGCAACTCAATGCCGCCGGCTACTCAGTCAACGGTGGATGCCGGTCGAGGGAGGAGACGGTTTCCAAGTGCTGACGAGGACGACCCGGGAAAGCGACGATCGTCCTCGGTACGCTCCCCGGCGTCAGTGCCCAGAACGTCGTTCTCGCCGTCGTCGTCGTTCGGCAAGCTCTCCATCGGCGAACTTGGTTCACCGCCAAATGGTCTCCCTATTTCGCGACTCATGCGGGAGGAGCCTCGTACGCCGATGCAGTCTCCATCAAGCCCACAGCAGCTGCACCACACCAGCTCAACTCCGGCGCTTGGGCGCCACGACCCCTGGTCCTCGATGGACAGACCAGGAAGCGGTCCTGCATCTCCACACCCTGCTTTTGGTGGCATTGGCTCCACAACCGTCAACAACAAGCTTAAAGACCACGTCTTCTCCAGCATCCTGCGACGTCTGAAGAAGAGGAGCATTCTTAACAGGACGCATCAGGATGACGCGGACGCGGATGACGAGCACGATGGCGGGAATCTGAAGCGCAAACCTTTCAAGCACCTGAGGGCTGACTCAGGATCTGGAGTTGTTCGGCGGACGCGCAGCGAGGTGAATGTCCCTGCTAGCGAAAACGGCAACAGGCCACGTGAGCACAGCACCGATCGGGGGCTGTTCCACATGGACGACGATGAGCCAACGACTCGCGGTCGCGCCCAGGGTCAGCGAATAAACGGGCGGACCGTGCGTCCGGCTTCGGCGACACCAGCCTCTCGGGACGGGCGCGCCAACTCGCCCAAGGCTTCACCGAGCGACGAGTACTCGCCTTCGATCCCGCCCAGCCTAGAACCTGCGGAGGACATTACACGCCAGGAGCTGTTCATCTTCATGGAAGACCTCACGGGCAAGCTCAAGAAGCCGTGTGTGCTTGACCTCAAGATGGGAACCCGGCAGTACGGCTTCGATGCGACCCCCCTCAAGAAGGCCAGCCAGCGCAAGAAGTGTGACCAGACCACAAGCCGGTCGCTCGGTGTGCGCATGTGTGGCATGCAGGTGAGTCGCCTGGGCAGCGCACGTGTGTTGCCCAGTCTGGAGCGCGTGCAATACGTGCATCTGCCTGGAACATAGCTGATCCTCGTAGGTGTGGTCAAACGCCACCCAGTCGTTTGTGTCACGGAACAAGTACCGTGGACGACAACTCAAGACGGACGAGTTCCCACGCGTGCTTGAGCTCTATCTCAGCGACGGAAACCACCTCCTCATCCAGCATATTCCGCCGCTCATGCAGAAGCTGTACTCGCTCGCGGCGATTCTTGCCACACTTAACGGATTCCGCTTTTACGGCTGCTCCCTGCTTCTCATCTACGAGGGCGACCACGAGGTGCAGGAGCGCTACGCACGCAAAATGCGCCCCATGCACGAGCGGCACGAGTCAATGTTCAACGGTCCCCCACGGCGGCGCTCGTCGATCGGGGACTCGACGCGCCGCTCGCGCTCCGCCGACGTCGAGCCTGCCCGCACTGCGAAGAAAATCAAGGGGGAGGTGACTGTGCGGGTTGTTGACTTCTCCCACGCCACGTCGGGACAGGACATCAAGTTCCCATATCCGGCTGGTGTGAGCGATCCCGCAAACCTCGGTAAGGGGTACCATCCCATGTTCGACGAAGCGTCGGGGATGGCGCTCGCGCGCTTTCCTCCCAAACACCCCGCCGACCCGGATCTCGGGTTCATTTTCGGCATCTCGTCCGTCGTCTCCTCCCTCCGAGGGATCTACATCCAGGAAGGAGCGCGCAGGCGGGCAGAAGGCGTCGGGGGCGTGCCGCCCCTCCCGACCTTTGAGCATGCGGACGTGTTCGAGAAACTCTTCCCGCCGGGCTTTGACAAGGCATACCTCTCGACCTAGCCGTCAACTCTGAGTTGGGCTAACCTTACCCATAGCGTCCCAAGTCGCCCGCTGGGCGTAGTGAACTGGGCGCATCCAAATAACCATTGCACGCCGCCGCCTGGCAGGCCATTCTGACGTCTCGGTTTATGCAGTTGCCACATGTATCACTGTAGTATTTGCGGGTGGCGGGCAGGCGTTGTACGGCGCTCCTTTAGTGGCCAGTTACACGTTCGTAAGTATTGTCAGACGTACAGTCAACGCGTCGAAAGCACCTCTCGAGTGGCGATGTATGCGCCGCCAGAGTGCAGGCCCATCGTCGCGAAGCCAGCTGGCTTTTGCGCCCATGTCGCCAACGTTTGCACACTCGACCGAGGTCTAGAATCACTCAATTCACTACAAGGTTGACAATATGGCGCGGTGTCACCAGCGTGCATGTCCAGGTCCTCAAAACTGGGTTCTCAGGCTTGATCGGAAGGCTGTCGGGATGTACCACCCCGTCACGCCTGAGCAGGAACAACAATGGCCGCTTAGCGTTTGGCATCCTTCAGTCCGGGGACTTCGGCACCACCGAGCAGCGCCTTGGGATGTTACCGAATGGATGCGACGGAAGTCGGTGTCGAATGGGACAGTGTGCCACGATGGGGGCCTCGTTAAGTCGTGTATGCCATAACTGACTCCGATGTGCAGGGGAGGGACGAGGTGACAATTCATGAGCCAGACTCGGGAATTTGGCTCGAGGACGAAACAGTCGAGAACGCCCTCTAGTTCCTTATCATGCGTGAGTATCGGACATCTCGTCATCCCAGTTCCTCGGCACTACCCCAACTGACATCCATCCGACCAGCTCCATAGCTGCATCGTAACACTGTGTGCATTCCACAGAAAGTCACGCGCGAGGACGCGTCGTCGTTCCTTCTTCTTCCGTTATGCTTCACTTCATGGGATGTCCTCACGCCTTGGCACAGCCATAGTGTCACGAGAGTCACCGGATGGTTAATGGAGTAGAGTGACGAAATGTCCTTGTTAACATCTGTCGAGTCTGGACTCGAGCCAGCGAGCTAAAACGCATCATTCCTTACGTTTCAAGTCTCGTCTGCTCCATTCTTCCCCTGTCCCTTCAGAAGGTCGAATCTTCGAATGTAGCCGACCCTTTGGGCCATGGGCCAACTCCCCACCGCCGTTCTCGACGGACAAGTGAAGGCACTGTAGTGCATAATTGAGACGTCCATTGTGGGCACTCCACGGCCGGCTGCTACCAAAACCGTAACCTTTGGTAAACATTTTGCTCAAACGAGACTGGGTCTGGCCAGCGCCTCTTCGCGTTTGGGCGCGTTTTGTCAGATGTGCCCGTACAACGCCGCGCAATGCGCCATGCCAGCCTCGAGAGGCCCCGGAAGACAAAGTGAATGAGAAGCCTATCCCAAGCTCGGGCTCGTTTACGCTCGTTTACAGTATAGGATGACGTCTGGGCGCTCCTGAGGCGAAACCACCGCCGTTATCGGCCTCGCACTCCTGAAACTTTGTGTTTATCTTCGGCGAACGGCATGCTGCCGTTAACCGTTCACCTGGACAACCACTACTGCCCAGCATTGTGGTTGTCAACCATACAACTACACGGTCGAAAGACTGAAGAAGCTCAAGCCACGAAGCATACAAAAGGCTGCTGAACAAGAGCCTCTGTGGACCAGTTTCATCCGATTTCGCCTCTCGACCAGCTGCTCACAGTCATTCTAACTCTCATTCAGAAGTAACGACCAATGTACGCTGGCACTACCACCATAATTGCTGTTGCCGCGCTGGGTGCGGCTGTCCAAGCCCAGTAAGTATCCAAGGCTGTGCGGCGAGGCGTCCGATTCCCAAGGCGTTTTCCAGACTGAGAAGGTGGAGACGCAACCGGAAGTCATGGAACATCGGTGATGGCACTAGCCGGTCCACATACTGTACTCTTACTCACACTTAGCATCGCTGCCTATCATCCGGCGATGTACGGGTTCGACTTCCCTTTGCAAAATGGCTGGCCGTACGGAGGAAAGGCCGCCAGAGACAGCGAGGCCAACTACGGCTGCGATAAACCCACGCTCCCGTTGAAGTCAGATGATCAGCGCCCCGAGTCGTACTGGCTCGGCAACGGTATGCGCGGGCATCCCCCGCCCGACGACGTCTTCCTCGAGATCGAGAGCGGGGCCACCCTGACGCGTGAGTGCACTACCGGATAACGGTGCCGTCCACGCTAACGGCAGTGGACCTTGGCCCGAATCGCGCGTTCACGCGGTGGCGCTCGCCATATGTGACGGATGACAACCGCCACTATATCGAGGATGAGGAAAACATGATACTGGCTCACACCATCAATGAAGCGGGCAAACCACCCGATCTCGAGCTTCTCGGCAGCACTGCGCTGGCAATTGCGTATACTTCGGACGCGGATAGCGTCCGCGGCGCCGACTTCACAGTCATCTCAACAAACTGGGCGAGCCCATGGATCCAGCGGACGACATATCCCATCCCGAGCGGCATGCCCAAGTGTCCACCCGGCGGCTGTCTGTGTACTTGGTGAGCTACAAACCGTTCGCAGACACGCTTTCGCCGGATCTGACCACAGGAACTGGATTCACACGAATGGCAACGTACGGCCTTCGGATGGAAAAATGGAAGGCTACGGGACTGAGATATACAACACGCTCCTGCGGTGCTTGGTCACCGGCCAGACGGACGAGGGCAACGTCGTTGCGCGCGGTGTCCCGCCTACGCCGTGCGATGGCCGCGAAGGGGAAGACCCCGCGCTCGGCAGCGGTGCCCTGAGCAACTGCACCCTCGGGCCCAAGCAGCCAATGTATCTCTTCCAAGCGGACGGCAACAACATCCTTCTCTGAGCGCCTTCCACCCGTGGGCTGGAAGAACCCCACCCACAACTGGCGATGGGGCTTCTCAGACGGTGCGCAGCAGGATGCTGTCGTGAAAAAGGGCCAGGAGAGCAACCTCAATCCAAAGGGGACCGTCAGCAAGACCCCGCGTCCAGGTGCCCAGGAGGACGGAACCGGGGGTATGGCGATCGTGAATGGCAAAGGCGAGCGGCTCGCGCCGGGCATGCTGGCTTCGAAGGTTGTAGACCTTCTGATCGCCAACGGAGTGAATGAGCCCCCGGCCACGCGTCCTTCAGACTGACCTCGCTGTGCGAGAACTACACCCCTCTCTCCGAGATATACCAAACTGTAAGATCTCCTCTCAATACCCTCCTGCTCAGCCCTTGTACTGTACCTCCTGTAAACAGCCATGAATGCTCTTAGAGCCTCTCCTTTTCTGCCACATTGGTTGTATAACGGGGTTTACACTTTGGGCGCCTGGTACCGTAAGGCAACAAGCAGAAAGACACGACCGGGAGAGGTCTCTACTGGGCCGGTACGGAGGGTAATCGTCATTTGGAGGAAATGGTCGTTCGCACCGAAGTGTTGGCCTGCTCTCTGCCCCCCTCCTTTGTGTTCCCACGATATGACGGACCAGGCAGAGCAAGTAGAAGGCCAATGCCTGTACACAAGGTTAGGTGTAAAGCGTGCCTTTACGGCCCTACAACATTGGTCAGGCCACCATCACCATCGGAGGCAGCATGCGTTGCAGTCCCACAGTATTAAACGCTGAAATGCAGCAGTGGTGGCAGGTCGGGCCGTGCCTGTCCATCAATCGTGTTCCAGCGCGTGTTCCAGCGCTGTTCCACAACGAGGGTCTCGCCATGGACTCCGCGAACTGCGTCCTCCCAAATGCTCGTTTCCTCGGCGTATGGGAAATGCGAAGCCGAGGCCCGCGTTAGTGGTGACTGACTGGCCGAGCAGCGAAGCACAAGCGCGGCAGCCACAAGGCCTGGACACCGAAATATTGCCCCACCTCAACTTCGGACATAGCCGACGCTTGCCGTCATGACCTGCCTCGTGATGCGCGTGAAGTTCGAGATGAATAATCAGAACCGCATCAGCGAGGGATCCGTCCTCTGCATCTCGCTTGATGTTCTCGACCTGCACATTGATCACGACCACAGCGGAAACGACGACCGAATAACGTAAACTGCGCCGCCCAACCAGACAGGTACGCACTGGCCAACATGGCGTCTGAACGCACACCGCTCCTCTCGGTGGAGAGCAGCTCCGCAACCCTTTCTACACACGCTCAGAAGACGAGGACCAATTCTTCCTCGTTTCTGCGCATACCTCCGTTCACACCTGCTGGCGCGGCACTCGTGGCACGCACGGGGGTGTCACCGCGGCTTGCCCGCAGTCGCCCGTTAAAGGAGACTCTGAGCCGGGCGCGGCTTATTGTGATCCTGTGAGTCTCCGTTGAAGGCCACTAGGATGAGGTCGCTTGGAGGACGAGGAATGGCAGACAAGTGACAAGAATCTGGACCGAGGATGGCAGAGGCTCGTTTATTGTGACTATCTTCTCTCTGCCTCAACTGCAACCTTCACTCTTGATACGCCGTCTGTTCCCTCGTCTCTGCGAGTTAAGCCTCGCCGCGGTGTTGGGTGACTTGGCGGTGGCCTGAGTATACTGGCCATCGTCGGTGCCATTGCTGTTACTCCTCGGATTCTACTCCGCGGAAGCTATGGGTGTCGCCGAGCTTCAGCCTTTCTGCCCATGGTGCAAACGCGTCTTCCAAACGAAAGTCTCCCGGCCTCGGCTAACCCCAGTGCCGGTATTTGGTCCTCAAACTTCGCGTTTGCTCTCCAATCCACTGCAATTCCAACTTTGGCCCCAACGATAGCTTCATCCTTCAACCATGCCGAACTGGCCGCCTTCCTCGGCTCGGTGTTCACCCTGGCCAACACTGCCGGAATCCCCGTGTACGGCGTACTAATTGACACTCTCGGGCGGCGATTTGCAATGCTGACTGCGTGCGCATTCTACGGCATTGGCACGATAGCATGTGCGCTTGCCCCAGGGATGTGGTGGCTCATTGCGGGACGCGGGTTGAGTGGGCTCGGAGGTGGTGGCCTGCTCACGGTGTCGGCTGTGATTTGCACGGATCTCGTGCACCTCCACGAACGCGGATTCTATCAGGGTGAGTGGACGATGAAATGGGGACAAAGTTTGCGTGGTCTCAGATCCGCGGCTTGGCGCGTCCAACTTTTGCGGCACTCGGCTCGGCTGACAGCAGGTATGATGATGACGATCTTCGGACTCGGCGCAGCCATTGGCGGCCCCACAGCCGGGTGGATAACCGATACATACGGCTGGCAGCTCGCATTCTGGGCCCAAGTTCCCGTGATGCTATGGTGCGCGACCATCGTGTCCATTTTCCTCCCCGAGTCTCCTATTGCACCCACCCACGCGTCGGCCTGGCATGGTCTGCGCAGCCTCGACTGGGGCGGCACGCTCCTGCTCCTGGGATCTGTTTCGGCTCTGATCCTGGGCCTGAGCTTCCACACATCGTACTTCCGGCCATGGTCTGACCCACTCGTGTGGGGTCTCATCCTCGGATTTGTGGTCGGCATCGCTGCATTTGTGCTCAATGAAACCAAGGTCAAGCGGCCGATTGTTCCGCCCAGCCTGTTCAAGAGTACCCAGCTTCGAGCGATTTGGGTAAGCGGGATACTGCTCGGTATCATGAGCCAGGCGTTCCTGTTCCACGTGCCCATGTACTTTGCGGTCATGATGGACATGTCTGCTGGGGAAGCTGGATGGGTGCTCAGTGTGTGCTCGGGGGTCGGGCTTAGCATAGGCACATTGTATGCCGGACAGTGAGTCGACGAGCGGGCAGTAGTTGGTGTGAAACCCAGCTGCTAAAGCGCCCGACGACTAAGAGGGCGACAACTAAGAGGGCTCCGCTGACATCGCAGCCACATTCGCCGAGGACACAGATATACCTGGCTCGGAGTGCTTTCGCTCGTTACTCCAGTGGTGGCGGCCTTCGTTGCGACAGCATGGAATCCGGGGTGGCCGACTTGGGCCTACTATGCGACGGTGTTGCCTACTAGTATGGGCTACGCGGTGTTTCTCTGTGTCTCTCTGAGTAAGTGGCCATCGACCGTCCCGTTGAGGCTCATATCGGTGAAGTAGCAATATGCTGGGAGGCCTTGCACTGCTACTTTACAGATTTCACGCTGACCGCAGTCGCTCTCATCTCTTCCGTCGACTCGCGAACAATGCCCAAGGCCACAGCGCTCCTGTACACCGTGCGTTCGCTTGGTACGACGCTGGGCGTGAGCATTGGTGGCTCGGTCCAGGTCGGCGTCCTGGTGCGTGCGTTGAACGCCCGCTTCTCCGATGTGCCTGGAGGCGAGGATATTGTCAACGCGGTCGTGCACTCCAAGGCCGCGATCCGGGCCCTGCCGCCGCGATATATGCAGATGGCGTTGGACGCATACGCTGTCAGCCTCCGCGCCGTGTGGGTCACGGCTGGAGTGGCCGCGATAGCGACGCTAGTGGCGGCGTCGTTCATCCGGCAGAACGACATTGAAAGGAGGCCGAAGGGCGTCGAGGATGAAGCGGTTGGTCAGCAGGCAGAGAGTAGTCGCAGGGAAGCATGACCGCCGTCCGGACACAAAAGCTGAGAGGACGTCGTTTGCCACAATCAGTACTAGATATGCAGGACCGCACTTTACCGATTGTGCGTCCGAAACATGCCAATTCCATGTCTGATTCCCGACGAGAATACTCTGGTCTCCGATCCCCGCGAAGGACTGTGCGTGATATGAGATACGCTCGTGCGCTGTGGTGGCTTGGTGCACTATCTCGAGCCGAGCAGTCACTCGATTCTCACGCCTCCGCCGTGCTTGGAATGTCATTTTGCTGCTGCGGGCCTCACGGCGGTTAAGTGGTGGGGGTGAGTTGTACCGAAGCACGCGGGGTTCATCCGGCCCCATCGTGCCCGCATGCTGCCGACATGATGATGCGGCTGGGAGGCGGCAAGGCGAACAGTCACCGCCCAATGGGGTGTTCCACGTTCACGTCCACATCACGTCGCCTCTGCCCTCGTGCCATCGTCCCGCGTCGGACCCTGGAACTCAGTCGGTGGATCCAAGTCCGTCCACCCCCCAATCTCGCCCACCGTATAGCCGCCGCCAAGCCCGCAGTGCAGGCAACTTTCATCAACTTTCCACGCCTGCAAGATCAGAAACTCACCTCTACTCAATCTTCCACCAGCCATGTCCGAAGTCAAGACGTTCACCTGGGCCGACTTTGAGGGGCACAAGTCCCGCAGCTCCCTCTGGCTCGCCATCCACAAGAAGGTTTACGATGTCACCAACTTTTTGGATGAGGTGAGCATCATGCGATGGTCGATGCGCAGGAACGAGGACGGCAGTTTGATCGGCAGTGAGACATGGTGACGGCGGGTGCCAGAGCTCATTGACGTCGAGTGTGCTGGGACTAGCACCGCCGACCCCATTGTGCATCACTGCTGCAGTACATCTGCCGCGCCTGGTTCTGGCTCGGCCTGCGATGGGGAGCCACAGGAGCGAGAACATAGCTGACACCAGCACCCGGGCGGTGATGAGGTATGTCACTTGTGGGCTACGAGCGGGGCGAGTTGTACCCGTCCGATCGTCCGGTCCCGGCTGGACTGGACGCGATGGCCCGCTCGCATGCGTAAGGTGTTGTGCTCTGCTCACTTCAGGTTCTGCTCGAGGAGGCCGGCCGGGATGGCACCGAGGCGTTCGAGGACGTCGGACACTCGGACGAGGCGCGTGACATGCTGAAGAAGATGTACATCGGCGACCTCCAGAAGTCTGAGTCGGTGAGTCTGGGCCCAAGTTGGAAAACACAGAGAATGGTGGCCGGTCTGAGAAGGGTGGGGCCCTCGTAGCGGCTTAGGTGGAAAGCACTGGGAGGCCCACACGAGAAGCGAGAGAGTATCGCAGCCTTTGGGCAGAGATGAGAAGGACGAGCGTAGAAGGAATTTGCCGTGATTGGCACATGGTCGTGGGCCGTCTTGTGGTAGTCAAGAGGCTCGCGAGCAGCATTTTGTTCTTGGCGAAGGAGTTCCGTGAGGTTCGCAGCTCTCTACCTGTTGTCTGGGTGAAAGGTGCGCCTTCGCCCTCCTCAGAATAATCTGATATCCTCTCACGCTCGTCCACTTTGCTCTCCACAGTGCGGACACGGAGATTGAGGTCATGTCTCGTGGCTGTCGGCCGCGAACTATCAGTCTCGCTGCTCCTGTCGTCGCATTGCCTATGTTGGCCTATTCCAGCTCAGGTTCTGCCCGCCTCGACAGCGTCCCTTATTACTCATGTGGCAACGTGGCTCGTTTAAGATCTGCTTCAATCCCCATTCTTTGCACCCCTCGCAATGGGAGCTAACATACAGGAGAAGAACACCACCACCGCGACCGGTGCCAACGGCTCCGCTCTCAAGTCCGGTGCTGACCCCCGTGGCCCGTGAGTTTGAAAGTGTGGAGTGATCTATAGATCCGAGGAGGATGGCAGTGAACGGGACGATCAGGTTGGGAGGGCAAAAAACCGCTCCTAGCAATGTGGCTCCACTGGCCGGTGTCACTCCGCAACGACGGTGCTGGGCTCCATGTCCTTCTGGTCTGGAGGCCGCGCCGGTCGGCTTATCGGGCCCGGGGGTTTTGCTTCGACACTCATGTTTTCGCCATCTGCAACGTGCTGACGGCAGTCTCCGCTTCCTCTTCCCCATCGCGGTCATCATTGCGTGGATCGCGTACCGCCAGTTCTTTGCCTAATTCGCGGAGTCGTCCGCGCTTCCATTCGGTAGAGCCGGCCTACCGCGTTCGTTCTGGCCTGCCTATCTAGCTTAGATGTTGTTCGTAGCGATGTATGCGTGTCTTGAGGACTGTCTTCAGCTGCAGGCCGTGCGACGGTGATGCTGTGAGCCACGGGAATGCGGTCGTGCAGTGGAGTTGGGACATCGACCAGTGTACTTTGCGAGCTGCACTATGCATGTTAGATCCGCCCTCTGCTGTTGTGGCGTACCAGGACCGACGCGGCCTGGAAAGATCAGCAATCTGACAAGCACAGAAAAAACATAAATGAGGCAGAACGGCAGAACGCAGGGTCAGAGGATGTCGGTACTGCGCCGAGATGCAGCCCACCAATCATGTCCGCCGAAAGCCTCCTACCGAGGACCGCGAGCCTCGGCCCTGTCAGATACAGGGACGCAGACGTCGCATTCGTCGTCTGACCTCGATGCACTGCTCCGTCGGCCTCGGAGTCGGGGTATTGTCTGTGCGCCTCCGCCTCCGGCCCCGCTTGCCATTGTCCACTTCTCTTGGCGGTCTGGACGAGAAAACCGGAGACTTGAGGATCGCTGCGTGGGTCAGTGAGGTTAGATGGTCAGAGGGTTTCGTTTGTCGGCCCCGTCGTCGCGGGCTGCCAGCTCCCAGTCTATGTCATAACTGCATCTCACTCGCGACTGCTGTTGGCGACCGGCACGCCTGCCGGCTCGCTTGCTTCCGACTGCCGTTGTTCCAACGGATGGGCTTAGCGGCCCTGCACGCCCGGCTTGAAGTCGCCGCCGCCGCGGGATGGGTTGATGTCGACGGTTCCAGTCTTGAAGCTCTGGATCTGCTCACGGCCGTTCTGGAGGATGAGGATGATGGCGGCACTGGGGTCAGCTGGGAGGTTCACGCAAGGTGGGCTACGCACTCGATGGACTTGTCCTTGACCTTCTTGTCGTCACCGAAAAACTGTGTCTCGCACTCCTGTTTCGAGATGGGCTGGAGGAGGCCTGTCACACCGCCGGTAGCGCTCTTAAACTGCTTGTTAGTCGAGGCAAGGGCGAGAAAGGGATAGAGTGGGAAACAGTCACGAGGCAGCATCCAGGACACTTGAGAAGACGAGCGCTCCTCCACGCCTCTAGGTGATACTCACAATGTCAAAGCTGCCAAGGAAGCGAGAAAGGGCGATGGTCTTGCCTCCCTCGGGCTGCGCCTTCCACTCCTTGAAGTCGGACTCGTCGTCGATGAAGACAAGGTACTCCTCGGCGTGCTGGTGAGGGCGCCAGATGACAGCGAGAGCGTCGGGCATGGTAGGATATGTGTTGTGTGTTGTGGTAAAGGTTAGAGAGAACAACCAAGGAGATGTTGGTTGTCGATGCGTATAGAGGTTGAGTTTAAGAGAAAGAGTAAGATGGTAGATGTTCCCAAGTTGGTTATTAAGTAGACAGAAGCTCGGCTCCAGCGTGTAGCCAATGACCCAATGACCTCTCACCAACGATCGCCAACGAGGCGCTTGTCCGTTCCATGACAATGGATTAAGGAATTGCTTAGGCGGCTGCTCTGACGTCATGGGCTTTGGGCTGCTTTGGGCTAAGAAATACACACGGAATCAAAAACCCATTGAAATAGACCACGTGCAGAGTAGGCGCGAGGAGAACATAGTTTAGGCTCACCGAGAGTCTTGTGGGGCCTAGAATTGCTTTTGGTGCCTACCACAACCGACACAGCGCCAAGACGGGATCAAATTCACGTGACTGCATTGTTGATTCGTCCAAGTTGCGCCATATCGCCTAGTCAAACCTATCGTTGGGATCGTTCGAGGTCCCAACTTTCCAGCCGACTTCCAGCCGTCTCCTGGACTTTTCGACCCCACAACAACCGCTTGTGGCGCGTGGCGGCGGACAAGAGGGACTGAGCGGAGGTCTCACACCGATCAACATGATTCATTATTTATTGTTGTATCAGGTCATCAGGTCGCGCCTGCCGCGCCAGCCGATGGCGTGCATGGCCTGCACTTGAGTGAATGCATGGTATGAGCAAAAATCGTACGAGGTAGACCCATCATGCCATCAGGGCAGAGACTTCCAGACTCAAGCGAGACAACCCATGCCATGCAAGCCACAAACCCACCATCCGATTAGAAACACAGACCTCTCTCAATCCAGGTGTAACCTGCGCCACTGCAGGGGCTGGAGCCGTATCACAGCACGTAGGATAGACACTTGGCACAACCGTTGGCACGACCATGGCACGACTCTCAGACTAGTAGTCTCGAGTGCTCTGGTAATGGTGCGATGTTGGCTGGTGACTGCACGCAGACGTGCAGAAGGACGGGGGGAGAGTCACAGGGAGAAATTCTACTCCGCTGCTATCCGTTAATCACGCCGGACCCAGCATGCAGGAGACGAGACACGACAAGAGTTACCGCTTTGGTGCCTTGCAAGCGCTGGGGTTAACGCGTGCGTGGTGTGCCGATGAATCTCCATGCGGCCTTAGAGAAAACCGCGAGAGTTTAACGCAGAAGCAGCGGCTTGCTTCTTTGCAGGCAGCCAGAGTGAGCCAGTTAGCCACCGACACCCCTCGATCTGTACCCTCTTTCCCAACTGTGACGACCCGCGCGCATCCCTCGCCGTGTCCGCCCTAGCCCCCCCCCACTGCCCTCCGACTGCCCCGGTCCCGGCCCCAACCCCCCACTTGCACTCGGAACGCCAGGCTGCGTGCTGGCTGCGTGCATGGCACGCATGGACATGAGCTGAAAAGGTCCCTGAGATGAAAAGGAGCGCGTCGTGCCCTTGGCGTGGCATCCCCAAAAGTACCGAAGTGTACCTTTTGAGCCTCTCCTGCCGAAATCTAAGGTTGGGTGAGGGCGGGAGGGTGTATAGGCCATAGGAGGAATCTGAGCGCCGTGTTGTGCCGTTGTGCCACTCTCGTCCCCGCCAGTACTCATCGCAATCCTCCCGCTCTCTCTTTTGTAGGTCGACCCATTCCTTGCTACCTTTTGCTACCTACCAAGGACGTATTGTATTATCGCAATCTCTCTCTTTCCTGTGCCTTTGCTTTCCCTCTTTCTTTCCTGTTCTTGCATTCGTGCATCGTCTCATTATTCGTCGTTTCTTAGCTATCTCTTGAAACATCTTTCTCTCTAGTACTCTACCTCCACCACCTAATTTATCATCTAGACCTCGTCCGACTTTTGTTGTTACGAACCCCCTCCCCGTCCCCCGCCCTCAGCCAACACCGCAAATCAATATGGTCGCCGCCTTCGACATCCCCGCCCGCCCCCAGAACGTCGGCATTCACGCCGTCGAGATGTACTTCCCCAAGAGGTGCATTTCCGAGGACGACCTCGAGGAGTTTGACGGTGTCTCCAAGGGCAAGTACACCATTGGTCTTGGCCAAAAGTACATGGCCTTCACCGACGATGTGTGAGTGTCGCCTGGTGTTGGTGGAGCGTGCGGACATGGTCTAACGCTTAGCGAGGACATCAACTCGGTTGCCTTGACTGGTGAGTTCTCACGGCGCCGCCACTGCGTAATGGCGAGATCCGAGGTGGCATTGTTGGTGCAGTTAGAAAAGATTGGGCGGAGTGGTGGGCTCTAGTGTTGGAGGACGGGGGAGCGGAGATCGTGACAGGGTGGAGGGGGGACGATCGGCTCGGGCTGCTCCGAGACCCCTTGTTCGGGGGTAGTAGCATGAACAGAAGAGCTCCGGCGGCTTGAGCTAACCCTTCAGTCGTCTCGTCGCTGCTCGAGAAGTACAACATCGACCCCAAGTCCATCGGCCGCCTCGATGTCGGTACTGAGACCATCATTGACAAGTCCAAGTCGACCAAGACGCTCCTCATGGACCTGTTCGCCAAGCACGGCAACCACGATGTCGAGGGTATCGACTCGAAGAACGCGTGCTACGGCTCGACCGCCGCCCTCTTCAACTGCATCAACTGGATGCAGTCCGAGTCGTGGGACGGCCGCAACGCCATCGTCATGTGCGGAGACATCGCCATCTACAAGGAGGGTTCTGCCCGCCCCGTCGGTGGAATGGGCGCCTGTGCCATGCTCATCGGCCCCGACGCTCCTATTGTGTTTGAGCGTGAGTCTTGGGACGTCCGACTCAATTGTCTGAACAATGAGCGGCGAGGAATGGACAATCAGATCTGACACGACAGCTGTTCACGGCACCTACATTGCCAACACCTGGGACTTTTACAAGCCCGACCTCTCGGCTGAATACGTGAGTGGAGAATTGGCCGATTGGCGGGGCCCACGGCATGGCGTCGGCGGCGGTGCACGGGCCTTCTGACAAGGCTGCGGCGTTGTCGGAGTTGGCGCCGGGATCGGGGACTTCGGTGGAGTCACCCGTTTCCGCCTGTGCACGTACACGCTCGATCTGCGCTCTGTGTTTTGTGACACACACTTACGATCAGCCCACTGTTGACGGCCCCTGGACGATCAAGGCGTACCTCGGTGCTCTCGACAGCGCGTACAACACGTACATTGAGAAGGCTGCTGCCTCTCGCGCCCGCGCGGCCAAGAAGGCCACTGCCAACGGCAACACCAACGGGACTGCCAACGGTCACTTGGAGGAGGAGAACTTGAACCAGTTCGACTACGTCTGCCTGCACTCGCCATACGGCAAGCTCGTGCAGAAGGGCCACGCTCGTCTCTTCTACAACGACTACCTCCGCAACCCTGACCACCCATCGTTTGCCAACATCCCCGCCGAGTTCAAGGACCTCCACCCAACTAAGACCTACACCGACAAGGCGGTCGAGAAAGCCTTTGTCTCCCACGCCGCCGAGCACTACAAGAACGCCGTCGTGCCAGGCTCTGACTGCGTCAAGCGCTGCGGCAACATGTACACTGCCTCTCTTTACGGTGCGCTCGCATCCGTGCTTGCCAACGTGCCCTCTGAGGAGATCCAGGGCAAGCGTATCGGCATGTACGCATTCGGATCTGGATGCGCTGCGTCGTTCTACGGCCTCCGCGTTGTCGGCTCGACCGAGGACATCCGCAACAAGATGAAGCTCAAGGAGCGCCTTGATGCCATGGAGGTCGTGCCGTGCCAGAGCTACGTGGACGGCCTCAAGCTCCGAGAGGACAACCACAACGCTATCGAGTACGAGCCCAAGGGCTCGCTCGACAACGTCTGGCCCGGTGCGTTCTACCTCACGGGTATTGACAACCTCTTCCGCCGCAAGTACGAGCAGAAGCCTGCTGCGTAAGGCGCGCGGAGTGCAGCGGACGACAGTGTGGTCTGCAGCGGTGAGCTGGTGAGCCATAGGGCGAGCCCCGGCGCTCAAGCACCGCTTGTGGGGATCGCAGGGGGGTTTGTGTGTACAGTGTCAATCTAGACGAGGTCCGGTTTATCTATCTATACCCTCATACAGGATGCATCTGCATGGACGACAGCAACCAGGGACGTGAGGCAGCGGCGCACCGCGGCGCAATACCCATCTGCACCATGAGAAAGTCCATGCTGAATGTGATGTCGCGCTAGAATACAACGACGATGCTCTATCATACAGCCAGTAGCCAAGCCCACTCATTCAATTCCTACACGCTCCACCCATACCTGCCATCCCTGACCACAACACCAGCCGGCGGCGACCAGAACGTAGGCGGGGGAAACTCCCTCTTAGCCCTCCTCCTCCGCTTCGCTCTGCCTTCATCACCCCCCGCACCTTCGTCTCCGTCGGCCCTGTGTAGCCGGATACAAGGTAGTGCGACACACTTGTGTTCCACTTCCCCTGTGTACGCGAGAAACGCTGGCGGCGTGGGTTCTGACCGGGTCTCCTGCAGTGGCTCCGCGATCCACTTGTCGACGCCGGAGGAGTCAGGGAGGTGCAACGCAGGGGAATCAACGGCCGCCTCCAGGGCGATTCGGCGAATCCTTTCGCGGACGGCTTGGGGAAGCGGTTGAAGCCGGGGGTTCGAGGGGAGAGGGTACCATTCGGCGGTGGAAAGGGAGACGGGAGCCACAGTTGAGAAGAGGCGGAAAGCTTATCGTCAGTCTGGGCTGGCCAGGATGTCGGTGGGAAGAAGGTAAATGAATTGCGAGTCTCCCACCTGGAAACAG
Source organism: Cutaneotrichosporon sp. PL3408A (assembly GCA_023629975.1). Lineage (NCBI taxonomy): Eukaryota > Fungi > Basidiomycota > Tremellomycetes > Trichosporonales > Trichosporonaceae > Cutaneotrichosporon > Cutaneotrichosporon sp. PL3408A. The sequence continues at coordinate 487,991 of JAMAMB010000006.1, forward strand.
TACTCACGTATCGGTTTATCCTCCTCTGCCTTAACGGCAACTGCCTGCGTCTCCCCCTTCGCCGATGCGACTGCAGCTTTGAGCGCCCGTTCCCGCTCTTTCCGGCGCTTCTTCTTCGCATTCTGCTTCTCGGCCTTGGTCATTGGCCGTCCGCCGTCGGCGTCGTCCTCATCGTCGGAAACAAGTGGAGGCTGCGACTCCGGCTCCAAATCCCCACCCAGGATATCAAGAGGGGGGATCCCTGCTAAGCGCGTGGCCATGAGCTCGTCGTAAGCTGCGACGAGGGCTGGACTCGGTGCGAACTCCTCATCGGGCTCATCGTCGAGATGCACCTTGGTCGGCTGCACTTCCTCAATGTGTTCGTCCATGGATTGTCGTGTACCGGGGCCCAATGACGACGACGACGGACGTGACGAGCTTGAGGCCGAGGCAGTTGTCGACCTGGCTCCCATGATCCTTGTGGCAATGATAAGATATGGACTCTGCTGGACATCCTCCACCACAACATTTCTGCACTGGGCGATTCGCCACCCACCCAAATCACCGAATTTCCGCCGCCACCCAAGGTCCTATGTACTCCGTCTCCACTCAAGTTACAACATCTTCTACAACAACAACAACAACGGTAACGAGAACGACAACATGTCGTACAACAACATCGGTCTGTCCACCGCTCGTGGAAGGTGAGCTCTATTCTCCAGTCGGTATGCGGTAGAAGCTGCGTAGGCGCGCGCCACCGCGGCCTTCCCTCCTTGCTCCAGTCTTCGACCACTCCCACCACTGCTTGCTCGCCGCGCACCGCTGCCGTTCCGGGCACCCGCTGACACCCAGTGGCACAAATGGATTCATCCAGCGGAACGCGTCCGCCCTGCAGATTAGGCAGGGGCCGCCAAGCGGCTCGGCAACGTACCAGCGCTACGAGGACTATCTGAACGAGATTGCCAAACCGCCCGTCCACCGCGAGCCGGATGCCGGGATCCTCGAACACGAGCGCAAGCGCCAGATCGAGATCAAGTGTTTGGAGCTGCGCGACAAGCTTGAGGACGACGAGTGAGTCTCGTGGCGGCCGTCACATTGCCTTTGTGACTCCCACCTCCAATCACCTTCCCTTCGCACTCGCGACCCCTCATGGCCGTAGCCTAGCCAGTGGCTGCCGCCTACATGGTCGCGAAAAGGAATATAGGCTAGAATAGGACCATGTGCCCTAGATACAATGGGGCATGTCGGGGACGTCGAACCTACATTCGTGTTTTCACAACCTCTTGTCCGCTGTGTTTCGCCCGGTACAGTAGCTGACATCAGTGTCGACGAGGACGAGATCGAGGAACGCGTAGCAGCTCTCCGTGCAAAACTTCAGTCGGCCAATGTTCCCATCCCGGGCCGGCGCGCAAACGACTCCCACTCAGTAGCGGCAGCCAAGAAGGCGGAGATGGGGCGGCTGAAGAATGCGTTGAATATCCGCGCAGACTACGAGGAGGGCAAGGCCTTCCACCGCGAGACGGAGGAGGAGCGCGCGGAGCGCCTGCGCGAGAAGAAGGAGAAGGAGGAGGCGCGCATCGAAGCGGCGCGCGAGCGCGAACGGCAGGAGGCCAAGCGCAGGCGTGAGTGGGAGGAGAAGGAGAAGCTCCGCCGGCGAGAGGAATACTATGCGCGCCGGGACGCGGAGAAGAAGCGCCGCCGCGAGGACGAGCGGGACCGTTCGCCCCGTCGGCGCGGGCACGACTCGGAGCTGGAGGAGGGCGAGCGCTCCCGCTCGCCCCGGAAGCGTCGGGCTGACTCGCGTTCTGTGTCGCCGCCGCGTCGTCGCCGTGACGATCGCGACGACTCTCGTTCCGGCTCGCCACCCCGCCGCGGTCGGGACGACTTCCGCTCACCGCCTCGCCGCCGTGTCGACCCGCGCTCCCCGTCTCCCCGCCGCGGCTCCCGCTCACCCTCCATGTCGGCGTCGCCGCCTCCCCGCCGCCGCTCAAGCGCAAGCGACGCCCCGCGCCGGAGGTCCCCTGACTCGCGTTCGCCGTCACCGGCGCCACGCCGGCGCGATGAGCGTGACGCGTCGCCCTCTGACTCGGACACGCCGCGCCGCCGTGACTCGCCCCCACGCAGGAGGCGGTACTCTTCCGATTCGGACGGGGATTAGGCGTGGGCGACAGGAGCGACAGTATCGGGGCTTGTTGAGGCGAGACACGAGATGGGCGTGACTGAGTCGTGTATTTTTCTGCTGCGTGGTAGACGCGGTGAGGCGAGGCGTGCTCATTCCGAGGTCGTTGACGTCAATGGCATTTGTGTCGGTTGTTGAGCCATTCAATTCGCACAGGGTACTCACCCCAACTTACGTGGCTGATCGTATGACCCACCCACGCTAACAGCTCTGATGACCCGCTCACGACCAGTGCACCCATGACTACCTGGGTATGTAACATGATAAAAGGAGGGACAACTACTATTACAAACTATTAACAACGTCACGATGGAGGCTCAGCTGCCTGCAGCGAGCCGGCTACGCGCCGCGCACGAGCCGGGAAAGCACCCTTAGTGTGAGCAGAAACGCGAAGGTATACCTACGCGAGCGCGCCCTTGTCGCCTTTGACGTGCTTGTCTTCCATGCCCTTCTCCTTGGCCCACGCGGCGTACTCGTCCCAGGTGACTGACACCTTGACGCTCCCGTACACCTTCATGCGGATGCTCTCCCACACTGGGTCGCCCTGGGTCACCTTGCCCCTATATCCAGCTTTGTGGATCAGGCTCATGACCGCCTCCACCTGGCTCCAACCCTGTTCGGGTGCGACGTCGGGGAGATATGTCGCTGAGAGAGGCCGTCCGGTCTGCGGGTGTGGGAAGGTAATGTGGATGCCGTGCACGCCGAGTGTCCAACTCAAGGGGGTCGCGACGGGTGTGAACGGAGTGAGGAGGGAGACGCCGCATGAGAGCATGGGAAGCTCCGCTGAGCGGATGGGCGAGAACCGGTGGTCCTCGAGCGCGGCAACGAGGGCGTACTCGGCGAGTCCCTTGTCAAGACGCATGGCCGTGAAGTTACCGATACAGCCGCGGAGCGACTTGCGCCCATTCTTGAGCGTGTTCCAGGTAACGAACAGGGCACTGAGGTTAGCGACAGTGATGGTGACAGCGACGTTGGGTGGAGGTTCAGCTGCGCAAGGTGAGACGGGGGGGAGACAAGGTTAGAGACACTCTAGATCGGGGGCTGCGGACCAACCTAACCTAACCATCGAATCAACCCGGTTGGGCGACCCAGGGTCCTCGCTTGAGGCCGGGACCAGCTCGCAGACTCACAATTTATCCTTTCCATTGGAGAAAGGTGGAGATACAGGGTCGCGTCCCGCATAGTGCGCGGCGAGGACGTCAAATGCGTACAGCGCATGCTCGCGAGTACATATCTCCTCGGCTGGGGTGACGGGTGTTGCAGGAGTGGTGAAACCTGGTGTAGGTGTGTCACGGTGAGATAACGCCGGCAGGGACGCCGTATCGGGGGGCATCGCGGTTGCGTTCGGTAGGGCCTGGGAGTGGTCGGGGACGACAGGGAGGGGATAGAATGGTGGTGAGAGCGTCGATGTTGGGACAAGTAGCGACGGTAGAGTCGCAATGGGAGGGCGCGGGGTGGCAAAATGCGAGGATGAATCTAAGGTGTTCTATGTTGTAGTCAAAGTGTCTGGAGGGTTGAGTGCTGGAGCAGGCGTGGTGTTGATGTTGAGTGACGCACGGCCGAAGCCTACGGACAGCAGGGCGACGTCGAGAAGAGGAGATTTGAGATCTGGGGAGATTGAGAGTCGAGGAGGATCGAGTGGTAATGGGGTGTGACGATGGATACCCGTCGCTCGGTAGCGGCGCAGTTGGCCTCGGCAATGGGAGGTGGGAAGCGACTGCGAATGCGAAGGGTCACGTCGGTGATGAGCGATGAGGGTGTGATGGGTGTGTGTTGACGTTGAGTTGAGGTGCGGCAACGGGGCGAGGAGAGACGGACGCCGCGAATCGTGCGCCTTTACGATGTGGTGCACGACGCGGCGAGGAGAGGATGGAGATGAAGAGGAGATGAAGAGGAGATGGAAGAGGAGATGAGAAGGAGAGGAGGAGAGAGAGGAGGGATATAAGAAAGGATGCGATGGAACGAGATGATTAGGTGAGAACGGACCAGTCTGGTAAGCTGGTTTGAGTGATCGAGTGAGACGACGACGACACTCTTGGCCACCTCAAGCAGCCGCCGCAGACACGTGAAAGCCACATGTAATACACGTGTCAATAACGCGATGTTATGTAAACGCCATGCGATCCTGAATCGGCGAAGCGCGCGACGCGACTCTGTAGCTGGCGACTTATATCCTTCACTCTCCATCTCTCGCTTCTTCATCACACATTGCTTGTTCTCATCACTCAACTCCCCTCGCCTCCTATCGCTGTCCTCATTCCTACCGGGATCACCTATCTTCCATCTCCATTAATCGCTGCACGTGTCTCAACTCTCCCGTACCGCTCCGTCACGCGAGCCGCGACCTCGACGCGTCCAATTCAACGCCCCACCTTCCCCAACACGACGCGGCGCCCTTCTGGCTGAGCGACACCTCCACACCCGACCATGTCCGATGTTCCAGACACCAAGCGTCAGCTGCGTGACGCCGACGCGCGCGCAGCCGCCCTCCCAACCACTGCAGACATCTACTCCGCCAAACATGGTATTCCAACCGACGTCCAGGCCGCGCTGCAGAACGTTGGACGGCGGAATCGTATGCGTGAGTATATGTGGGTGGAGTGCTGGTATCGTATCCTTGGCCCGCCTGGAGTCAATGGGAAAGGCGCTCGGTGGTGGGCAGCTCAATGGCGAACCTTCCCTCTCACGTCTCTAACCCTCCCTCCCCAAGCAATTTAGCTGACTTCAAGTTGTTTCGCAAGGGCGCGTATTCCAACCAACTCAGTCCCTCCCGTCACTCCCCTACAACTCTGGCATCTTCATGACCGACCGCGACGTGCAAGCTCAAGCCCGCCTGGTAGTCAAGGACGACCTGCGCCGGCGCGAGCTCCAGCCGTACGGGTCTCCGTCTACCGACGCGCTCAGCCTCTCCCCCCGAGCGCGTGCCTTCGCCCTCGACGACCGCCGCCTGCGCTTCGGCCCAGACGGGGAGGCGATCGAGGAGCCCCGCGAACCCCGCGAGCCGCGCCGAGGACACAAACGGACAGGCGACGAGGACGAAGACACCGAGACCGACGAGCCATCGCCGGGGGTCAACCACGCCTTCGCCCCCGCAGGGCTTGTTCAGCCACTCAGCCCTGCCGACGACTTTCCTCCCGTCTTCACGTCGGCCAAGGTTTCCATCCCCGAGCTGTCCGGCTCCCAGGCCATGTTGCCGCCGCCTGTGCCTTCAGGCGGTCGCTCGTTTGCGGGCATGCCCCGCCGTCAACTCCGCCCGACCGTGTCTGCTCCTGTTGGGCGGCTGGGCAGCGAGCAGGGCGGTCTGCGCGGGTTCGGGATGCAGGTCGACGACGACGAGGACGGGTTCGACGTCGATGAGTGGGCGGCTGACCAGGAGGGAGGGGCGGACATTGCGCGCTGGGCTGCCAGCGACAACTTCTAGGGACGTGGGAAGGACGAGAGGAGGGGGTATTGGCGTTGTGTATAAACTCTGACTTGTACAAGAGACGCTGTGAGCCTGTTCCAATGGGAGGGATGAGTTGACCGCGAGCACATGGGCTGGTAATGGGCGATGTACTGACTTGCACAATGCATGCGAGGGCAGCGTGCTGCGAGCGTCGGCGGAGGTATCTCGTCGTCGTCCCCTCTTACGGCTTGACGCTGTTGATAACCCAGCCAGCTGTGGTGAACTGCATAAGTTAGGTTACCGGACAAGAAGCCGTGACTACGTGTTGGAGCATTAGGGCTTAATGCAATTCGTCGCAAGCAAGCGTGGGAGAAAGTATGCATAGAGTGCAACCCTACCCGACCACAAGACACGCAACAAGTATACTGGAACCTTTCACTCATGAACTACCTCCAGAATCCAAGCCAGCGTCCGAGGGCAGTCAGGCGTCCTTGCCCGCCCTCGACTTCCTCCATCTCCTCATCATCCTCCGAGGACTCGTCAACTTGTTCCCCATACTGCACAGGGTGACGACGCCATGCGCGCACCTCCCGTGGCCAGAAGCCCGGGGCAAGCATGTCGTCCTCGCTCATCTCACCCTCGTTACCCAGCTCGAGACCAAGGGCACCAGTAGTGGCCGGGCCAGCCGGCACGGGCGTCGCCTCGGGAAGAAAAACGGGGGGCATGACCGTAACGCAGTCGGTGATGGCGTTAAATGGCGGAGGCGGGGACGGAGTCCGGAGGTACATGTCCGCGGCGTACGTGGGCGGTTCCGACGTGGCGTGAGTACGCGAGGGAGGTGTCGGCGTGCGAGGGCGCACCACGCGAGGGGCTGAGCGAATCACGGGATAGAATGGGTACTCGTAGCGAGGGGGCGGGGAGCGCACCGAGGTAGGAGTTGATGTCGCGCGTGGAGTGAGTGGAGCAGCCGACCGTGTTGGAGTAGGCGACTCGGGAACGGCGAGCTCAACGTCCTCCTCAGGGATGGCGCCGGAGCGGCTTGAGCCAGTCTGTGACTGACTCTCGGGAGGCTCCGTCGTGGCGCGGCGGCGCTCCATCGAGATCACGCGACGGGCCATGGTAAGGCGCGGGGCATCGATACGGTCGGGGTGACGGCGGCGAACGGTTAGTTGCCCTGGACGGCGACGAGCGGTCACCGAGCTCGCCTCGGAGACTTCAACACGACGGCGCAAGGCCGCCGCACGAGACCCCTCGACGACAGAAGCCTCTGTGCGCTCCGTGATGACGGTGTACTCGGAGTGCTGCTCATCAATCGCCACCGGCGTGGGGAGAGGTAACGAGAGCAGCTCGTCGACGACTTCGGAGCTAGTCTCGAGCGGAGGCGCCAGCTCTGTGACATCGGGTGCCTCGTCTACGATTTCGCTCTCCACTGGCAGATTCGTATTGATGTCGTCCGTGGGCACTAACTCGTCATCGACGTGCTCCTCGGCCTCCGCTTCGCGCAGCGCTTCAGCCATTGCACGGGCCGCGAGGTGAAGCGTAGCTCGGGCCTGCTTGCGCTCGTCCGCATGGGCTGGGCTGAGCTTATGGCGACGGGCAATTCTGCGCGCATGGAGAGCAGCCTTGTGCTCGTCGACCTCCGAGAGACGCAGCTCATTGCGCTTCGCGTGGCGGACGGCGCCACCGTCGAGCGAGGACGCGCGACGCTTGCGTCCCGCCAACTGCGTTGGTGTTGAAAGCACTTGCTCGACAGCTTCGACAGCCTCGGGGTCCTGCATCTCAATGTCGTGTAACAGCTCATCGACAGCTAAGGCATCCGCATCCGGGGTGTCAGATGTACGACGCCTGTGTGTCGGCGCTGCGGAAGCAGGAGTGGAGGAGGTGGGTGAGGGCGCCGATAGGCGTTGGCGGTACCGCTGGAGGAGAGCACGACGGGCACGGTAGGTGACTAGCCGCGACTGTAAAGCCTTGGTGTACACAGTCCCGGAGACGGCACAAGATTCGTCATCCTCAGCAACCCAGGTGCGGCTGCGCGGGTACCGGAGCACGACAGGACGCTGAGCAAAGCGGATACGAGGCTTGCGGCACTCTCGAACAGGGAGAAGAGACGTGGGAGACTTGCGTTGGAGATTCTGGGTGTCGCGGCCAGGAACGCGGGAAGGCGCGGTCTTATGTTTGTTACGGCGACGGACAATGTTGTGGGTTGCTTTGGGAACGGCGTTGGCGTAGCGCTGGCGTGCGGTAGGTTTCGCGACCTTTGCAGGAAGCGTACGAGCAATTCCAACTCCGGTCGTCCTGCGCTTGGGTGCCGGCGTCGGCGTCGAAAGGGGCGTCTCCGCCTCAGATGCGGTGGCCAATACTTCATCCACGTCAACTTCGGCAGCGTCAACTGTGTCTTGATCATAGATGCTCTGGCGCACGGGCGTGACCGGAGCCTCGATGCGGACCTGCTTGCGCTTTGGCGTTACCATGTTCTCCACAATGGCGATGCCCGGGGTTGAAGGTGAGGATGGCTCGCTGCTTCTGCCGCGCTTTAGACCGTTACTGGACTCCCTTTCTTTGATCTCGACTTCGGCCTCGGCCTCAGCTTCATCGTCAGCAATCTCGCTTTCCGAGATTGAGGGGGTCATGAGCGCCAGTGACCGAGGACTCATGGGCTTAAGTTTGTATCCCATGCGCCTTGCCATCTTCTGCAGAGTCGCAAAGTCGATATTGTGTTTGTCGCCAATACGCCTTTCGACTCGGCGCTGGTGGGCGTCCCATAACCCGAAACTGGTACGCGCCTTGGGCGATTCGTGTCGGCCACCTTCGAGGCCAGAGGACACTGATTGTTCATCTGTCTGCTCGGGGGAGGTGTGCTTCTGTCAGAGAACTTCACTTTTTGTGCTTACCAGTGTGCTCATGCCTTGAGTCATCACATAGATCGACTCGGTGGGACTAACGATCCGCCGAGGCAGATGCGTTGCGGAAGGTAGCTGGTGTCAGAACTGGTGCTCGCATAGCAATTCATTCTGAATTGCCATATTCAAAGATGCGCTGAGATAGGCAATTGGGCAAACTGTGTGTTGTAGGACAATGCAGACTGATAAGGGGCGCTGGCTGCTTCTACAGCAACAGCCAGACCACGGCGTCGATCTGCTCTGCACAGACGCCCCGATGCCAACACAAAGCCAGCGAGGCTTCCACACCTTCCATCGACTTGCACTTCGGGTCCCCTTCCACCCGCTGCCACTCGGGTACTCACGCGACTTTTGGGTCGACGGCCAAGGTGACCTCGAAATTTGGTCTTATTCTGCCTACGGGCTGCACGCTCGCGCGCGACTTCCAGTGAGGCAGGACCCCCACGTTCGCGAGAATCGACAGCCTTGCCTTTCCCGTTATCGTCGCTGTGTACATCGGTTGTGAAGCGAGGGATGGATGCAAGGCTCATTTCAATCTCGTCGTCCGACGCGCCAGAGTCGGATTCGGTGTCACTGGCAGCGGGGTCACGGTAGGCAAGGTGGTTAGGAGACGAATAGTGTTCGTACGAGATGGGGGTGGACGCCGGGGGAGAGGATGGGGGCAGATTGAAGAGGGGGCCGCTGGAGAGGTTGGTGAGAGGCTTATCGGGAGGATAGGTTGACGAAGCAGCGTAGGCTGATGGGGGGAGACGCGCCGCCACCGGAGGGGGTGAGGCTGCGGCGGCCGACGAGGAGGAGGATGAGGAGGAGTACTTGCGCTTCATGGCCGGCATGATGAGCGGCTGTCCCCGAGAGGGAGGTAAAACAAGAGAGTAGGAATTGAAGAGGAGACCAGTGGATGGATGGATGAAAGGATGAGTGATGGAGAGATAGAGAGAGCAAGAGAGCGAGAGGGGGGGATGGATGCTGGACGCAAGGAGCAGTTGGGTGGACTTTCTCCGAGTGCCATACATTTGAGTGAGAGTTGGAATGAAGAACTCAGGGAGAGCATCATCAGGGACCTGTGGTGGAGGCCTCAGGAACAGCCCTTCACCTAAAGTGTGACGACAACGACCTCACTACTGTAACCTTCATCACTACTCCGACTCCGACTCCAACACTGACTCAAACGATACGATCCCCTCCCCTCTACTTCATGTTCATCTTCATCTTTACCTAGACTTACATAGAGTCCGTCGAAATGGCTCTACTGTAGTCCAAAAACTACGTCAAAACGCGAAACGACTTTGATTCCAGGGATCAATCGCTTTCCAGGAACGCTGTTACCTTCCAATTCGGGTCAGTGCGTACGTAAAACGTGACGTCAATTGCAAATACAGTGCTTGGCCTTTTGAACAGCTTGAACAACGAACAACGAGCAACGCACCAGTTGAGCAACGCATTGGTCTTCACGCCAAGTCCAAGCTCACAACAGCTGGGAACTGCTGTCTCCTCCTCAAGAGACATCGTCCTGTTTGAATGCTCTACATATATATGAAGCAGCTAAAATAGCTGTATGGCGGCCACGTACAGGTAGAAGAGCACATAGGACGCGTCAACCCAGAACATGACGTGGCCCAACCACCTGACCGCTGAGACGACCGATGAGGGCATGTTCACGGGCAATACTTCTAAAGGCATAAGGAGGACCCATTCGTAAACTTCCCGCACGGGCTTGAGTGTTGTGAGCGTCAACTTCGCGACAGGCGCTGCGACCCCGGTTACCCGCAGGAGCATCCAGCGGATCATGTTCAATTCAACCCTGAGGTAGAGGATACAGCGAGTGACGAGGGAGAGTGTTAGGTGAAGACCCAGGCCGTATGCAACTGCCTCAGAGAGAAAGTTGATAAAGCGGTCCCAACCGAGGACGAAGTATGCGGCCAGTAGTCCCACAAGGACATTGCCAACTAGGAACCATTTTATGCCAATGGGGTTGTACTCAGTCGTGGAATGCGTCTCTGCATCACGATGGTCTTGTTCTTCTTGTTGGCCCGCCGCATCACCTTGATTCCTGGCCAAATGTTCATTGATACCCGTGTCTGCTCGTGGTTAAACCTCTCTCCACTCCGAGAACGCGGGCAGGCTCACAGATCACGACACAGATAAGCCAAAACAGCATTTTGCTGGAAGGAGTTGTTGCTAGGAAAGTCTCGTTAATGCAGGTGTGTACAGCTGTTTTTTATTATAAGTAACCTTTGGCATACCGCATCGTTCGGATCCATGTCCTGCCGTGGGTGCCGTGGAATGACGCCAGCCTGTGCCGAGTGGCGCGTACGGCTCAGGTCGGCCAAATCTTACCAAGTGGATACACTAACTTGAACCATTACGTTCAAGACCTAAACGGGCCACAGTAGGTAGCCGAGGTTGTAATCTAGACGAGTCCAAGACGCCGATTTCATGTCCAGCATACGACCGCGAGTCCCTCGAGGTGTGCCTCACGAGTGTATACGTTGTCAGATCGTGACATAACTAGTACTGGCGCGGCCGCTCCTGGGTTATGCCTTTTCCAGCTCAAATGTGTCTCAGCCAGCTCTCAAAACATATTCCAACCTCCAAAATACGCGTTGATCAAAAACACCCAGCAGAGAGAGGCTGACAACGGCATCGAGCGAGAGCAGCGTCATCATTCGTGACCTACCAACTGTTCATTATTCAACCTCCCCTTTGTCTGTTTCCCACAATGCCTTGGATAGTTGATACGGGCAGCCACAATCGTCAAGCTCGCCAGTTACCGAGCGGAGTGCCCGCTGACGGGCTGCCCAGCCCGTACACGGCATCAGATTGACCGAACCGTTTCGGCTTGCTGATGCCGCCCACCCGCCAAGTCACCGCAGGCACGCACGAGCGCTAAAACGGGAGACTTGGAAGGGCTACTTGCACCTTAGCAGAGGCTGGGGCGTGTCAGATGCGATCCGTACCGTGTCACATGGACCCATGAGGGCGGGTGCACCTGATGAGTGCTTCATCAGGTGCACTGTTTAACCGGCAAGCGATCAAGTGCGTATCACGGCATTCCAGGCTCCAACTTACGGTGAGATGCCCACCGAGCCCCGCAACTCCGCTGGGCTCCGCGGTTGTGTTTCTCCGACAATGGGAATGTGAAGACATACCGTTCGAGGGCACATGGTCCCAATGACTCGGCTCAGCTACACTAGGAAGGTTTAGAGAATCAATGAACGATGAGTTATGATATAAGGTGACTTAGATGAGAGTGCCTCCAACTGCCCGACTATCAAATTGCCCGACATGTCCACCGAAAACAAACACACTCCGGCAAGGACTGAGGAGGTCGCAGCTCATCATGAGCACGCCCCCGAGAGTATCCGGGGACAGCTAGATGGCTGGCATGCTGGGCGAGGCAACAAGTCGTTTCTCAGAGCAATGGTCCCCACATGGAAGGCTGGGACAACCACGGACGAGCCCGTTCCTTACAATCCGTTCAAGCTTCTCCGCAATATGAGGATTTTGGATTGGCTGTACTTTTTGTGAGTTATCTCGCAACATGTCAGGTGCTAATGCTCAGTACAGGATGGTGGGCGTGGACCTGTGACGGGTAAGTACAGCGCAGCCACTTTCTGCCTTATGGTCTGCAGCGGCAGCTTCACCGCCTATGACATCCGCTAACAATCCAGATACGACTACTTCGCAGTTTCAGTCACTCTTCTCGAGCTTGCGGAACAGTTTGGAAAGACCAAGGCTCAGATCACGACGGCCATGACCCTTACACTCCTGTTCCGTTCCCTCGGGGCGATCGTCTTCGGAGTCCTCGCCGACCGCTTCGGGCGCCGATGGACGCTAACCGTCAATCTCGTGCTTATCGCCCTTTTCGAGCTCGGGTCTGGGTTATGTAACACGTACACCGAGTTCCTCGGCGTACGCGCGTGTTTCGGTATCGTAATGGGCGGCGTATGGGGACAGGCTATGGCGACGTGAGAGATGACGATGATCTTAAAGGCGACTGCACTGACACGACAGAGCGCTTGAGAACGTCCCCGTCCAGGCGCGTGGTTTCTGCTCTGGCGTCCTCCAGCCCGGTTACTCCTTCGGCTACCTCTTAGCAGCGGTGATCAACCTCGGCGTGGCGCCCAAGCATGGCTGGCGCTCCGTCTACTACATCGGCGCGGGATTCACCCTCTCGTGTGCGATCCTCCGTGCTTTCCTCCCAGAGACGGAGGCTTACCGAGTCGCCGAAGCCGAGGCCAAGGAGGCGAGACTCTCGTCGAAGGAGAAGGCCAAGGCATTTGGACACGAGATGCTGGCCATGATCAAGACAAACTGGCTGCGGTGCATCTGGGGTATCTTTGGTGAGGAGGCAAGCGTTAGCTCAGCTGACGCCAGTCATGACTGGCTATAATTTCCTCTCCCACGGATCTCAGGACTTGTTCGTGAGTCGGTGCTGCGCGGACTGAGCTTGCCTGCTGACCCCAGCCAACCATGCTGCAAGTCAGCAAAGGCCTGTCTGCCCACGATGCCAACATTGCCACAATCGTGTGCAACGTTGGCGCCGTTGTTGGTGGTGCCATCGCGGGTTATCTGTCGCAGTACGCCGGTAGGCGCCTGGCCGCCATCATCTTCCTGTGCGGCATGGCCGCGTTCATCCCGTTGTGGATCCTCCCCAACAACTTTGACGGGCTGACCGCCGGCGGTTTCTGGATCATGTTCTTCATGCAGGGCTCGTGGGGTGTCGTTCCAGTCTACCTAAACGAGATCTCGCCACCGGCCTTCCGCTCCCTCTTCGCTGGCCTAGCGTACCAGATTGGTAACATGGCTTCATCGGGGGCCGCACAGATCGAAGCAAAGGCCGGCGAGTCGCTCACCATCGTCCACAATGGCAAGGTCATTCCGGACTACGCCAGCATTCAGGGCATTCTCGTCGGCGTCGTTATAGCTTTCCTGCTAGTATGCGTGCTGGTCGGACCAGAGGCGGACGGCAGTAGCTTCGAGAAGGCCAAGGTCTCGACGCAAAGCGGTGCGGGTGCGACTGAGACGCAGGACCTGGTCCACGTCCGCCGGAGGAGCGAGGCAGTCGACACGCGCTTCGAGAACGAAAAAGGCGACGTTACCGCAGTAGAAAGAGTCTCACGGGAGTACTCAAAATCGCAGTAATTGCCGTAGTTGGGTTAGCCCTGATATGTTATGTGACGTGATAGTGGTTCGCTTCCGATTGTGGAGCGCTGCACCGAGAGTAACCAAAAGTGAATGACGCCGGACACTTTCCTCTGTTGAGGTTGTTCCAATGCAATCACTGGCTTCGCAGGGTGCACCATATAGGACAAGGGCATACGGCGCCAAACGGAGAGAACAGGTGACAAATGTCGTGGTGTGGGCAGGTGGATCATGACGGGGCCTCAGGAGGATCATGCGGGGGCCAGTTCGGCCAGGCGGAGGGCAAGCATGTGCCGCGACTCGGTGGCGAGACTCGACCCTCCGGTCACCAACGTCGTTGCCAGAGCTGCAAGCGCCGTGAAAGCTAGCGCGGCCTGGAGCGTAAAGGTATCCAAGGGTGAGTCCATATTGGTGGGTGGAGTCTCGGTCTGGTGGGCGAAGTAGACGCGTCCTCGTGAAGCGCAGTGCGGCCCTTTCTGCGTTGCTCGCCGCACTCTCTGCAAAACGCTCTGTGCTGAACTCCACTGGTCGCCTTATGCGTAGACAATAGAGTGGTTGGCTGTGTGAGTGACCGCGAGTGAGAAACAGCAACACGAGCGGGCACTGGAGCGCGTCTTGTATCCCGTCTCATTGCTCCTCGGAAGCACATTGCAGGAACCGATGATAACCGTGGAATGCCGGCCATTATCCTCTCCGCTCTCCTCCTCACCGGAAGCAGCCGGCTGCGAACAACATCTTGAGATCTCCCACACATCCATAAGCTGTAATCGTCACTTCTTTCCTTCCAAACAGTCCATATCTCAAGTATAGGATCGACACGAACAAGGCAGGAGGCACGAGGAGAGATGATCGTCACTAGCGCTCACGTGAGGCCCAGCATCCGAGACACTGCTTCAAAGCGTACGTAGATCTCATTAACAGGGCTGCTCTGCGGCCAGTCCCAGCCAACGGGCCTTCCCGTTACTGACTTCGTTTGCCGTCGGCTGCGAATGAGAGTGAAATGCTATTCAAAGCTGTCCGAGGATGAGGCGAACATCGTTCGTCCGCCGCGCCACATCCATTAGCAAGATTTATGTCGCGTGGTGAAGTGCATCCGGGTGCACTGCCTACAATGCTTAACCGTCCGCCCTTCGCAAGTAGCAGCGAGATGTGGCTGTGGTAGTGAGGTGTGGCATCGATGTGTGGCACATCGCGTCGCGGAGTTTGATTTCATTCTTCGCTTCAACAGCGATCATTCATCTTCATCCGAGCACGAGGACGGAGATCTGACGTTACGTTGAGCTCATGCGCTCCTTCATCGCCTCCGCAGCATGCATTGCGCGGGGTTGATGACCAACTCCCAGCTGTTATTCCGAAGGCAGAACTGCAACTTTGCGATACTCATTGACGGCTGCGGCATTTCTACTCGTATAAATATGGGTTGGATGTACTACCAAGAACCTCATCTCGCTCACCCAATTAATCCCTCAACATGCTTTCGTTACACTTGCTCCTCTTTGCCTCATGTGTCTATATGTCCTTTGGCTTAGCTGCAGCCGTCACCAAGCGGTGGGATTATCCAGATGTCTCGCGCGAGGCACTCCTGGGCGACCAGTCACGGTACTGGGCCTCCAAGCGCGGCTTTGACACTTCTGCACCTCCCCAGACCAGGGAGTACTGGTTCGACATGTCTGTGGGCTACGCCGCCGTCGGAGGGCTCGTAAAGCGCACCCTTCTTGTCAATGGCATGTCACCGGGTCCCATCGTCGAGGCCAACGTCGGCGACCAAATCGTCGTACACGTCCACAACTCCATGCCCAACGGTACCGCCGTCCATTGGCACGGCATGCGCCAGTTTGGCACGAACTTCATGGACGGCTCAGTGGGGTTCACGCAATGCGCCATTCCGCCTAACGAGGACATGACGTACAACTTCACCGTAGCCGACCCAGGGACGTATTGGTGGCACTCGCATGTCGGGCTGCAGTACACCGACGGCATTTTTGGCGGCCTTATCACGCACGCGCCGGACGACAAAGACAAGGTCCCAGCCTACGACGACGATTACTATATGCTCCTTGGAGACGTTTATAACACACCCACTCCTGCACTGGAATGGCGCTTTGCCAGTCGCGAAGGCTTCGCCGGAATTCCCCTTGTTGACCCCATGCCCGATGGGGGTCACATTAACGGTGTCAGCCAAGCCCGCTGTGCTTTCGTGCCCACCAACAAACCTCCTCCGCCGCCTGAGGGCAAGCCTCCTCCTGGACCTCCAATTCCTCCTTTCCCTCCCAACACCACCGTCTACCCGACCACCAACGAATGCGGTGACGTTCCGACAACGTATTGGAACGTGACCGTGTCGCCGAACAAGGCATACCGCCTCCGTCTGGTCAATGCTGGAACCCATAATGACCAGCTGTTCAGCATCGACGACCATGAGCTTGAAGTTATCGAGACAGATGGCGTTCCGGTGGAACCTTACAAGACGAAACGCGTCCGTCTTGCGGTCGGCCAGCGCGCATCAGTCCTTATCCGTACCGACAAACCAGGTGCGCATTGGATTCGCAGCGGGTTTGGGTTGGAGAAGATGCAGTACTTCGGCCCCAACGTGTCCAATGTCACCCTCGCTGTCCTGCGGTATGGTGTCGAGGATACCGAGATGCCATCGATTTCCCCTGAGGAGGCCGTTGCCACAACTGGCGGGCTTGCCAGTGGCGACGGCGCCCCCGGCGAGCCGCAGGCCGACCCCAATGCGCCGACCTGGTCAGACGCCGCTCCCATGGTGGGACCATTTACGCGGTTCTACCCAGTCGGTGCCCCTGCTCCGCCTCCATCAACCCAAACCATCTACGCCGAGATCAACGCTGGCATAACACCATACGGCTTCAGAGCGTTGATCAACAACCACACGTGGGTTCCGATGGAGGACAATGCGGCCATCTTCCTCGTCCAGGATGGTAAAGAGATTGGTAACGATGGACCTGAGCGGGGCTTGCAATTCAACATGGTCAACACGGATCCCGGAGCCGTCATCGACGTCGTCCTGCATGTTCCCTTCGGACCTACCCACCCCTTCCATCTCCACGGGCACTTCTTCTGGATCATGTCACAGGGACCTGGCCCTTTCAACGGCACGACCTCTGACCTCCATGTCGACAACCCAGTGTACCGCGACGTTGCAATCCTCCCTGGAGGCCCTACTGGCGGGCACGTGGTACTGCGCTTCAAGGCCGATAACCCAGGTGTTTGGCCCTTCCACTGCCACATGCAGTGGCACATGATGCTGGGCCTCATGATGACTCTCACTAGCTTGCCCGACCAGATGACCTGGGACATTCCTTTTCGTTCCTTCTGTCCTAGCACGCACCCTCATGCCTGAGGAGGTGTTAACCTGACCTGTTCACTGGCACAATACACTGCCCTCAGCACAGAAGCCGTAGTTGGACTATACACCATACATATGGCTTGCAGCAGAAGTTATGCAGTTTTTCTATAATGGAGCCACCCAATGGTGGAGGCTTTGTGATGTTGAGTGTCTCAAGGCGTCTTCCGTTGGCCCTTTGTAGGTCAGAGGCTACTTCTCGTCGTGAAGCTGTCCCTCCTCCATCCTGCGTTCTGGGCTCCTGCCGTCGTGGCCGATTGCGTCACCGCTTGCGGCACTTGAGCTTCCAGAGTTTGTGTCCTCTGACGAATCGGAGCCAGACGCCGAGGGCGCGCGTCCGCGTTTCATGGAGTATGACTTTGTCCACAGCGTGATCTGGGGTCAACAACACCGCGCGGTGGACACTTACCACAAGGGCGACGGCCAGAAGAACGCAGCCCATAAGCCACACCGGCTGTCGTCAGCGCTGTCTTCCACAATTCTGTTGCAACGCTAACCTTGAATGCGTCTGCGAACGCCTGTAAAACCCTATCCCTCATTGAACCGTGCGGAAGCGCTTGAATCGCCTCATACCCGGCGCTACCTTTAGGCGTGGTGAACTCAGTACCGTACCCTGGTAGCTTTTCAAACAGGGTCTGGAGCTCCGTGTTGAACATTCCCTGGCTGACGGCGACGCCGATGGTCGAGCCCAGGCTTCGCACAAGGATCCATCCGCTCGTGGCGCTGGCCATGTCCTCCACGGGCATTGCTGCCTGGATGACAATCATCGTTGCAGACAGGCAGAGGCCAATACCGAGGCCGCCGAAGACCTGGATGGTCACCTGGGCCGCGTAACTCATTTTGGGCCCATATACCCCGTAGAGCAGTCCGTAGCCGATACTTGCGAGGCCAAAGCCTACCCAGCAGACTGGCCGGACGATGCGGAAATGTGCGACTATCTGGCCCGAGATTGAAGCAGCACCAGATACGCACACGAGCAGCGGGATAAGCGAGATACCAGACTGAAGAGCACTGTCACCCTTCACTCCCTGGAAATACTGTGGAAGAAGGTAGACGATGGGCATGAACATGAATGAGTTGAAAAAGGAACCGATGAGGAAGAAGACTGTCGTGCGAATTCTGAGCATGCGCTAAATATGAGTGAGGATTCATGGTGAAGAGGTTACGACTCACTGCTGGGATAACTGCCATGCGCTTCGTTGTGAGAATGTGGACCAGCGCCAAGACAAACAGGACGGCCCCAGTGGTAATAAGAGCAATAATGTGGGCGTGGTTAAATCCATTGTCAGCCGCAGCGGAGAATCCAACAATCAACAACGACGATGCTACCATAACAAGTGTTCTGGTGTAAGCTTTTACTGTCCATCAAGCAAACGCTCCTGCGGCCGCCTCGTGAAGACACTCACAGGCCCACAAAGTCAAACGTCCGCGTAAAACTTTCCCATGTAGCGCCACGAGTCGGGTGGAGATTCAGAGTGAGGACGAGACCGATGAGCCCCAGCCCACAAAGTGGCGCGTCGATGTAGAAGCACCAGCGCCATGAGAGCTTCTCCGTGATTAGACCTCCCACGATTGGACCCAGCACTGATGCCATAGCCCAGGACGCTGCCATGTAGCCCTGATATACACCGCGCTTATGCAAGGGGACGATATCTGAGATGACAATAGCTGTCAGCGAGATGGTGGAGCCGCCACCCAGTCCAGTGAACGCTCGAGCAATGATGAGCCTAAAGTCAGCGACGGTTAGTGACAACTACTTGCCATTTGGTGTTCTGTGCTGTGCCGCAAAGGATGGAGAAGATAGTAAGCATGGCAACTGCTGCGTAGAGCATGGGCTTACGCCCAACGATGTCGGACACTCGGCCATTGATGGTCGTCATCAATGTCTGCGCGAGAAAGTATGAGGTGCCGATCCACGCGTACTCCGAAGGAGACGAGTGAAACTCCGCTGCAATGGTCGGAAGTGCGCATGCCACGATCTGACATGAGCACTAACACGCTGCATGGCCCTTGCTGAAGTAGGGGGGCCACAGGCTTCAGAGCGACTCACAGTCTGGTCAAGCGCCGCCACAAACGCCACCAACCCCAGGCTCGGAATAACCAGCCACATGTTGTTCTTGGGCAGGTCCTCCATTTCTGCGGTCAGCATTCTACGCAGTTGACTGCAAGTCAGCGCACCATCGTCGACCTCCGTCAATCCCCCTCCGCGAGTTTGCTTCTTGATGTTGGTCGCTGTGACAGTTTTCTCGTCATCATCCTTATCTTCCACCGCTGAGCTCTCGCCTTCAACCACCACAGGCCTTTCTCCGGCTCTTTCGGTATTGCCTATGATTTGCCTCTCTATTCCTTGAGCTATTCGCACTTTTCTCCCCTCGGCCCTCTCGGATGACCGTACAGGCACGAGGCCTTCCGCGGCTGGGATAGGCAGCGCGGTTTGAATGGTGTAGAGGCTCTCGGGGATGGATGTAATGGTTGACTGGCGCACGAGAGTGGCTCCAAGACCCGCGTTGGGCTCGTCAGCCCCACCAGAGGATGTCTCTTGGCTTGGGTGTGCGATCCTGCTCAGCAGCCTGTCCATTGCCTTGGGATGAGTGTGCAAAAGTTTGCGAGGGTTACCATGCCAAGGCGGCACGCTATATGAATATGTCCCCAGTTTGATTGCAGAATGTATCTGGATCTATGTTGCAAGCACACGCCTTCGGGCGATGTCCTGTCCAGGGGTTGAAGACCGGTCATGGCCGATCTATTTTGCAGTGGTCGACGAACGTCAAAGACTGCAAGCCCGCACCAGGTATGAGACCAGAGACGTCAGGAAACTAAACTTAACAAGTTACTCGGCGAGAAGGGAAAGATAGTGAGGACGACGGATGTTGATGCCCGTGCCCGTGCATTTATGGGCAGAAGTGGGCTTAAGGGAATCGGTTAATGCCTTTTGTATCGGCGTACTCCGACGACAAGGCGTTAGGAGTCACAGGTAAATGTTAAAAAGAGGAAAACGGGCTGGCAAGGGGGAGCTGGGCGGGTAGGGCAGATGTAGTTCATAGAAGGGCTGCTGTAGCATAGCCCCGCGGGCGCCGTCGATTGCATTGTCGACGAGGCTGAGGGGCAATTGGAGGTTGCCTTGGCGAAAGTTGGGTCACACCTTCAACCAGAAGCTGGAAGGAATGTGTGGAGATGACCGACTCCGGTTATTTGATGTTGCTCCAGGTCAGTTGATGCTCACCTTCAGTGGCTCCGGTGGTTTCAACACCGTGCACTGAACACAATAATGAATAATCATGCGACCGCCTGCGGTGACTGTTTGTTAGAGTGCTCAGGTTTTGGCATATGCTGGTCTGGGGACATAAGCTCAAAACCTCTCAACAGCTTTTCCAGTCCTGGGCGATGTCGTGGACTCACCTCGGAAACTCGTCCTGGACTAACACCATAGTGATTTCGTCCGGCTTCAATGTCATTCACCGCTCCCACGAAGGTTATGCCGTTCGCTAACCTCTCGTTTGGTATGCTTCTTTCTCTTCAGGCAAGCCTTTCAAGTGTCTGTTTGTTGGCAGTTCGCTTTTGTTGACAGGGCGGCGAATGGTTTAAGCAAGGTCCGACTCCGGGGGGCGGAGTTGCTTGAGCTGTTGGCTAAGGCCCATTATTGATTGGCAACAACAGCAGCAATGAATCGGCGTCCTCGCCGACCTCGCCTTGCAGCACGACTACCCGCTCAACTGGTTGGATGTGCCCCGCATGTAACCCCGCGCCCCACATGTTCTCGGGCCGGGTCCTCCGTGACGATTTGCGAAGGGGTGCAGGGATTCCCGTTCGTTTTGACGCCGAGCCCCGAGATTCCCGTTCGCCGAGCCTGAACATTCCCGTTCAACGTCATAGCTATTTCCATTCAGTCGCCAGAGTGCCAAAACATGGCAAGACAACCAACGCGGCTCTCAGACATAACCAAACCTCATGGTGCGATAAGAACATAGAACTCCATACTGCTGTATCCCGACTGATCCCCAACTATCTCTCCCATGACCAAAATCAACATCCACCCAGGGGAGCATGAGGACCCAAAGCCCTGGCGAGGGGCTTTGCCTGCGCGGGCATACGCGCTGTCTAACGCTGCAAACATGAGTCTAAATGGCAAGTGGAAGTTCGCTCTCGAGCACACAGCAGCAAGGAGCGCGGCGACGGCCGAGTTTGAGAAGCCGGCGTTCAAGGATGGAGATTGGGACGAGATCGCTGTCCCAAGCACATGGGTGCTCCAGGACGGCAAGTACGGGTTGCCTGCGTACCAGAACATCAGGTATCCGTTCCCTCTCGACCCACCCTTTGTTCCCACAGAGAATCCTACGGGCTTATACCGTCTCTCTTTCGCCCTCCCTTCTGACTGGCCCTCAGACGGAAAGGTAAGCTGCAAAGACGACGAACCCAAGTGCTGACATCAGACCATTTTGCGCTTCGATGGTGTTGAATCGTGGGCAAAGGTCTGGCTCAACGGCGTTGAGCTCGGTTTCACGTCTGGCTCGCGCTTGCCCGTAGAGTTCGAAGCACCGGTACAGGGGAACAACGTCCTTGCCGTGCAGGTTCATCAATGGAGTGCGGCGACGTACGTGGAGGACCAAGACCAGTGGTGGCTGCCAGGGATCTTCCGGGACGTAACCCTCATCCACCGTCCCAAAAATGCTGTTCAGGACTACTTTGTCCACGCCGACTATGATCATAAGACCGAAAAGGGTACACTCATGGTCGAGTGCACGCCCGGAGGTCGCGTCCGTGTTCCCGAGTTAGAGCTTGACATTGCGACTGGCGAGAAGGTGACCATCCCCAAGGTTGAGCCGTGGTCGGCAGAGATTCCCAGACTGTACTCGGGCGAGTTGGACACGGGTGCCGAAGGGGAAATTGTACCGCTCAAGATTGGGTTCCGAAGCGTCAAGATCGAAGATGCGCAACTGAAGGTGAACGGGCGCCGCATTCTGTTCCGCGGCGTGGACCGGCATGAGTTCCATCCGGAGAAGGGACGTACTGTCGACCTCGACACCATGCGGCAGGATATCGAGCTGATGAAGACCCACAACATCAACGCGGTCCGCTGCAGCCATTACCCACCCCACCCAGCCTTCCTCTCGCTCTGCGACGAGTACGGCTTGTGGGTGATTGATGAGGGCGACTTTGAGACCCACGGCTTCGAGAATATCAAGTGGAAAGGCTCTCCGGCCGCGGAGGATATGTGGACCGAGACTCTCCTCAACCGTACTGAGCGCATGGTCGAACGTGACAAGAACCACCCTTCCATCATCATCTGGTCGCTCGGCAACGAGGCCGGCTTTGGCCCCAACATCGGCCGCATGGCCGACCTGATCCGCAAGCGTGATTCGCGCCCCATCCACTACGAGCGCGATCTGGTGGGAAAGTACGTCGACATCTTTTCACGCATGTACGCGAGCCAGGAGCTGTGCGAGAAGATTGGAAAGGGCGTGGAGAAGGCCGAGGACGAAATCGACTTTATGGGTCATCTGCTGTTCTCGGAAGAGGAGCTGAACGACCCGAAGCTCGAGGCCCGGCGTCGTGCCATGCCGTTCATTCAGTGCGAGTACGCACACGCCATGGGTAATGGCCCCGGTGGTCTAAGCGAATACCAGGCCGTGTTTAACAAGTATCCACGCACGCAGGGTGGATTCATCTGGGAGTGGATTGACCACGGCATCCTCCAGCACACAGAGGACGGCCGGCCATACTTTGCGTACGGAGGCGATTTTGGGGAGGAGATCCACGACGCCAACTTTGTCTGTGACGGTCTCGTGTTTCCCAACCGCAAGCCTTCGCCAGGACTCATTGAGTACAAGAAGGTTATTGAACCTGTCGACATCACAGGCAAGGATGGCGCTGTCACGATTCGCAACCGACACGACTTCGCCGACACATCCTACCTAGACTTCACCTGGAAGCTCGAGAGCGACGGCAAGCTCGTTGAGGAGGGCAAGCTGGAAGTGCCAACTGTAAAGGCGGGTGAAAGCGCCACTGTCGCTCTGCCGGAGGCCAAGCCCGAAGGGGGCGAGTCGGTCTTTACCTTCTCGGCTCGGCTTGCTGAAGCAGCACCTTGGGCCGAGGCTGGCCATGAAGTCGCCTGGGGTCAGGTAGTTGCCAGTCCAGCGAAGGAGGTTGCCGATGTGAACCCCACTGCCAAGCCCGAGATCCACGGCGACACTGTTGTACTGGGCCCTGCTAGCTTCCGCCTCGGGGACGGCCAGCTCACCCATCTCGGAGACTTGCGCGTGACGTGGGCCAAGCTCGACATCTGGCGCGCCCCGACTGACAACGATGTCCAGATCGCCACCAAGTGGAAGGCCGCGGGCTATGACCGCATGAAGCATCGCACTGACTCCATCGAGGTAACTGACACGGAGGTTATCGTTAGCGGTCGTGTGGCCGCATGGGACACTGGCCGCGCACTGCGGACAACATACACCTACACATCCGACGGCACAGCCCTTCACGTCAGCGTCGAGACCGTCCCCGAAGGCGACTTCCCCGCCGCCCTTCCACGTCTTGGTATGCTCTTTGCCCTCCCGAAGGCGATTGACAGCGTTGAGTGGTTCGGCCTCGGCCCCGGTGAAGCTTACCCGGACTCCCGAAGAGCTCAACGTCTCGGCCAGTTTGAGGTGTCCATCGACGACTGGCAGACCAACTACGTCTACCCCCAGGAGAATGGGAACCGCGCGGACGTGCGCCGCGCAACTCTCCGCATTGCGGATGGTGACGGGGCTGGTGTGGGTGTTGAGATTGTTGGCGAGCCCACATTCAACCTCGGCGTCAAACGGTGGACAAGCGCCGAGCTCGCCGCCGCGAAGCACACTGTCGACCTCGTACCAGGCGACAACGTCTGGGTCAACGTCGACTACGCTCTCAACGGTATTGGAACCCAGAGCTGCGGACCGCCTCCACAGGAGCAGTTTTTGCTCAACGTTAAGCCTACAACTTTTGCGTTCTCCCTCGTTCCGAGGAACAAGAAGTAACGATGACAGAGGACAGAAATGGGGAGGGATGAGACCAGTGCCCAGATAGGCTGAGATGTATGTTTACCAATCGCAAGTGGCCGCTGTCTACACATTCCTCGCCATTTACACCTCATACTGGACGTTAACCGAACTGTAGAACGAGAGCTGTGCTGACTGGCTCAAGGACGGAACCGAGAAATATGCCTGTCGCCCTTCTGCCGGGAATGGGACCGGCAGGACAGCCATTACATTGTCATCGACCTGGAACGTGGACGTCCACACCCCCCGTTGCAGCCTTTTGGCTTATGAAGCATGCATGATTTCGTTGCAGTTGACCTGTGCTAGATCTATATTGCCGAGTATGCGTCACAACACCTTTGTCTCACCTTTGGTGGAGCATGCCCACCGGGGAGAGTTCCGAGAAGCGATATCCGAGACTCACATGGGGCAATCGACCGAGATTACCGCCCATAATACCGCGTTCGGCCGTGCTTAGCCGCTCCTGCCCACTCATC
Organism: Cutaneotrichosporon sp. PL3408A; assembly: GCA_023629975.1. Taxonomy (NCBI): domain Eukaryota; kingdom Fungi; phylum Basidiomycota; class Tremellomycetes; order Trichosporonales; family Trichosporonaceae; genus Cutaneotrichosporon; species Cutaneotrichosporon sp. PL3408A. Next base: position 512,438 of record JAMAMB010000006.1, read on the forward strand.
GCCAGGGCTCGTCATGGATCAGCTGATGAGCGCGCCGGCGCTGGGTGTTACAACACTTCCATTTCATCCTCTTATTCTCATCGCATCTGCCGCGGGGTTGGTTCCTAATAGGCACTGCGCTACCCAGCCTTCGCCTTCGGACCACTGTCATGGTGATCCTGAACGATGGCCTGCCTTGCCAGACCAACTGTGACAGAGGTCATGCTGCTACGCCCACCCACGCTGATGAGGAGAGGCAAGCCTTAATCACCGATGCTGGATCCTCGTCGAGTTGCCGCTACGGCGCTGTCCGGCATGCTCGGCTTGCTGCGACCGATACCGATTCGGTAGGTGTGTTGGTCAGTTTGCCTTGAGCAGCCGCGACATCTTCTTAAGCGGCCGAGCACAGCCGTGGGTTCACCCCCTTTCTCCTGCCTTAATCTACTCAACTGCTGTCGGCCATCTCACACCCAGTTGAAAGTTGAAGAATGTCTGACACCGAAAAGGCGTCAATTAAGCACGTTGAGCACGATGGTACCAGCCAATACGAGATTTCACCGGACGGCGTCGACCGCCACCTCGCTGTCAAGTATCCCGAGTCGCTTGTAGGGCTCACGGACGACGAACTGGCTCATGTGGATAGCAGCGCAACACGCAAAGTGGACATTCTGCTCATGCCCACCCTGATGGCACTTTACGTGCTCAACTATCTTGTGAGCAGGATGGCACACATCGTTTTGAACGAAGCTAGCTGCCGCCGTGTTCGTGCTCCGCAGGACGTGCTGACAGGCAGGATAGGCAGAACGTGTCTACGGCCAAGATTGGTGGCTTGACCAAAGATCTTAACATGACGGACAGCCAGTTCGCAACATGCGTTGCTGTTCTGTTCGCAGGTTATAGTGAGTAGCGGCCATTGCAGGCGTTCAGCTACTTCGCTGTTCCCTTTTCAGGCTTGAGCCTCAGCTAACCTCAGTCTCGCTGCAGATTCCCTCGAACATGATGGCCGGTCGCGTCTCCAAACCCAGTGTTTACATCTGCTGCTGGTGCGCGATGTGGGGAACAGTGTCAGCGTGCACAGGAGCTGTCCAGTCCTATCAGGGCTTGGTTGTCTGTCGACTCATGCTGGGCTTCACTGAGGCAGCGTTCTTCCCTGGTGCAGTCTACCTCCTGTCGCTGTTCTACACTCGCAAACAGCTTGCCCTGCGCACTGCAATCTTGTACAGTGGATCGCAGATTGGCAACGCTTTTGGCGGCTTGTTCGCCTTGGCCTGCCTCCAGCTCGACGGCACGCATAACCTCGAGGGATGGCGATGGCTCTTTGTAAGCTAACGGTTGCCAAGGTCTCTGCTGACACCAGATTGTGGAGGGTGCCATGACAGTCGGCTTTGCCATTATCTTTGCGCTGTACATGCCCAACAAGCCCGTGAGCATGCGCTGGCTCAATCAACAAGAACGCGACCAACTCCTGTACCGTCTTGAGATGGACAAGGGCACCCAAGACGGCACCAAGGAGATGACGACAAAACGTGCCAGCATGCTCTCTCTTACTGATGTGAGCCTACCATACCGAAGATCAAAGCTGATCCCAGCCTGCTGTTTACCTTCTCGGCTGGACTTTATGGTGCAACTGGGTTGCTGCGGCCGTCACCAACTTTTTCCCCATGTGAGTCAAAGCCCAAGTTTGCTTAACAAGAAGTGCTCGCTAATAGTCAGCGTAGTACAGAGTCTGGGATTCAGTCGCACCATCACGCTGTGCATCACCGCGCCCCCTTACATTCTGTGTATCATTGCCATCACGATTATGGGATGGCTTTCAGACAAAAGGAACGAGCGCACATGGCACGTCATTGGGTCCATGAGCGTTTGTATCCTTGCCAACGTCATTGCTCTGGCGACAACCAACACCGCCGCTCGTTATGTCGCGATGATGCTTATGCCCGGTTCGTTCTACTCTGCGACTATCGTGCTTCTTTCTTGGATCACTACCTCTGTTGTAGGCCCCAACATCAAACGCGCCATCGCCATTGCCATGATCAACTCGTTTGCTAACAGCGCCAACATCTGGACCAGTGAGTTGACTTTGCAAGTACTCAACTTCTGCATTCCTCTGACTGCCAGGTTACCTCTACAAGGCTCCCCGCTACATTCTGGCATTCAGCGTTAACCTCGCAGCCTCCGTTGCTGTTATCCTCCTTACGCTCCTTACGAGATGGTACTTAATGCGCCTGAATGCTCGATTGGACCGTGGTGAGGACCTCGGCAAGAATGGACCAACGCGTGTTCAAATCGAGGCCAGGTATCGCTTCACGTTGTAGATCGTTGTACTTCGAAGGTTTTAGTGCGTAGTGATGTCAGCTTCGGTGCTCTGTCGCCGAGGGACGACGACGAAAAGCGAGATGCATTCTGAAGAGTTGTACCCAAGCGCTCCACGGGCGGGCAAGGTAGTTTGTTGTTCCGAGTGTTTCGAGATGACGCGATGCCGGAAAACTTCGGCTGCAACCGGTGGCTGATTCATCGGCCGCTTGCCCGCACTCTGAAATTTCGTTGGCCTCATCTCTCAACCAGTGAGAGGAGGTTACTCCAGCTGCCGGCATTCCATCTCGCCCCCCATCTCGCACCAGGAGGCAATCGAGTCAACACTAACGCTGCTACCGAGATCTCGGCGTTCGGTGCGAGTCCGGTTTACAAGTCGGTGGCCATGTTAATCCTTCTGAGCTCGCTTTGTGGCATCTACCATTCACCTCATACTGCAATGACGACGCGAACTTACACGGAGACGTACGCGGCACCACAGATGGACATCGAGCTGGAACCGGTACGCCCAGCGTACACGGGAGGCCGCGACAAATTGAGGGATAGTGACACCGACCTCACAAATGGATATCCGCTTGGGCGCAGCGAACCGGCACCCGGTCCCAGCATTCCAACGACGCCCAGCACTCTCTCTGCGGCTGATGTAATGTCTCTCTCACACATTGATGCCTCGCACGTCGGTGAGCGCGTCACTCCTGTTCTTCATCCTCCAGATAAAGGCCGTCATGCGTGGCAGTTCCTGGCAGCCGCTACCCTCATCGAGACGACGGTGTGGGGTCTTCCGGTGAGTTCCTTGTGAACACAAGTAAAGGCCGGAACTTACCACTCAGTATACGGTCGGTGTTCTCCACGCTTACTGGCACACCCACATGTTCCCAAAAGACGAGAGTACATTGACACTTGCTGCCACGTTGCAAACGGGTTTGATGTTCATGAGCACAGCTTTACTTGGGCCGTTGTTCACAACCTTTCCTCGCCAGCGACGGCTCTTTCAGGCGATCGGTCTCATTGTGTCATCAGTGGCTCTTATCTCAGCTGGTTTCGTCTCCAAAGCATGGCATCTCGTCCTGACGATCGGCTGCCTGTATCCTTTTGCAGGTGGTAAGTCCACGTAAAATCGTCAGACAACTGGCCCTATTGACTCCAGCTCTTTACCTGCCGTGCGCCACTATCATGTATGAATGGTTCGTCGAGCGTCGCGGTTTAGCCTCAGGCATTTTGTTTGCGGGCACCGGTGTCGGCGGTACCATCTTCCCGCTCGTGGTGGGTGGGCTATTGAACCGTTTCGGCTACAAGGTGGCAATGGTATCGCTCGGGCTCGGGTTTGGCGTCTTGAATGCCGTTGCACTGCTGTTCGTTAAGCGCCGTGTACCTCTTCCAGCTAAAGGCACACCTCATGCCCCCCGTGCCCAGTTTGACTGGAGCATCGCAAAGACTGGCCCGTTCTGGCTCGGTCTCGCTGCGCTCCTATTGACGAGCTTGGGCAATTTCAATCCGACTTTATGGATTCCTAGTACGTCACGGGGACGAACCCACGCAGTGTGCCACACTGACACCTTAGCTTTTGCCGAGACGGTAGGGGCAACGAAACCCAACGGTACGGCCCTCGTGGCCATTATGAACGCGGTGTCCGTAGCGGGGAACATGCTTCTGGGATGGATCTCGGATCGGGTCGACGCGCGCATCACCGTGTCGCTTAATTGCACACTCGCTGCCGTGTCGGTCTTTGTTCTTTGGGGCCTTGGGACAAGCTCAGGAATGCTCGTCGCCTTTTCGGTCCTATGGGGCATGTCGGCCTTGAGCTTCGTTGCTCTGTGGTCTAAGCTGATCACACGGACATGCAGTGAGTAAGACCGCAGCACCGGCTCTTGTATCTGCCTTGAGAGCCTTGAGAGCCTCGCAGGCGTCCCATTGCTGATAAACAGAGGACCGTGCCCCACACATGCAGACATATGTCTTCTCGCTGTACGCTATTCTCCGTGGCGTGGGCAACCTTACCTCTGGTGCGTGATGGTCCCTGTGTCGCTTGCCCTTCTTAAGATCTCACCGCAGGCCCAATCTCCACGAAGTTGTTCAAGACTGGTGTTTTTCGGGGGGCTGCAGGTGCCTACGGCAACACCAATTTCGGCGCTGTGCTCGTTTACACAGCGGTGACGATTTTCTGCGGCGGCGTTGTTGGTCTCTTCTTTCCCAACTAGGCCTGCGTAAGCATACGGTAGGGCCTCATGCTGTCCGTCGCCCACCTTGCCCGTGAGACTCCGCCAGGATCTGTCACGTTCCAAGCCAAGCGGTGGTAGAGCCATTTCGAGCTTACAGAGAGGAAAGTGCTAAGATGGTGACATGGGTGCGGGTGAGCATTTGCTGGCGGTCCGCAGTCAACATAAAGAGAGTGCATGGCGTCTATAAGCAGATATTCTACACGGCAATCCTTTCAATGGCAGAGTCAGCCAAGAAAGCTTTCAGTAGTACATGTATAGTCCCATATCTGCACAATAATTCAGAAGCGACGCACAACATCAGGAATCTCGCTCAACCAGTTACGCGCCCAGTTTCCGTTGCATCACGGTTAGCCACCGGAGTTTGGGGAACAGAACGCTCATTTACGGAATTGGCATCGTCGTGTAAACCTACTGCCCGGCTTATGACTGTTCCAGGGGTGCATCGGTCTCGCGGTCCTCGCCATAACCGTTGTTTGGTAACCCGCCTCGTGCTAAGCAACCCTCGTACTGCTCCCTCGCGGCTCCGGGCACCTCACCTGAATTTCTTTCTTCCACTGAGCAACCTGGATGGGCTGCGTTGCGGCGTGCGCGACCATTGCCTACGTCTTTGCCTCAGCGGTTCGCATATATGGTGGGCTTGAAAGCCTCGTTGGCGTGCTCCCTGGCATCGCAATGTGCTTCCAGCCATGGGTGGAATGTGGCTTGACGTTCATTGCAGCGATACGCGAAACACGCGTTTGGTACCTCAGTCTTGGGTGGAGCGTCGTCGTGATCACCGCCGGGCATGTTCCTTATGGCCACTGAGAGGTACAGCGCTATTATTAATACATTATCAAGACTTGTGCGGAAAGCAGGGGGACACCGCAGCGTTGTCGTACGCGGACAACTCCCGGTTGGTGTAGAGAGTTTGATGGGTGCGTCGCCGACGGCGAGTGCACCCTGGGACGATGTTGTGGGGAGGTGCTGCTACTGAAGCAATGAGAGGAGCCAAGAGGTAATGAGTAAGCATATCCCCCTTCTGAGCTCATCGGCGGCCTCGTTCCAGCGTTGGCATAAGGCTCTGGCCTAAGGGTGCCCCAACATGTCCCTCTTGCGTATCTTGCCGCGCTTCTCGGCGCCGATGGTGCAGATGGATTGCAACAGCAGCATTGTACAGTATGTGCAGACGACATGCACGACCTCCGAAAGTGCCGTTTAGGTCGGTTCGGTCATCACCGTTTGCCGGGGGCCGGCTTGTCAAGGGAGGCCATTAACCGGTTTAACCGGAGGTGGGCACCACCTCGACGACGGCGATCACCACTACTTTATTCATATCCTCATCGCTTGAAGCATCGTCAGTGACTGCACTATATCAGCAGCACATACATAATGTGAGTACAGGTTTTCAGCGCCGTACATCCACTCCCTGTTGCGAGCAGGACTAATTTCAAGCTCTCACTCTCTCCTTAACGACAACAACCATGCCGAAGGACGCAGCCCCCGAAGTCATGCCCGAGATGGGCGCCGACACCCTCTTCAACCTCCGTGGTAAGACGGCATTGGTTACCGGTGGGGCGACCGGTATTGGAAAGATGATCTCCGCTGCGTTCGTTCGTAACGGCGCCAAGGTGTACATTGCTTCGAGGAAGTTGGCCGACCTGGAGCGCGTGGCCCAGCAGCTGTCGACCGTTGGAAAGGAATCTGGCGGCCAGTGCATCGCTGTTCAGGCAGACGTTGGAACCAAGGCTGGTTGTGACAAGCTGGCCGACGAGATCAAGAAGCGCGAGAGCCGCCTCGACATTCTTGTCAACAACTCGGGCTTGACATGGGGTGCTCCCATGGAGGACTTCCCCGAGGCCAACGGTTGGGACAAAGTATTTGCTCTTAACGTCAAGTCGCAGTACTACCTCACCGTCGCTCTTCTCCCTCTCCTGAAGAAGGACAAGACCAACTTGAACCCTGCTTCTGTTATCAACATTGCCTCTACGGCTGCCATCAACCCTATGGCTGAGGGTGCGCTCAGCGCCAAGGGCCACGGCACGTACTCTTACCAGCCATCCAAGGCTGCATCGCTCCACCTCACTCGTGTCCTGGCAGCATCGCTCGCCCGGGACCACATCGTCGTCAACGCAATCCTTCCCGGCGTTTTCCCATCGCGCATGACTGCTTTCGGCCTCGAGAACAGCCGCGACGTACTCGAGGGTCACCAGCCCACTGGACGCGTCGGCACTCCCGAGGACATCGGCGGCCTCGCCCTGTTCTTCGCATCTCGCGCCGGCGCCCACTGCACCGGTACCGGCGTCGTCATTGACGGTGGCTCGAGCATTTCCCACTCGGCGAAGCTGTAAACTTCCCATCGTCGATTTGGAAAGTGTCTCATGAGGTTTTAGATTGTCCATCGGACTCGTAGTGTGTAGCAGCATGTCAAGATAGTAGTTGTCTGATCCCCAATCCTCCTCGTCTACCCCAAGGCGTCTATCCCAAGGCTGCCTAATGGGCCAATGCAGAGAGAGGCACTAGCGGTGGTGGAGCGCCACGATGCTAGAGGGACAAGTCGAAGAGTCTCTTAACTATCTGCCCGCCTTTCGTGCTCTCACAGTGATGATTAACGAGGCGCAACAGCCATGGTGGGCACATGACACCCATTCTGAGGCTCAATCAGCACCTTCGATTCAAACATTCATCAACAGGTGTGGCGGCTGAGTCCTACACGAACTGTAGGGGTACACTGGCCATTCCCAAACCCAAGAATTCTCCCCGCTTGCCCCACATGAATCTTCTTGACAAGGTCGGTGACTAATGGCTCGTTCTACTTCCTTATCACCCTGACATAGTGCTGAAGACGTGGCAAGGCATCTCGTTGCCCACTGTCATGAGCTGGTTTTGGCAAGCTGGGAACAGTTGTGACTCGGGAAAGGCGAGGATCGCATGTTGCGAGGTTGGTGTGTCTGGAGGGAGATGACGTCGGACTGCGACCTTCCAACGGAATGTTTCTGCCCCTCAATGACGGAACGGAAATCACGTTGAGGGATTGACAGGCACCACCTCTCCACACTCAGACGACGTGGCGGCACTCAAGAACTGTACGAACTCAGCAGCTCAGAACCATGAAGCTCTCCGTAACGGCCAAGTCAGTCACACGGCGTGACGTGGAGCCCGAAGGCATGCCTCCTGCCAGCGGAAGTGCCTATCCGTTCGCTTCCGATATCGCTCCTCCTACGCATACATCCGGGAATGCAAACACTCAGCCCTTGAGCCACCGGGCTGTCAGAATCCAGGACTGCGGATGTGGCGGGCTGTCGCTCCAGACTTGCGGCATGTACAGTAAGTGGCCTTAGGTATCAAGACTGACACAACCTCACTGGCCCGTGGATAGCGCCACGTCGACAGGTTGGTGTAGATATTTACACAAGTAATGAATGACTATATAGTCCCCTTCTGAGGATAGTGTCAGATCGGCGAAGAATCGCAGATAGCATGACCGCTCAGCAGGAAATCAAAGCAACGAACCAGGCAGCTGGGCTGGTGACAGTTGCGCCAGCAAACGACGGGCTCTGCACTGTGACAGTCGAGGCCTCAAACCGTGTCGACATCCTTTCCGACGATGACAACTCAACTACCACAGAGCAAATGGCTGTACCTCCCACGTCTGTAGGAAATGGCCAGCCGAATAAGCCCGCGACCGCCGAGTCAACCAATGTTCTCGCAGTTCTCTCCGCTAAGAAGAAGAGCCTTCTCCTTGTCTGTTTTGTGAGCTTGTGCGTTGCCGGATGACAACTGATGGTCAGTGCAGCGCCGTATTCATCGACGTCGCGGGGGTCTCAGCCGCATTTATTATGACAACCCCAATTGCGGCCGACCTGGGCTTAAACATTGGAAATTCTATCTGGGTTGTGTACAGTTACTCTATTCCTTTTGCTGCCTTGCTGCTCTTCGCTGGACGAGTTGCCGACCTCTACTCACCATCCCTCTGCTTCTGGGTAGGCTTTTTGGGTAACGGAGTTCTCAACATGGCTCTTTCCTTCCTGCGCGACAAGTACTCTTTTCTCGTCTTACGTGGGCTTTCGGCTGTGTTTTCGGTGTTCACTATGCCCTCCTCAGTCAACATGATTGGTGAGGAAAAGCAGTGGAGTCTTTTGCTCACGCTAGTTCAAATGTACCCCAGCCGGGAGGAACAGTCGAAGAAGTTGGTTTATTACAGCATGGCGGGAGCATTGGCAAACACGGTGGCCTTTGTGATTGCTGGTGGATTCCTTGCCGCGTCGTGGAGATGGTACTTTCGCTTGTGGGTTTTGTGGTATGTTCTTCAGCTTACCACTTGACAGTGTTGCAATTGTGACTATTCCCCTGTCGATTCTTACCGTCTGGCTTCTCCCTAGAGTTCAGCCAGTTGTGCGGAAAATGCGTGGCGTGGACAAGTGGAAGCGCATGGATGTCCTGGGAGCTGATATTTTACTTGCTCTGCTTGTTTTGTTCATGCTCTCCTGGACGCAAGTCGAGAGCCAGGGCTGGGACCATCCCCTGTTCATTGCTCCCCTCGTCGTCTCGCTGGTGCTTATTCCTCTCTTCTTGTTGTGGGAGAACCGCCTCCCCATCGGATTTTCAATGCTGCCCCATGGAATGTGGTCTTTCCCGAACATTCTCCCCCTCGTCTTTTCGGGCCTCACTGTGTTCCTCTGTACGTGACTGTGTAACGGTGGAAAGCCTGACGGACAGGGTACGCGCCATACCAGCTGCGCCTAGCTACGTATTTCCAGCAAGTGCTCAAGGACTCCCCCATCATTACGGGGGTCAAGATACTTCCCATGGGCATCACCGCTTGCATCGTAGGAGCCGTTACTCAGCAGTTCGCAGTTCTGCTTCACAAGCCTCGGTACTTCGTTCCCGTTTCTTCTGCCCTATGTCTTGTCAGCGGGCTTCTCCTCGCATTCTCCGACGGAGGACACGGAACGGACTACTGGAGGTGTACGTTTTTCCTTGACGATAAAGCTGACAACAGTCATTTTCCCGAGCCAGATCATTGGCACACTTGGGGCAATGATCATCTACGTCGTTATGAAGTGAGTTTTGTCGGCATTGATGGGCCATGCTAAATGAAGCACTGTTCTTATTCAAACATTCCCAATTGAATTTGCGGGCGTCGCAGGCTCGTTCGTTCAAGTTCTCTTCCAGATCGGCGCAGCTGTGGGCAACGCCGCCCAAGCTGGGTTTTTGGGCTCCCACAAGAATTCGACTGCAACGTCAGCTGATGTCCTCGCCGATTGGGCTGGGTCTCGTAACAGTTTCTTCTTCACATCGGCGGTCATTGCAACGTCGGGAATCGCTTTTGGCCTTTTCTTCCGCCACGACAAGATGCGGTCCACCAATCCTGGCGACGACACGGCTGCCGCGGAAGTAGAGCGGGAGAATGCCCGCGACACTGAAGGCCGGGCCACAACGTGAAGAAAATCACAAAACAGGCTTGGAAACTCAAATACGGAGGAAAGCGACTTCGCCAAGCATACCAGCTTAACAGAACCAGACTGTCGAAAGGACGAGCTAGCTATGAGAAAATAGAAACAAATGACATCCCCTCTCCCCTTCCTTTAAGCATCTTCGATGGAGGCTGCATTGCTCGTTTCGTAATGCTCTGCTGTTCAACAACCGCAGGTGTTGACAGACTATATGGAAAGATTCTCTTTGAGGTGATTATGACAGACAGCCATAGCGGCCAAAAGAGGGGAACTCGACACCAAAGCTAATGCTTGTTGGTCTTGCGTCGTTAACTGAAGGGCAGAGACATCATTCGTTCATCGTTGTGCAGACTCTGACGACTAGCAGCGAACTTTGATATGCCAACCAGACTGAGGACAATGGCGTGTCATTATTACTACTAACGGTGAAGGTTGGAGAGTGCATGATGCGGTACCTGGGCCCCTACTCCTACGAATCAAACAGCAACGCACACAATCATAGCTTGCTGTCAGTCTGGTCCCACATGCCAGCGGCCAGAGTCGTGAGGAAGCGCCACATTGCGTCCGCGCACGGCTCGGGTGCCTCTTGGGGTAGAAGATGTCCGCCCTCCATAACACGCTCATTCCGTGACCGAGGTGCGCGCCAAGGGATCTCCGGAACGACCTTAGGCCCACCAAGCCATGTCGGATTTTCGCCAAGCACAAAGCCGACTGGGCACTGCAAGTGGGGCAAAGCGTCCCACCCACGTTGAGGACCTTCGGGATCAGAGAAGACGGCAGCCTCTGCCCATCGCGGTGTCGCAAGTGTGACTTCATCTCCGCGACCTGTCGGAACGAGCGACGTCTTGAGGAACAGGTCGTACACTTCACTGTCCCAGGTCTTGAACATGGGATTCGATCTTGCTTCTGCGGCATCTGAGACGGATGGCCACTCAGAGCGGCGTTTGAGCGCACCCAGCACGATTGGATTGCCCATCATGACCTGGATGTTGCCCAGAGCCGGCTGGCACTGCAGTGTTAGCATCAGTACGAAAAAGGTAATACTCACCATGGGCTCAATGAGGAAGAGCGCCGAGAAACGTGCGGGCGCCGCCTTGGCTGCCTGGACCATAGCATTACCTCCGATAGAGTGGCCAACGCCGATTACAGGTGGACAGTCCCGCTCCTCGCCCCATGCCAATTGATACTCAGCACTTCCACCAATGGCTGGGAGGACATGCTGAACAAAGTTAAGAGTGTCGCGTGCGCAGTCGGCCCACGCGTAGACCGAGCTGAGCTTTCCAGCGTTGAGGTCTTGGCTGGCACCATGGTGGCAGTCGTCCAGGAACCACACGTCGTTGATCGTGACAGAGGCCCCTCCACTCAATGGGCTCCCCACGCCGAATAGAGCTCCGGCATCTTGAGGAGCATGCTCGAGCACACGCTTCATCATCGGATGCCAAAGCTCCTTTTGCAGCCCGTTGGCATGCGCAAGGACGAGGGTGAGTCCGCCGGGGGCCTGCTCGTCGCGGCGCCATCGTTCAACTGCAAGCCACTGCGCTGGCTGATTCGAAGCTCGAGCCTCATTAACGGACCAGTAGTGCGCAGCTCGACGTCCACCGACGCTGACGTCCTTTTCACGTTTTATACGCTCCGCTCGCTCGGCCTTCGTTTCATTGGCAGGGACTGGTCCGAAGGGATTAGACATGCGCTCGCTCGTGCCCTGGCTTTCTTTCAGCGTCTTGGGCCATGCAGCGGGTGCGGCGTGGAGTGTTCGCGTGTATCCGCGTGGTGGTGGTGCCAAGTCGGGACGAGCAGGTAGGGGCGGCGCAGTTGCTGATGGTGGGCGGAGAAGGGCGAGGAGGTCGCGGGGAGGCTGGACGACAGGAGATGGGGCGACGCTCGCCTTGGTGTATGGAGAGTATGTTACGATGGGCGCCATTGTCGGACCGTGGGGTGGACTGCTAGAACAAGAGTGGTAGTGAAGCCACTTCAGAACCCGTCTCAACAGCTTAACTTATGAGCAATAGCGATGTTCATCGAAGAGTGAGGTGGTTGTGGTGGTCGGATAACGGGAGCAGTAAATAGCCGGCCCGTTTCGGCAGATCGGCATGGCAGCGATTAGACTCGGCCTTCGGACACGGCCCTCGGGCATCTCCTACGGATACGACAGCATCGAGACGTTGGAGAGAACGACTGGAAGACCGGCGTTGAAGGAGAAGATAGATCAGGTAGTTTGTCCACAAGCATTGCGAAACAGATGCATTCCTTGATGCTGGCACGTGCCCTCCCGCATATTGCGATGGCGGAGGTCACGAATAATCAGCCCATTTTGGACTACCGTATACAGCTGAGTGCACGGCCTCCTTCTAGCTACGTATTAGCAGTTACTGAAGTACAGCGGGTAACGGTCTGTTCTTCTATGACGCAGCCGCATATGCGCTGTCTCCGCTCCGCGCAATGCCCCAGCTGTGACGCTTGAGCGGTTAGGCGGAAGCAAATGGAGATGGCTGAGGTCGAAGACGCCTTGTCGTCACCGATAGGGAGTCGAAGGGCCGCCAACGACGGTGTGATAGCACGGTGGAGTCAATCTAGCAACGGAGGTAAAGACATAGGAGTACCTACTACTACGGAGTGTTACGACGAGTACACTGCTACGAGGATAAGAGACTACGAGGTCGTATGGGGCCGTGTCGGTAGGTGCGCTGAGTCGGCAGGTAGCCACTGGTACAATATGGGGGCACGTGGGTAACACGTGTAAACTATGTGTTGTGGCACTGTGGCGAATGCATCAAACCAGCCAAGCGACAACCACCCTTGCAAAAGCGAGTGGTCGGTGTTGGCAGCCACGGGGCCTGCCTTCAGCTCGCTTTGCAATTGGCTGGCTTCTTCTATTTGCGAGAAGTGGGTTAAGAGCCATATTGCGCTGCCATGAGTTTTGGATGTTCCCGAGTGGAGAATTCAGCAAGTATTACTTGATTAATATTGAGAAATGGAGTGAAAGCGGGCAATGACACTGGCCCTCGCTCCCCGCCCACCAATACGTAGGAATTTATTGTCCCGACCAAAGACAAAAGGCAGTCAGGATGTTCTAGAGTCTGATATTATCCACATCGACCAAATGTAGCCAAACTGAATCCTCGTTGGATGGAAAACGGCAATTGAAGACGAGTTAAACCGAAGCGAGGTCCTTATGCCTGAACATTTTAACCTTGCTTGACCGCTTGCACAGAGGAAGCCTCACTTCTTGGAGGCAACAGTGTCCGTGGCTCCAGCACTGTCATTGGAGAAACAGTCTTGGGCCTTTCTGCCTGGCCTGTCCTACACTTCGCGGCCGACGAACATCCTTCCGAAACTGTCGGATCTCACACACCCTTACCGGATCCAAATGAGTATTTTGAGTCATCACTCCCAGCGCCTTGAACCCGTGACCATTGGAGAAACGTCTTGGACCTTTGCGTAGGCCCGGTACCACACGTCGCTGCCGGCGGAGATCGCTCCGAAACTGTCGCATCTCACACATCCTTACCGGATCCAAATGAGTCTGTGGACTCATCACTCCCAGCGTCTTGGCCCCGTGACCGCAGTTTGCGCGGTTCGCCCAGTCGGACCGCAAGGTGGGAGCCATGGTCGCATGAGCCCACATGAAGCGTAACCCAGGTCAGTGCAGAAGTTCCTTGACCTTTCGGTCGGCCACATTTCGTGGCCGACCAAAATTCCTCCGGAACTGTCGGATCCCACACACCTTTACCGGATCCAAATGAGTATGTTGACTCATCACTCCCAGCGTCTTGGCCCCGTGACCGCAGTTTGCGCAGTTCGCCCAGTCGGACCGCAGGGTGGGAACCATGGTCGCATGAACCCACATTAAGCGTAATCCTTCACAGAAGCGAGCAAAAGGCCAGTGGGGAAGGCACGTGACGGGTCTGGACCGAGCAAACGGGCGCAGACGGCCCATGTGCCTGCGGTGGACCTGTTGGCGCAGCCGTTCCCCGAGGTCACCCGACTTGGATTTCCGCAATAAACGGGCCAAGGTTCCGCATTTATCGGGCCAAGGATTTTGCGTACCATAGTCACCAGACCTCCCAGCGCTTTGGGAGTATTTAAGCTTGCTCCATTACCCTGTCCTGTGCTGGAAAGGTATCGTTGTCGAACGCTTCGAACAAACTACACTCTCTCTCTCGAACACGATTTTTTAAAATGCTCGTTCGCACTGTTCTTCTTGCTTCGCTCGGGGCTGTGGCAGCCCTCGAGCCACAGCCTGCCGCAAACCCAAAGGCCATTCTTGGAGGTAGGATCACTCTCGACGGGATGTGTGAGCCCGGTTGGGTTTATGGCTGCCACCGGAAGTGCATGCCGGAGGGGGCCGATTGCTGCAACTGGAGCCTGCCCGAAAGCCCGCCCGGACTGTACTGTCCCGCTGGGTGAGAAACGAATATTAGTTGGCGCTGACCGCAGGACAACGTGTTCGAGCTTTTTGAAAGCGTGCGTGTGACGTCCAAGTAGTTGAAAGGGGTCACCCGACGCTCCGATACGAGCGAGAGCGCGAGAATGATGTTGAAATAGTTGAAGGGGTCACGAGACGCTCAGAAACAAGCGGAAGCGCGAGAAGGAATACTAAGCAAAATTCAAACAAAATGTCGTCCTTCCCATATTCATGCAATTGATGCTGATGAACGATGTCCTGAGCAATACACGTGCTCTTGGCGCTTGCCTTGATTCAATAAAATAAATACTAGTGCCATGCCATGCCGTGGTCAGCAGATCAGAAATAGTCAGCATCTCCCACCTTGCACTGGAATAATTCTCGGCCCTACCGCATCATCAAAAGTTCCCACCTGCTCCGCGCTTGATCGGGCCTTCAGCTTGCCTTACTATTGGCTGGCTTTCCCAGTTTGGAAGAAGTGGGTTAAGAGCCGTATTGAACTGCCATGAGTTTTTCATGTTGAGCCGTCTCGCTTATCAGCGGCGGCAAGAACCGTGCCGACAAGCACGGCATGCGCCGTTAAACGAACCGCGCTTACTTTGAGGGTAGTGCATGATGCCCTGATCGACATGCAACAAGTCGGCGTGTGGTGTTCGTTTGAGTTTTATCAACCGAAGCAAGACGTGTCGAATCCTCTCGTTGCCGACTCCGCAACGATATGCTCCGTGTGAATGTCCTGAACATACTCAACTAGTGAGTCGAGCCTCCAAGACTACGCTCTGTCCTGCACATGCGACCAAGGCTGATCTAGGTTGGGCGAAGGCTGAATGAGATAAAGGCCCCGGAACAAAAGGTCCGGACATTGGGCCATTTCCCATCACGGAACCTCATATGCCCAGGCCAATATTTCTTCTCCCAGACCGTCTACATGCATGTACTTCTGATAACAGCTCTTTTATAGGCGAAATTTTTAGCATAATTTGAGTAGGTGTATCCAGCACAAGTTATGCTGAAACCGGCATTGGTTAAAGTTTATCCAAGCTGCCACAAACCTGAAATCTCACCCAAATGACCGAATCTCAGTCAATACTAGCCCTCAGAAGGCATGGCTTGGTATTTACACAGTGGCAACCTATGAATTAACGTACATCGAGACAAGAGACTAGGGTAGACATGAAAACTCGCGGCAGCTACGCATGCTGGCTTTACATTATAGCTGTGTTGTCTTGAAAAGTGGTGCATTTAAACACTAAATGTTGGGTGAGCTACGATGAGTGTGAGGTGGGAAAGGGGGGAGGGTGTCGGGTTAGAGAATGTAATGAAAACATCGTTCGGGATAACAAGGATAATTGGATCGACACGGTCTACCAGCACTACGGGCCAGCTACTTTAGGAGCTCGTGGGGCGAACTATTCGCCCGACGAGTGGGGGTGCTCGGACGGCGGGCAAGTGAGCTCGTTCGTCGGGCGATGGTGCTCG
The DNA here is from genome assembly GCA_023629975.1 of Cutaneotrichosporon sp. PL3408A. Lineage (NCBI taxonomy): Eukaryota > Fungi > Basidiomycota > Tremellomycetes > Trichosporonales > Trichosporonaceae > Cutaneotrichosporon > Cutaneotrichosporon sp. PL3408A. Next base: position 528,265 of record JAMAMB010000006.1, read on the forward strand.
GGCGACGAGCAAGTGAGCTCGGGCGTCGTTTGGAGGTGCTTGGTCGAGTCTCGAGCGGAGCGACTATCGTCGGGCGATTGGGCGACGGGTGCACGGGTGTGTCCATATGTTGCATGTGTTGTGGTTGGTAGCCGTCAATGCCACGTGGGTGGTCGGGTGGTCGAGGGGTCACATGACCGTTTGGCTGACTTTAGTCCCGGTGTACTGACCAAGCCATGACAGTGAGCTACGGTCAGCAACGGTGAGACGCTTGCCTAAGTCCAGACCTTTTGTTCCGGTGCTGTACAAGTTTACCCCGATCCATCCTTCAGGCCCCAAATTGCGTTGTATTTCATAGAGTCGCCAAGCCATTACAGCTCAGTCATCCCCACTTGGTTCAGGTGCCCTGTAACGTCACGGTGGGCATTCAAACCAGTCGGCATTTTGACTAGATTGTCAGCCTTTGTCGGTCCGAACAGGTGCCCGATTGGTCAAGGCAACCGCTACAGTACAGTACGTTGTCGCGTGACCAAATGAACCTTGTCGCTGAGTCATTAGATCACAAGATCACAGGGCCACTGGGAGACTAGTATACATTACAGAAATGGCAGTGTTGATGGCAGTGTTGACGATGGGCGGCTGCAGCATGCATTAGATGATATGGCTGGGTGCTGTTAGGTAGCCATAGTACTGCAAGTCACCCAAAGTAGCGGCCATGCACATTTGATTGGGTTCTCCTCCTCTTCACAGGTGACGCGTAAGTAAGAGCACGAGTGGTGCGTTGTCGGTTTCTAAACGATGGAATCCAGTGCACAACTTGCAGAAGCATTATGTACAACGCCACCCGCTCCTAATGGTGTGGCATGTTCACTAAATGAGAATGATTTTGCACCTCCATCTCTCACAGATTCCCCCCTCCGTTCGAAGCATTTACTCGGGGATAACAGGCTCGACAGTGCCAGAGTTGTCGGCGCAGCTCCAGGGCTTGGTGCGGTTGGGGTCGTCGATAATGGCCTTGACAGCACCGTAGGTACCTGCGCCGGTGAAGAAGATGGACAGGCAGAACAGGAAGACATTGAAGGCGAGCATGAACACATTGCGGCGACCGTTGATGTTGAGCTTCCAGTTGTCGTGATACCACATAATGGTGTACGGCAAGATACAGACGGACTTGGCTTGTCAGCGTTGCTATTCGTGACGATTTGGACGGCTTTGAAACTTACAGGACCGATAAGAGCTCCAATGAGCGAGATGAGGTTTCCGAAGATGGGAATGGCCGAGCCGATAATGTAGGCAACCAGGATAGCGCCGGTGACACAGCTAAGCCAAGTGATCCAGTGAACCTTGGTGGGCTTCGAGAGGTGAGGAGTGCCCGAGAGGATGCGGATAAAGAAGTACTTGGCAGCAAGCTGTGGTCGTTAGTTTGGTGACGTTCTGCAAATGGTCTTTCGAGACAAACTTACATGCGAGTAGATGCACAGTGTGGCGAGAAGCGCAGGGATGGCCAATCCATAGGCGACCTTCTTCATCTTGGGACCAGCCGAACCGAGGGCGGGGTTGGCGACATACTGAGCGCAGAAGTAGTAGACAACAACACCAATGACGGCGTAGACAACGTAGAGGATGCCCATGGAAAGACACATGGTCCTCTTGAAAGTGCGAGGGTCACGCATCTCAGAAATGATACCGAAGTAGGTAGGGGTGGCTGCGAAGGCGAAGACAATCGAGTTGATGGCGCCCATGGCCTCTGCGAAGGTCGGGTTGTTGGTGATCTTGAGGTTCTTGTCCCATGGCCCAGGAGCGGGGAACTTGATGCTGGCAATGTAGGGACGCTCCTGGACACCAACGGCGATGGTGAGGGAGAGAATGGAGGCCATAACAGAGACAAGGCCCACCCATCCGATCCAGGAGATCTTGCCGAGTGTACGAATGGAGGCGAGGCACCAACCACAGACCGCAGCAACAGCAATGAAGATCGCAGTGCAAGCACCATGCCTCCCCTCATCGGAGGAAACGGCGTTGAGGGAGGTGGCGATGGACAGAATGCCGGAGGCCGAGACGAAAATCATGAAGAGCACGAAAGCAGTGCCGAAGTACTCCTTCCCGATGCGCCCACCGCAGATGTAGCCGGCGTCGGCGATGGCGTAGACCTCAGGGTGGTTCATCTTGAAGTCACCGATGACAGTGGCGCAGTCTGAGACGGAGTTAGCACGAGTCATTTTGACGCAGGCCTTCAGAGATTGGACGCCACCCAGACATGACGCAGTGCGACCCGCATGTATCCGCTGTTGCCAGCCTCCAGTGCCTCCCCCCACTCTTTGAGAGTGGGGATTATGTTCGGTCACGCGACTCGTGACCACGAACGACCACAAGACTCCCACATGACTGGCCGATCGGCCATCTCTACTCACACATGATGATCAAGTTGATGACAAGCAGGAGAATAAGTCCGGGAATCATGCCTACCGACATGAAGACGAAGGGAATGGAAAGGACACCAATACCAATGTTGGCCTTGGTCATCAGTGCGAAAGCACCAAACGGCCCGACCTGGACGCTGTCAGCTGCAGTCTCATGGATGTAGAGCCAGTGGCTTTGGACGCTCCTGAAAACTTACAGCACGGTAGTTCGGTCCTCCCTCATCCATGTCACCGAAAACGGCATCCTGGACGTGTCTGGACTGGCCAGCCGGTGCGATCTCGACGGCATAAGGGCTGTCCTTACCAGCGTGGTGGGCACCGTTTGCCATTGACGCACGCTTCTCCGTAGTCTCCACTGCGAACTTCTCAGAGTCGTAATTGTGCGACATGGTGAGGGATGTCTGTCGAGGAGAGATGGGAAAGAGGGACACTGCTGGCACAGGAGAGCCTTTTTGAAGGCGCTGGGCCGGGTACAACTGGCGAGATCAGATGATTGGGTTGCGGAGGAGAGCGCTGCAAGATTCTGTTGTTCTCCACACTACTTGGTTGCCATGGCCAACGGGAATCGAGGCTTGGGCCACAATCCGCTGAGCTCCAGCCGAGATGCCACAGTTGGACCTGACTTCAAGGAGGGGTTACAGAAGGTAGCCGCCGGCCGATAGATCCTACCCTCTACAGGGTCCAACTCCGCCCACCATTCGAGGGGGCGGTAAGCGAGATTTGCGGGGTGCGGGACAAAACGTGAAGCTCCGCGCCCTTTCAGCTGATATGCCAGCGTAGGCGCCGAGTGCTAAACCTGCCAGCTGCCCTACTGCTCGCCGACACGATCAGGGATGATTTGCGGGGCACAAGCGGCACGTGAGACGACATCGAGCAACAATCTCAGCCTGTGAACCTTTGAACCCTGCCTGCCCTGTTTGAGCCTGCGATTACCGCTTGCCATTCTTACCGCTTGCCATTCTTTGCACGGAGTACTTATCTCGAACCGAACAACCAGCACAGAAATAGGTGAATTCATGCATTTGTTAGCGAGCCTCGAAGGATCTACATGATAGACCTTTTTTTTTTTTTCTAATCTTTAAGCGAGGTGCATCCTCAAAGAAAGTTGATGAGACACTGTGTTGGCTGATGCTAGATTGTTTGGCATTGGATCGCCAGCAGATCGCCAGATAGGACGTGCGTTGAGGTTATTGGCGGGAGTGTCACCCCCGAGGACGTGCGACGAGCACTTGTGTGGCCTTTTCCTTGACTTCCCCACCTTTCATCCACAGCTCTCAGTTCAAATTGCCTGTAGTGGATGTGTCCTCGCCTGCCAAATCGGTCGTGCCGACGTTGATCCCCGAACGGTTAGCTCGCCAATGAGTTCATGCTACTCGAGAGTTCGAAATAAATAAACTGGCAGGCTGGTTCCGAAGCCTCAACGCCAGGCACGAGTTCATGATTGGATCGGACCATCCCATGGAGTAGCCTCAGCGGTTGTTGCCGCCGCCACAGTCGTCAAGGCCCAACGCCCAATGCTGGCCACATACTGCCTGCCCATGGCACCAACATGACCCCCTTCCAAAGACCACGTCGCCTCTCCTCCGATGGCAAATTCAGCAACCTTGGCATGCTGGCCCAGGTACACAGCCAGCCCAATTAACCTCAGTTCCCTTACCAGGGCCGAGACCGTTTGAAGCTCCTCTCGCTCCTCTTTAAGCCGAGAGCGTCTGAAGCTCCTCGTGCTTCTCTCTGGGGGCAACGCGATGTGGAGAGCTCCTTCGCCCACCTTTGCACCGACCCCTCCCCACATCTCGGCCCCCTGGCCCCCCACTCGCGTCAGTGGCGGAAATTGGCAAGGGGCGGGGAGACCGGGTACCACCCCGTACCGGGGCAGCTCGCGCAGGCACGGCATGTATGTTGGCCGCCAGTTTGCAATGCCGTTGCGAACAGATGTTCGCGCGCAGCTGCGGCATCATACCTCTGCTGGTGGGACCTTTATTACCGCAGAGAGCACTTCCCGCCTGATCAGTAACCGCCCACCTCACGGAATGTTGTGTCACCCATCAGTGATATACCTGAATTTCAATGTCCATCAACGGCGGGGGTTTGTGTAGCAGACTTCAACGGAGGAATGAGCAGACTTCGATGGGGGAATGAGCAGACTTCGACCGGGGAATGAGCAGACTTCGAACTTCGACGGGGAAATGAGCAGGGATGCCGCACCAGACACGAAGTCGCGAACATCTGTATCCGAAACGAAGTTGAAGGTAGGCGCACAGGACTGCGTAGAATCGAACAATCCACGACCTGGCGATCTTCGTGGCATGTACCGGCTCCATGGCACCGCCGATGGTTTCCTTATGTCTACCTCCTGGCAGTGGAGCTGCCTCTCACGGGAAGCGACTGCGAACGGCCGAGCAATTTGTGCCCCAGCGTGTCCACCAGGGTGCTTGGTCCCTGCAGCACAACCAACAATCCTTCTCAGTCCGTTCGGTGGAGGATTACTTTTCTGCAGTGATGTCGCGCTTGGAGCTGTGAAATGTTGGGGCCGTGAAACCTCGCCGACTGAATGTTCTTCAACGGGACTCCACCACGCCACCTTCATTGCTTACCGATGTGCTTTCGACCGCCCGCTAAAGGCGTTCCGGTCTGCGAAGCAGGGAGCGGAGCATGGCGTTGGCGTTATCCCGCCTAAAATAAGTGGCTGTCGAGAGCGTGCAGGCGATAGAGATGCGGTCATTGGCCACCCAGCACTCACGAACACACTGGGTAATGCCCAGCAGCTTGCAATCTTCATACTTCGGTTAGTGACTGCTGTACCCGCAGCGTTGGGCTCTTTCCGTCGCATTGCCATCTCGGGAATTTCTGTGATGAGCTCAATATGCCCCAAACGAGGATCGGCTATGAGTGAGAAGGCATTGCGTAGACGACACCACCCAGGTTGAGTCGGTCTCTAGAAAGTGCGAAACGCGAAGCTGGAGAGTGATGTCAGAGAGGTCTACCTGCCCGCCCCAATGGCAGCTACGGCTCCGTGGCAGGTCGATTCTGAACGTACGCCACAGTGCTTACGTGCATGCTACCCTCCTCATCTTGGCTGCGCCCTGCGAGGATATACCGGTCATCGTGGATAAACGCGATGCAACCAAGCTAAGACATTGAGAAGTCTTGGTGCAGTAAGCCACATCAGAAAGTGTTGAAATGTGGAGAGAGGTGAGCACTGGCTGGCCTGGGTATTTAGTGCAGTAGAAACTATCGCTTCTCGCCGTGTGGTCCAAAGTCGTACCGCTCCCCGTAGAAGCCTTGGGTACTCAGCGATCATGTGGTTCTCGAGCACGCAGCAAGTGCCTCGAGGCGGAACGTATACCAACATTCATCATGTACCTGGTGTCATTCCAGTTAAGAGGGGGCCTCATCCGAGGCATCACCTTCGATCATCCGAAGTGCAGACTGCTCTACTCTGAATTCCATCAGAATCAGTACGTTCGTCACCGGGGACGCTGCATGCCGACAGCAGGATTGGGAATGCTGGAAGTAGGGGAAGTGAGTAGCAGCCATTGCTAGCCTGTGCAGCCCAACTAACATCATCGTGAGAAGTATTGTACGCCCCTACCTTGTCGCGTGCGTGGTATCCACGTTTGGTCGTTTGGTCTGACCTAGGTTGTATCCTCATCAACAGCATGGTCGGAGGATCGGGCCGTGTACCCGAACTCAAATTCCGCGCGGATGCCGAGAGCAGTTCCAGTTTATTAGAACAAAACTGTGACTCGGCGAGACACCGTGTCGATCTTCGGCGGCGGCCCGAAGTGGAGAACCTATTCATGGGCACGGGATGAGGTGGGTACTAGTCATGACGTGAGTGGCGGCAGTCGTGATCAGAAGGCAGATCTGAAGAGAGTAGTGACAGGGCACGCCGAATGGCACAGGTTTCGTGCGCCAAGCTGCATTGTCTCAATTGTCCTCCTGTAGTACGTGAAAACCCCGTACAAGCTGAATCTATTCGTGGGCCTTTTACTGCCGAGAGTGTTGAAGGTGGTCCATTTCCGTTTTCCCGTTGTCCGTCCATAGCCATGCCGTCTTGACAGGACCGTTTTCCTCTATGCAGTAGTGCAGGACGTTCAATGCGGACTCTCCCGCTCACTTGCGAGCACACCTCAGATTGACAACGAGGAATGAGCAACCGGGGTCTTCTGGATCCTTTCTGATCCCTGACTCGCTAAACAAACTGACTTTGCAGATGAAAGCCGAGGCAGAGTGACAACAAGTACATATCCTGGTGCCTCGTGATCCAGTGTAACGGCCCCGGGCCTTCGGCCGCCAGGCAGTCGAACGGCATGCGGTTATTGGTGGTCTGACCACGAAAGAAGAATGAAGATCCCAGCGCGGAACGGCAAGCGACTTCTAGATGGAGCTGCAGATCGACATCATTGAGATCTGACTCCTGCCCTTAGTCGTCGTACTGGTCGCATGCGAAGTCGAAGAGTATGAACGGTTCACCCCTGCCAGCCTGACGTAGTTTGTTTTAGCTTTGTTGAGACTGACCTTGAACTGCTTGTTGCCAGGGGGGCCACCTGGGCCCAGCTGAACAACAGCGGACCAACAGTGCGGCATGTGTTAGAACTACTTGCCGTGGCGGGCACCGCGTGGCTCTTCGAAGTGATGTTGAGGGCACGGGGCGCTCCCGTGGGACACTAGGGTGACTGAGCACTGGGGCGTCCGGGGCTCGGCGCTCCTGGGACCTCGACCTCGGAGGGCGCCCGAGTCACTAGCACGGGTGTCACCCCGGCGTGCGTCGGGCAACGAAGCAAGCGGCCAAGTTTGGGTTGTCCCGTACCTGGAAGCATCTCCTCTCGCCGGCTGCTGTCCGATCAGGTGGTCGCGATCACGCTCCTGCAACAGCAGAAGGTGAGGTAGCCAGCAGAGCATGCCAAGCGTGGGTCAATATACTTAAAGACACGCCAAGCTCTGGATGGACAGGTCGTCTCCCCCCCCCAAGATAGTAGCCAAGTACGGTTAAGCACTCAAGACTAGGGAAGCGTTCACTCGAACATCGATAGTTTCCTCCAGAACATCACCTCCGTCAACTATGTCGTCCGAGAAGATGGGCGTCGCAGCGGCCGACGTTGATGTCGTTGCCCCAAAGGGTGATATCCATCACCTGGAGAAGGTTCAGACAAACACGCCCGAATGGCAAGCTCTCCGTGACGATGCCATGCGCGCAGAGGAAAACGAGCGCAGCATGGGTCTTATGGAAGGCCTTCGGAACTACCCCACCGCCGTCTTCTGGTCGTTCGCTATCTCCCTCTGCATTAGTGAGTGTTGCCATCCATATCCGAACCGCATCCCGGGGAACGGCGGACGACGGCTGGTCACGGATTCAAGTCGTCTGGAGAGACAACACTGACAGCCACAGTTATGGAGGGATACGACACCCAGGTGTTAAACAATGTTATCGGTCTGCCTCAGTTCCGTCACAAGTTTGGCTACGACACCGGTGCTGACAAGGACGAGGATCACCGTTATCAGCTGTCGGCCGCATGGCAGACTGCGGTCAGCCAGGCACCCTCTATCGGGTGCATCATTGGTATCTTCCTTTCTTCGTGGTCTCAAGACCGTTGGGGTTACAGGCGCACCCTCCAGATTGCTCTGGTGTTCCTCACAGGTTTCATCTTCATTGTGTTCTTTGCTGTTAACGTCGAGAGTGAGTAACCTTGCGGCGTCACCTCAATTTGAGCTAACTTCAGTGCTTTTCATTGGTGAACTGTTGTGTGGTCTGCCGTGGGGCGCGTTCTCCTCGTCGGCCGTTTCATACGCCTCCGACGTCACTCCCATTCCCCTGCGTGGCTACCTCACCACCTATGTCAACCTGTGTTGGGTTATCGGTCAAATGATCGGTGCTGGTATCCTCAGTCGAGTTCTCACCCTGGAGGGTGCCAACGCGTACCGCGTCGCCTTCGCTGTCCAGTGGTTCTGGCCCATCCCTCTCTTCATTCTCGTCACCTTGGCTCCCGAGTCCCCTTGGTTCCTCGTCCGCAATGGTCGTCTTGAACAGGCTAAGCGCGTTGTCGAGCGTCTCTCGAAGAAGGGCGAGAAGGTCGACGCCGAGGCCACTGTCGCCATGATGGTTCGCACCAACCAGCTCGAGATCGACAACGAGACTGGCTCGACATACATCGACTGTTTCAAGGGTGTAGACCGTCGTCGCACGATAATTGCCTGCATGTCTTGGGTTTGCCAGCACCTGTCCGGAATGGTGTTCTGTGGAGGCGCTGTGTTCTTCTTCGAGCAGGCCGGCCTTGACCCCTCCAAGGCGTTCTCCCTCAACTTGGGCATTACGGGCATTGCCTTCGTGGGTACCGTGGGCTCATGGGTCACTCTTACCTTCTTCGGCCGCCGCTTGCCCTTCGTTGCCGGTATGGCCGTCATGGCTACGCTTATGTACGCCATCGCCGGTCTGTCCTGGGCCGCGCAGCAGAAGAACTCGCCGGGCGCCTGGGCTCAAGCTGCTCTCGTCATGATCTTCGTCTTCACCTACGATTTCACCATTGGTCCTCTTACCTACTGCATTGTTGGTGAGACCTCGGCGACCCGTCTCCGCTCCAAGACTGTTGGTCTGGCCCGTAATGCCTACAACGTCGTCGGCATTGTTGCTGGCATTCTCAACACGTACATGGTCAACCCCACTGCTTGGAACCTTAAGGGGCGTGCTGCCTTTGTCTGGGCGGCGACTTCGACGCTCTGCACGATCTGGGCGTTCTTCTGCCTCCCCGAGATGAAGGGACGCTCGTACCGCGAGCTGGATATCCTTTTCGAGCGCCACGTTCCTGCTCGCAAGTTCTCGAAGACTGTCATCAGCGAGGAGGACGACGGTTAGTTCTCGTGTACCCGGTGAAAGTTATGCGTGCAGGTTGTGAGGGTCAGCGATTCTCGTTTGTTCTTTGGAGGGCGTGGTTGGGACGGACGATGCCGTTGAGGCTTCGGCTTCGGCTTCAACAAGTAGTACTATTAAAGTCTATCGCAAATGCACATAATCCAGTCCGTCAATCAAGTGATGGTATAAAGGCCTCCGCGACGAAGTAGTGGCCGAGCAACCGCAGAGTTGTGAGGCGGACGTTCAGCAGGGTGCGTGGTATCGGCGGTCAACGAACGTCAGTTGCGAGGTGATGTCCGGATGAAAGTAGAATGTTTCACGAAGGTATAAGTTCTGAGGTGTGGGAAGAAGGCTCCGTCAGCTGCCACGACAGGTTTTACACTTGGGTGGCATCCCTTAGGTCGCTTCCCAAACCCTCAGAGCTGCTTGTCGTGTCATTGTCAGCTGCCTAAGTCACGGGGAGCATTGTCGGTTCCCACAGCGCTTCCAGTCCGACGTATGTGCTGAAATTATTATTCATCATGAACTCCAGCTTCCGGCGGTAGCTTGTTGGCATGTTTCAAGTTGCTTGAAAGTCAGGGTTTGCTGCCGTCAGCATGCTCCAGTATGCAGTGCGGAGCTCCGGTCCCAACTCGCATTGTGACGTACTGTACTATGCTGCTGAGAATATTGCAAAATGTTGAAAGGAGACGGACGCTAAGGCGCTCTGAAATCATGGCGCCTACGCGGAGCAGAGGCGGTCGATTGTTAGCAAGTGCATCCTCCAAGTCATCGCAAGACGTATGAGGCAATGTGCGGTGGGTTGGCTGTCAAATCCGGCTTCAGCCGGCAGTAGCCGATGCCAATGAGGCTCAACCACCTCCACCGCAAACACCTGCACCTCCCCTCCGAAACAAATCCCAAGTTTGGCGCGAAAGCAGAGAATTTCTGCTGTAGTTCGCCTTACATATTAGTAACGTGTTGCCGCACGATGTCTGACGACTTCAGCACGCTTCTATCCAAGGTCGCTGACCACATTGCAAAGCGTGATGCGGCCCTCGACTCGCTTCCGGTAACACCAAGCGTCGACGAGGTGCAAGCTGCCGTTGCCGCCCTACCCGCCAGCCTTCCGGCGGCGGGCATGGGCACCTCAGCGACGCTTGACTACCTCGTCTCTTCTGTACTACCTGGATGCGTGACAGCGCAGAATGGACCGCGATATTTCGGCTTCGTGACTGGCGGAGTCACCCCCGCCGCCCAGCTCACGGACATGCTTGTCGGGGCTTATGACGAGAACGTGCAAGTGACGCTGCCGGACACGTCGGCGTCGACGGCAGTTGAGGCGCGTGCGCTGGAGATGGTGCTTGACCTCCTTGACATCTCGAGGGACACGTACCGCGGGCGCACAGTGACCACTGGCGCGACGGCTTCCAACATCCTTGGACTGGGTGAGACTCACAGGTCCCAGACTTCGGCGGACAAGACAATGCTAACGAAAGCCTGTGCCCGTGAGGCATTGTATCGCACCTCCCCGCATACTCCTGACGACTACTCCTATGCTGAGTCTGGACCACCTCCTGGCCTCCCGTCACCACCAATTGTGATCCTCGGTCTCCATCCTCATTTCTCCATCCGCAAGGCTGCTGCGCTAGTCGGAATCGGCAACGGTCCCAGTGTAGTCCACTCCTTGCCAGCGGATGGCGAGGACGAGCTTGCAATCGACTTGAGTGCACTTCGGGGTCGCCTGATCGCCGAGCGTTCTATCGGGCGCGGAGTCATTGTCACATACGGTCTCGGCGAAGTCAACACAGGAGGCTTCGGTCGTTCTCTGCCCGCGGTGGCTAACCTGTGCCGCGAATACGGCGCGTGGTTGCATATCGACGCTGCTTTCGGGGGATTCGCTGGCGTTGTCCCCGAGCTGAGACACCTGGTTGAGGGAATGGACATGGGCGACTCACTAACGCTCGACGGTGAGTTTCAGACAGCACTGGTGATTGACAAGGTACAGGTCATAAATGGCTTAATGTGCCCTATGATTGTGGGCTGTTCTTCACCCGCGATCCCACTGCGCTACCGGCGCTTCTTGGCCCAAGTGTGGCCAACACGCCGGCGTATCTCGCCTCCGCGTCGTCAGGCTCTCAAGCGGCCCTCATCCCCTCACCCCTCTACGTCAATATCGAGAACTCCCGCCGATTCCGCGCCTTACCACTCTTCGCTAGCCTCCTCTCCTTAGGCAAAGACGGCTACGCTCGTACGTCCCAGGCCTTTCAAGAGCCAGAAAAGGCCCCCTCTTCCCCAGTCTGACCGCAGAAATCATCCGCAGCAATGTTATTTTCGCGCGTCGCGTCGCGCTCTACCTCGTCTCACACCCATCGTACCAACTCCTGAACACATCTCCGCAATGGCTCGCAGACGGGGGAGTGATCCCAATGAACATCGTCTTGTTCTGCGGGGCGACGGGATCGCGCTTCGATCCCAGCATTCCCAATAGCCACACAGGGCTCACTGCAGCTCTCAACGCGACGCGCAAGATGTACGTGACGGGTACGCAGTGGCGCGGAGTTGGAGCCGTTCGGCTTGCTGTGAGCAACTGGCGCACGGGGGATCAGGATTGGGAGATTGTTCGCAGTGCCTTGAACGACGTGATGCGGGTATAATGAGTGTTAGTACTTGCATGCACGATTAGTCGAGAGTAGAGCAACTGGCAAATCCATGCTTTTCCATGAACGAGCGCGATAACCATCCAAGCAGCCTCGATTGAGAACGGACCTGTCCTCTACACCTTGCGATTCGGGTCCGGCTTGAGGACATACTTGCCGTCCTCGTTAATGCGATCAATGTACTTCTTCCCGACCTGAGGTCAGCTGCAGTCCGTCAAGGTGCAGCATGGTGCAAAGGTAGTTGCAACTGCCAATGACCTGGTGGATGCTCCCCACACAGCTGCTGCCTCTAGTAAACTCACTTCCTCGCGCTCGTGGATGATCTTCTCCAGCTCCGCAGTGTCTCGCTGCGTGGTCTTGTACCACGGGATCCACATCGACACGAGGAGCCCCAGGGAGAAGGAAAGGAGAGCGGCAGCTGGTGTCAGAACGGTAAGTGGAAATAGAACTACCTTTGAGGCTCATCCTTTTAGGAGCGGGAGGGGGAGGCAGAGGCGGCTCCGACTCGTTAGGCAGTGGAGGCTCCTGTCCGCGAGGAGGGTCTGTCTTTGGATCGTGGCGCGGGGCTGCGGCAAGCAAAGAGCCATGATGGCCCTCATCGGGCGTGGGAAGCGGAGGCTCCTGGCCACGAGGTGGGTCTTGTTGCGGCGGCGTAGTCGCGTATCGCCGCGCTGCGAGCGACAGCGCCGGTGTCCGCAGCGCACGCACATTTCGCGCGCGGACAGCAAAGCGGGTTACTTGGGCGATCATAGCTGTGTCTAGAGTGGTAATGGTAAGTGGGAGAAGTGAGACAAATGCATGCAAAAGGTTGGGGTTCTTATGTCATATCGTGCATATTGGGTCGACATTTAAAGCTGAGAGGAGTAAAGCAGGCACCCACTCCATCGTCATGACAAGCGTCATAGCGGCAGCAACCCGTCAACCGCCAATCGCCGCCGTCTCTACGCTCATACAGCAGTAGGTGTCCTGGACAATCTCATCAACAACGACATTGACGCGTAGATGGCAAAACCATGTTGGCAGGATGAGTGCTGGTGCCGATGGCGACCCGCTCTAATTGTGTAGGCTCACAGCGGGAACGTTCCACTTCTCAACCTTGACCCTTGACATTGAAACCACATTCCCAGTGGTCGCATCTGTTCCAGAACATTCGACATTCGATATTCCATATTCGACCTTGGCTACTCTATCTCCTCACAACCCAACAATGGACGTCTGAACATCTGAACAGTAGCTGGTACACTACTTCTGAGACTTGGGCTTGTCCTCCTTGCTGAGCGCTTCAACGATCTGTGGTCGTCAGCATGTCAATGTTTAATCCACTCACGTGCTCCTTGAGCTCCTTCTTCCCAAGCTTGTCACCCTCCTTGATGGCTTCCTTGGGGGCCGAGTTGTACGCGTAGTACCCGAGACCGACAAATGCGATGCCAGCCGCGACGTACATCACTGAAGATAAGCACTCGTTCGGAGTCGACACATGGTTGGTTCAATGAAGCGAGTGCCCGTCGTCTGTGCCGTTGGAAAGCAGCCTGTTCTCTTGTCCGAAGAGCAACGCTCTACCAACACACCCAGAGAACTCTACCAACACATCCAGAGAACTTCAACTCACTGTTCACGCCCTCCTCCTTCTTCTTGCTCACAGGGGCGGCCCGGTGGTCGGCGAGCTTCTCAGCGGCCGCCTCCTGCCTGTCCTTTGCCGACTGATTCCACCGCACAGCGGAGGTCGAGATGGGGCGGATCGAAGCGCGCGAGACGCGGCTGGTCGCGAGAACACGAGTGAGGACGGTCATGTTGAGTGGAGTAGTGTTGTTGGTCCTACGGTGCGGGTCGTTGTTTGGCGTAAGTAGAAAGTTAGTGAGTGGGCAGTGTAGAGTCAACGGCACAGTAGGTTGGTTCCAGCGCCAATGAGAGTCCACAAGACCCAGATGTTCGCTCTGATACGTGGGAACTGAGACTCCGAGATGGAGTGACGAGTAGCGGAGTAATGACATCATGGCAATGAGGAGTGGACTGCTGGTTGCGAGTCCTGTTAAGCTATCTTGATGCTTTATGTAACGTGCCTGGTGAAGCCGGTCCTCACTCCTACGCTCTGGACAGCGACAGGACGAAGGTAACTCAATGTGATTGTGATTAGTGTCGCGTGGGTGTCCCATTGTCTGATTCGAGACGGGCGGAGGTAGAAATAGTGGCCTGTGGGTATTCGAGTTCACCTTTGGACCATCTCGCAAGACGTCTGGCCGAACGACTTGCAACTTGAATTGTTAAGTACCGTAAGTGTTACTTTTCGCCATTACTGAGGGAGATATTGTCAAAAGGAGATGTCGACTAAAGACGCAGATGGATGAATTGATATCTGGATTGTGGCGCGTGCGCGTCGGTGCCTGAAATACTCCGCATCACTTCGCGACAGTCACCACGAGTGCTGCGTCAAGTGATGGCCACACTGTTTGCTTATAGCGCGTTGGACTCAAGGGAGCTGACCTTTGAACTAATAGCCCATACGCACTCGGTCGTATGGATAAGACCAAGTACGTAGTTCGAATCGCTCCCAATCACAAGGAGCAATACTACTGGCTCCCGTGGGCACCGATAACGCGATGAAAGATAAGGCGGCAGGGTTAAGTCGCGACTCACCCAGTTACTCCCCTGTTCTATGAACCGGCGGCAGTGACTCGTCTCAGCCACACCCCGCATCGTGCCCAGCCACTCCTTAAAGCCTCAGTCTGAGACTCATCCGTGTCTGAGAGTTCAAGCTTCGAATATCGCATGCCTATCGGGTTTAGCTGACTCCATCCAACCTCTGAGGTCAAACGTAGTGTACTTATCACTAGCGGGAAGTTCCCACCGATAAGCTGACACCGTTGGATTGCTCTTCCGAAGAGAAGCCCATGTTTGCGATAGTACCTTGTGCTATACCGCAAGTGGAGTCGGTTTAACGTCTCCCCTGGCTGGCTCATTGTCTAGTCTGCTGAAGCCAGTCTCGGAAACTCCCGGAATCGAATACGGGGCACGATGCAGACGCACAGGCGGGCGGAGCACCGCAGGGCAGGGGCGGGGCTCTCTTCGTCGGCCGTTTATCAGGTGGTCCTCGCCGTTACCTCGGCCTTGTCAAGTAGCTTAATCGAGAGCGCCCAGGCCTGGCCGCTTTGGCAACGAATCAGCTGGCAATAGTAGGCGAGGCGAATGGGGGACACCAGAGATAACAACTGCTGAGGCGGGACATGTCATACTGAACATTCGTCTACTTAAGGTCGCCAACTCCGTGATGCGAGTCACTCCGTCGCAGAGCATAATCTACTCTAAGTCTTCGCCATGACAACCGCAATCCTTCCCCAAGGGGCTGGCTATGGTGTCGTTGTGAGTCAAGACAGCTGAAGTCGTAACCAAGTGCTGAACGGCAGATTGGCATGGGCCTGTTCTTCAGCGCCTTTATCGTCCTCATCACCAAGATCCAAACACGTTACACGCAGTACAAGCCCTCCTCGGCCGAGGAATTCAGTTCGGCATCGCGTTCCGTTCCTCCTGGCCTAATTGCCGCCGGAATCGTTTCTGCATGGACCTGGGCAGCCACACTTCTCCAGTCCTCTGCCACTGCGTACAAGTTTGGAATATCGGGGCCGTGGTGGTACGCGTCCGGGGCGACCATTCAAGTCCTCCTTTTTGCGATGCTTGCCGCCAAGCTCAAACTTCACGCACCGTATTGCCACACGTTCCTCGAGATCGTCCGTGCTCGATGGGGTGCGGTGGCTCACCTCGTCTTCCTCTTCTTCGGTCTAGCAACCAACATCATCGTATCGACCATGCTCATTCTCGGCGGATCTGCCACCGTCACTGATCTCACCGGGATGAACACTGTGGCGGCGTGCTTCCTCATCCCTTGTGGTGTGTTGCTCGTGAAAGGTCAAGCTCACCGTCAGGCGTCGCCATTTACGTTCTCGTGGGTGGCATGCGTGCGACCCTTATCGCCGACTACTCTCATACGCTGGTCTTGTACTGCATTCTCATCGCCTTTGCCCTCGTCGTGTACGCGACCTCTGATGTTATCGGCTCCCCTAAGCGCATGTGGGAGCTGCTGCACATCGCAGCTGAGAATCATCCCATTGCCAGCAATGCCGGTGGCTCGTACCTCACTCTTCGTTCCAAGAGCGGGCTGATCTTTGGTGCGTGGCTTGGCTATCTCAGTGTTGGAAGTCCGCTTACCCTTAGGGGTCCTCAACATCGTCGGTAATTTCGGTACAGTGTTTAATGACCAGGCGTACTGGCAGCGTGCAATTGCGTCTCAGCCCCAGACCTCCGTCAAGGCCTTTATCTGGGGTGGATTGGCGTGGTTTGGTATTCCGTGCAGCATTGGTGGGTTTGGCTATATGAAGGTTCTCGCTCACAGTCAGCTACCTCGCTTGGCCTTGCGGCTGTCGTTCTTGCCTGGGGCCCAGAGAAGATTATCTCCCTCACACCTGCTGAAGTCGGCGCTGGTCTTCCGGCCGTCAAGGCCGTGGCTGCCCTCATGGGGAAGTCGGGTGCGACATCCATGCTCATTCTCCTTTTCCTGGCTGTCACCTCAGCCGCGTCAGCCGAGCAGATCGCCGTGTCGTCACTGCTGACCTACGACGTGTATGGAACGTACGTCAACAAGGCGCCAACGGAGAAGCAGATTCTCGTCGTCTCCCAAATCTCTATTCTTGCGTATGCGGTCTTCATGGGCGCGATCGCTACCGCTTTCAACTATATCGGCATATCAATGGGATACCTGTACGAACTTATGGGAACCATGATTGGCTGTGCTGTCGTGCCGATCGCTTGCTGCGTTACCTGGCGCAAGGCAAACGGCACGGCTGCTGTCGCCGGCGCAGTCCTTGGCTTTATTGCTGGTGTCGCAGGCTGGCTCGGTATCACAGCCAGTCTCAATGATGGCGTAATCAACGTTGAGACAACATTTGGCGACTACGAGATGCTCACCGGCAACCTCTTGTCCATCGGGGTTGGAGGAATCATCACAGTTGCAGGGTCGCTGCTCTGGCCTGCCGACTTCGACTGGGAGATCACTCGTGCCATCAATGCGACGGCAGGACGCGCCGCCGAGCACTTAGCCGACGAGTCCAAGTCCGAGGACTCGTCAGTTACCGAGGTCCCCCTCTCATCGCCTGAGCTTTCCAAGGAGAAGGACAGGAATGATTCCAATGCTTCTGAAGTTCCACAAGATCTCGAGACGGCCGACATCGCCGCCCTACACGAGGCTCATCTCCGCAAGGCGTTCCGCCTGGCTGCTTACACAGCCCTCTCGCTCACTTTTATCCTCATCTTTGCCGTGCCTATGCCGCAGTTCTTTGCGCAGTACATTTACTCTGAGAAGGGATTTGCTGCATGGGTGGGCATTGTGATCGCATGGCTGTTTGGAGGGCTTATCATGGTTGGTCTCTACCCGCTCTTCGAAGCTCGGCATGGCCTTGCCAGTGTTGCGCGGGGTATCTGGAATGACCTCTGTCGTAATTGAGTGCAGGGTGGAGGGATTCTCTGAAGGTTTACAAGACCAGTTACGGGACACAGCACATAGAGCTTTGCTAATGGAGTGTATAATGCCTCGAGAAGTATTACGCTGTGCATGAATATTTTGAACTTACCGGACCACTTCCAGCCAGCTTAGGCCGCGTCGAACGACTTGGTGTTTAGCAAGTCGTCACACGCACGCTCACCTATGTATGTACTGGCAACTCACTTTTCGGGGCACCCCGCAATTCATGTTTTGTCCAGCATTCGCAACTCCCCACCTTAGGGCATGTGTCCTCATTCCACACGTTCCCGTATGTATCGTCGTCGCAGTGTAGCCAGAAGCTGCACATGGGTGGGTGTGAATGCCTGGTATTCCTAAAGGCACCTGCAAGGTCTAAGGTTGTAAACCAGTAGTTTCAGGACGAGCAGATCGTCCTCCACGAGCTCCATTCCTCGGATGTTCTTTGCCGGCACGGGCAATCTATCAATTCATACGCCTACAGCTCCTCAACCCCCGCCACAGTCCGCCTGCCAGCTGCCTTGTTCTCCATAACCGCATTTTTGAGAGCCTCCGTAATCTTACTGTCATTGAGCGTCTTAACGAGCTCCAAAGCTGTTCTCTCAATCTCTGAGTTCGTGGGTGGCGCATCGAGTGGGGGAGGGGCGAGCACACCGAGGACGATTCGTAGGGGGGTCTTTGCACCGTACTTCATCCTGAGCGAAATCCCAACACGCTTGGCGTCTTCGGGGCTGTGTTTCGCAACGTGGAGAAGGGCGTTAAGGGCCGAGGAGAGAAGGTAAGGGTCATCGACTGCGACAGCCAGTGTTCCCAAGGGTACGAGAACAGGTGTGCTAGCTGCATTATCCCATGCTTGGGTGGTCTCTGTGTCCCCACTGTCGTTCGACAGATGCGAGACAATCTCAGCGAGCGACTTCGCAGCGAGTGCTTTCACAGATCCCAGCGAGGTGCGGTCGCTGAGGTCACCGAGCGATTTAATAGCATCTTTGTTGGCCATGATGTGAGCGGCAATCGCCGGATCGGAAGACATGTTCTCCAGGGCGATCATCGCGTCACGCTGTAGCCTGTCGAGGCTATCTCGGGAGGGCTGCCATGGGTCCAGTGCGAGAATGCCGTCAACGGTTTGGACGCCAAGCAGGGGACGGTTGGCAGGCAAGACGGTCAAGTTGCGAATGAGGGCCATGAGGGAGAGCTGCACGCCAGCACTCGGGGATGAGTTGAGCAGCGAGGCAATACGCTCAGGGAGCTCGCTGGGTGGTGCTAGGAGAGCGTGGGACTTGGCATCGTTTCGTGCTCCATTGGCGAGAGCTGCGAGCCCAACGTTAAGCCTCTCGGGCTGGTTGAGCCAGCCAGTGACCATGTCCCAGAGCCACTGGGGGACATCGTTGTTCGCCTTTGAAATGAGCGCGAGAATAAAGTTGGTCACCATGTCCTTGGACCTAGTGAGAACGCTGGCGATACCCGTCTTCGTCTCCGTTGTCAGATTTGACTGGTCGATCCAAGAAGGGATCGCCGGCTTGTCGAGGAAGGCAGCTAGGGTCTTGACGGCTGATTCTTCGGTAAGAATTGCCTTGTCAACCTTGTCGGCCTGTGTGAAGTTGTGCAGAATGCATGCCGTGTGGTAGAGAATGGATAGGTCCCTGCCCAGTGATTTATACCGCTGCTCTTCAGTGAGCGAGGCCAGGTCTGCTGGCGGCTGCGATTGGAAGGACGACGACCAAAACTGCAGGGAAGGGAGGAAGTGCTTAACGGCGCTGTACTCCAGGTCAAAGGACGGGGCCGTGCTGATGTTGACGAGGGTGTTCATCATGTACTCGACAAGAATAGCACGCGTCATGTCGGACTCGGTCTTGCCCCACTGGCCGGGGGTGTACGCCCGAGCCGCAAGATCGGAGATGGACTCCATAGTGGTTGGGATGCAGAGTTCGTTCCGCTCCGGGACTAGGGTCAGTGTGTGTGCCGTGGGGGAGGGAAGTGACGTTCATGACCGGGCTGTCACTGACATCACCGACAACTCACTCTCGAATAGTGACAACCGTAACAGGATGGAGACGATTGGAGCCCACGGTCCCACGAGGTACTTCCTCCATACCTCCTTTGGCAACCGGATGCCGTTGAATAAGAACGCCAAACAGTTGTGGGGGTACATCACGGCGTAGAGGCGCTTGGCGTTTGGCACGTCGTTGCCCTCTATGAGTCCGTCCACTGTGAGGACATTCTGCCCGATCAGCTCGAAGAAAGCAGCACCGTCAACGATGCTATCTGTTGCAGGCCTGGCGTCTAGAAGCTCGGCGAGGAGATTGGGCAACTTTCCTGCACCAAGCTGCCTACGTAAGGAGGCTGCAGTCAGCAAGACGGCTGGCGAGAACGCGCTTACACTTTTCGTGTAGACTTTTGGCGAGACGCGACATAATGGATGTCGCTTGCCGCATCTCGGCGGTATTTGGCTGGTCACCTTGTAGCTTTGGAGCTAGCTGTTGGAGCTCCTGTACGAGTTTTGTCTCCATGATTGGTATTGTTGCCTGGAGTTGTTGTTGAAAGGATGGTCCTGATGAGGTCGAAAAAGTCGTCCAGGAATTGATGCGGAACGAATAAAGCTGTGAGCTCCTGTGACGTCATGTCGCTTGACACGTGGCAAATCGGAGAACCGCTGTGTTTCACGGCAAAACGTTACCTCTCAGACTCCCCAGTCGTATTGCTTGTCTGAACTGTACCCATGATTATAACTAATTTCATGTTCTACCACATACGTCGGCCCTCCTATCCCTCTAACATCCGTGATTTACCAAGCCCTAATATAACGCCCAGCGAGCTCCTTTGTGCCACCGACAAGCGGGCATACCCTCCTGGCAAAGGCAGCAACAAGCGTTGCTCCCACTGCCGTTTGTGTGGCTGCCCAAAATCCTCCGAACGCGAAGAGGAGGAACCACATAACACCTTGCGCTCGCTGCCACCTCACAACGGGCTCTGCGCCATTCCAATCCTTCCACACTGGGATCCAGTTCTCCCACCACAGACGCAACACGCTGCCGGGGTAGTGGGTGAAAATCTTGCCCTTGCCTCCATTCGCTCGCCAGTAGTTCGAAACTTGATACCACACCATCTTGTCCAGGCGCTTGTCGATCCATCCTTGATACTCCTCTGCAGCAGACTGCTTCACATCAAGTTTTGGTAGGTGATAGTCGCGCATCGCCTGGACTAAGCGGCCGATGTAGCCAGCTTGGATCTCCAGGACAGACGTAATGGATACTGGTGTCAGATCGGACGTAGGGAGCGTATCGACCACCCAAACTGTGTGCAACCTCACGGACCTCACTCACAATGATTCAACCCCATGTTGTTTCCGAACACTGTGAAGTAGTTAGGTATTCCCGGCAACGCGACGCCCCGGTACATCCGCCAGTCCGCTTTAGATTTGTAGTTTGAGGTCTGATCCTCAGAGCCCAACACGTCAAACGCCTTGTGCTCGGCATCATACCCCGTGGCGAGGATCACGTAGTCGGCCGACAGCTCCCGTCCGTCGTCAAGAACAACCGCGTTATCATGCACCCTCTCAATCCTGGCCTCGATAAACTTGACGTGGTCGGAGTTCAGGGCCGCGAAGTATCCATCCTCGTAGATTAGGCGCTTTCCACCAAACGCTGGAGTCAGCCCATTCTGGATCACCAACAACCCCATAACTCACAATAGTCGGGAATGGCGGACTCGCGCATGTACTCGGGCAACGTTTTGCGCATCCAGTCTCCAATTCCAGCTTCGAGACCCTTGCGCGCCTTCGCGCCCTCCTTCGTCTTGTACCAGTAGAACTTGGAGTCCATGTACGCTTGGAGAATCAAGCGATATGACCTCATCAGCAGGGGGAAGCGGTTCCACCTCTGTCTTTGCTCGGGAGAATACGCAACAGAGTGCCGACTCTCCCCAGGCGGGCTTGGTATGAACCATTGCTTCGTGCGGGAGAGGGACACGATGTTGATCTCGGGGTCCAGTCCAAGTGTTCCGACAATCTGGACGCCCGAGCATCCGTTTCCAACCACCACGACCGTCTTACCCCGTAGCTGGTCCGCATGCAGGTCATCCGGCCAGTCTGCGGCGTGTATGATTATCCCCTTAAAACTGTCTTTGCCTGGAAGGTTGATGTGGCGCGGTGTATTGAGTGCACCAGTCGCGTTGATAAGGATATCGGCGCGATAGACGTGCTCAGTGTCATGCTTGAGGTCACGCACAGTAATGTAGTACGCGCATTCTGCACTGTCCCACTCCGCCTGAAGAACCTGTTGGTTGAGCTTGATACGCTCCATCTGCCCTTCAGACTTGGCCACGCCTTCCCAGTCTGTGGTCAGCCACAGCTGGTATAAGGAGTTACGCACACTGTTGAATCTCGGAACGCTCTGGGTGTGACTGTGACCAGTTCGGGTTAAGGTGCTTCGAGTGCGAATACGCTATTGCGGGGACGCTGAGATCAGCACCGTCAACTGACTACAACTGCAGACACGATGGCGGTGTGGCATGACCATTGGCCATCACCAGCAGTCTTGAGGACCTTATCAAGCAACTCACTCGCAACGACATCCCCTTCAGTCAGCACGGATCAAACAAACGACCTACGGATACCGATTCGTCCACCATGTCCCCCCGACACCAGCCGCCTTCTCGAACATCTACCATCAGCTGACGATCTCCGTTTGGCAGCGCGGTAAATACACACCGTCCAGTTGGTGATTCCTCTCCCATCGAGCTCAATTCCTAGGCTGATTCCCCCAATGCTGAAGATCAGTATCGCGTTCATCTAGTCGGCAGCAAGGCCCAGCTCACCCAGCTCCAGCGATAAGGATACTCGGGCCCTCGCCAACGGCGATGGGCCGCGCTTTCGACTTAGTGTCGGAGTCCACTGTCCGTGGCATTGTGAATGAGGTCGTTGGGATGCACAGTTTTCGGGTGAGAGCAATCCTTTAAGACAACTGGATGGTGGGTGGTCAGTGCTCGGTGGTCAATGCTGGCTTGGAGTTGTGGTCGGAGTTGTCGGGGCAGTGTAACTCCGCACGTCCCTTCACATTTGCTTCCGGCGATCGGCTGACTCCGTGCATCTGACTCCCAGTTACGCGCCTCACTTGAAAACAGTCAATCAAGCATCTTGACCTGCACCATGCCCTTGATACTCGCTGCAAGGTCTCCGCAACCGTAGACAGGACATGTGTTCCATTAAGTGAACGTTTCTGTTCTTGCTGCTTATGCCCCTGCCCATGACCGTTATTATTGATGGTCCCGACTTCAGCTCGGTTCGACACACCGGATGGCGTTCCCCTTTGGCCTACGCATATTTTCACATTCCCATATGTCTTAGGTCGTGATCCTGTAAGCTCCAAGACAACCGGAACTCGATCATTGTGGTCCAGAATGATCGATCTCCATTTGCAGCCACGGCTGAGCCGAAGTTACAAGTTTGGATTTCTCATCACTTTCGGAAGCACGCACATCTTATCTCTTCGTGCTCAACCGTTTCCGCACGCGGGATGCCAGCTATGGTCCCACTTTGACCCACTTCTGGACCCACTGCTAAACCCACTTTCGATTGCGAGGTTCTCCAATTGACCAAAGGACACTCCACGGACTACGCTGCGCTCTCCGGTCACTCGGTTATGATCGGCTACTAACCGCTCGGGCCTAAGTGCGGCTCGGCTACTTTGGATTTGTAAACCACAAGCGTCAGCAATCTCCGCTGGGCATTTTGCTGCTACTATCTCACAGAGACGGATCTTATCCTTGCGCCATATATACCTCTGGACGGGTATCGAGGTCTCACCTCAACATCATTATGTTGGCAACACGCATCAGGCTATCGTCAAGCGTAACCTCATACCCGCGGTGGACGGGTGCGACTCAGGCCGCTTCACCTGTCATTCCACATCGACCACTTCTCGAGCTCCATCCTCACCCATCGTCCTCGCCGAGTCCTCCTGACCAGCCAAAGCGCCCTTCCCTTCCACCCCCACCGCCAGGGTTTGAGCGAAGTTTGCACGCTTCCCCCGCTGCATGGCCCAAGACAATCCGCGAGGCCACAGGTGACCTATCCCGTCCATCTCACCCATTCCGCTCCACAGCCGCAGCAGCGAAGGAGAGCAAGGAGGAGCGTAATGCGCGCATCGTGGCAGAGAAGGACGCCTGTATGGCTCTTCGGCTAGGTGCTGATCACTGGTCCGTCGCGGACGGTATCAAGGCGGGACAAGTGGGGCAGTGGCTGGCTGCCGAACGGTTGCGCCGCATCAAGCCTGTCGAAGGGGGCTTGACTCTTGTGCTCACCCATGCTTGTGGGTTCCAGAAGGAGGTGAGTTGGCTGAGCTTGGAGACTGGGAGTGACAATCCTCCTTTCCTGCTTTAATTGCGCTGACAGCAGCACTGGCTTCCCGCACTTGCCGACTTACTCTCGCGTGATCCATCCACTCCTGGCGCAGAGTATGGCTCTGGTGAGCCACTACCGGGCTCAACTAACGTCGTTATCAACGACGTCTGGGTGTTGGACGACACACACCATTCAGCCTCGATTGATCTGAACGCTGGACGTCTTGGCGCAGCTCACAGCTGGAGCGACACTGCGCGCGACGTGCTCAACTTTGTGGAGCATGTGCTCCCCGCTGTCCAGGAAGCAGAGGCTCCATGGGAACTGAAGTGGAACGAGAAGACCAAGGGGAAGACTGCGCCCCAAGTCGTCGGTATCGGCCATTCATACGGCGCCAGCGGTCTGGTTCAGGCCGCCAGTGAGCGCCCCGATCTCTTCTCTGCTCTTTTCATCGCTGAGCCAATGGTGAGTCACAATGACTGGTAATTGTTCGCTCACATCAGTGCCCTCCTCTAATGGTTAACTACCCCGAAAAGGGTTATCCCCTGACTCTCGGTGCGCTGAAGCGCCGCTCGCACTGGCCATCCCGCGCAGCAGCTGCTGAGGCCGTCCGTGGCAACCCCCTATTCAAGAGTTGGGACGACTCCGTCTTCGATCTATGGCTGTCGCATTCTCTCGTTCCTTCTGATCCCGCCAAGCCTGATGGCCCCGTCGAACTGGCTACGCCGACCTGGGCCGAGGCTGCCGTATTTTCCGACCCTCACTCTACCCTGCGCGGGTGGGACCTGCTCGCCAAGCTGAACATGCCCACTGGCTTCCTCATGGCTGCCGAGGAATCATGGATGGGTGGAGAGGACATGGCCAACGAGATGGTCTGGCGGCCAAAGAGGGCACGCAATGAGCGACTCATGGACGCAAGCCATCTCATGGTTCAAGAGAAGCCTGCTGGGGTGGCCGACGCGATTTGGCGCTTCTTAACGACTCTCAACGCCGGAGTGTGGGACAAGGCATGAGTGCCGTTGGTCGATCAAGGCAGCTCGAAGTGCCCGCTTAGAGTATGTAGTTCAGCAATACATGTGAAACATCTATGTATCTCACGAGCCTGACATCAACATGCGGTGTGAGTTACCTGAATGAAGGGTTACATCTCTGATACGATTCCTCTACAACTTTATACCTGCTGACCTAGCTTACATGAAGCAATTACCCTTCCTATCCTCGTCACCCTAGATTATCTGCAGCAATTCCCGCGTTTTACCCCTGCAACATCTTACTCCTTGTGATACGGCGAGTTGCGTGTCCAGCGGCGGATGCGCTTACCGTAGAAGTACATGGGGATCGCAAAGAGCGCTGGACCGACGCAGGTGGCGAACTGCACCATGGCGCAGGTGAAAACTCCCTTACTGGCGATAAGATCGAAAACCCAGTAGGACATGCCGAATCCCGTGGTGTTCTTGATGACAGTGGCGACGACCATGATATCACCTGCTGTGTTAGTCCATGGTTAACAATTGCTCCCTTACCTGCGCGGTGGCGGTAGCAGTCAACTCCGTAGGCCACGGCAATCGCTGGAATGGAGGTGACAGTGATGCCAGTGGCCCCGTAGCCAACACAGAGGATTGTTGCCCAATGCCACTTGTTCTGAAGACCCTTCCCTCCGACAACGATCCCAATGGTCGCAATAATGACATAAGGAATGAGCGAAAGAAGACGGAACTCGGCCTCGCGAATGCCGTTGTTGCGCTTGGTCATGGTGTTTGAGACCCAGTCGCATAGAGGGCCTGCGGTGGTGAGGCCAATCAGCCCACCGACGACGAACGCGAAGTTGGCGTAGCCAAGAGAACTGGGAGAGAAGTTCCAAGGCTCCTCTCCTAGCAGCTGCTGGGTGAGGTTGAAAAAGAGCAGTACGTTTGCAGCGCCGTAGACGGTGCACCCGGTCCAGAGGATGATGGGGTTGAAGAACATTGGCCAGGGGGCCAGGACGTCTTTGACAATCGTTCGTCGCCAGTCCTTGTCGATTGGCTGCCACAGTTTCCACTGTTGCTTGGATGGTTTGCCCCTTCCCTGCACATTGTCTGGCCTACGTTGGCCCTCGACATCGTCTCGGAGGACTGGGTGCCCGATTTTGGGCGAATCATGTGCATCTCCCATGGCATGCTCGATCTGGTCGTGCTCATGCTTCTCCGGCGTGGAGGTACCGTTGGTGCCGTGAGGCGAACCCCGATGACCAGCGGCGTTCTTCTCCCTCTCTGCCCGTTCCGCTGCCAAGATGTCCTCGCGTTTGAAACGCGTCTCTGGATATCCAAAGAGCAGGTTGATCGTGTTGAACGCGCCCAGGGCGACCGAAAGCCAGAAGAATGAGCGCCACCCGTACCTCTGTGCCATGTTGCCGCTCATGATGGGGCCGATGAAGAGGCCAAAGAAGTAGACTTTGAAGTATAGTCCCATCCAGCGTCCTCGTTCGTGGACGAAAAACAGATCCGCAATGACTTGAACCATCGCCGTCTCGTTGATAGCCGTCGGGACACCTGTCATGATGCGACTAGCCAGGAACGAGTTGTAGGATTTTGCCAGTGCCTCCCAGATGGCAAAGCCGATGGTGAGAACGCTCGTTACCAAAGACGTGATGCGCCGTCCAAAGATGTTCGAACACGGTACGATGATAAAGTTGGCGTAACCCAGAGACAGAACGCAACCGCCAGTCAGCAAGCCGATCCTGACAGGGGTTTTATCCGGCCATTCCGCGTGAGCGAGGTGGTTCATAGGGGCCATGCTCAGTGCCGAAGTGACAGTGAAGATGACGTAGATAGCTTGCGTATATGTGGCCAATGCTGGTGGTAAGCGGGGAAATCACCAGATAAGGGAAAGAATAACGGTGTGATGGTGTTCAGAGGAGCGATCGCCCCGCCGTCAGATCAGACTCAGAGTGCCCAACAAGAGCAACGGAACGCAATACCTAGCAAGACAGATATCTCCAGAGTGAGAGCATTTCAAACTCACCCTTCCACTTCCAGTTCCAGTTCAGTGGGTCGTCTGGACGGTTGCTAGGTTGTGGAACAAGTCTGGTTTTGTTAATCAGAGTAGTAGCCTCATTGGCAGGGTACTTACACCTGGCCCTCCCCGTCAGCCGAGCGCCGGAAGACTATACCGTCGTGGTCACGCATGACCTCGGTACCCGGAATGTGCTCGTCCTCGATATGTTCGAGAACTTCATTGCTACGAGGGACCTGCATAGTGTCTAGTTGTCAAAAGAATTGACTTCCACTTTTGTCGGAGGGTGAGATAAGGTGATGAGGAAAGGAGGGCAAGATCGGTCGAGTTGGGAGCCGAAAGGTGGCGAAGTGAGGAAGATCCACTGTTCAAATAGTCGATGTGAATGTGGCGATATAACTGATGGAACGCGACGTGTCGCTCGGACAAGCCAAGATATGTCGATGTTCTTATAGTCCCAGAGCGTTTCGAGTGTTTCGAGAAGTGGATCAGACCTCGGCAACACCAACACATGTGGAGACATACATGGGCTTCTGCAGTCTAGTACCCGCGGCACATGCATCAGCCGAGCTCATGCCCAGGCCTCATTCCCCAGCTGTGATCAATCAGCTCACATGAGCCTCTCGAATGAGTCTCAGGGGTCGAATTCTGCACTAGAATATCAGCCGAGACCGTAAATAGCTCTACCTCTGTTGGTGAAATGAAATTGCGTTTCTCGGTCGTCATGCCTCGGGATACGACGCCACGTTCCGTGGCTGTAGCCCGTGTTTCGCCCGACGCGGAAAAAAGGATGCCGAGATCGAGATTACAGTACCAGAATTGGGATATCGAGCAGGCGTTTGGAGCAGAGAAAACGCGACGCATCGCTTCTGATATTTTTGGGCAATGTAGCACCTTTCGCAGATCGTTGAGCTCCACTGCTGAAACTCCAGCAGCCACAACGCAACCAATGTTCGCTCTCCAGACAAGGAGGGCAGCTAGGGCAGACGCATTAGATTCCCAGTCAGTAGTGTTAGCGAATTTGTTGAGGACACAGTTTGTGACGTATGGTAAAGGTGCTAATCAGCGCAATCGACGCATGTCATGCTCGGTCTTAAAGGTCACGAGGACAGTTCACGCCACGACGGTTACCCCGTCCCCACTCGCTCCAACCAAGCCCCACTTGCTTTTGCCGCGGCAGCCCAACAGCGACCTTTGGCTCTCGATGTGAAGGCTCAAAGATGTGATGTCTCAAAGGCAGACGCCACCCCGTTGAATAGGAGGAGCTCATTATCGAATTACGGGGAGCTGAATTAAGTCTCCACAAATATTCCCCATCGCACGAGGGCTGACTGCGTAGTCGAGATAACGGGGAAGAGCGTCACACCTTCTTCTATGTAGTTTCCATTCCATGTGCCAATCACCGGTGGCTTCGCCGAGAACACTCTTCGCCGGTGCCGAAACCGAGATTGATTCATCGCAATTCATGCTGAAGGAGGAGGGGCGTTGACGTGTAATAAGTGTCGTCAGTGGCTCTACTCACCCCACTCCCGTTCAAAATGCCCAAACTTCGGATTGGTATAAGCTGCTGGAAGTTTCTCACCACTGATAGTTTGGGCTGACGGTCACTGGTGGATGCGCGCGTGCGAGCAGTTGGGTTCGGGCCTCAGCGGGGTTCTCAAAATGACGAAAAGCGATGGGGGCCATCATCTCATGATGATGTCGCAGGACCTTATCCCAAGGCCGCAGAACCAAGCCTTGCTTACAGTCGGTACATTGTAGTCGGTACCATGTGGAGTAGTGCCGCGATACAATGGACCTTCACAGCAATTTGTGAATGTAACGGTTAAGTGCAGATTGAGGATGGCGGGGGGTCAAGTCGCGTTCAGCGTCAGATACCTGACTTTCTATGCCAGGTCTCCACTGCCGCATCCCTCGCCAAATCAAGACCCAACCCCAATGTGCTTGTGACGCAGTGCTGCTCGGATCCAATTCGGACCATGTTGTCGGAGTAGTTGAACACCGAGTCCGAACCGGTGGGTCGGTCGGCATGCGATCCTAGCGTCTTAAGTGGAGGAGGCGGCAAGCGGCATTGAATGGTCTCCGGCCGAGAGACCGCCACGGACCCAGCCCAAGCCAAAAGTCTCACCCAAATCTCACCTGGAAGTTAGCTTCCGGCCGAAATGTCACGGTTATTCGCCCGAAGGGCCGTGATATCCGACTCCGCGCTTCAGCCCAAGCCAACCGCCCGGACCTTGGTTGTCGTTTGACTGAATCGCTATGTTTCTATAGAGCCCACCATGCTGAGGAACGCATAATCAAACAGTGCATGGTGAGGACTGCAGTGTCAGGCCATGTATGGATAGCACTGTAGTAACATGGAGGGACAGATATCCGTCGAGTCTTGTCTGCACCGAGTGGCGTCGCGTTGTATTTGCTTTATCTGCTCTCAGACGCGTCGGACGATCGGTCAGTCAACCAGGTGACATACTGGGCGCGGGACGGGAGAAGCCCCGGGATGGCCGCGGCACCGTGAAGCATGGGGGTACCTGTGGGGTAGATGGCTTATGGCATGTGGCGTCTGGGGGTCCCGATATTTGCGTGGTTTCATGCTCCGGCCGACATACCGACTGACGTTACTGTTACTGTTTCCCCACTCACAACTGCCCACTGGAACTAACCAACCTGTTACCACGTCGTCTCTAACGCCTTCCTGCCGGCGCTGCACAGTGGCGGTGACAGTGTATTCACAGTCACATGGTGTCTTGGTCGCTTGCACGCGTGTGTACTCGCGCAGCTATTCTCACTCCCATTGGGGTTGTCACGGGCTGTGCCCATCGTGCCGGTGGTCCTCGACGAGCGATAATATATAACTAACGCCTGTTGCCACCCATTCCCACCTTACCAACGACATTTGAGTCACGCCCACACTCCACAGCTACTACTTACCTTCTTCGCTCAACGCTATCGCGGTTACGCACCCCATACAACATAACTCCTGATACGTGGCAATGTTCATTGAGACCCATGTCGCCCAGCCCGCTTCCACCAAGGCCATGAACGGCACCCCGGCCAAGCCCAAGGCCATGTGAGTGATACTTGACGACTGGTTCCCGCATTGTTCACCCTGCTGACATTTTAGTGAGCCGTTCACCACCTACGCCCTCAGCCAGGCCACCAAGGTCGTTTCGATCGATGGCCACAACATGAAGATCGGCGACGTGGTCGCCGTTGCCCGCCACGGCGCCAAGGTTGAGCTCGCCGAGTCCGTCGCCGGACCCGTCCAGGCCAGCGTCGACTTCAAGGAGTCCAAGAAGCACACCTCCATCTACGGTGTCACCACTGGCTTTGGCGGCTCGGCCGACACCCGTACCTCGGACACTGAGGCCCTCCAGATCTCGCTCCTCGAGCACCAGCTCTGCGGTTTCCTCCCTGTCGACCCCAGCTACGAGACCATGCTTCTCTACGCTATGCCCATCCCCATCGTGCGTGGTGCTATGGCTGTCCGCATCAACTCATGTGTCCGCGGCCACTCTGGTGTCCGTCTCGAGGTCCTCCAGTCGTTTGCCGACTTCATCAACAAGGGTCTTGTCCCCTGTGTTCCTCTCCGTGGCACCATCTCCGCCTCGGGTGACCTCTCCCCCCTTTCGTACATTGCTGGTGCAATCTGCGGTCACCCGGACGTCAAGGTCTTCGACACCCAGGCCAAGCCTCCTGTCGTCATGACTGCTCCCGAGGTCATTGCCAAGCACGGTCTCAAGACCGTGAAGCTTGCTTCAAAAGAGGGTCTCGGCCTTGTCAACGGCACTGCCGTCTCGGCCGCCGCTGGTGCCCTTGCCCTCTACGACGCCGAGTGCCTCGCCATGATGTCGCAGACCAACACTGCGCTCACTGTCGAGGCTCTTGACGGCCACGTTGGCTCCTTCTCTCCCTTCATTCAGGAGATCCGCCCTCACCCTGGCCAGATCGACGCCGCCAAGAACATTAGGAACATGCTCGGCGGCTCCAAGCTCGCCGTTCACGAGGAACCCGAGCTCCTCGCTGACGAGGATGCTGGTATCCTCCGCCAGGACCGTTACGCGCTTCGTACCTCAGCTCAGTGGATCGGCCCTCAGCTTGAGGCTCTCGGTCTCGCTCGCCAGCAGATCGAGATTGAGCTCAACTCGACCACCGACAACCCGCTTATCGACGTCGAGGGTGGCATGTTCCACCACGGTGGCAACTTCCAGGCCATGGCTGTCACCTCCGCCATGGACGCGACCCGTATTGTTCTGCAAAACCTCGGCAAGCTTGGCTTCGCCCAGGTGACCGAGCTCATCAACTGCGAGATGAACCACGGTCTCCCGGCCAACCTTGCTGGCTCGGAGCCTTCGACCAACTACCACTGCAAGGGTCTCGACATCCACTGCGGTGCCTACTGCGCCGAGCTCGGCTACCTTGCCAACCCCATGTCGAACCACGTTCAGTCGACTGAGATGCACAACCAGTCCGTCAACTCGATGGCATTCGCCTCGGCTCGCAAGACCATGGAGGCCAACGAAGTCCTCTCCCTCCTTCTTGGTTCGCAGATGTACTGCGCCACCCAGGCTCTCGACCTTCGCGTCATGGAGGTCAAGTTCAAGGTCGGCATCGTCAAGCTTCTCAGCGAGACCCTGGTCAAGCACTTCAGTGCTTTCCTTACCCCTGAGCAGCTTGCTGCCCTCAACAGGACCGCGGCCGTCACCCTCTACAAGCGTCTCAACCAGACCCCCTCTTGGGACTCTGGACCCCGCTTCGAGGACGCCGCCAAGCACCTTGTCGGCTGCATTATGGACGCTCTCATGGTCAACGACGACATCACCGACCTCACCAACCTTCCGAAGTGGAAGAAGGAGTTTGCCAAGGAGGCGACCGAACTTTACCGCTCCATCCTCGTTGCCACCACTGCCGACGGCCGCAACGACCTGGAGCCCGCCGAGTACCTTGGCAACACCCGCGCCGTCTACGAGGCCGTCCGTAAGGACATCGGCGTCAAGGTCCGCCGCGGTGACGTCGCCGAGGGCAAGTCGGGCAAGTCGATCGGCTCGAGCGTCGCCAGCATCGTCGAGGCTATGCGCGACGGCAGGCTCATGGGCGCTGTCGGCAAGATGTTCAACAACTAGATACACCATCATCATCATACCCTCAGACAATTTCTGTACCAGCAGGGGCTCCCTACAGTGAGACTGTAGTGTGAACATTATTATAGCATATGCATACCAGTTGTACTTCTACAAACCCAAAGAAGATCGCTGCCGACTCAGGCAGATGGCAGAAGTGCAATGTATGACGAGGTCTTGGTCCCATGTTGACCGTGCGTTGTAACAGGCACTTACTTTTGACCGTGCTTCGTAACAGGCACAGAAAGAACCCCGCCCTGATCATCGAGAACGTCCGAAAAGGTGTTCCACAGCATATCTATAACCGTTGATAAGCAGCATATCACCCCCAACCGAGCACGTTTAGCAAAGCTTGAACAAATAGATCATGCATGGCACACTGGGTTTCGTGGCGGTACACACCGTTGTCACACAAAGCGAAATCGAGGCGTTCAATTTAGACCGCTTGGCGTGGTCAATAGCGGGCATAGTGTTCCGGCTCCCCGCCTCTTCGGTCAACGATCTCCGCGCACTCGCCGTCGGCCACCACCGATTCTCATCTCGGCACAGAGCATGGATTGATCCTTTAAGACGTACAGTTGGGCAGTTGTCAACTCCTCTGTTCACATCGTCGTTACCTGCTGTTTCTATTCAGCATGTCCCCGACCCCCATCACTATTCTACATCAACTGAACCCGACCGTGTCGCTGCCATGGGTGGGCGGGCAGCCGTGGCGGACACTGGCGATTATGGGCGTCGGCGCTGTCCTCGTTGGGATAGCGCTCTTCATGGCCGCCTACCGCTTCTACAATCGCAACCTCCATCACCTGAGCAATATCCGCGGTGCCCCATCCTGCCACTGGCTTTTTGGAGACTACCCAGCTCTCATGGCCACCGCAACCGGGGTGTTCGAGCAAGCCCGGATCGATAAGTTTGGCCATACTTATCGCGGCCACCAGTTCCTCGACGAGCCAGTCATTGTGACATCGGATCCAACGGCCTTAGGCTACATCCAGCAACATGCCGATCTGTTCATCAAGCCACCACGTCAAACCTCTATCCTCACTGACCTCCTCGGCCGGGGAGTCCTCAACGCCGAGCATGGCGACCACCGCCGGCAACGCAAGATCCTCAATCCTGCGTTCGCTCCGGCCGCCGTCCGCGACATGATGCCCATCTTCTACCAAAAGGGGTACGAAATGCGCGACCGCATCGCAGAGCGTGTCGAAGGCATCGATGACAAAGAGGGCGGCCCGCCGCTCAATCCCGTCGACATCGTACCCGGCGCTCGGAAGGTCGACATGGCAACGTACCTGAACCAGACAACTTTTGACGTGATTGGACTTGCGGGGTTCGACATTGACTTTGAGTGTAAGTCGGTTCGCTGCGGGTAAAAGTCGGAAGCGACGGGTAGCGCGTGAATGACGCTTCCTGTCTGCTGACCCTCATAGGCCTTAGCAAACCTAACTTTGTTGTCGACACATTCCGCGCTGCACTCTCGGCGCTTATGCGTCTATCGCTCCTCAGCGTCATACAGCAGATCTGGCCGGTCTTCAACATCATTGTGAGTGTCCACGAGCTGGAGTCTTGCATTCGATAATGACTCACCCCAAGCCGTCGGAGCAGAACAAGCTTGTAACCCTCAACCTGTCAAACACCATGAAGATTGGAGCCGACCTCGTAGCGCGCAAAAAGGCCGAGCTCAAAGCGCTGCAGGGCGGCGGGAACATTGAGAAGGACACAAACGTCGGCAAGGACTTACTGTCCCTCATCGTCAAGGCGAACATGGCGGCTGATCTGCCCGCGAACCAGCGTCTCACTGATAAAGAGATTATCTACCAGATTTCCACATTCCTCCTTGCCGGCTCTGAGACGTCATCGAACGGCGTAGGATGGTGCATGTACCGCCTGGCTGCCGACCCTGTAATCCAGCAGCGGCTGCGCGAGGAGCTGCAGACTATCCCCGAGGACGAGCCAACGCTGGAGCAGCTCAACTCCCTGCCCTTCCTAGAGAACTGCCTTCGTGAGAGCTTGCGCCTTGACCCTCCCGTGCCGGAGACGTACCGCATGGCGACAGGGGACGCGATGCTTCCTCTCAGCTCACCTATCACTGGTAAAGATGGCAAGCCGATTTCAAGCATCGCCATGAAGAAGGGTGACCTCGTGATTGAGGCTTTCATGAACGTCCACCGTGACAAGACGATCTGGGGCGAGGACGCCACGGAGTATAACCCAGACCGCTTTAGCCGCCCCAATATCCCGCTGCGGACTGTTCCCGGAACCTGGGGGAACCTGGTGGCCTTCAACGGCGGTGCCCGTAACTGCATTGGTTACCGGTTTGCCCTGGCGGAGATGAAGGCTTTACTCTTCATTCTCCTCCGCAACTTTACATTTGAGCTTCTCCCGTCCAAGCCGGTTCATGTGCAGAAGAACTTCATTGTCATGCTCCCCTGGGTGGAGGGCGAAGAGAGCTATGGGTCGCAGCTTCCCTTGCTGGTGCGTCCTGTTGAAAGCTAAGAAGTGAAGGAGTGGAGAGTCCCTTCCGCGTGATGCCCAATTTAAATGATGAGTGCACCATTCACCAGAAAACAATTCCCCCAGTTGAGAACCGATGCCGTACATGTAGCACCAACAGACAAACGAAAGCCATTACTCAGAATTGTGCGTGTAATTACAGTAGATGTGAGTGTATGCAATGATATCAGCAGCATCCTTGGCATCATATTGAGGACGCGTATATTCAGATACCAGGGTGCCTCAACAAGTCGAATAAGTACCTGGGTGCTCAATGAGGGCTCAACACCAGTCGATCATTTGCTGCTGAACAATGGAGAAGTCTTAGTGGGATGTCGTCACGATTCTCAGGTCGGCACTGACCGCAGAATGGAGAGCAGGCCATGATATTGAGTGCAGATTTAGCTGGAATCGCAGAAATGCAGAATACACCGTCTACTGTCTTCAATCCTCTTCTCACAAACCGGAACAAGCACCTAATATCTCCTCACACTCTCCACACTGCCCTCTTAGTACACATAAACGAACTCGTCGTTCTTAAAGTCGGTAAGGTCATCCAGCGCTGGTATTAGCTTGGACGCTGCGGGCCAGTCACACTACTCACCATTTTTGCCGAGCACCCCATCATCATCGAAGTTTTCAAACTTATTGCTCATCGACGTGTCCTTGATGAACTCCGGCTTGCCGTTGGCGACCCGCTGACGGCGGCGGACGCGGTTGAGGAAGAAGAGGACGACAAAAGTCATGCCGACGCAAACAAGTTGGGCGGCGAAGATACCCATGCACCCCCGCAGACCGGGGATATAGTAGGGGGCGTCCTTGGCATTGAAGAGCATGGGGCCGAGGATATTGCCGGCAGCAGCGCCGCACTGGTAGAGGGCGAGTAGAGCTGACTTCTTGGTCTGTCCACCAGTGTTGGCCATGAGCCAAGCGATGAGGAGAGGATTGCACCCGAAAACGCTCGCCAGCAGGTAGTAGCCAAACAGGCCGACGCCTTGGCGGAAGTGGCCGGACGTGCCCTCGGTATAGAGGAGGATGGAGCCGATGAGACATGGGATCTGGAGCAGGGCCAGGGGAATGGCCTTGTTGCGGAAACGCTGGGCGCACCATGAGGCGCCGATGATGACGACGAGCTGCAGTGCACCGAACGGCATGTTGAGCAGGTTGCTCACATACTTGTCGAAACCCATGTTGTTGATGAGAGTGGGGCCAAAGGCCGAGGCCACTGCCGCACCCGCGTTGATGAGAATGGCAATGCCGACAAAGAGGTACGATTTGGGATCGTACACAACCTCCCATAGGTGGCTCCACTTGTACTCGTTGGACCCAACGCCGGTCTGGTTGGCACGAAGGCGCTCAGTGGCCAGTGCCTTTTCTTCAGGAGTGAGGAAGCGCGCCTTCTCGACAGTCGAGTCGATCCAGAACCACGAGAGCGGGGCGGTTACGAGAGTAAGGCCGCCACAGAGAACCGCAAGGCCCTGCCACTTGTGCAAGGAGCTACTAGCCGGCAGGTGCGCGAATCCAAAGCCGAATAGTGCGGCCATGATCGATGAGATGCCGTTCATGCCGTACCAGAGTGCAACACGGAGTGGCTGCTCAGAGCTGAGGGTGTGAGCACATGGCATTGTTGGTTCAGTTGTCAGCACTCACCGACGGTACCACTGGGCTGTCAAGATGGAAAATAGAGGGAGACAGCCTGCTTCGAACAGACCCAGGAAGAATCGGATAGCCATGACAGAAGCGTATGAGTTGGCAGCGCATAGTATCGTCTCCATCGTGCCCCACAAAACGATGAGGGAAGTCATGAGCACGCGCGTGTCCACACGCACAACAAGGTACGACGAGAAAGGTTGCCATGCCATCTGCGCGAAGGGGATTACGGAGCTGACGAGCGAGTACTGTGTGCCGTGCAGTTGGAGGTCCTTGGACAAGCCGAGGAGGTTCATGATGCCCAGGTCTGTCGTCAGTAACCATCGACGTACAGCACCAATTCTATTCACTTGTCTTGTCGAGGGCTTGCATAAAGTAGACGATCATTAAGGTGACAAGAATGTGTCTATCCGTCTTGCGGAGGATCGCCCGGTTCTGTTGTTAACCTCAGCAAAACAAATGCGAGCCCACCTGCTCCTCTGTGACGTGCAGGCGTTCCTCAGGTGCAACATCTTTGTTGACGTCGTTGTGCTCGATGTCGGCTTTGACGTCCAGGTTTACGTCGTCGTGGTAGAGGTTCTTGATATCTGAGCTGGCCATGTTGTTATCAAGGAGTCGATGGGGTGTTTGTGGTCGTCCTTCGGCGTCCTTATATCATAGACGCAGCTCCTGCTTGGTCTGCCGACACAATTGCCGCCCGGAACAACGGATGGGTAGTCGCTGTGCCCCGCAATGCACTGCAGCGGAGGCGCGACGACACAGAAGAGCCCGGTTCCCTTCAGATCGCCGAGAACTGGGAGATAGATGCTGAGAAACCGACATCACGCCGGGTCCTCCACGGAGTCCTGTTGTGCAAAGATTGCAGGCATGGAGACAGCGGCCATCAGCGATCGAGCACCGGTGTTGAAGTGCTCCGCTGCAATGACGAGTCAGATTAACGGCGGTGAACAGCGGTAAACAGCGGTATGACGGTGTTTAAGAGCACCTCTTCCACCGAAGTCCTCCCGAAAACGGAGCCGCCTTGCTGCGACCGCCAAATACTTCTGGGCTCCACGCAAGACTGGAGATATGTTGTTTCGGGCCGTTGTAGTGTATGGAGGAGCCACGATGTATGGGGTGGAACGGCTACTCAGGCGATGCGCTATGTGCGATGAATCAAACAGCGGCGCTTCTTGGTTGCGGGCACAGATCATGATTTAGCAGCGGTGCGAATGATCGATAAGGGATAAGAAGTAGCTCGGGGGCCTTTGTCCCCGAGATTCCAGTCCCCACAGCCCACATCTACAATGGTCGTCGACATCAACAAGCCCAGCAGCTACCTCAAGGTCGAGGGGAGCGCCATCACCCGAGATGGGCGCCCGATCCTACTCAAGGGCGCCTCCCTTGGAGGTTGGAGTACGTTGAACCGTGACGCCGCCTGACGCCAGTGCTCATGGAGAACTTTATGAACGGCTTTGCGGGACAGGAGAACCAGGCGCGGTCGGCGCTCGCAGATGTTCTCGGGGAGGAGAAGGCGGCGTACTTCTTCGACCGCTTCCTGGAGCACTACTTCACGGAGGGGGATGCGGCCCTGCTCCAGCGGATGGGGTTCAACTGCATCCGCATAGCTGTGAATTACCGGCACTTCGAGGATGACATGGCTCCCCGTGTCCTCAAGACTGACGGTTTCCGCCACTTGGACAGAGTAGTGGACCTGTTGGCCCGCCACGGTATCTACTCCGTCATCGACCTGCACGCTCTCCCTGGGGGCCAGAACATCGACTGGCATAGCGACAACAATACCAACCAGGCCCTATGTCAGTTCCAGGGTCGCTTAAATGCTCACGGCAGTCTGGGACCACAAGGACTTTCAGGACCGCGCGGTCTGGCTGTGGGAGCAGATTGCGCGACACTACCGTACCAACACGTGGGTTGCTGGGTACAACCCAATGAATGAGCCCACGGACGCACAGCATGATCGCCTGCAGGCGTTCTACGTACGCATCGAGAAGGCCATTAGAGCTGTCGACCCCGATCACATCCTGTTCCTCGAGTGAGCCTGCGTCGTGAGTGTACCTGACAACAGTGGCAACTCCTTCGGTTATGACTTCTCGCACTTCAAGACGCCCCTCCCGAATTGTGTATACGCCTGCCACGACTACTCTGTGTCAGTGATAATGCTTGCGATACCGTGCACAGTCTGACGCGTAGGTACGGCTTCCCCGCGGCGCCTGAGCGGTACACCGGCACGAAGGAGCAGATCGAGTATCACGAGCGCACGTTCCGGCGCAAGGCAGATTTCATGCTCGCGACGCAGACGCCCATCTGGAATAGCGAGTTTGGGCCAACTTACGCAACTTCGAAGGATGGGAAAAACTGGGAGGAGATCAATGAGTCTCGGTACGAAGTGCTCAGGCTGCAGCTGGATATCAACCGTCGCCATGGGGCCAGCTACTCCCTGTGGACTTACAAGGGTAAGGAAAGAGAGCCTAGCAACTGACTGATGGCAGACATTGGTGTGATGGGCCTCGTCTACCCCCAAAGCGATACTGCGTTGCTGAAACTTCTGGCGCCCTTCCTCGCGAAGAAAAAGGCGGCTTCTGCGGACGGATGGGGATTCGACGAGAGTCCTGTCAAGCATGTGTTCGGTCCTCTGGAAGACTGGTTTGAGGACGTGGCCCCCAGTCTCGAGAAGGCGTATCCGCCCACTTGGAAGATCAAGAAGCACGTACTGCGGCAGGTGCGTGGGCTGCTCCTTTCCGAGCAGCTTGCCAAGGAGTGGGCGGGATACTTTTCCGGCATGAGCCATGAGCAGCTGGACGAGCTCGCGCGGAGCTGGCATATTGGTGGGTCGCTTAGAGAAGACGGGCTGACGTCAGATAACTGTGTTGAGCGCGAGAAGCTGGTGGCGATCATGTCTGAAGATGCGCTGTCAACGAAGGAGTGAGACTCGTAGATTAGACTGCCAGGAAGCTGGTTAGCCGATGGTATGGCACCATGTACAGTTGAGGTCTCATTATACATTGCGGCGCGATGACTAAAGGGAGATACCCGGATCTGGGAATAACATTGACCTGTTTCATCAGCAACGCCATGGGCTGGGTACGCACCAAAACTGGTCGTCCAAGGACGCGAGAGCCGACTGCTCAAAGTCCACTGAGGCGGGCAGCGGAAACGTCTGTCGCAAAAACTCATCCTGTCTTCAGCCATATGCCTAGGCGATATTAACCATTTTGAGCACTTACCAGGTCAAACGCCCCAACGGGATCCTGCGGCGCTTCAGGCGTCGGCTCTGCCTCTTTCTCTTTTTCCTCCGCCGCGAGCAGTCGCTGCAGTCGCGTGAGAAATCTCCCCACCAGGTCCATGACGGCATGGCCACGCGCTGCGTCACAGCACTCAGACAGGCGCCGGATGTATCCAGCAATGAGTTGTCGCTGAAGTGTTGGTAAACGACCCGCCATCTGGTGTTAATGGCTGCGAGGGTTTGAGAACTGACCTTGTGACCGACGACTCCAAACATTGACAGATGAGTGACAGACGTGTCTTGCATGTACCCAAGGCATCCGAGCTCTGCCAGGCGCTCAGTTTGCGCGGTGAACCTCTCACCAAGCAGCAACCAGTCTGTGGTTACATGCCCTCTAAGTGTTGGGGGGCACACATCGAGCATGAGAAACTTGCACCGCATGAGATGGTTGATATCAAACCATTTGAGCACGGTCTGCTCAAACGCAGAGAACTTGCCCTTCGCTGACGCGTTAGAGCTCGTCGAATCAATGTGTGTCACTTACACTGGTCCTCAGGGAACCACTGGCGTAAGTGCAGATCCATTTGGGAATAAATGTCGTTTAACAGCGCATAAGCCATCTCCGCAGGCATGGTGGTGTAGGTTCGCCGTAGGCGGATGAGCGAGAGGTAAATGCTCGCCGATGAGAGGCTGCACGCATGCCGCATGTCGCCGCCATGGAAGCGGTCAGTTTCTTCCGCCCAAACTGTGCACTATCATCAGCTCTGAAGCCCTCGCTACCCACATCCGGGAGCTCTGACAGTGGAACCATCGAGGGCAGGCCGAAGACATCGCTGTGGATTCTATCAAAGGCTGAAGTCAATATTGTAGAGCCTTCTCACGCCTTCTCACGGATACATACACGAAATGGTGAACCACGTTCGCTCGCCATCAGCAATGATTCTCGCCTGATACTCGTCCTCGGGCAACGGCGTACGGCGATGGATGTGCAGGCCGAGCTGGTATCCCAGCCTAATTGCGACGGCCATCTTGACTCCGGATGTGCCGTCTGTCGGCTCTTTCCATGCGACCATCAGCGCGAGGGCTTGGATCATGCCCAGATCGCATTTGTCTCCCGTAGACGTCGCGCGGTTCGTGAGTGTACGCGTGTGTGTCAACAGCGGGGCGTAAAGTGGCGGTCGGAAGAAGTTGGCGGCACACATGAGCACGGCCGAGAGGAGGGCCGAGGATGTTCCCCGCATATATTCGATCGTGTGGACTATCTTTAGCAGCGCCTGAGAAGATACTCACGCTTGGGATCGAGCATCGCAACAAGGGGGTTAAGGTGCCGCATGTACTGCAACCAGAGATGTTCAGCCTCTATCGAGCTGAGCAGCTCCATGGTGACTGGTGTCAAACGACCCTTGCAATTGACTCACTGGGATCGTCTTCGGCGTACACACCAGACGGGCGGACCCCGACGCCCAATCTTGCTGGACGCCTATCGTGTGTATCCGACTCAGGTGTCGTAGCGTTGCTCCGCGCGATCACAGGGTCGAGATACCCCACCGTGACATGATGTGTTCCAGTCTCGTGTCTTGCGCTGGCTGGCGAACGCAGGGTGTTATCGCTGCGAGCTGGGCTCGGGTCCCAAGTCCCGGGGTCAGTGTCTGGCACAGCATGCCTGGCTCCATGGACTGGATTTGCGCACTCGCCATGAGCACGAGCGGTTGGCGAGGCTGAGGCAAGGTGCGCTGACGGACGGGACACCGGCGATGTCTGGGTAGCAGGCGCTGGGGCCTCGAACGATTCGGCCTCGGCTTCTTCGATCGCTGCACGCGTCCGCCGGCGTTTACGAGCATAGACACAGGGCAGGCTCAGCCGTTCTGTTATCAGTCGATGCCGAGGTGCAGAGGAGAAGCGACGCACGACATCGATGGCATGGGTCTTTCTGTGACTCATTGCCTTCGCATCTCGTCTGGTGTCAGTGGATGCATCGACAAGAACAGGGGGACGACGAGACTGCATGCCAGTATGGTATGTGGAGGCGGTACTCACCCGGATCTGGCGGCACGCCGTGCACCTGATGTCAGTCGGTGCTTCGCAGGAGTTATGCTTAGCTCACGCTATTAGAAGTCTCTGATGTCGTTTAGGTCGGGGAGCGTCCTCCATTCTTACCAGTAGCAGAGGAGAGAGAGTTTGACGAGGGTCGACGGATGCAGGGGAAATGGTCAGTTTACGCAAGAGTTGTCAGTAGCAGCGGGGCAGATGGACGCAACGGTAATGGCCGGTAACGGCTATCAGTCTGAGTCACGGACAATTATCGGCTTCTTCTCGGTGATTTGCAGCTCACATAAAGGATTCCCTCGTTGCCATCGGCAAGACCTCGCCGGCCTCAAGCAGCGTCTGTTACAATATTCATTGCTTATCCTCGGCCTGCTTGATATACGTAAACGGAACATCCTAACTCTTACAACTACCCAGTACAATCTTCGCCGATGCCTGCCTTTGCTCACCGATCCCTGCTCTTGCCTAATGAGTTCTGTAGCTTTTGTTTTGATACTTCCCGGTCGCAGTCCCTGGTCCAACTCAACATACCTGCGCTCAATAAACCCGCCTCTTAGGTCATGTAGCGGAAGTGCGGGTTCTCCATGTCTGTAAGGTCTGTCTCACCAGCAACGCGGCTCTCGTGCTCGCGCTGCTCGACGGTAAGGCCAGAGGCAAGGAAAGCCTGCTCGCGCTTGCGGTTGGTGCGGACATAGTAGTACCACCACGCGCAGAGGTTGACAATGTTGACCGACATGCAGATGGCGATGGCAGTCAGGCCCGTAAGGTAGAGAGGCGCGTCCTTCGGAAGCATGATCTGGGACCCGATGATGTTCCCGACGCAGTACGCGACGAGCTGCATGGCGGCGTTGAAGGTCTTCTTGGTGCGTCCGGCGACGTTGGCGGACATGAGGGGCCACATCATGAACATCGGGACTGTGAACACAGGGGCGAAGAGGAAGACGATGTAGCGAGCCTTGTTGGAGACGTTGCCGCTCTTGGCTGCCAGGCCGACGAAGAGGAACGAGAAGATGGAGATGCACTGTGTCAAGAGGGCGATGGGGAAGCGCATCGTCGGCTTGTAGTAGACGGTGAAGGAGGCAATGACGATGAAACCCGTGCCGACGGTGTACGCGGGGAACTGGTACAGAATCGAGTCCAAGGCGTCGTAACCGAAACTGCGGAGGAGGAGGGTGAGGAATGTCGTGACGGCACCGTTGGGGATCGTGAAGAGGATGTTGCCGAGGAATGCCATCCAGAACTGGGGGTCCTTGAAGCATTCCATGACCTGCTGCCAGCGCCAGGGGTGCTGCTCACCACCGCCGGTAGCGTTCGAGACAATACGGGCGTGTGCCATGCGCTTCTCGCGCTTGCTGAGCCACCACACCTCCTGAGGGGTGCCAAGGGTCAAGAAGCACACAAAGCCCATGCCGACGGTGAGGCCGCCGAGGAAAAGGTTGATGACGCGCCATGCAGCAAGTCCGCCCTTCTGCTGCTGCCGCCGGGCAAGCTCGTAGTTACCGATACCGAAGATGATAGCGAAGGTCGTGTCTGGGTCGTCAGCAATGGCAGGCAGAAGCGGAGTATGTTACTCACTCATGGAGAAGTAGAGACCTTGGCGGAGGGTCTGCTCGCGACGGAGATACCACGAGGCGGTGAGGACCGCAAAACCAGGGGTGACAACCGATTCGAACCAACCCAGCAGAATACGAACGACCGACAGTTGCCAGTAGTTGTTGCACGCCCCCTGGAGCATGACCATCCCACCCCAGATAACGACGAAAGTCGACAAAGCCTTGCCGAGGGGGAAGCGCTGCATGAGATATCCCATGGGCTGAAGTCAGTTGCCGTCAACGGTTTTCAGATCTTACCAGCTGAGC
The DNA here is from genome assembly GCA_023629975.1 of Cutaneotrichosporon sp. PL3408A. NCBI lineage: Eukaryota > Fungi > Basidiomycota > Tremellomycetes > Trichosporonales > Trichosporonaceae > Cutaneotrichosporon > Cutaneotrichosporon sp. PL3408A. The sequence continues at coordinate 571,372 of JAMAMB010000006.1, forward strand.
GACGAGGTAACCAATGTAGAAGAACGTCGTGAGGTCCGCATACTGGTTCTTGACCAGCTTCGTGTCCTCGCGGAGGTTGAAGAGCACACCCTGGGAAAGGGACACCTTGTCTGAGTATTGAAGACCGTACATGATCATAAGGATCGGCATGAGGATCAAGTCAATCTTGAGCCGGAGCTTCTTGTACTCCTGGGGGCTATTGTCAATAGTGCTCCAGACAGGGCTGGCTTACGTGAACTCGGTCTCGGCGAGGATGACATCGTCGGCAGCGTCGAGCTCCTTCTCGTCGACTTCGTGGACGTCGATGTGGCCGGCACCCTTTTCAATATGATGAGCGCGGCTCTCGCGACGGCTAAGCTGGTCGTCGGAGCTCTTCTCGTCGATGAAGTGCGACATGGCTGTGATGTCTTGGTAGGCGGTGTCGGCTGAGGCGTGGCAAAGGCCGGTGTGTGAGTCGAGGGGTTACGCTGGTTGGCAAGTGGTGTTTTAAAGCTTTAGAGTCGAGGCAGTAGACGCGGACGGAAGACACAGGTCCGAGGCCGAGTGTGGTTTGGTCACTAACTGCTGTGGCTGACGAGCTCGATGGGGAGAGTTAGACGCGGTCAGTCACGCTATCTTATCAGTGTCCACATCGCTGACACTCCTGACAATGCGCAGTGAAGGAAATGTGGAGCCGTACCGGGGCCCATACCATCGGAGACACTTGAGCGCCATTCCGCCGATGAGATGTACACTGGTACATACCCGTGTTGGAGAAGCAAGTGAGTGCCGAAACAAGTGAGTTGGCTTGCGAAGAGCGTGGACAAATGAGATGAGAGGCCCCCGCAGACGGTTTGCCCGGAATCGTTCCTGATGGTCACACGCCAAAGGACGTACCATTAGTTGGGCTCCGTCCACCCATCTGGCCAGGTACTTCCTGCCAAGATCTGGGCTGAACTGGCGATCTCGTGCAGAACCCAGCCGCCTTGTACCATGTGATCCCGGCCGTGCGGAGATGAGGCTGCTCCGGCGATAATATTGGCCAGGCGTCCACCAGGATGAATTACCAGGAACATCCTTCGCGGCGGACGAACTACCCAGAACATCCTATGCTTCTTCTCTTCTCCTCGGGTCCCAACCATTTTCCTATTTGTGAACATTATTTGCGTGCCATGCTCCGTCACATCCGCGGCACCAGGAAATCGGTGTTGACAGTCCACCCATTCCGCCAATCGGCGGTCCTTGGTGCTTTAAGCCTGGACCACGACCTGCGGATCTTGAGTGTATCCATGGCCAAACGTCCACCGGCGGCCTGGAAATTGCCTCGTCTGCTGGTGCCAGGTCGGTACTTCAGAATGCCGTCGCTTGTGGTGTCCAGTTCTGCTTCATTCTCCTGGGAAAGATCTTGACGTTACTTTCGGGAAATCCCCATCAACGTGTTCATCGTCAGTAAGGCTCACGTGGGTGCAGAGCAGTTGGCATCTTGATCTCCATGGTCAGTGACCCTCGCTGTGTGATTACATCGGAGAGGGGCCGTATGTTCTTGTCTCCTAAGGTGGTTTCGTCCGCTCCGTACTATCCGAAATTCGGCGTGCTGGTGCTCTGTCATCAAGATTAGCCAAAAGATCAAACAGACGATGAAGCCTCCCGATCTCGGTACAACCACTTGATTTTGCCGCGCCGTGTTCGGGTTCGAGGGCACCGGTGCCTGCATCACGGTACACCGCCCGAGATGTGGGGGAGTCCTGGAATCGCTCTCTGGAATCGTATGCACTGCGTTTCAACACACAGCTCTAAGCAGCTGTCCAAGCAGCACCAAACGTCAGCATACACTCGTCAGAAAATCGTCACTGGCCAACGCCAATTCCGGCCAGTCTGGAGCCCCTCGTGTTAGATTGTTCGCGCCTGGCAATGCGGCATGTAAGGACCTGTGACTTATGGAAGCCGTAATGAGGCCGTGAGCACTGCTTTCGATGTCCCAAGCGCCGTTAGAGCTTCGTGGAGTGAGGCCGACATATCGATAGTTGAGAGAGCAGAAGCGGATGAACATTGGTATTAGGAGATGGAGGTCCTTAAATGTCCTTGTGCGGTTGACGGGGGCAGAAGTCGGCGCTCGTCCGTCCTGTCTCACCGCGCATTGACGCGGTTTCACATCCATTGTGATCGTGTGACTCCACAATGAAGACTGTCTCACTCTGCATTTATCACCTGCTTGGCAATCAAAGACATGTTGCCACCACGAAATGCCTGAACGGGTACTCCTCTGGCTCACTCCTCTGACTCACAGGCGCAGCAGGGGTGCGGCATCAATACAAGAACCGAGTGTCCATTGCAAGGGCAACGCGTGAAGTCTAATGATGTGGTGGGGTACAGGACCATGTCAGCGGGCCGGCCGGGTTGAATGTCGAGCAAGGAAATAGGGTGAATGGCTGGGTAGAACCCTGCCAATACAGAGAGGGATATACATGTCTGCCTCTGGGACGGTTAGGCAGCCAAGGCAAACGCCGCAGCGACCAGAGCAGCGATGGGAGCAAGAGCTGCACGGGGACCACTGCCTGACGCAGCCTTGGACGCACCGGCGGCGCTGGCGCTGCCCGAGACGGAGGCAGAGTTGGAAGCTGAACCCGAACCGGGCTGTAAGTCAGCAGGCGTTCCAGTGGAAGACAGGAGAGGGGACTGACCCTGGCGGCACCAGAGACTGACGCGCCGGAAGAGGAGCCGGAAGAGGCGCCTGAAGAGCTTGTGCCCGAAGACGCGGCTCCGGTGGCGTTGCCCGCGCCGGCAGCAGGCACGCCGCTGGACGGCACAGTAGTGGGTACACCGCTGACAGCAAGAGCGCCCGAGAGGTAGTCGAGAGCGCCGTTCTGAATATTAGTTACAGACACACCGCGGGAGTCTCACCCAGTTGTCCGGGTGCGCAGCCCAGATCATGATACCGGTGCCTGGGTAACCGGACGTGTCCTTGGCCTGCTGGATACATGCGCCAAGGTCAGCAGGGGTGGGGACCTCATCAGCGACGTCGGCCGTGGCGAGGTCGCTCGTGCTCCAGAGCTTGCCGACAGTGATCTTGCTCTGGGGAATGCCGCACATGTCCGAGATCTCCTTGATGGAGAGGAATCCGGGGTCGGCTCCCTTCCACATTGTGTTCTGCGTTCAGTTGCCATCAGCACACCGAGACGTACCTCGCAGGTGTTCCAGGTACCGGGGTGGCCGTTGTACAGCTGCATGTTGTACCAGGTGATCTTGTCGCCCACAACCGGCGCGAGCTTACAGTAGACACTTTCGGCGCTTCCGAAGACGCTGCCGTACATCCAAGCCGTAGGGGTAGAAGACAGGGGGGCTCCGGGAAGCTGGATTGCAAGCTCGTCGTGGAACTTGGTCAACCAGTCCAGCGCGAAAGCTTGGTCCGTCTGCAGGGGGGTGAAGTCTGAGCGTCAGCCCGGAGGCAGATGAACGCCTACCCTCGAGGTCAATATCGACACCGTCAACATTGTACTGCTTGACCCATGCGGCAAGCGCCTGGGCGGTGGCGACGGGATCCTTCTTGGTTGAGATGACCTTGTCTAATGTCAGCTGCGTGCGGCCCTTCCACACAGCTTACCGGCGTCGCCGAAGGCTGAAACCATCAGAGCAATACCGGCACCATGGTATGCTGAGAGAATTGATTGACGCTGTATATCCGTGAGGGCCTGCCAGGAGGCAGGCGTCTGCTCATCAGCGCAATACTTTGGAGGGCAACATGTATGACTTTCGGAGAAAGGCCGATCTGCACCTGCAGCACTCGTCCAGCTCCAAGCGGAGACCCCTTGAGCACTCATGCAGGCCCATGCGCCCAGCCCACTGCCGACTTAAGCCTTCCACCTCACCTGCTGGGCACCATCCGTCTGCCAGAATGCCATTAGAACGCGGTTGTATGGCTTGATCTTTGCCGGACCGGGCCAGTTGTCGTAAGTGAACTCATCTAGGAGTTAGCAAGGCAGTCCGGGTGCCGACGATGCGAACTGTTAAGATACAGGCTGTAGTGGGGAGCGTCGAAAGCAAAGCTGCCGCGCTTCTCAATCACAGCGGCGCAGACAGAAGCGACAAGAGAGAATAAGGTAAAGAGCGTGGGGAGAAGCATCGCTTCGGTAGGGCGTAGAAGTGGAGGGAGAGGTGAGAGACAGAGAGACAGAGAGACAGAGAGACAGAGAGGGAGGGAGAGCGAGAGAGAGAGCGAGAGAGAGAGTTAGTGAGATAGTGAGAGACGAGGATAGATGCTGGACGGAAACAAGAGGGAGGAGAGGAGGTCTGAACACGATGTGAAGGGGTCATGATCATGCGAGGGCCCGAGCAAATGGCCACCATTGCCATCAACCCCTATATATCACAAAGAGAGCACGCGCGTGTGGTGGTGGCTTTCAAAAGTGATCGGGAACATCCGAATCCAGGGGCATACAATGGTATATATATATTTATAGGCTCGGACGCCGGGACGCGGAACGGCTGTACCATGCATCATCCACGTGAACTCTTCAACCTTCAACACCCCTCCCGAATACAAAAGACCAATAGAATCAAGACTCCTCTTCTTCACACTCTCACTCCAATCCCTAATAAACTGTAACTATGCCAACGAATCAACCCATCTACCTCTTTTCTGTCGCTTCTAAAGACGACGACGCTGGACCTCGTTGCGCAAATCCCATAGCAACATGTCCGCGAATAGGTACCCACCGGGAAGCCACGAGGGATGGAGGCTGCCTGGTCAGTCCCCGTTTGCTACACCTGCCCATGCCAGAACCGCACTCACTCGTCAACTTGGTGTTCTTCCTGGCCCTCAATAGCAAGACCCCAGCGGTTCAGTTGCACGCGCTCCAAGATCTTCTTCTGGTCTAGCGGCGCGTCGGAAGTGTCCCGAAGGGCTGACATGGCCGCCCGATGCATCTCGACCAGGCGCAGGAGCTTCGGCTCAGGCCGTTTCGTATGGTCGACGTTCTGGAAGAACCACCCTTGGCTTGGCCTCAACGCTGTCGTCAGCTGCGACGTGGAAAAGCCTGTCAACTCACGATAATGCGATGCCAACCAGTACAGCGACGCTTGGGGGAACTCGTGCGCCAAGGTCGTCAGTGCTTCGCGGATGCGAAGACGATACCAGCTCAGTCGCTCGCTAGAATGATCAGCCCCTTCGCTCTCCCCTGTGTAACGGACGGTCCAACGATTGACACTCACGGGCCGATGGATCCAGTCAGGCTAGTATTGGTGCTGATGTCTTGTTGAGCAAAGAGCATCAGGTCCCACATGCCCGAGTTCATATAAACAAGCTCGGGTGCAGCCTGCGTGCGCCCTGTCGTCTCCCGAATATGCTCGAGGAACGGCCCGGCTAGTCTCTGCACCCGTTCCTCGAAGAGATAGGGCGGAATGTAGGTTCTCTGCATGTTCAGCTGCATCTCCATCACCAGGCTGCCAGCTGTACCTGCCAGCTGTACCCACCCTGGATTGCCAGTAGTACTCTTCGTCCAGCCCATAATGGTGCACATGGACCACGAGGAAGTCCATTCCCGGCACATAGCAGTAGTGGCCGGTATGGCTATGTTGGGTGCCGACCAGAAACTTGTGCCACCCAAATGGGTCGAAACTCTCTTGGAGCGGCTCATCCTCCTTCTCTGTGCCCTCGCGTGCGTCGCCATGCTTGAACATTTCAGGAGGGGACCAAGGGTGCTTCCAGTTAATTTCGATGAGATTCTCTCCGGCCATCTGCAGAGTTAGCTGACACGTTCCTGAATAATCTAACTCCGGCATGATGCCGTAACGCCAAGGCGACCACCACAGGCGACATCCTTGCGTCGTCGTCTCCGTAAACTCCGGGGTCGCAACTTGTGACTGTTACAGGACAAGGAACAACCTTTGCTAAATGTGACGCGACAGCTCCTGCAATCACCTCGAGACGCGCGTTGACGAGAAACAGAGGCCGACGCGCACGCACTCCAAGCTACTCACGTCACAGAAGTATTGCAAGCCGAAGCGGGTGATGCTGTCGGCCATGATCACGACAGTGCGATTGCGCGCCCACTCGACGTCCTCCCACTCGCGTCCGTCCGGCCCTCGCTCCTCCTGGACCCAGTCGGTACCGAGCCCACCGGCCTTCTCGTGTGATGGCGGCTGGGCATCCCATGTCGCGCGGAGGAACGCAGCCATAAGAGCCGGGGCTGGCTGCGAACATCTGTCGTCGTCGGCGTTGTTGGATGCACTGGAGGAGATGCCTGCGAAAGGATGCCAGCGGTTTGCGTGAGGGTTTTCGGCGTCGTACATGAGCATTCCGGCCTTATCGTAGGGGCTACACGAGCTTGAGCGAGTTGGCAGGAGCACCTTTCTACGGGTATCAGCTGCGAGTACAGGATGCGCGATACGTACATGTCGGTTCCGCTCCAGAAGTGCACTAATGACGTGAGGAACATGAGGCAGGCAAGGCCTGCGGTAAAGGTCAGGCAGCGCCTACCTCCCCGCGATAGAGGACTATGCGGCTTGCGCTCATGTACGATGAGCTCGTAGCGGTGCGTGTCCGATAAGGGTGGTGTCATAGCTTGCGACGGCGTCCAGATTGGAGCGGTGAGAGGGGAGGAGCGACGAGAGCTAGAGAGAGATGTAGAGAATGAGAGACAAGATTGAAGCTATCTGGAGTTCTAAAGGCCTGCCTGCATGACTGGCCCATGTACGTTGGCCTGGAGGCCTCCGTTAGTGCCCGCCTCCTCTACTCCCCATTAGTGCCTGCCTCCTTACTCCCCATGAGTGCCTGCCTCCTTGACTGTGCTGGCCTCCATGGCCTGCCCGCGTTTTGTTTGCTGTTACGTGTTGAATTGGGAGCAATTGAGTCTGGGTGCCGGGGGGGGGGAGGGGGTGGTGCCGGGGGCCGGGAACGCTGGGCTGCCTGACATGCAGAGTGCCGAGTACGTCCAGACTGTGCGCCCAGAGTAGAGTTTGCACCCAGAGTTTGCACCCAGAGATTGCACCCCCTCTCACCCCTGGCACCCCTCTCGCCATCCACTGCATCCAGAGCGCGTCCAGAGCATTCAGAATTCAGAGGTACATAGGCACTGTATATTAGGGATCTTCACGTTGTATATTAGGGATCATCACATCTCGTTACGCAGTCCCTGCCCTCCGCCGCGTCGCCGCATCGCTGGCTCGCCAGCTCCCCCAACAATGATAGCAACGCCCAGGAATGCTGGCGGCTCCGCGTACTCGCGTACTGGCCTGGCAGGTAGTTGAGCATGTACCAGTTGAGCATGTAGCCTTTTGTGTTGTATTGTGTTGTATGCACTATCTTAATGTCTTTGAGGCATTTAGATCTACTTGATAATTAATTAGCACGTCGACATTCTGCGCCATCAGGGCTTTTAACCTTTTCCTTCCATGCAAACGACCACAAAGCAAGTTCTGATACATGATACGAGTTGCATCTGCAACCTTCGACAACTACTTGCTCAGGCCTGAGGGCTATGGTTCGATATGTTTCGTATTGGTACCGAACACTGGGAACTTTTTGGGGTGCGGGACGCGGCTACCTCGGACCGCATGGCGGATGCTCATTGAAACCGACTAGCTAATGTCAACAAGCTTTGCGGAAACGAAGTCCCTGAAGCCTCTGGCTAACATGCCCAGTCTCGAATGGAATGGCTGGGATAGGGGGATAGGGGACAGGTGTGATGCAAGACAGTTCAATTGTTAAAGTACAGGGCCTATTGTCGCGTCTGCTTAACCGGTACTGTTCAGGGGTTAATCATACATACAATATGTACCTTACATACATGGTCGCACACAACGAGTTGGAACGGACAGCGCTGCCATATAGTTAACCTTGGTACATGAGGTGAGCTTCAGCTGCCACTATGATTCCTAGAGGTCAGCTTATCCACCGCCAGAAGAAGCCGCGGCCGCTCGCCTGTCATCCTCCTTGCACTGGTCCCAGGTAAGGCAAAGAGCGACAATGACAGCGAGGTCAACTCCAGGCGCGACTGTGGCGTAGTACTGAGATCAGCGAGTTCTATTTACTAGCTGCGTGGCAGCTTGACTCACCGACTCCTTGTTCTTCCAAACCAGATCCTTGCGCCAGAACGAGTGCGAAATGAGGGCTACGACTGTACCCGTGGCCAAGTCGGTGACCTCGGCGTTGAACCCGCGCTTGTTGCCGAGTAGAACGAGTGTCTGAGCATCACCAACAGTTCCGGGCACCGTGGCGTGGAGTTTGACGCGGACTAAACAGTCAGCCCGGGCGAGAGACGAGAGCCGGCCACAGTGGTACCCACACCACTCCCACTTGCGCTGGACACGGAACAGCTCCGTTCCCCGCTCATCCTCGCAGATGAAGCGCCGCTGGATCGACGCCTTCTTGTTGCGCATCTTGAACAGGAAAGCACCATTGGGATCGGAGATGGCTGGCGTCAGTCACATTCCACGCCTGGCCGTGAGAGCTCAAGGGTGCGCTCCTCGCGGGCCGTCGGAACTTACTCTTAAAGTGGTTGAGCCAGAAAGCGGGTCCGGACACCTTCACAATGGGTATTCCGTTATCATCGGTAACAACGGAGGTATCCTGTGGTGAGCTTGGCAACACGACGACCCGCAAGTGGGCCTCCACCTTGGCCTCAACTTACATCCTTCAGGAACATGACCTTCTTATTGATCTCGAGAGTCGTCTGCTCTTTCCGGGTGTATCCCCGGAGGACCTCAAAGGGTGGTGAGACGGGGTCGAGCAGACGTATGGGAACGGGTTCTGGCGTTGACGATTTGAATAGGCCCATGGTTTGTTACGCTACTGCTTTGTGGATGCAGGGGAGAAAGGGTGGTAAAGTTGTGTGTTTGTGGAGGAGTCCGTGGGAGTGCCGTTTTATCGCAGACGGGTGCGCAGCGCTATTAAAGGTCCAGAACGGACTATGCAAGGTGGAACCAACGCCGCGCACAGGGGTGTCCGAGTAAGTCCGAGCACTACTCCGAGTCGCGTGCACAGCATACGGCTACAAGGCTATTGCAACCACGCATTGGTGGCATGTGTGAGGGCTCAGGCGATAACGGAGTCGAAGTGGTAGCCGGCTTGTGGCAATGACTCCAACCGAGCTAGCCGAGTGGCGCTGGGCCCAACCTGACGCGGCATCTCCGTGCACAGCCTCCAACAACAACACATGTCAGAGAGCATGCATAGATCCAATGCATCTCGCACAATCAGACAACGGCTGCCAAGAACGTGCAGCCTGCCAAGACTTTCAACAACATGCATACTCTACAGCACTGACGCCACCCGGTCAGGCCCCCGAGATGCGATCAAGCACGAGGGAGCAGTTGGAGGCATTAACCCCCTTGAGAGAGACAATTGCTTGTCGTTTGCTGGAGAACCCCGCTCAATGATGCAAGCCCGAGGACACACCGACAACTCCTCCACTCAGTAGTCTCCTGCTCTACCGATAGCGCATGAAATGTGCATTTCTCTATGTACTCCGCTGCGTCCACAGGCAATGAACGCAGCTCAACCTCCCCCTCCTGCCGCTGCCCCTCCTGCCCCGGCCGAGGCAGAACTTGCATGTCGGCGGTCGTCCGCCTGGCACTGGTCCCAAGTGACGCACAGAGCCACAATGACAGCAAGGTCAGTGCCTGGGGCAACTGTGGCGTAATACTGTGATTAGCTTGGAAGACATACACATTGCTCACTGGGTTCTTGTTGCTGAACCACGCCTTGTCGCGAGATATGTGGGCCACCACTTGGCCTGTCGCCAAGTTGGTCACCTCTGCCTCGCGCCCGCGCTTTCCCACTAACTCGAGTGTCTGCGAGGTCTTCATGCTTGCTGCCGTTACAGCATGAAGTTTGATGCTGACTCATGGTTAGCATACCCCACTTGCAGGCCAGGATCGCCCGGATCCTTGTGAACACTCACACCACGATGACTTGCGCTCCACACGGAAAAACTCAGTACCGCCGGCGTCCTCACAAATGAAGCGGCGGCGAAAGGAGGACTTCTTGTTCCGCATCTTGAATAGCAGGCGGCCATTAAGGTCGGCGATTACTAGAGTCAGTGGCTGTGTAGCATTGGGATTCCGTGAGACCCGCCAGAATTGGCAACGGTAATCCGACTCACTCTTAAAGTCGCTTGTCCAGCGCCCGCAACCTTCGACCTGTAGGACGGGTGCTCCCTTCGCGTCTACTACGACAGATGTATCCTGGTATCAGAAGACCCAACTGACTATTTCCCATCCTGCGAGGCTCCGTCCTGAGTTCCAACACGTACTTCCTTGAAACGGCGATCATTCTTGGGGATTTCAAGAGTAATTCGCTCACTCCGGGCGTATCCTGGAAACACCTCGAGTGGTGGCGACATGGGCTGAGGGCGAGCCATTGGAGTTGAATACTGTTATGGCTTTGCAGTGGTGGTAAGGAATGGCTTTCTTCGGAGAGCCTCTGTTATGTAGGATGGATAAGTGCAACATTCAGTCCATGTCGCCGAAGCTGGAGCTCATAAGTACGATGAGTTGCGAGGTGAGGACTAAGTAAGGTTGCAACGCATGCTTCGTTGCATGGTCAAGCTGGCATTGACTCAGGGGTAGTTTGTTTCAGGCGCATGCTGGAGTTGCTGTGTACTACGCCGTAACTGTTCGAGCGAGGTGGGAGCGAGATGAGAGTCCGAGTCCGAGTCCGAGTTGAGATGCTAAGATCAGTTATATGTCAAGATCAGTTATATGTCAAGATCAGTTATATGTCAAGATCAGATAAACGTTGACAACCGCCAGTCGCGCCGGTCGCGCCGTCGCCAGGTCCCGCACTTGCCACGTGACCTCGGGACCGGGGATGGGGCTCCATGACCCCCACCTCGGCAACTGCAACAGCTCGGCGACCGAGAGGCCGCCGGCCATAGGTACCCCGGGGGTCCCCGATCTCCCCGATCTGCGAGGAGACAGGCACGCGTGTATGTGCTGATGGGTCTGCCGTCATCGGACTTTGTTTGCACTCGGCGCTGTGATGCACTTCGGCCACCTCGCAGCGCCGAGTGCGACGACCTCTGCGAGCACTTTGAGCACTTTGAGCACTTTGAGCACATGAGCACATGAGCACATGAGCAAGATGTCATTGATGGAATGGGAGCCGTACTAGCCGTACTTCGGGGTATGCATCGGGCAACTCATTGGACAGAGGGAGGTCATAGCACGGGGTGACTCTATTTAAAGCACCTGTCATCGGGTGGTATGTGGCTTATCCTCCTTGTACCAAGATCAAATACTATTATTGTTGAACTTGCACTTCTTCAGACACCCACGATCGCTACACTTTCTACGCTTCTACAAGGATAGCATGACCGGCATTGACTACCTCCAGCCTCGCGGGGGCCCTCGACTTCCAGCAGCCGCCACCTTGGGAGGAATTCCGACGCGCAACCCAGATGTTCCAGTTACCTCCGTCTTCCTGGTGCTGTTCGCCATCGGCGCAGCAACACATATGACCATCTTCCGCGTGAACAAGCGCAATGGCCGCAAGTTCATCTTCTCAATGTTAATGTTTGGTTTCTGCATGGCCCGTATCATGACGTGCGTCCTGCGGCTGGTCGTTGCGACGCGAAAAACAAATGTGTCGACCCTCATCGCAGCCCAGGTGGGTCGTGCTGCTCTGCAACTCAGTCGCGCTGTGTTGACTCCACAGATCTTCGTCGCCGCCGGTATCGTCCTCTTCTTTATCATCAACGTTGCCTTTGCGCAGCGCCTGCTTCGTGCATCCCATCCACACATTGGCTGGTCGCGCCCACTGTCTATTCTCTTCAAAGCCTACTATGCGTCACTTATCGCCGTGCTCATCATCGTCATCACCGCCGTCGTGCAAAGCTTCTACGCATCCGACCCCGCTGCCCTCCAACGTGATCGCAAGATGACACTCTTCGGCGGAACCTACTTCACTGTTTTTGCGTTCATGCCCGTTATCATTATCTTCTTGATATTCATCATTCCCAGACGCGGGCCTCGAGACGATTTCGGCGAGGGCAGCTACGCGGCCAAAGTCATCATCGTGCTGGTCTGCGCCTGTGTCCTCACTCTTGGAGCGGCATTCCGCACGGGCACTTCCTATCTCGCCGCGCGTCCGATATCTCACCCGGCATGGTATCACTCCAAGGCCTGTTTCTACATCTTCAACTTTACCATCGACATCTTCGCTGTTTACTTTTACGCTGCCGTCCGGGTAGATAAACGGTTCATCGTCCCCAACGGTGCCCGTGGGCCCGGCAGCTATTCGATGGTCAGCTCTGAAACAAAGGCCCGGGATACGCCAAGCGAGGATGTGCGGAACGGCGACGGGTACGTGGTGTAGGGCCTGTCCTCTAAAGCCCCGTGGCTGTCTCCGCCTTTGCAACCATATCATCATCAACGTCGGTAATCCGAACTACAATCTCTTCACAAAGCCAGATCATGACTTTCTAATGGACTGGGGCTTGCATGTGCAACTGTAGCTATAATGTATACTATTCATTGGTAGCAGGGTCTGGCAGGTTGGAGCAGCCCCAACAGGCGGTGGGATCGTTCAGCTCACCTGTGGCGTTGAGCACTGGACCTCCTTTGCGCGCCGCTTTGAGGTCTGAGGTTGAGATTCATGCAGCGGCGCTTGCTTGAGAAACAGTAAAGAAGCAGCATCTCTGTTCCTAATAGAGAGGCTTAAGTACAAAAGTGGTCTCTTCTTATGTCTGTGCCCACGCTGAGAGGCCATTGCTCCATGGCTCGGGGTACCACGGAGACGACGGCGCCGAGCATGAGCGCATGGATAAGTGCAGGCAAGCAGAGTCCCGTGCCAGAGACAGAGCAGTAGTCGCGGAAGGCCGATCTACATCGTGAACTGAGGCAGACGCGTTTGGAGGCCCTCGGCACGCTGCACGAATGGCTGAGCATGCAGGATCCAACTCCGGCCGAGGTGCCGTGCGAAGGGCCTGTACGTGAGCCAACACCTCCCAACGCGTCGGGTTACAGGTACAGCTAGTGATCCCTGAAGAGGCTGAACCTGGCGTAACATGTGTTCACCTGGAAAATGGGAAATGAGTAAAGATGAAGTGCGTGGAACATCAGAAATAGAAGCGTGCCATTGAGGCTGTGCCGGGAGTCACGTACATGCCGCATAAAGTACCAACCATGGCCAAGCGGTGGTTAAAGCTGTGGCTAGCATGGGCAGATAGGTCCGGGGGCTCTGGCATCTCTGAGGTATGCTGCTCTGGCTGGCTCTGCCCAGCAGGTGAGACCTTACTGCGCGCAAAAGGCTGCGTTACTTGACCGAATGAATGAGGTGCAGGACGTAGGAGTAGCATCAGTGGCAACAGTAGCAACGGGAGGTAGCAACCAGCAGCAGCAGCAGCGAACTGAAGGCATGGGGTTGAACTGCTTGAACGGCTGGCCATGGCTGGAGCGCTGGATGGGTGGCCCATCATGACCTGCATGGCCTGCGTGGTTCCATGAGCCAGGACTGGCCAAAACTAAGAATAGAAGAAAGATGAATGAAGCGAGTAAGGGATGGATGTAACACAGGGCACGTCTTGTTCTATTCTAACAATAATCTGTTGATAATCTCTTCTCACCTCCAACCACCTCGAGCCAGCAATCCCAACCCCACTCCTGCACTCCTGTGGATCCCGTCACAGCACGCAGCTCACAGCATGACACAGCGCGTTGCAGCGCGACCACAACGATGCTCTACATAACCTCCCTCATTATGCATTTCGCATTTGCACATACTACTCCTGTTGCTTACCATGGGGGGGGGGGGGGCGCCGGGGGGCGGGGGATTGTGTGGTAT